>CM038227.1:82033275-83233275 GCA_021442155.1 Cymbidium sinense
ATGATTTAAAATATAAATTCAACGATAATCAATTTGGAGTCTAAGGGTTTTTAGCCCATTTGAAAGGGCTACGTTAGGTTTGACTTGGTTGGCTTCGATTTGATTATTATTGGTTTCATTTATATTTGGGTAGATAATTGAATGAATGATTAGTTCAAGAGAAAATTCATTAGTTTCGAGTTAATTTAGATAAGATTTGGTTAAGTCTAAGAAATTGGCTTAAAGGGTATAAATTGGATTTTGGTTTGATGTTGGATTTGGTCTTGGCCACTTGGATTTATATTTCATTTATATTTATGAATACAAAAGAAAAATCACTTGAGTTTGGAGTGATTTGAAAGCAAATTGACCAATTCATTTTTGACCATTGGAAGGTGGGTTTCCTTTATATTTATGAATATGAATGAAGGAATAATTGATTTATAAGGAAATCAATTAAGTTTGATTTGATCTAAAGGGAGTTTTGGCTAAACATATGAAGGTGGTTCATATGGCTTAGGAAGGGTCTTGGGATTTGAATTTGATTTGGGTTACAATCACTTGGAGCCAAATTTGGGATATGGATTTGGAATTTGGATTTGAATTTGAGGTTTAGTTTGAGATTTGAATCTGGGTTTGATTTGAGAAAGTAAATCTAGATTGGGTTTAGGCTATAGGATAGGTGATTTCCTTAAGCCCTAAGGCATAGCCTAATCATATGATTAACCCTTCTAAGTCTCTTTGCTTAGGTTAAGTGTTCACCTAATCACTAAATATGTCTTATGACTAAAGAAATCTTAGTGCCTAGAAGAATCCTATGTCTAAGAAGAGGGGGTTGAGAGCTCACTCTAAAAGTGAGGTTAACAATTACATAGCCTATAATCTTCTAGTTTGTACTAGTAATCCACTTTAGTAGAGAATCTTCATATTTATTACAAGTAATCTAGTATTTTTCTCTTATACAAAATTTATATTATTAGTAGAGAACTCTAGAACAATTTATAAATGAGCATCAAAACTATCACAACTCGATGCGAATTTTGATAACTCCATGTTGACCTCCACATATGTGCCATAAATCAAATCAAGCCTACAAATCAAATTCAACGGACTTCGGAGGTGACAGTGTCCAAATTGAGGCTCAAAATGCACCAGATGTCCTTAAAAATGATCGAAATGACCTCTGATTGATGAATGAACTTCACCATCGCATTCAAAATGTCAAAATTGATTGAAATATAAATATTGCAAAATCTAATGATCAATTGATTAAGCGCTCGAGCTATCAAATTATCGATGCGCATATCAAAGTTAGAAAGCTACGATGATGACCAAACAACCTTCATTGATGAAATTGATCATGTCGTTAGCTGTAAAATGTCAAAATCTAATAAATGAGACTATCTATGCTCAATTTGGACGAGTCTGTGCAAATGTCGAGTTATTTGAAGTGACAGCATACAAATCAAGGCTAAAATGCACTGGACGTCACCGAAATCAACACAAATGACCTCCGATCGATGAACGGACTTCACCATCATGTTCAAAACATTGAAATTGGTTAGGTTATAAATATTACATGACTTGATGAGCAACCGATCAAGCGCTCGAGTCGTCAATGTGCCTGCATGCATATCGAGGTGAGGAGGCACCGACGAGAATCAAACGACCTCCGTTCATGAAATTGATCAAGCCATTGGCTCTGAAATGCTGAAATATCTCAAATAAGACTATTCGCACTCAATTCGAATGAGTCTGCATGAAAATCGAGCTGTAGAAATCGGTGACGCGCATTTTGAGCTAAAATTGACTCAATTTAGCGCCGACTCGAACCAAACGACCTCCGATCGTGAAACGGACTGCGCCATTGGGTTCAAAATAATGGAATTACCCTAAATTGATATATATATATTAACTATGTACATTTACTGGCATGAAATCCACATTAAAATCCTTTAATAAATTTAAATTTATTTAAAAATCTCCAAATTACCCCTATGCTCAACTGCTCCCCCCATTTTCAGTTATCTAAAAAAAGGAATTGCAAAATGAAAAAGAAAAAAATATTGAAAAGCAACCACTCCCGTCATTCTTCCCTCATTATTGCCTCCCAAATTCTCTTCCACTCTCCTCTCTCCTGCATCCTCTCTCTCCCGTCGGAAACAAAGAAAAACATAGGTAAAAATATCCTCCCCGCTCTCGGTTCGTGATTATGGGGCCCAGGCCGCCGCGGTAATTCAGATCCATGGCATGGCCTGCCACCAGCCCATCTCTGGCATAAACCACGATGCACACATGCTACCACGACCCGCTGCCGTCCCACCGACCCGCAAGCGCCAGCCCGCGTCCAGCAATAAATCGACCCGCCTCACCCGTGCGACCCGTCGAGCCCGCAGTCTGTGGATCCCGCCACTGGTATTCTGCAATCCACCACCGTTCCCCGATCCAAACTTGGCGCGCATGAATCCCCTCCCACAGCCTGCGATGTTAGTTCCAGATCCTGCTCGCTGGCGCTTTAAACCATTTTTCGCGCCGCTATCCCGCTAACCATTTTTTCCTTTAGATTGACTATCATCTGCTGATTCGCTCTTTCATTCTCTTTCACACTGACGACTGCGGTTCGCTTGCCGGGCGACTCGCCTCCTATTTCACGCTTTTCATCGCGGCCGCTTAGCTCCATACTTCGCCCATTGACCATGACGCTACTTCTTGCTCCACATTGTTCCCTAGTCCATGGCCTAGCCTCCTTCCTCCGATTCTGCAGCCTCCTTCCTCCGACCCACAAAATCAGATAGCCCACCCATTATATTCCCCATTCTACACCATTTAACGCAAACTGGCCCATTCTGTAATCTAGCGCAAACTGGCCCCTGGTACAATCCTTCCCCCAAGCCCACAACCCATCCAAATTTTGCTATTTTCGCTGCGCCGCGAATCGGGGAAGAATATCATCAATAGGCGAATTCTTCTTTTTATTTTTGGTGCCACACCCCTCACTTTAGCCGTCCCATTTTCATTGCGCTGTAAATCGGGGAAGAATATCGTCAAAAGGTGAATTTTCCTTTGGATTTTTGGTGCCGCACTTCTCATTTTAGCCATCCCGTTTTTGCTGCACCGTAAATCAAGGAAGAATATCTTCAACAGGCGAATTCTTCCTTCAATTTTCAGCTTCCTCGCTTTTATCCCATTTTAGTTGTGAAATCGGGAAGAATATCGTCAACAGGTGAATTCTTCCTTTGATTTTCGGCATCGCTTCCCTCATTTTAGCCATCCCGTTTTCGCTCCGCCGTGAACCGAGGAAGAATATCGTCAACAGGCGAATTTTTCTTTCGGTTTTCGGGATTGCACTGCTTGCCTTACATTCCCAATTGCATACCTAACCCCGTTCTTTTGCCTAGCCTTGTGCCAAAAAATGCATCAGAACATGTGGAATTTGTTAATGTGAATATATATATATATATATATATATATATATATATATATATATATATATATATATATATATATATGCTTGTGTTTCTTTGTAGGTTTGAAGACCTCGTTGTGCTCAACAGGGCTCGATGATATGAAAAAATAGGCTGTGGTGTCGCAAGGCACCGTTCGCTACACTCAAAAGGGCGTACCGAGTAAGCCAACACTTGTTAGATGTCACTCCCCCTAGATGAAATGTTGCTGAAATTTTGAATAATTTCCAGATTTAGAAAAAAAAGAGGGGAGGAATATATATTGTATTGTATATCTCCTTTCAGGTTTAAAGGTCTCATTGTGCTCAACAAGGTGCGATGAGATGAAAAAACCAAGATACTCACTACACTCAATATAATCGAGTAGGCCAAAATATCCGATGCGACCTACACGTGGATGATGGGAGGTCGCCAAAATTTTGTCAAATCTTTTGACTAATAAAAAAAGGGAGGGTAAAAAATGACTTAAGAAGCTAAGTAAACTTAATTCTAAACTAAAAGCGTCAAACAAGAAAAATGTGGGTACCCTTTAAAGTAAATTTTGAAAAAAAAGGGAACATTCATTTAAAATGCAAACAAACTTAGGGGGAGGCTAATACTAAACTCACAAACTTTAATTACAATTCTCTATGGCGTAAATTGAAGTGGTAAAGTGAGTTCTCTTTTTTTGTAAATTCCTCAAAATTAAACAAGCTTTAATTGGAATTGGGGGGGGGACTAATGCTAACCGCATAATAAACTTACAATAAACTCAAAATCTAAGGATGAATCAAAATTGGGTTTAATAATTCTTATATGAATGTGGAAATGATTACTATGCTAGCTAATAAGCATGAGTAGGGCTAAAGCAACAAATCAAATCGATAACCTATCAAAATTGATGTAAATTGAGCATAATTAAGTTGGGAAAATAACAAAAACTTAATAAGTAAACTAAGTGTCAGAGTGTTTTAAACTACAATCTAAGTCAAGCTGCCTTCTTCGCCACCAGATCTGCAATCCTTTATACAAGCATACAGAAGGCGAAACTAAACCAAAAATCTATAAAAATCATAGGGCTTCCTTTGATCAAAAAATTTAAAAACTTTATTCTAATTATGATTTTCAAAATCAATAATTTCATTAATTAGATGAAATTAGCTAAGTAAATACCGATGTTCTGGACATAGAGATTTTAAGTGCAAATTTTAATGTCTAAAGGCGAGAAGCTAAAATTGGAATTAAATAAAAATATAAAATCAATATCATAATTCAAACATAAAATTACCTAAAATTACTATACACCCACATGGGCCTCGACACTATGCTGAATGCTTAAATTCAAGTGTCTGAGGATATTGTGTGGGTTGCTTCCCAGTTTAGTCTTAGGACTAGGTCTGGGTTAAAAAAACTTAAAGAGCTGTAATAAGAATTTCAAATCAGTGAAATATCTAAAAAACTGATTCTGTTAGGTGATAGTAGATCTAATCCTCAATTAGTAGCTAAACAGAGTTGACATGATCAAAATCTCTTAAACATATTCAAATTAATTAATTTTTTAAAATCAAATTAAGTAGCAATCTGAAATCATTCTCATAACTCAGAAATAAAAATTGCCTAAATTCTTAAATACACCCGCATGTGCCCCGACACTATGCTGAATGCCTAAATTCAAGTGTCTGAGGATGTTGTGCGGGTTGTTTCTCGGTTTAGTCTTAGGAGTGGGTCAGGTCAACAAAACCTAAAAACTTATAATAAGAGTCTCAAATTAGTAAAATATCTGAGAAATTGATTCTGTCAGGTGAAAGTAGATCTAATCCTCTATTAGCAGCTAAACAAAGTCGACAGGATCTAAAGCTCTTAAACATATTCAAATTAATCAAATTTTCAACTCAAATCAAATATCATTCTAAAACTGCTTAAATAGAATTCTATCATTAAAAACATAAATCAAAAATCAATCTATCCACCTTCCATAATTATTTATCGAGGGTGACAAATTAAGAAAACTCTAGCTCACAAAGGAGCCAATGTCAAATCAAGTGTTCTACTATATTCACTCTGAATCAATCTCTTGCCAGTAAGGACATGGCCCGTGTCGTCTAACTATGTGGCTTGTCTAGTAGGCTCCACAGATGAAGCAGTCATAACTAGAGTCCTTTGATCGGGTGGTTTGGTCAGTCTGACTCCATTATATTACAATCACGATCGTAGCCCATATGCTCCCCAATGGCTCTACCATTTGAGTTGTGAATCATAGGGTATACTTGATAGGGCAAACAACCCTCTGTCAACTAAGGTAGACTTAAGATTATCTCCTTAGATAAACACCACCCTAGGTCTACAAGGATTTCTTGGACGACGTAACCCATGTGTTGCTGATGAGGATCCTTCTATTAGGTTGGGTCGACTACCTCCTCTGACTAAGTAGACTAGGGACCGTGACTTCCCGGGATGACAAAACCATGGGATCTAGATCAGGCTCATCATCATTCCTCCAACCATCCAGTTTAAGCTAACATGATAAATTTCATAATCTAAATTTTGAAACTCCATATGCTGCTACAATACGCTACGCATTAGGTGATCTAATGACTAGCCTTAATTGAAAGTTCTCTCTCACTTATTGAGAGGGGTCATTAACTATAGGGGCTTGCGCCTATAGGAAACCTGGAACCAGATCTAAAGTCCTCACAAAATGAGGGCAAAATCTCTGGGTAGTGTCTTATCTACTATTCCATCTGCCTTCTGAAAATTACACTGACACTTCAAATCATACTCTCTTCAATTCAAAATTGTTGAGAGGTCGGTGGCAAATTTTTAGAGCCCACACTCCAATCATATCACATAGGAGCTCAAACCTTCACTTCAAAGTGCCCATGTCAATATGTCTGCTAATTATTCTTCACACTTGCAATGCATGAGTTTAATTTTTTGCTTGCTCTTAGGTTATCTGATCAAAAGATATTTAGTGTCAATGTATATGGTTCTGGCATAAAATACTTTGGTTTTGGCCATAACTATAGTTGACTTGCTCTATAACTTTTTCTTCTACTCACCCAAGATTTCATGTATGTATTTTAGCCATATAGCTTGCCTTATAGTTATGGCTGTTGCAATATATTTTACTTCAGCTAATGATTGTGTGATTGTTGCTTTCTTCTTTGACACCCAAAAAAATATTTTAGAGCTTAATATGAAAACATATCCTATGGTGCTCTTCATATCATTCATCCTACCCAATCGATCAATATATCTAATTAGTCTTGAGTTAGGAGTAGCCTTATATTAGATGCCATAGTTCTTTGTCCCTTTTAAATATTTGAAGACTTTCTTAGCTACACCTTGGTGAACTTGGCTTTGGTTTTGCATAAATCTTGAGAGTAGACTTATTGCATATATGATATATAGTTTTATTACTGTTAGATAAACTAAGGTTCCAATGAGACTTCGATAAGCAGTGTTGTCAACCTTTGGTGTAATGTCTTTCTTCAAAAGTGCTTTGTTATCTAATGGTGTAGCTACTATCTTACAACTAGTAATGGATGTATTTAAAAATATGTAGGTGTTGTGTTAGAGTTGTAATTGAAATTGAAAACATGTGAGTTCATGTGTTAAATTATAGAGGTGTTGGTTTGGCTAGGTACTACCTTTACGGAGCCGCTGTTTTCTAGGGATTAGGCTCACTTTATGGTGCCTTGGCACTGTATTCCATGATTTTTAGTATTTAGGGATAGAAAAGCTAGCACCTTAGTGTTGGTCTATGGTGCCTCAGTGTGGGAATATGGTGTTGTGGTGTTGGTCTGTGGCTCGTCAGCATTGTCAAATGAAGGTTTCAAATTTTTGTTCAAATTTTTGGTATTTTTCTCTCTAAGAGACACATCCATTGGAGTGTTGTACTTATTTAAACAATATTTTTGACCAAAAGTAAAAAAGGGATAAGAGAATTCAAAACATGCAATTCCTTTCTATTGCAACAAGTTTTCAAGGTAACTCCTATGTAAGTATTTTAGCTACTTATGATGATAGTTTGACCCTTACAGATATTAAAGACATCCATCTCCAAATCAATGATTATGTTCCTCTTTTGGCATATTAAAGGCATAACTAAGGATGACGCCTTTACCCATCTCAATAACATAATTAGAGTTAATAAAATTAAACTTTTGGTAATTTTGGTTTATATGGTTTAGGTTGGTAAGGCACCAAAAATTTTAAGAAGATTTGCTAAGTTCAATTTGGTAACTAACCACAATGGAGAATTTTTGATTTTGTTGAGCCAAAATATTTAGGTTGATGTAATAATTTATAATGAGCAATTCCTTCACATATTGATAAGCTGTTGTGATTTAACATATAGGCTACATCGATCTATGTTGCATGATCAAGGGAAGCAAGACTTGAGTTATGGAATAAAATTAAAGTAATAACCCAAAATGTGCAAAGATGTTGATTAGTAGGATAAAATTTTATTATGATTGTTAAAGCAACTAAGAAAAAGGGACAAAGGAAACTAAGAAATTCGTGATGGAGAATTTGTAGATTAAACTAAAGAAGTAGGTCTTATCGATGCAAATTTATCAAGTTGGCCATTTGTATGGCCTAGAGGAATAATCTTTGAAAGAATTGACATAATTTTAATAAATAATGATTGATAAAATAAATTTTAACATATGATTGTCAAACACTTAAGCAAGACTGTGTTTGATCACACCATTTTATTAATGTCAACTTTTTATCCAAACCTTCTCACTCAATTTTTAAGTTTTTAAACATGTCAATTAAGCATGATAATTTTTTGCATCAAGGAAGCTTAGAAAGATTGAGGGATGTTTTGGCTCATGACATATATTGTGAAAATTATAAAAGAAGTTAATAGAAAAGTTTAAAATTTTGATTTGTTACATCATTTACAATATCACTAAATAGGTCCATTGGCTAAAGAAAATGTACGCTTCTAAAAATAGGGGAATTTTAATGCCTCTATGGTGGAAGTTGAAACTCAACTTCTACAAGCCTAACTAGATTAATAAAAACTCATATAAATGGTGGATAATTTTTTGAGATAGAAAGTAGGTTTATCTTATTTTATCAAGGGAGATAAAATTTAAGATATTTTCATGCTTTCATTAAGAAGAGAAGCCAAAATAAAGCTATCTAAAAAAATGAGATGATATGTTGGGTTATATTAGTAATTAATAAAAATATTGATAGTTGTGTGAGTTTCTTCTAATATCTATTTGCTCCTGATAGCACAAATTTAATTGGATTTAAACGTGATGTTTTTTTGAACAACAAAAGCTAGTAGCATTGATCCGGCCACCATCAGGATAAGAAAGAAGGAAATAAAAAAAAGCGGGACTCTATGGATGCCACTAAAACTATAGGACCTGATGAATCCACCACCTCATTTTACAAACATGCTTAATACATTACCAAAGTAGAAGGAATCATTATAGTTCAATACTTTTTTAGTGGGTATGACATGTATAACTACTTCATGACATCATCAGTCTCTTTAATTCCTAAATTGAAAGGCAAGATTAAGTAGAAGAATTTTAGACCCATAAGTCTCAACTATTTTAATTAAGGTGGTCAATAAATTACTGCAAATAGTTTGCAACTAGTTCTTCATTACAAAATTTTAGAAAATCAATATGCTTTTTCTAAAGGAAGACTAATAATGCCTAATTTTCTACTAGCCCAAAGTTGTTAATGGATCTCGACAAAAATGGAAGGGGGAGGAAACATAGTTATGAAACTGGACATAAAATAAGTAAATGATAATATTAATAAAACTTTGTCTTAAATGTAATGGAAGTATGGGGATTCAACATTAGTTCATACAACATTATTAAAAGATTACTTGAGGAATACTATTACTCAGTTATTGTCAATGGTGAATCACATGGATTTTAAATCCTATAGAAGAATCAAATAAGGTGACCCAATTTCACTTGCTATCTTTATTATTGCAATGGATTATTTATCAAGGATCTTAAATAACTACATAGAGAACTATTAACACAATCGGGTTATAGCTTCAAACAAAATCCTAATATCATAATTGGCTTTTCTGATGATGTTTGGATCATTGGAAATGGTAAAAGGATCTATTAGAAGAATTATGAATAGAATCCATCATTTTGAAAAGGTCTTTGGACTAATACTAAACAAAGGATAATGTCAATTCTTAGTAGGTAGTAGCTTAGATAAAGCAAGGTGGATACAAAACTTCATAGGTTTTATGAAAAATAATCTTCCCATTAACAATTTAGAAATTAAGCTTTATAAGGGATTGAAAACATATAATCTATTTGATGAAACATTGGCTAAAGTCTAATAAAATATGCGTAAGGAAAACAACTTTATATCTTTGGTAGAATAACAATGGTCCAAAGTGCTTCAAATTATATATGTTTATACACACAAGTGCTTAATATGCCAATTAGAGTAAAAAAAATTGAAAATAATCTTTTATAAGTTCATATGGAGTAAGGGTAGTCCATTGGCCAAGTTGGAAGCAACTTTGCAAACCAAAAAAAAGGAAGAGTTCTAGAGTTTAGATCATGAAGAACATATTAAAATTAATTACATCAAATTATGGATAAGGTTGAGTTAATAGTTCTTTGTAGTTCAAATATATGCATAGTAAATATGTATAAAGGATTCATTATATTCAAGCCAGATTACATGGAGCATAATCAACTACCTCCATGGATGACTTTGAAAAGAAATTATCTATTTGAGGAAAGACAAAGGATTGATGGTGTCTGCTCTTAGGCATATGCATAAAAACTTCTCCCATTACTGTTCCATAATATTGTGGTGATGTCTGTCTGTTTATTTATTTTGTTGTTATTTTTTTGGATCCTTGGTCTATTCCCATGGATAGGCCATCTTTTGTGATTGTTGTTTCGGCCATGAAGGCTCTCGATGCCACCATCAAACTTTTCCCTTAATTGTACCATGGCTCCTTTCATGAGGGGAATGGTCACTTTGGTCTTTTGAAGAAAGCAAACCACAAGGGTGGAAAACCTGTAATCTACTTATCAAAAGCTAGAACATGGTATTTAGCAAAACTGCTTATGTTTACTTTGATAGAAAAAAAACACATTTAAACATCCTAAAATGGATTTCATTAGGAAAAATTTTGAGGATCTTAGGTTTGGTGAAGATTGGAATATTATCTTGCTAGATGGTAGGAATATCATAAATAAGCTGACTAAAGAAAATGACAATGCTAGGTTATTTTCAAAGAAATTTTATCACATAGATAATGTTTATCAAAATTTTGAAATAGACCCTTACTTTGATTATAGCTAACCACCTATTATACCTATATGGATCAAACTTCTTGGGTTAAAAATCCACCTCTTTAACAACCAAATCCTTTACTCCATTGCAACAATATTTATGACCTCTCAAATTGGATCTCCTACATTTAATCTTATTAGGCCATCTTCTATAAGAATTTTAGAGGAAATGGATGTTACAACCACATATGCTAAAGAAATATGAATTTGAAGCTCTTCTAATTTCTATTAGTAGAAAGTTGAGATCGAACAAAAGCCTTATTAGGTGGGAAATGCTTAATGGCACTCTTGAGAGATGGCACACCTTGAACTAAGAGAGAATAGACCGAAAACAATAGACTAAAAGGAACACCCAAATTTGATGCAAGATACATCCTTTAAAATATTTGGAAGAGATACTTGCATTAGAAAATTGGAAGGCCTATAATGTAAAGAAATGTTTCTCAATCTTTTAAGAGAAATACTTAAAGGAATTTGTAGGAAGTTACTATACAAGGTAAACCTTCCATAGTAGTTAATTTGCAACCAAGTTCTGACAACCTGGATTTCAAGTTCATACAAATCATTCCACTAGAAATAATGTAGAAAATGCAACAAATTAGTGCCATCAATGCAACCACTAGAAACACTTCATTTTTAGGAAATGTAAAAACTGTTGCACAATTTAAGATATAACATGTAGATCAACCCACTATCAATGTAACCACAACAAACACTTTAGAACTCTCAACAATATGTTAAGTGTAGGGAAATAAATTTAGATAACATAAAAATTTGTCATATAGAACCTATAGGGAGAGTCTAATAAGGGACATTTAGTAGGAATGCAAGGTGTTAAAACTAATAATAACCAAGCAATATAAGAAGGACTTGTCCTAGACTATTATGATGATAGGGATCATATGTTCTCAATGTTTCCATAAGGGAATGGTAAACACAAAAATTTTAAAAAAAGGAAAAGAAAAGAAAATAATGGTATACGGGAACTAAATAGTTTGATTGCAAGTAAAAAGTTGTTTGAAAATAGTCCATGGATGGGGACAGGTCCTCTAAGAGACCCACAAGAGAGACACACTCCCAATGATCAATCTTATGATTTGGAATGTTAGAGGTAGCCTTGTAATAATCATAGTTTAGAGTTATTTGTTATTTTGGAAGCAATGGTTTGCGTGATAACCTTGCTAAGATCAAAAGGAGATTCCAAACTTTATCATATTAGCAAATGTTAGCAATAAAATATGGTTGTTCTAGAAGTAGGAACTTCAACTACAAATTTTATTAGATAATGCCCAATATCTCCACATCAATATCCAAGATGCCAATGTTAGTATCAATTCAACTATATATATGTAGTATGTAGCTACCACAAAAGAAAAAACTTTTGAAAAAAATATAATTCAAATAAGCTCCAATATGAACAACTCTTCATTGGTTGGGAGGAATCTTAATATGATTGCAAGCCATTGTAAGAAAAAAGGTGGGAGACAACTAAATATAATGGTAATTATTAAATTTGCTAAACAAATTGAAGAGTCTAGACTCTTCAACATAGGATACAATGGCTTCACTTTACATGGATAAGATGGAAGGTCTATGAAAGCCTAGATAGGATCCTTAAAAACACCCATTAGACTTGCTATTTCAGCTCAGCTGAAGGGTAGCACCTAGCTAGAATTGCCTTTGACCACTCACCTCTATTTGCATCCGTAAACTTGCTTCCTTACCCATCTCAACACTCATTTAGATTTCTCAACATGTGGACAATGCACCTAGATTACAACATATGTATTAATGACATGGAAAATTGACATAAACTTTAATCTTAGGAATAAAGTGTGGTTGTTACATAAACCATCTACCAACATTTTAAAAAAGTGGAATGTGGAAGCATTTGGAAATATTCGCACTCATCAAGAATATTAAAAACAATATTATCACCATTTAAAAGCAACGCTAGAAGATGAATCACAAGATTTTAATGCATAATTGGAGAAACAACAAATCAAACTTCAAATTTATATTGATAGGGAAGAAGCCTTCTTAAGATAAAAAGAAACAACCAACAACTTCATCTATGGTGATAAAAACATAAGGTGCTTACATCCATGATTTAAGAAGAAAAGGGAAAGGAAACTAATATCTAAAATTAAAGATGCTATTGTAGGATAAATTTACCATCAAGATGACATCATGGCAAATTAAATCAAATACTTTCATGAGGTTTCAACCATCCCCCCAAAAACTCCAAAGCACTATACGTGATAGAATCTTTAAGAGGGACAAAGAAGAAATGGACAATAATGAGCTAACTTCATTTCCAAAGGAGGAGGAGATATTATTAGCTCTCAATTAAATGGATTGTTACAAAATTTCAACTGACTAGATTTTTTGCACTATTTTACCAAAAAAGCATGGCATGTAATTAGATTTAAGGTCATCAAAGCTATTCAAAGCTTTTAAAAAGGGAATGGCATACACAAGTACTTCTCTACCTCATCCGTTGTCCTTATCAAGAGAAAGACACTAACAAATAACAAATAAATTCATATCTATTTATCTTATAGCTATTATGAGCAAAATAACTTGCAAGGTTATTAAGAACATATTCTGAAAGTTAATCCCTGAGATAATCTCTAGAAATTAAACAACATTTGTGAAAGGAAGAAATATCACTAACAATATTCTGCTTGCTCAAGAACTAATCTTGGACATTGAAAAGAAAGGAATGGGGAAATGTAATAATGAACTTGGATATTAGGAAAGCATTTGACACTATTAATTGGAACTTCATAATGAATGTCTTAAAAGATGAGGATTTTCTCGCTTAATTTTGTTCCATTATATATAAAATCCTTGAAGGCAACCACTTCAAAATGCTTATGAATGCGAAAGCACATAGATTTTTTAAAGTAAATAGAGGTGTGAAGAAAGGAGATCCACTATCAACTACTATCTTTATAATTGCCTTGGATTACTTATGCGGAAAATTTATGACACCACATAAAGATTAGGAATTTGTTATTCGGATGATCAAATGCGCCATTAAAGAGTAAACATATTATCTCAAAAAGATAAACATGTTATTTTATAATGGATTCAATCATTTAATAAAAGACTCTAAGAATGGATCTTTAATATACCAGAGAGTTTTCCCTTGAACTACATTAGCATTAGAATAGGTTTTATTTTAAACTGGGTTCATGGTTCTCTATAAGGGCAAACCCCTATAGTTAATTACATCTTAATAAGAAGATGCAATTTATAATACAACTTTATGTTTTATGTACTAAGAATATGAATGAATATGAAATATTCTACAATACTCAATTGTATAAGGGCAAGCCCCTATAGTTAATTACATCTTAAGAAGAAGATGTAATATAGAATCTGACTTTATGTTTTATGTACTAAGAATATGAATGAATATGAAATATTCTACAATACTCAATTGTATAGTGTGGTAAAATGAGCTATATATAGCTCTTTCTACCACACTATCTCGATACTCGATTCCACAATTCATTTAAGACTTGACTAGAGTTTTAAACCCTTTCATTTCTTCTATCATCGATAAAAATGAATAATTCAAGTTTCATTCAAATTAATCATTTTGGATGATTATTTTGACGTATATGATAAGTAAAAGGTAGAAATAATAACTTATTTCTCCCCATCGAGAAATAGACCTAACTTATTTCCTTAATCTATTATAAAAATGGTTAACTCCCCTTCTTACCCTGAAAAATTAAGGTCACCTTGCATCCTTGAATCGATAACCATCTCTCGGCTAACCTAGCCTCCTCCATCCCTCGGGACCAACAAGGGGTAGTACAAGAATATTCACTTGTTGTCCATCGACTATGCCTTTCAGCTTGATCTTAGGCCCTGACTCACCCTCCGTGGATGATCCTTGTGGAGGAACCCTTAGGTTTTTGGGGCATTGGATTCTCACCAATGTTTGAGTTACTCCGACATTCTAGCTTCTGCTTCATCCACACCTACTTGCGCAGGTGCATCCCTCTAAGGCGGGATGCTCCCCTACTGATGTATTTTTACATCCCACAGCTTCGACATATCTCTTAGCCTCGTTCATCTTCGGTGCAAGAGCGCTCGATCAGTGAGCTATTATGCATTCTTTCAAGGGTGGCTGCTTCTAGGCAAACCTCCTGGCTATTTCTTCATCCTTATCTCCTTTATCACTAAGCGGTCATTTAGGGGCCTTCGCTGGTGATCCGGGCTATTTCCCTCTTGACGATGAAGCTTAACCCCCATCATCTCACTAGCTGACCTTGACCCCTATTTAGGGTCATATCTAGTATTCAGAGTTTTCCTCGATTTGGTATCGCTCTCGCAGCCCACATTGAAATAGTGCTTTACCCATAGATGTCTAATCAATCGCGCCTCAGCATTTCGTGGAGAACCTAACTCTGCTCAGTGGCATTTCACCCCTAACAACAACTCATTTACTGATTCTTCAACATCAGTCGGTTCAGACCTCCACTTAGTTTTACCCAAGCTTAATCCTGGTCATGGATAGATCACCCAAGTTTGGGTCCATAAGCAGTGACAATTACCCTATGAAGACTCACTATCGCTACGACTATGGTGGATTCCCTTAACTAAGCCACTACTTATGAGTTGCCAGCTTATTCTTCAACAAGTACATGGTCAGAGATCACATTCTCTTCCAAATTCTTGAGCTCATAATTTTATGTTCTATTTCACCCCAATGAGGGTTCTTTTCACCTTTTCCTCTACTACTGCCATCGGTCACCCGAGTATTTAGCCTTGCAAGGTGGTCCGCGATTCACATGGGATTCCATTCATTACGGGAGCATAAGCTAGTGATGCTTTCAGCCACCCACTACATCTAGGGTGCGACTCACCGCTTTGCCTAACAGCATGATGCTTGTATCGCTCTCCGACAACCTCATTTTCATGATTTAGGCTGCTCCCATTTTGCTCACCGCTACTACGAGAATTTCTTTTGCTTTATTTTCCTCTGGTTACTAAGATGTTTTAGTTTTCCAGGTTGTCTCTTGCATGCCCATGGATTCAATAGCAGTTCAAAATGTTGACCTATTTAGGAGCCTCTAGATTTATGCTTATTTTCAAATCCCGGATGCATTTCATCGCTTGCTACGCCCTTCCTCATCTCTAGGTGCCTAGGTATCCACGGTAAGCCTTTCCTCATTTAAACCTTGCCATTCATGTGAAGGCTATGTCATCCTAAGGTGCTGCTAAATGGAAGGATCTTATCAACGTCCATGAATAAGAAATCATAGATCGAACTACCGAATTGGAAAAATTGGGTGCTATCATAGTGTCAACTAAGTTCACAGGCTGGAGATAAGTGGACTCAAACCGCTGACATTCGCCACAAGGTAAACCACCATCTCTCAGGCTCTCCTGCTAATTCTACCATAGAGGCCAACTATAAATAACTCAAACTTATAACTTTCATCGCATGCTCTAAAGAGCAACACTTCTCAAGGTTGCTGAGTTAGGATACCATTCTAAGGATTCTTATGGTTCTGGAAATTCTAGCTATAGAAGAACTTGGAACAAAGAGCTCTCCCCTTTTTAACACTTTGGTCTTTAGAATTAAGAAGCAGTGATTTCCATTCTCAGCCTTAGTGCAACAGAGTGGACTAATGCTTTCCACTTATTGAATAGAGTCTAGTTGGTCCATGACCGGATACAAGGCATCCTTGGGGCGATCTCGCAGTTTCTATGGGGTGGAGATGATGGGGTCGATCCATGGATTTTCCTTCCTTTTGCCATATTTTGCTCAATGGGTTGAAGGGAGATAGTGCATCAAGTTATTCACAAGGGCCAACTTGATCCTCTTTCCTAGGGATCCCAGATGAGGGGATCCTAGGAAAGCCAACCAACTATCATCCATGTATGATCCATACTAGATTTGACTAACTACCCATCCTACCTTCTCATGTTCTTGACAACCCATCTTTTGTCTCAGAGTCTTCGCATGTTTAGGTCCTCTTCCCCATTCCTTAGAAAAAGTGAGCCACCAGTTCATGTACAAGATACTATCATTATCGCCTGGATAATTAGACATCCAACCTGTAATCGCAACGACCCAATTGCAAGAGTGGAGCTCTACCAACTAAGCTATATCCCCCCAAGCTGAGTGAAGCATGCACGAAAGTGTCAGATGCTTATTTTATTCTTTTCCCTAGCATAGCTGGGCCATCCTAGATTTGAACCAGAGACCTTGCACGTGAAGTAAATCATCGCACCTACGATCCAATCAATTGGGAGAGAATCAATAGATTCTTTTTTGGGAGTGATTCATCCTTTCTGAATGCAGCATACAACTCTCCATTGTACTGTGCTCTTTGAGTGTGCTTGTTCCCCCTTCTCCCTTACCATGGAAAGTCTTTGTGAAACCACTCTAATGGAGAGAAAAAAGAAAGCGTTAAGAGAACCTCCTGGCCCAACCCTAGACACTCTAAGATTCTTTTTTCAAACCTGCTCCTCCCATTTTGAGTCAAGAGATAGATAAATAGACACATCACATTGCACTAATCGGGGAGCACTCACAGTGATTGAGGGGGTTGAAAACCAAGAAGTGAGTCAAGCATTCTTCTTATGTTATGGCTAGATCCAATCTCTTAGTTCCTACAAAAAGGAAAAAGAATTTCACATTCTTCCCTTCGGAAGGGAGGATTCAGGAAATCCTATTGATTGCTGCTTTCTTTAGACCTCCAGCATGAAAAAAAGGCTCAAATGGTATGATCCCTCTATCACCCTAGAGTGAAAAGGGCAATCTTATAGTTCTTGGTCTATGAAGTTTCATTCAAATTAATCATTTTGGCTGACTGTTATGACATATATGATAAGTAAAAAGGCAGTAGGAACTAAAATAAACATCGAAGTAGCAATAAGCACAAGAATATTGACTTCCATAATCTCTTTGTTTTCTTCTTTCATAATAATTCAGGATCTAATCCCATAGAGATGATAAAGTGGACTCTATCAATTCAAAGGTATGAATTGCATCTTGATGATATTAATAATATTATCAATAACAATATCAAATAAATTTATCATCAAAATTGAAAAGTCTAACATAGTATAACATGAGACCACGTGGTTAAGAATACTCTCGATTAAGGAAATAAGTTATTATTTCTATGGATTTCTAGGCTGGTTTTCAAAGGAATGGTATTTGGAATTTCGATTAGGATTGATTCAAAGTTGAAAGAGTTCTTTAGGAGGCCAAGCGAGATGAAGTAGGAAATTCCTATTGATACTGGGATGCTTAGTAGGAATATTAACTATCCTACCACTAGGCTTTAAATTTTGGGATTTAAATTAGATTTTAAGTTGATATTTTCTTAGAAATCTAGAGCTTAGATTCTAGCAGCATAAGCTTGTAGAAATGCCTAGGGTTGAAGACTTACTCTGAAGAGGATGCTTCAAAACCTATGTCTATAAGTTCTTCTGACCTTGACCTAGTTTCATTTCTAGGAATTATTGGTCATTCCTCTCACTTAAGTGAACAAATCGATCCCTGACTCTTCTAGACTTACAATTCACCTAGAAGGGCTCCAAACCAACATCACCTAAGTACATTTTAAATCCATGATGCCAATTATTATGTATGCAAGATGGTTAGGCTATTGTGTTTTAGGAAAGAATCTAAGAACTTAGACTCTCTCCATAATCCCTAGAATCATTAGGGTATGAAATGCATCTAACCAATATGCATTTTCAACTTTTTAGATATTTTGACTCAAGATTCATTTAAGGCTTTGGGGTATGCATTTTTATGCCTAAATGCCATGTAATTAGAAATGGTTATAGGCAAAATCAATAAGAGAAGCAAACTTCCCCAAGAAGGTGGTCATCCTCATAGGTTAGATGCCCTTAATGTGCAATGGGTGAAGTGTGCAATTCAAAAATTTAGAGCAATATGATTGTATTATTTTTAAGAGCTAATTATTTCTAATTGATTTTAAGTTTTCCCTAATGCTTTAATTTATATGAGGCTTTAAATTTATGTATTTTTGTGTTTAAATTGAATAGATTTAAGTTGGCTAGAAAATTTAATTTTTTATGAGCCTACGTCCATGTATTTATCACAGAAAGGACACCACAGAAAGAAACACAGAAAAGTAGGTTGATTCAATTTCGCACCCAAAATAAATCAAGCCATTTTTTATTTAAAGAAAGGTCAATGGGGCTAGGTACCACTGTACACCCATGAAGAAAGAGAAAATCAGTAGCCAAGCTCTACCCTTATAAAACCCAGCCTAGAACTACAAGTTTTGATCTATGGGTCTTCTTTCCAAGATCATCTCCTTCTTCAGGGACTTTCATTAGGCTTTATAGGGGTTCTTTGCACCTATCTACTGGTGGGGCCAACTCCGGATAATCTTAGACATGACAGATCCTAACCTAAATCTAAGCTCAAATTTACATTTCAATTTCAAAAAAAAATCCTAAGCCCTACAAAATAGATGTTAGGAAAATACAAACATCACTCAATAGTTATATTTCACAAACATGCAAGATTAGCATTAGCTACTTGCCAAGCCCACCTATCCCATTGTGATGTGCTTAAATATTTAAGCATACATGCAAGAAAATAAAATTTATAATTTGTTTATGACGATAGTCCTTTTTTAGCATAACCTCTTGTAGAAGATAATGTTAGTTCTAAAATGAACATCCTACTATCAAGTCTAATGGAAAATAATCCTAAACATGAAGTCTAAAGTAGTACACCACAAAAGACATGAAAAGCATATCACATCATAACATAAAGTATCATAGATCAACCAAACCTAAGTTTAGGATCCATGACCTAATGATCTAGTGTGTGAAGGAAATAGGCTTGTGTGGAAAGACTTTGTTAAGACTTTTAGTTCAAGTTTCAATTTGGATATTGAAGTTTGTTTGATTTAACTTTGGATGGTTTAAATTCAAGTGATTTAATGATTTAAGATTTTTATTTGTATTTTCAAGTTCACTTTTATGTTAAAGTGAACTTTAGGTTTTTAAGAATGAAGAGTAAAATAGATTTCACAATTGGGTGGAACCTATTCTATTCAACATCCTAAACCCTAATAGAATGAAACCTTCATCCTAAGATGAAGATTCATCCCAAAGGCATCCTAAAATAAATATTCATCCCAAAGGCCTAACTATGATCCTTAAGTATCTTAGTTTATCCTTTTAGATTCATTTTGATGATTTGGGTTTGAGTTTAATTTGTAATTTCAATTGTTTTGACATTTAATTCTTCATTTCATTCCTTTGATTTAATTATTTCTTATTGATTTAACAAATTTTTAATTTTATTTATTTTGTTTCATTTGATTTGAATTAGTTTAACATTTTTTCATTAATTTTTAATTTAAATTATGTTTATGTTTATTGAATTAAGTTTTATTTTATTGAATTCATGTTCGTTTGGTTTGAATTATGCTAACCTAAAATAGTTAAGTTAGTGCTTTAATTTAGTCTTAAGTTACAATGATTGTGGGTTAAGATTTTGTTGATTGTTTGATTATGAATTTATTAGTTTTAAGGTTTAATTAATCTTAACGCGTTCTTTATTTTCATTAACCCTTAAGTATGTAAGTGATCAAGTTCTTCAATTTAAAATGTTGAAGAATTATTCTCAAATAGTCTGATGTTGGTGAAGGTTTTAAGTTACTTTATGAATTTTGTTATCTTGTGAATTTTTAATTTATTATTTGATTTATATTAACTTAGAGATTTAGAAATTCAATTCTCAATCCAAAGGTCAATTGGGTTTGAAATTTTTTATGAAAAGTGGGATTTCTTGCCAATTTCATATTCCTAAAGTTTCATTTTAATTAGATACATAATTAGGGTGTAATTAATATTTTAATTATTTTATTAAAACTTAAATTATGCTTAATTTAAAGAGGATTATTTGGAAATTTTAGCTTTCGTTGATTCCTCTCTAAAAAGGTGCTTACATTAAGATTTATTTGGAATTTTTGGAAACTTAGTTGATTTATTGTGATTTTCCTAATTTCAGGTTAATTATTTGAATTAATTAATTTAATTAATTATCAAATTAAGCCATTTTGTGATTTATTAAGTTTTAGTGGCTTTCATTGATGTTTCTAAGTTCATTAGGGTTTGTTATGTTGATTTGAAGTGATTTGATTAATTTTAATGATTTATTTTATTTAATATTAATTTATTTCATTAAAATTGAAGTTTGGAGTTTATAATTTAATATCTTTTGATTTACTTGAGATAAATCATAAACATTTTTCTTAAGTTTTATTTTAATTTGAATTTTAGTTCAAAAGTTTCATTTCAATTATATTAATAGTTTTTGACTAATTTGAGTATAATTAATTTTAATTAAAGTAAAGTTAATCCAAATTTACCTAATATTATTGGGGATTTTAGATTTAATGGATTCTACTCATTGAGATAAATCCATTCCTTATTTATATTTTTTTATTTTTTAGATTTACATTTTATTAATTATGATTTTTTGAACTTCCTAGCATTTTTTTTAATAATTTTGTAATAATTTAAAATGAGAAAAGATCATTTTAAATGGTAGTGCCAACATGGCGCCATTGCCACATGACAGCCATTAGGCCATGCAGAAGCCATGCGACGACCACGTCAAAAGCGATGCAACGTGGGATGGATCTTGACCGTCCGATCGAACCCGATTCCTTTGGTGGTTTCCTATAGGGGTTGAATTAGATCATACAGCTAGATCTCAACCATCCATTCCAAATAGAAAGAACAGACGACAAAGATTGCTTCCTATTTGTCTCTGGTGAGAGACGAATGTCGTCCGTTGAATTAAATGAATTTTTGGCGATCTGAGGCCAATTTTGACACCATTTAAATTGCAAAAATGATCAAGGATTGATTTGTAATCATTTTATACGGTTTGATCCTCTTGGGGATCAAATTCCTTTCACAAAGGACCAACAAATTTTGGTAGAGGCATCTGTTTTGAAGCATACCTCATCTGCAGTGATCCTCGGCAGTCGCCGTGCTCCAAGTACCTTTGCCTCAATGGGACAAAGCCATAGATGTAAATTGGTGGCTTGCCTCCTCGTTAAATGCCTTGGAGATCAATTTGTGGCCATTTTTCATCTAGTTTCACTATTCTTCTGCCCGATGATGAGCCTTGGTGAGGATTCAATTAAAGTCTCCTCATTCTCTAGAACATGTTGGGACGTTCAATTTAAGATGAAACCCCTTCTCAATTTGCCATTGGAGGTGAGAGATGGCCATTTGCCCAAATTGCAGCTTTCTGGTGAGAGGTGGGAATGCTCCAATTCTCCTTCTATTCATCTTGTGGATGATTTGGGATGAAAAGATAGAGAGGAGAGGGTCTCTCTCCTCTCATTTTTCAGATGGCTGAGAGCCATGTATTGAAACTTCTAGGTGGTCGGATTCCAGCCGCCGATGGTGGGTGGCTTGCCATAGGGTGGATTTAGTCCCTCTTGGCCTTGTGAGTATGTTTGGATAAGAAATTTGAGTGGAGGAACTCATTTCAATAACAGAGGACCTAAAAAAACTTCTTTAGCCCACAGAAGTTACGAAATTTTAAAAATCACATATTTAAGGTTTATAAAAAATTAATTAAAAGCATGAAATGAATTAAATCCTAAGTTCTTAAATTAAAAATTCTATAACAAATCAAATAATTAGTTAAAAATTATGATTAATTGATCTTTGAATTCAACATTCAAATAAGAAATCATTAAAATTGGAATAATCCTAAATTTACTTAATATTTAGTGAATAATTGAAATTATAATTAAACATAATAATTGATGAAATTATCCAATCTAAATAACCTAGAAGCCTAGGATGGCCTAGACTAGGTTTGGAACCTTAAGCACTTCATGTTTTTAGATTCCTTAGACTAAGATCGATAGCAAAATAAAATGTGTAAAATTTGATCATATAAATTTTTTTGATAAAATAATAAATCCTTAATTATAGATACTCTTTAATCAACTTAAGCAATAAATTGAACAATTAAATCACTCAAGACCTAAAATCATGAAATTCAAATAACATATCAAAACCAAAGAAATGAAAAAAATCTTTAAATCATGTTTAATAACATAATTAGTCTAATCAAATGAATCTTAAATTGAAACTAATTTTGGACCATAACTTGATCAAATAAATTAAAATAATTAATATAAAACTTAAGCAAATAAAATTAATTAAATTAAATCAAAAGGTTTAAACCAAATATCCATCAAATTAAAATCAACATATAAATCAAATAACTAAATTCGATAAACTAAATGATCAAAATCATAATTGAATAGTCATTTTAAACCGTATTAAATTACAAGTCAATTAAATCAAGGCACATTATTCAAATTGAATTAAACATTAATGAAAATATAAAAATTATTAAATTGAAACATTATTAAAATTATTTGATCAACATAAGTCATATAAAATTAAATCATATTTTTTTAAATGAAACTTAATGAAATGAATTGACATTAAGAAATTAAACATTAATTGAATTATTAAAATTGAACTAAATCAATCTAAAACCTAATAAATCAAAATATCAATAGTCAAAATGCATAAAGCTAAAATAACCTCAACATTCTTAATCTTTAAAATCTTAACTAAATAAAAAACAAATACTAATTAAATTAAACCCAATTCAATTAAATCTTTTAATTAATTTCAAAATGATAAGTAAGACACTTGGTTCGTAGTTTAACCTCTGGATTTGATTGTCACCTTATAGTGGAGATTTCATTCTATTAGGATTAAGATGTTGAATAGAATAGGTTTTGCCCAAATCAAAATTCATTTTATGCTTCATTCTTTAAACCATAAATTCAACTTAAACATAAAAGAATAAACCTAAAATTAAAATAAATTTAAAATTAATTAAATAATTTAAATTGAAACCATCTAATCTTAAAATCAACAAAATTTAAACTCTAATTAAAAGTTGAACCTAAGAAGGCCAAGTCCATACCACACAAGCTTCTCTTTTCACACATTGGATAATATTAGATCATAGATCCTAGATTTAGGTTAGGTTTGTTATCTGTGATGATTCATGTTGTAATGTGATGTTTTCTTATTTTGTGGTCTAATGCTTTAGACTGAATGGCTAGAAATTATTTTCTCATTACTTTGGATGTTAGGAATTCTTTTTATGCTAATACTATTTGCTATAGGGGCAGTGCTTAAAAGGACTATCGTAATAAACTAAATGATGTTTGCTTGCAGGTGCTATTTAAATTCTTAAGCATAACCCAATAGGATAGATGGGCTTGGGAACCGTTAGTGCTAAGTCTGTATGTTTGAAATATAAAATGCTGGTGTGCTTTACATTTTTCTAATGTTTATTTTAAAATTAAAAAAAATACAATTTAAGCCTAAATTAGGTTAGGATCTATGGGATATAGGAATAACAATTGTTAACTTTACTTTATTGATGGTCCCCTATAGAGCCCAAGGATGTCCCTAAAAAAGGTGATGATCTTGAATGAAGACCCCCATAAATCAAGACTTTAGTTTTAGGCTGGGCTATATGATGGAAGAGGTCAGCAACCAATTTTCTTTTTCCTTCAGGGTGTATAATGGGACTTGGTCCCATCGACTTATTATATTTAATTAAATTAATCTTGATTTATTTTGGGGTGTGCAATAAAATTGCATATTTTTCATAGATTTTTTTTGTGATTATTGTATTATGTAATGAAGCATGGATATGTTAGGCTCTTAGAAAAACTAATTTTTCTACCCAATTAAATTTAAATAACTAAAACATAAATAAAACAATTCATAACTTCACTATAATTAAAGCCTTAATCATGAACAATTAAAAGTACTAAAATAATTAGACTTTGTGAACTATACAAGCATATTATTCATACTTTTTGAATTAGGAACTTCACCCATTACATATAATGGGGGTACCTAACATATGAGGATGACCACCCTTCCTGAAAAAAATATGGCTTTTTTTATTAATTTAGCCTATGACTCTTTTATAATTGCATCTCATCTTAGGCATGAATTTGCATACTTAAGGCCTTAAATAAAATTATGAGTAAGAAAAGTACATAAAAATAGAAATTATTACATTAATTAGGTGCATAACATACCAGACTTGAACTTGGAGTTAGGGAGTGAGAGGCTCTTAGTTTCCTTTCTTAATTATAATAGCTCATCCATTTTACATTTATACATAAGACTGAACTCTTGGATTTAAAATTTCTTAGGTGGTGTTAGATGGCAACCCTTTTCAAGTAGGAAATAAGTCCTAAAGAGTTGGAGATAAGTCTATTTTCTCAAGTGATAAAGAGAACTAATAATTCTTAGAAATTAAGCTAGGTCACTCCTTTCACTTCTACATTTAGATTATGAAGCATCCTATTGGAATAAGTCTTAAACTCCTAGGCATTTCTTTTATCTTGTGTTGTTAGAATCTATGTTATCAATTTCTAATAAAAAGTCAACTCAAAATCTTAATAGTTTTAATTTAAAAATGAAAAGCCCAATAGTAGGTGGTGAAAATTTTTATTTAGAACACCATTGAGATCTTGGGGTACTTTAGGTAATCAAATATATCATTAAAGGATAAATATATTATATCAAGATAAACATATTACTATATAATACATTCAATTACTTAATATAAGGTGATGGGTTTTCAATGAACTAGAGATTCTTCCCCTAAACTACATGTAGAAGTGTTGACCTCACTTTTGGAGTGAAGTTGACTACCCTCATCCTAGACTTAGGATTCTTCTAGACACTAAGACTTCCCTAGTACTAGGACACTTCTAGTGATTAATGAAACACCAAACACAAGCCTGGAGACTCATAGGTACACCCAATGACTAGAGCTTACCTTAGGAGGACCTACCATAAGACTCATCCAAAGTTCATGGTGAACTAACTAACCTCATTCAAACCAAATGATTACAATTCAAGCTCCAAGAAAAAAAATACTAATTCAATCTAGGCTCAATTTGATCCATCTTGGTTTAACTTGGCTAAAGAGGGTAAGGTGATTCAACCTAACCTCTCTGAGCATAAGAAGACCAATCTAATACCCAACTATCATATTTGAAACCTAATATACCTAAACTCAATTGAATTGAATTGAACTGGATTAAATCTTATCCAAGCTCCAAGCCAAACCAACTTAGGCTCTAACTCAAGTTAACCTATTTGAACTTCATAAGACCAAAGTCCTATTCAACTTGATTCAAGCCAATCAGACCTAACCTAAAATTCTTGATCGCTCCCAAACACTCAATTAAACTTCAAAACTTATCCCAATCAATTCAATTAAATCAATTAACCCAATTGAATCAAATTGACCTAAGTCAACTCATTTGACCTAAAGGGTTCAAATAAGTCAAAACCCAATCTAACTCAAATCAATTGCAATCAAAGCCATCAATCAACTTTAAATTCATCATTGGACACATTCTCACCTTTATATAACTTCAATTGAACCAAACTTATTCAATCAAATCACTTGACCCAAGTTGACCTAAATAGTTCAATTGGATCGAACTTGAATCAAACTTCAATTGGACCAAATCAAGTTGTTCAATACATCCTTGAATGATTATAGACCATCAATGATCACTCAAATATAATTCATTTCACTAAGCCAAGCCAATTTATTCTCTTAACCCAAGTTAACCCAATTTGACCTAAAGAGTCAAATTGGGCCAAATCATGCCCTAACCTAAATTAATTAGAACCAATTGTTTTCATCCATCACCAATTGAGTATGAGACATGATCAAATCACCAATTGAAGCCAATTTGGTCAAACTAAGCTAACTGACCCATTTGACCTAATTTGACCTAAAGGATCAAAAGAAGTAAAATCACATTATGGTGTTTATTGGATCCATGGGACAGGAGATCTTAGGGGATACTTGAAGAGAGAGTACAATATTGAGGTATGATGTACTATCTCAAAAGATAGAATTATCACCCTATAATTGACTTAATCATTTAATAAGAACTTCTAAGGCATGATCTTCTTCATAACCACATAATCTTCCCTACTTTACATGGAAAAGTAAAGTAGGGTTTATTTTATATCAAGTTCTTTAGTTTCCTATCAAGGCAAGCCTCCATAGTTAATTACATCCTAGGAAAGGGGATTTCAAGAAAAGAAAATCTTGATGAAAGAAGTCAATCATTGGTTCTAAAGATTTCACGGTTAAGACTATCAAAGGATTGGTTATTTTAGAAAATTAAATGAGATTGCTTGATTAGAGAGACTTATTTTAGAATCCAAAAGAAGATAAGTAGAAAATCTTCATGATACTAGGAAGCCTAGTGAGCATTCCAACCTATTATATGATGAGGCTTTACATTTTTGAAAGTGAGAGGATTTATTTGTTTGAGTTGAAATTTTATTAGACGCTAGGCTTATAATCCATCAACACAAGAATGTGAAAATACCTAAGAGGTGGGTTTATGCTTGTAGCCTAAGGAAAAAAGAAACCTCAAATCCTAAATTTAGGAGCTTTAGCACAAATTAAAGCACGACCTAAATCTAAGAAAAAAGGGACATAATGGGTTACCCCCAAAAGAGAGAATAGACACATTCAACTCTTTTGGACTTACAACCGCCTAGAGTGGCTGCCAGCTAACACCTCATATGCTTCAAAATAGTGTAGTCAAGTCTTATGAAATTACAAGATGTTTTAAGCTATTATTTAATTTTGAAAGAGATTAGAGTCCTAAACTCACTCCCTAAGAGACTAGATCATGTTTGATATGAGCATATGACTTAGTCTAAAAATATAAAAATGTTTTCAAATTTTATATTATTTTGACACATTCATTCGAGCAAAGGCTTGGGATATTTTATGCCTAAATGCATGATGAAATTTGGTTATTGGCCAAATCAAAAGAGAAAAATGGTGAAGCTCTATCATAAGGGGTTGCTCTCATAAGTTATCCCAAAAATTGCTAAAATGGAGGCCCTCATATTTGAGTGGTAGAGCATGCATGATGTGAGACATATAACATACAGCTAAGGGATTGTTAAATCTTTTAATTATCTTGATTATAGCCTAAGCTTTAAAATGAGATCAAAAGTTGTTTAAAATTTAGTTATGAGTTATTAATTACATAGAAAAATTAGTTTTGTCCTAAGAGCCTATACCATCCAAGCCACACATTCAATCATCAATCATGAAGAAACTATGAAAATCATGTTGTTATATTGCTCTAAACAAAACAATAATAATTTATAAGCTATCATGAAATAATAAGAGGCCAATGACAGTACGTACACCATGGAAAAGAGAAAATTTGGGTAGCCTAGCTCTACTCTTATACAACTCATATTATAAAATAAAATTACAATTGAAATTGAATACATGCTATGGGGGTCTTCATTCTTTATTTCTTCTTTCTTCCTCCCTTTGATTTGATTTGCTTCAAGGCATCATAGGGCACCCCAGGACTAAGCCTTATAACCACTGCTTATCCTAATCCTCATAGCATTAATCCTAATTCCTATTACAAAATAACATTTTTATGGGAAAAGTAAATTTAGCTACACCTACAAAATAGATATTAGCTAAACATACATACAATCCTAAGTAGTTATATTTCATAATTTGGGCTTAGCACCCTGCACATGGGTAACTAAGCCCACATATCCTAATGTGGACTATGCTTAGGGGCATAAACAACCTCCAATCAAAACATTTATATTTATTTTTGACGCATAATCTTCTATAGAAAATAATATTAGACTGTAAACGGCCAAACATCCAGTCTACGATCCACATTCTTAACATCCAGTCTAAAATATTACATCATAAAATAAACACATCATCATTACATGCACCTTCCTAACCTAAAGCTAGAAGTGGTGACTTAGCATTCTAATGTGTGTCCTTCAACTTTTTGTAGGATGGCTTAGCTAAGCTTTTGAATTATAATTTCTTAAGTTTTGAAAACTTTAAGTTAACATGATGGATGGTTTCATTTTGAGTTATTTAGAAATTAGTGAGTTTTAATTTGCATTTTGTTTATTTATTAAATACACACTTAGAATCTAAGTGTTATAAAGAGAAGAAATAAGCTTAGCCTCTTTCATCCCTATCCTAAGTTATATCCTAAAAGCACATTTTTATAATTTAGTTTCTTTAAGTGAATGACTTATTAAATTTTTTATTAGTCCTAAGTTTTGGTTAACCTTAAGGAATCCTTTTCAACATGAAAGGCATCTTATGATTAATGTAATTGAATTACCATCATATAAAATATGTTGAACTATTCATTTTCATCACCCATAATATACATATGATTTTAACACTTAGTATACCTATACATGCAATATATTTTTTGGCACACTTAAATGATTATGAATGCATATGTTTTTTATAGAAAAGTGGACTTTCATTCTCCAATCAAATACACATACACATGTATAAAAGATGTAAGCAAGTACGTGCTATTATTTTAACCAAAGAAGTGAGATAATCCAATGACCTCCTTGGGGCTACTTAAAGCCTCATATTTCTAGGATGTCTAGACTATATAATTTCTATATTAAATACATATGAATGTAAGTACAACTATATGAATGAAAATCATACAAAAGATTATATTTTTGGTTGAATTATTTATACATGTAAAGCATAAAGCTCTATCCAAATTCTAATACAAAGATACATATGAATGCTATTAAATAAGCACATGCCTTTGTTAACCAAGAAGGGAGATAATGAAATGACCTCCTTCAGTCTACTTAAAGCCTCGTATTCCTAGAGTGTCGAGACTATATACTTATTATCATTCAAACATATGTAAATCATTACATGAACATAAGAAATAAAACACTACTTTTACATGCTTAAGATATAAACACATGCAAATCTTATACATATATTCATAACTACTATTACTCCAAATATTATTATCAATTTATAACTTTTGAGAAGTAATTTTGAATTTATTAGTGATGACAGCCACACTTATAATAAGATTAAGTCATCACATTCAATTTTACAAAAGTAAACTTCTTTTAATTTTGAAAATATGAATGTATGATATCATATAACATACAACATTTATGGTGATTGAAAAGGAATTGCCAAACTTTTTCACATAATTCATTCAACTATACTAATTCCTAGGGACAATCACATTAAATAAAATCATTTAAAGATAACCAAAGCTTCTTATTAATTTGATTTTGAATTTTGATTGAACTTATAGAGGAGAGATCATTTTCCATTTTTATCCCCTTCCCATGTTGGTGATTTGAATTTGTTTAAGGAAAGGTAATTAAGTGATTTTTATAATTTAGTTAAGTTGAACTGTTAAACAATCCATTTAAATACCCTTCCTATGCTTCTTTAATTTGATTAACCATTTAATCATAAGCCACAAATGATATGCACATGAGGGAAATAAAATTGTAATTCTTTTTAAAGGACCTAATGCAATTAGCTCATGATTAGAGATTAATTAAATTAAAGAATCTAATTAAGTACTTTTATGGTTTTCCCACACATATGGGCTAATCATAATTTCCTTAGGAGTCTTTATGTTATTGAACACATAAAGAGGAACCCTTAATTTAAATGTTGATTATGTGATGTGATTATCAATTTAATTTGGTTTGATTTGGCCATTATTTAATTAATTCCTTAATCAAGCCATGTTATAATTAACTCTCTTAATGAAATGAAGTTGGAAAAGTAATTAGGAAAGTGGTCCTAATCACTCTCCTCTCCATTTCACTATTAAGTAGTGATTAATGAACTTAAATTTAATTTTTATTATTTAGAATCTAAAATAATCAATAAATTGGTTAAGAGGGTAATTAAGGTTTGAATTTCAAATTCTCTTAATTACATAGCTAACAAACCCCAATAAAATTGAGGTCATCCCATTAAATCAACCCAAGTTTATGATTAATTGCCCAACCAATTAGGGCTTAATTAAGCTAATTAAATAAATATTAAATTCTTAATTAATCCTTAATCACTATTTAAAATTAAATGAAATTATTTTTATCAAATTCTCCTTAGTTTAACCTTTCCAAAATGTATAGACGTGGCGATTTCCACATGGTGCCACAAGATTGGCCATTTAAATGGTCCACATTATGTGACATGGTATGGTGACGCATTTTGTCTTCTCTCGCCATCCGATCTATGATCGAACGATGGGGATTAATTGACTAAAATTAAAATTGAGATAATTTAGTAGATAATCATGGTCATCCATCAATCATGTGGAACATATGGAGATGATCCATCATCTCTCGAGCAACAAAGATGGACACCGCCCCTCCATCGCTTTGTTTGGGCTCGCCTGAGCTCGTGAAGCATCTGGATCAACCCAAAAGCTTCAAGAAGGGGATCTAGAGAGATATAACGGTGGAATTCACAAGAAAACATGATTTACTTCACAAAGGCCCAACAATAAATGAATTTTTAATAGTTTGGTTTTAGCCAAAGCTCGGGACCAATGACAAACCGATGAGGTAGCTTCATCTTGAAGAGACAAAGCCCTATTGAGAAGCTTACTCCTTGACTCCTTGTCAGTGGCTCTACATACCAAACGTCGTAGGAATCCTTACTAGAGTTGGTCTTGGATTGGCCTCCAGTGCTCGAATTGATCGGGAATCAATTTTTTTCTTCTCGTTCGAGCTAGGGGTAGGTGTGGGTGAAGTTAGTTTGAGAATGGTTAATTTTGAGAGAGGTTGCATGAAATAGGTGCCCTTTTTTGCTTCGTTTTGATGCCACCAGTGATGGGGAGGCTCTAGGAACTTGGGGAAAGCTCTAGGGAGTTCATTTTCACTCACTAAAGCTCTAGGAATGTTTTCTCTCCCTATTTGAATCAAGATGGGGAGAGTATACCCTCCTCCACCCAATCAGCTTGGATTGATTCTAAAATGGTGTGCTCTGAGAGGCGTGGGTGATGGGAGGTCCGAGGTGGCTCATGGAGTGGGTGAGTGGCACGCCAAGGGATGAGGTAGCTTTTCCTTGCTTTCCTAGGTGTTCCGATAAGAGGAGGTGGGTTAGGTCACCTCTGATGACCTATGGTTGACTCAACTAGCCTTGGGTTAGGTTAGCCATAGGGTTAAGGGTCCAACCTAAGCTTTTGGTTGCAGTAGAAAGGAGGAGGTTTGACCACACAAATGGATTTTGTCTTATGTGGAGGCTTTACCCAATGGGTAATGGGTCAAATTGGGTTTGATTTGGGTTGACCCATGGTGACCTAAGGATGGGTCATGCCATGTTTTAATGGATTTGGAGTTGATTTGGTTTGTTTGGCTCAATTTGACCCATGTTCAAATTAAGTAAGGACCATCAAATTCAAACCATGGGTTGTGATAAGTTCAAATGATGATTTGGGATGCATAGGTTTAATTAGTTTGATTTAATTTGAATTAGATTTGATTTTTTCCCATATGGGTTCATATGAGCCAAATGGGCTAAGTTGACCAATTTGGTCAAATTGAATAAATTGGCTTGCGTTAGGTGTTGGTTTAGGTTCAATTGGTCATTTGAAGATGATCGTAGGTTTTGATTTAATCAATTTGGATTTGAATGATTTAGACCAATTTGACCCTTTAGGTCAATTTATAACAATTGGTCATTCCAAATTGGATTCAATCAAGGGTTTGATCAATCATCAAGGATGTCATGAAGGGTTTGGTTCAATCCAATTTAGGTTGGATTTGAGTTTGGTTCAAATGGGTCCTTTAGGTCACTTTGGGTCAAGTGAGCCTAATGGATCAATTGAGCTAGCTTTGGGTTGAATTAGGTTGAATTGAGTTTGATAATTGATTTAGAATTGATTGATGGCTTTGGTTGCAATTTATTTGGTTTTAATTGGATTTTGGCTCATTTGGACATTTTAGGTTCAAATGGGCTAGCTTAGGTTAATTGAATTAATTTTGGTCAATTGATTGATTGTAGATTTTGGTAGAGTGTGGAATGAAGGTTTAAAAGGTTAGAGTGCTCTTATAAAAATAAATTGAGTTTGGTTTGATTGAAGGAATTTTGGTTAAGTCCATAGGATTAGGTTAGGTTAAGGGGTTTAGGTTATGGGTTTCAATCATTTGGCTTGGAATTTGGATATAAATTGGGATTCAATCGGGTTTGGTTGGATTAATTTGAGGTTTTTTTTGGCTAAGGGGATAGGCATAAGCCATGGGTTAGGCCATATGATAGGTAGGTTTTCTGGTTCTAAGACATAGCCTAAACTTATGGCAAGTACTCCTAAGTCCCTAGGTTTGGGTCAAGTGTTCACCAAAACACTAGAAATGTCCTATGACTAAAAAAGTCTTAGTGTCTAAAAGACTCTAAGTTTAATGGAAGATAGAATCCTCACTCCAAAAGTGAGGTCAACAAAATGACCCCCAATAGGTGTGGTGTAACTGATAAGGCACATTACACGTATTGGTGTTGACTGAGATGATCAACAGTATCCAAAAGTTTTGCAAGCATTAACGAAGACTATCTACACCTAAACCAAGAGGTGGATAGAATAATGATCTTAATGCAATACAACTCATCTCATGCCAAGGGCATAAGAGCCAAGAAAATTTGGTTTGAATTAATTAAAGATTGATTTCATGTCAAGGACATGAAGAGACATTCGGGAGATGAATTAGATTAGATTTAGGGATTGGTTTTACCAGCATAAAAAGGAAAAATCTACTAGGGATTAAGGTTTGATTGGGTTCATTTGATTTAGTTTGGGAAGAATCTACTGGGGATATAAATTTGATTGGATTTGTTTTAATTTGTTTGATTTAATTTGATTTATGGAAGGGAAATACGCTGGGGATACATGTTTGAAATTATTTTGATTTGGCTTGATGATTTAATTTTAATTTGGTTTTGATTTAGCTCCACTGGGGGAGATCAATTTGATTGATTTGATTTGATTTGATTTGATTTAATTTAATTTAATTTGGACCTTATCGATGTGTGATGGACCACACTAAGAAGGGGAAATATAAGCCTATCTTAGATTTACCAATCTAAAGGGGTAGTCTCTGGCCAAAGGGTAGGAATATCCGACCTGTTTTGCCTTTCGTAATGGATATGCTAAGAGGAAAGAGGGACTTTCATCTTCTAAAGTGAAAATAACTGTTGGGGTGACTTATTGATGGCATAAAAAATCAAACTCAACCTAGGTTGACTACTGACTAAGTGCCACTGGGATCTTATCTTAACTCTAGAGTAGTCAAGGAGATTTTTATAGGGAGTTTTGCTAACGCTACCCAAAAGATAGGATGTCTGCTTGGAAAAAGATGCCTCTAAGTGGTTATCCTAATCCACAGGAGATTTGGTTTTGTTTGTTTGTTTATTTCTTTCATTTGCACCCTATTGGTTTGTGAGGGACCACACTAAGAAGAAGCCACGGGGGCTTTGGCCTATCTCAATATTTTTGGTCTAAGGAAGAGTTTGCGCATCCGTAGTACAGAACTTCCAACCACAGGGGTGGTTACTAGGAAAGGGGAGCTATCCAATCTTGTAGTAACTTGGGTTGTGTCTAGATAGGGTCACAAAGGACATGATCCAAATAGAATTCTCATAAGGGAGGTGCCTCTTGGGGCATTATCTGATCCATAAAAGATGAAGCATAGGTATACAATGGTCTCTCAAGGAGAAAGCACATGGACTTACATCTACCTAAGTGGTGTTGTTCCACGGGTCTGCAATGCAAACACCAACGACCTAAGATGAGTGATGATCAATCTAGGAAGAAAGCATCAAAGACTTATAACTTCTTAAGAGAAAGTGATCATCCAATAGTGTCACTAGACAACTACTATCCAAACTAACTACTAAATGGAAAGTCACAAAGAAGGACTAGACCCAAACTTGAAGTAACTAAGAGGAAAGGATGGGTGTCTTACCCTAATCCTCAAACATAAACTTGACCTAGTCATTGTATGGTGGCTAGTTCAAGAAGAAAGCATGAGGACTCACATCTTATTAACTAAAGCCAACATCAGGGTAGATTATTGGTTATGCAATAAGACATACTAACAGGGCACTCATCGGTGTGCAGTGGTTATGGCAAGAAGAAAGCACAAGGACTTACTTTCTCCTAAGCAAGAGATCACTTGGGAGACACACTAGCTAGGTAGTGAATTAAACTCAACCTAGAGCAGCTACTGAGTGAGGGCCGCTGGGGGCATTATCTCAACTCAAAGTAGGCTGAAATAAAGGATTTGTGTTTTTGTTGTGCTAATGAGAGATAGGATGCTGCTCGGGTACTCTTACACCTACCCAAATCACTCGATAAAGATCCACAAAGGGAAAATTCTTTCAATTTAAAGATATTTTGATTTGAAATTAAGTTTTATTGATGAATTTGTTTTTAAACATTATTTTATGGGTAATTTTTTTTAAAGTAGTGCCCATTGATTAGAAGCATCGGGCACTCCCCTTTATGGTTGATAAGTTCATAGGATCCTCTTTGGTAGGCTATTTCTATAATGAAAGGGCCTTCCTTGCCTCCCATCTTGCGATGGTCAACAATTGGTCTCCTTAGGGCTAAAACAAGCTCTCCTACTTGAAAAGCTCTTGGGTAGACCAACTTGTTATGAGCTTGAATCATTTTTTATTTATATAACTCGAGGTTCTGACATGCTCGAAAGCGTTTCTCCTCCAAACCTTTAAGCTCTTCTAACCATAACCTGACATTCTAATCGGTTGTAATAAGGTCTGAGATAATCATGGCCTAAAGTCGATTTTCTATAATCAAAACATAAGTAACGTGTTGGGGGGGAATGCAAATGTCATATCTATTTAGCTTTTCTCAATCTACAATTGTATATACAAGAGCCTAGCACCAAGAAGAAAGAGTTTGTATGGTGGATCCATAGTAACCATAGGTGACTAACCCTTGTGTAATCCTCTTAGGAAGCTATATAGAAACCCGAACCAGTCCCTAAATGAAGTAAGAAAGTCCATGATGTAGAAGCTATTACTAAACAAATAGGTAATAGGAGTGTCCCCATGGAATGAGTATCAACTATATCCAATATCTACAATAGTCCGTATATAAGCATAGCTTGAGTGAAGTCAAACAGCCTAGCCATCCTATTAGGATTGTATCCCTCCATTATCATAGACTCATGGCACTGGTAACAAGGCCAAGCAAGTCTTAGTCCAATGAGGTATTCTGCTATGCATCTATATCCTAGCCTTGATTATAGTAAGGGTGCCCTCTATTAGTAAGAGAATCTATGAAGCTTTGTCTCATCTATGCAGGCATACAATGAAAGGATGTTTTATAAATGATCTATCAAGCGTAATGGACGGTCTGGATTTGATCCCTATCTAGGGCGACTAACGCCCTGCTCAACTGCATGATTATAGGGAAGCACTGCTCTCTAAAATAAGATGACATCTCAGGACAATTGAAAGCTTTTGATATATGTGCATGAATCCATCTATGTAAGTAGTGTTGAGGAGCATCTACATTATAACATTATGAGTCAATCATCATGCTCACTCTGCGTAATCTATGGTATAGATAGGGTAATGATGTAGGTGCTAATGCTACCCTCTCGCCATGAGCAATCAAGCTGGCCATCAAGAGAGTGGAAGGTTGAAAAAGTCTATTGTGATGTGGAAATATGAAATAGCACAACCAAGTGTTAATGAAAGCCACTAAAGATAGCTCCTCATCAATGTCCCATGATAAGATTCACCAAAAAACAACTCTTCTTTCTAGCTCAAATCTAACATTGATTGACTTTTTATATGAATAAAATCCTAGATCAAATGGATCATTCAATTGTGCAAAATGAGGTGAACATACTGCTGAATCAAGGAAGCTCTCAGACCATATGCCTAGAGTAACTGTGACCTATCGCTTACAGCCTAATCTCCACTCTCTAAATAGTCTCTAATACCGAGCTAGAGCATGATGGAGACTTGAAAAATATACTTTTCCTGTGGCACTTCAATATTCACATTATATGAGCACCCCGACTGCATCAAAAGAAGAATAAGAGGAGATGAATGATGAATAAGATTAATAGCCTCCCTTTTTTATTTTATTTAATATTTTATTTTTTATACAACTTATGTAATCATTTTTTATTTTTAATAAATAAATTTTTATTTTACATGTTTATAGATTTCTTTGTATATGTCCTTTTGTTTATCATTTGAAAGCTCTAGGATTTAAAATAATAGAATTTTTATAACTTTAAATGTTATTACAATAATAGTGCTTTTGTGCTGAAAATATAGCACATAGGTGTTGTGAGCTTGTAAGACATAAGTTTAATAAATTAAAAGGCAACTCTATGGCATTGTGACATTATGATGCTCTTAAGATAAAATGTCTTGTCATCCTACCTAAGAGAGTCTAAGACACTGGTGTTTTTAAGATAGAAATATTTTGTCATCCTACCTGAGAGGTCAGCACTGTGGTACTCGATATGTAGTGCAACTGTGCTGGATAGACAAAACTTAGACTTTCAATTTAGCGAGTTCAATATTCCAAGTGTCCAAAATCATAAAATTAATATAGCACTGTGGCGTTAAGGGATAGCACAACGGTGCTATGAGAAGACCTTTCCCACAAAACCTGAGAGCTTAGCTCCTCAGTATTAAGCCCATAGTGCCTAGGCATTGTTTTATCAGTGCCTAAAATTTAACAATTTTTGGAGAAATTTATAATTTCAACAACGTTACATTTTAGCAGTGCTAGATTTCTTGATTTTTGGTGCATTAAAATCCTTTTCTTTTGTGATGGATCTAAGATCAATGGAAGGAGAATTTTATTTTACATTATAACCAAGTTTGATGGTGGATGATGTAGTGCCTTGGCAAAAATAGTGCTTCAAAGACAAAGAAGATGTGGAACTTGAAAGCTTAGTTCTGCAGAATTGTAAGAATTATACCTAAACTTGAAAGCTTAGCACCATGACGCCAAATATCTGGTGCCTCAGCATTATGGGACAGAGCGTTAAAGATTTTATTCTCAAGAACACAACACCTTATTGCTGGATCTCAGTGTCATGGCTCCATGAAGCTGGAACTCTAATTTTGAACAAGATTATTACAAAACTTGATAATTTTTTTTGAAAATTTAGTGGCAAATTGCTTTCTGAGTCCTAGATTTTTACTTATTTAGTGCAAATGCACTCTTCTTCCTTGTTCTAGATCCAAGATCAATGAAGGGAGAGTTTTTCTTCTAGTGCCAAAACCAAGTTCAATAATAGAGGTATTCAAATTTCAAGATTCTACAATTTTAAGTCTAGGGGCTTTCATTTTTACTCTAGATCTATGAGCAGTGGAGATTAGCCTCTTTATTTTTCACTGGATCTAAGATCGATGGTGGAAATCTCTTAATTTTTTTTAGAGAGAAAATAACATAAAGAAAGTATTTCCAGAAACTTTTACCTTAAGTTAACTAGAGAAAGCCTCAATCTTATCTCTTGCACGAGGAGATCACTCTCATAGCAGCGAAAAGCATGCTATTTAGAGTGCAAACAATCAAGTTCAAGAATGGGGTAGGTGGGATAGAGTGTGAGTGAGGGAAAAAAATAAGGGAGAGGAGCAGTTGTCCACTTTTCATAGGTGAATTATCACTATTGGAGAGATTTTCCATGCCTCAGAGTAGGAATGGTAGTTTTTTTTATTTTAGAATTGAATGTTGTCGTGATAGCTGTGACATCATAGCCATGGCTCTATGTCATTTAAATAGAGAACTATCGAGTTATTTGAGTTTCTAAATTCTATAAGATGGCAGTGCTTAGCTACATTTTCCATGATGCCCCAAGCTGGGATGTTAAATTTATTTTATTTTTTTAGATGCAAACATTCCATCATAAAATCTGGAGTTGGCTTTGAAGAACTGAATATCACTACTGATGGAGTGACTTTAGCCCCTATTAGAAATGCATCCATTAAAAGAAAAAAGCCCATCTTAGAATTCTCTTGGGTATCCCATTGCACTTCTACTATTAGTAGAAAAGTAGCTATGAAACTCTGAGAGAGTCCACATGGGTCTTGTATTGAAAAAAAGTCAAACTACTTGAGAAGATGTATGCTCTCTTTCGTAGCACTTTTGAGATATGTTCCACTTCTGAGCCTCCCCTAATGACTAAAATTTAGACAAAAATAAGAGTATGAGGCATAGGATATAAGCCATTAAAGAAATAAAGTAGAGTAATTTCATAGAAATTAAAGAGGCTAAGGCGAGGGAGGGCTATACCCTTCTAGATATTTTTCCTCTTTTGGGATAAAATAATTTTCATCATCTTTCTATATCCCAAGAAGAGGAAGATATATCTATAGTTATGAGTTCTCTACCTCACCTCTTCATTTATGAAAATAAGAAGAGTTTTATATTATTGAATAAATAAACTCATGATAGACTGTGATAGCTCCTTATAGAATTACAGGGTCCTCTACTTACACCAAGGAAGAGATACTCAAGGTCATGAAGAGAAAAGTCTCCAAGGAACTTAAGAGTGAGATTCTAAGAGAAGTTATGACTACCCAAAATAAAGGAAAAAAAGGAAATTGAGTTTTTTAAGATTTTTGAAGATCATATTGATCCATCAATGTTGTATTTGATCAGTATCATTTCCCAGTAAGGTCATTAACTTGGCATAGAAATGAGCTGACTAATATAGGGAGAGGTAGGTATATTCCTAGGAAGGAAACTAAGAAAGTTTATCTAACAAAGACCACATTGCCCATAGAGCCAAAGCTACATTCATTTTCCTTACCACCATCACAGCCACAGAGATTGAAAGTTGTTAAGCCTCTTAGAGAAAAGCCTTCATCACCTTTGTTTAGGCTTCGAAATAAAAGACTATCATCATCTCATGCCTTTATATGAGGGATGGAGCCTCTTAATGCATCCCTTTATAATAAGATTTTGAATAATAGACACCTTCGTTTGGGACCCACTCCTACCATGGAGGAAGTTTGTATTACTCAAGAAGGCCATAAAGGAGAGACATCTAAATTTAAACCCATGGATGTAGAAAATATTGAAGAACTTGAAGTTGTCCTTGATAGTAATGACGATCCAATTCATCTAACTCAAGAAGAATGGAAACCATTTTGAAAGAGGATGAAGGGAAAAAAATGAATCCAAGGAAGTTTTAATTTAGATCAGGATGACCATTTAGATGAAGGATTAAATCTACCTATAGCCCATATATTCAAGTTAGATGCGAGAGCATCTAAAAAAGATCAATAGAAAACTTAAGATGTTGCTTGAGAGCATCCCATACTTGATCTAAACCAATAATTGATCCTTCAATTACAAAAGAATGATGACCAAATCTTAAGAATGAAAAAAGTGTTGGAGGAGATGATGGTTGTAATGCTATCACTCTAGAGTAAAATTCCTACAACTTCATAGTCTTGTTCATTAGAAGAACTAGATGACACCCATCCCACAGATGATAAGAAGTTTGGTTTAGGGGATAATCATGAGGAACATAAAATAGTTGATGATGTATACCCAAAATTGACTTAAAGTTTCTAGTGGAACAATAAGTGAAAGGGGTGTTAGCACAGTCCCAAGGTATGACTTTAATTCCAAAAGGTAGACTGTACCATAAGGAATATGATCCTATATTTTATTTAAAGAGATTTGTAAGTTGTTCTAATACTGGAGGAAATAATGTCGTATTATTTAGGCAATTTATTAGTAGTTTAACCAGTGTTGGCTTTGACGAGTATGCAAAATTTCCAAATGGTTTAGTTCACACATTCACTATACTTGAAAACTTATTTATGAATCAATTCACCATTACTCAACATCATATTACGGTAGGTGACTTAATCATCAAAAAATAAAAAACGAATCTGCATTATATTCTATGATGAAGGATTCCTTACCTTAAGTGTTAACCTCAACTACAAGAATAATGCGCTATGAAAATCTTTGTTTGTAATATCCATGATCCTATTGACTTTTTATTGAAAGGCTTTACTATTAAGACTTTTGAAAAATTATTAAGTAAAGCCTCTAGCATTTAGGAGGAATCCCCTAAAATGATGTTCCTAAAAACCAATCCACCATGGATCCTTCTAAACCTAAGAAAGTGTTGGAAAAGAGTGCAAGCATTATCTTTATAGTGGACAAAGGAAAGACTCCAATCTAAAGTCAAGGTAGAGCAATCTCCACCTCAAATGCTACAACAACGACAATTAGCACCACCCAAGAAACACCTTACAAGCACTCTCAAAAGAATAAGTTAAACTTATTTTTTAAAGAGAGAGGCTATAAAAAAAGATATTTAAAAATCTAAAGAAAAAGCCATATTTCAAACTCCCTAATCCAAAGAATCCAGAAGAAGTCGGCAACATTAATGACCCAAATTATTATCCATATCATTAATTCTTAGATCATATCTTTGAAGACTGCTTCTCTTTTAAAGATTAACTTGAAAGGAATTAGGAGAGAGGTTGGTGATTATTCCTATGGAATACCTTGTGGACTCCAGGTAGGGGTCCATTAAGGTGATTACAAGTAAATCTTCTGCCTCTTATTTAAAAGATGCTCCTCCTTCAGATGATTGGATTATAGCTTCATCCCACTCTTCTAAAAAGTAATTGAAGAAAAAAAATTAAATATTCTATGCATCATCATTTGAAGACCCAAAAGATAATAATATAGGTTGATCCACCAGTGTTAGAAGTAATTCCTCCTTAACCATATTCACACCACTAGATGTCCAAATGTCTAAAGAGAGTGGTGAAGAGGGATAACTACTATATCAAATATAGTATTGTATAATAAGGACGAAGTGGCTGGCCCCTATGTCTCTTTATCTTTATGTACATATTTCAAATTTTTGAATAAAAGGTCTACTATAGAAGACATTTCATATATTTTTATTATCTCTGATGATTGTGATATGAATAAATTAAAAAAAGAAATAAAATAAAGAAGGCCATTCTCATAATGAATGTAATACATTTTATGAATCAGGACAAAAAAAATGATATTTTTATGGGTGATTTACAAGGAGATCCTATTAACATAGAAATAGAGTTCTGAGATTCTAACCAATTTTTAGGAAAACATATTAAGGATGAGGGATAGGTTGGCATGACCCCTACTTCTAATTTAAGAAATATTAGTGGAATTAATACCCTCAGTGGGAAGGTCCTGCCACCTCACCTACCTCCCCGCTAGTGATAACCACTTGAGGGGAGAGTGGGAGCAATTGATAGGAGAGGAGCTTGAGAACTAACTCTTTTCTTCTTCTTCCCTTTCTAGCCACACTCTTCCCTCTCTTTACGTGGACTCCACTACAAGTTTCTCTACCATATACTCTCATTCTTGTGCAAGGTAAGATTCAAGCCCTTCAAATGAAATGAACCTTTATATGATTCCTCACTCCATAGGAAAATCTAAAAGAATTTCACAATTGATATTGGATTTGGAGCAAAATGAAGATCGTCCCTCCATCGATCTTAGATCCAAAGTATGGGAGAAGAATGTGGTCACATTAAATACAAAATTTTAGGCATTGCCAAGATAAAATGTTGAAAAAACCAAGATTAAATTGGGTTTTAATGCATTAAAATTCAATTTTAAAACTTTAAACCTTCGCAGTTGAACTTGGCTTCACTATGAAATAAATTACTCTCCCTTCGTAGGCCTTGGATCAGAATAAAAAAGAAGAGTACACTTTGTGCTAAAATATTACAAAACCTAGCATTGCTAAATCATTATTCTATCAAAATATCATGGAAATCATCAAATCCCCCAAAAAATTTACCCAAGAATGGAGTCTTCCAACTCATAGCGACGCGATGCAATCCCCGGGTGCTGAGGCATTGAGCTCTAGAGAATTTGAACTCTTCGTGTTCCACTTTGTGATGTTGTAACGCTGTTCTTGAGTGCTAAGGTGCTAAATCATGACACCTCGATGCTACCTTCTCAGGGTATAAAATCAAAATATCCACTTGCAGCATCGCGATAGTGTCCATAAAGCATCTCAACTTATATATCCATGTGCCAAGGTCCTTAATATATCCACATGCCAAGGTACACAAAAAGAAGAGTACATTTTGTGCTAAAATATTACAAAACCTAGCATTGCTAAGTCATTATGCTATGAACTTATATAGCCACGTGCCAGCATCACGATAGTGTCCATAAATCAAAATATCAACGTGCCAAGGTCCTTAATTATCCACATATTTTTTTAAGTTGGAACATCAACTTCTCTCATTTGGCCTTTGCTGATGACCTCCTCCTCTTCAGTAATGGAAATAAAAGAGCAATCAACACACATTTGGAAAATTATGGATTTCATGACCCTCTCTGGTATGTCTTTAAATACAAACAAAAGTCTCTTTGTTACAAAGAAGCAAATCAACAAATCTAAAATCAGATGGATCATTGAGAGAACTAGTTTCATGCACAAAAAGCTCCCCCTCTCTAACCTTGGAATCAAGCTTTACAAAGGAAAAGCCACATTAACTCTTTTTATGATCTAATTGACAAAATTTAACATAGAATCAACTCTTATGAGAACTCCTTTCTCTCATTTGGTGGAAGAATTACCATTTCCAAAAGCATCAACTTAATTCCTTTATATAATACCCAAGTCCAACACATTCCAAAATTGATCCATAGGAGAATTTAAAGAATGGTTAATAAATTTATATGGAGTCACAACCACAAGCCCACCCATTGAACCAACTGGAAAAACTTTTGTAAGCCAGTCCTTAAAGGTGGCTTGGGTTTCAAAACCATTGAAGATAATATCAAAGCTAACATATGAAAATTATGGATAAAACTCAAGGAGAGAAAAAAATTATGGGCCAAATACATGTTAGGAAAATACTACAAAAATTCTCATCCAATGATAGCCATAACAAAGTCTTCTGATTCAACCATTTGGATGAGTTTGAAAAGAAGGAAGAAGCCGAAGACCTCATCTTTTTGAACTTGGGGGATGGATGCATTGACATCTATAATGGCCATTGGTTTGGGGAGGAATCCATTTGTTTGGAAACTGCAAATTGCAGGCCTCTTCAAACTTGCACCATTAAGGATTTATGGTCGAATGCTGATTGGGATATGCAAAAACTACAAGTTGTTCTCCCTCCCCAAATTTGTAGCAAAATTTGCAGCATGCCTATCAACCCTAAAAGAAAAGACACACTGATTATTAAGGACATTTCCATACTCAACTCAATTTACAAGATCCTCCTTTCAATTTGGTGGAAAGACACCAACTCTGCACCTTGGGGGAAATCTATTTGGAAACCAAATATCTGACCCTCAATAGCCTTCTTTTATTGGAGACACTTTCACCACTTCCTTCCCCTTGATGATATCCTCAAACTCAAAGGCCTTAAACTTCCCTCAAGATGCTATTTATGAAAAAAAGAATAAGAAGATATCCTTTATACCTTCATCCATTGCAAATTTAGCAAAATAGTATGGAACATATTTTTCTAAACAAATAAATGACCATAATGGTGATGATCTCTTCAACTTGGTTCTATTATTAGACAAATCAAATCAAGCAACATACAAGCAGCCCTACAAAACTTTTAATGCAATCCTTATGATCCTTTGGTTCATTTAGACTGCTAAGCATAATACTTCCAACATCAATGTTGAATCCATTACTCTCAAGATCAAGCTCCACTTCCAACTTATGGTAAGAGGAGAAGCTCTGAACCAGAAAAATAAGTATGTGAATATAGGAAACTACAAACTGCCAACCTACAATCTTGTCTTATGGAATAAATTAAACCAAGAATACATCAAATTTAATATAGATGGCAACGTCAATACAAAAACCAATAATCTTAGAATTAGTGGAATTTTCAGGAACTATAAAGGTGACTGCATCTACTTCTACTCCATGCCTTATACTGCCCTTTCAACACTTCATGCCAAAAATGCAGAACTTCATTTTTCTCTCCTCCTTCCTACAAGAAGACCCCACCTCAACTATTAGATTGAATGCCTCATTACCTCTGAAAGATTAGGTCCAACAACCCCTTAGTTCATTATCAGCCTCTTTAAGGCTATCAATCAACAAATAAGGAACCTTAAAGTCTCTTGCTCCCATATATGCGGGGAAGGTAATAGACCTATTGATCAACTTGCAAAGCGAGGAGCACAACATCAAATCCTCTCATCCTGCAAACACCATAACAAAGAGCTGAGCTACTTATACATAGTGGCAAGCTAGGCCTCCTATACATTAGAACAAAATACTTTTAACCACTCCCTTTTCTTTCTATCTTTTGGATTAATGTAATTTTCTAGTAATAAATAAAATTTTTCCACTTTATGCAAAAAAAAAAACTATCAAAACTTACCAATTTTTTCCATATTAAACCTTTATTATTCTAGTGTTCCTTCACGTTAGAAAAAACTTTTTGCACCACAGGAACAATGCAAGCATTGTTATCATAGGCTAGCTTTTATCAGTCTCATGCATTAATAATTGTCTCCATGCTCCCACCCCGATTATGGAAACTCCTCTTCGAAATAAGATGCTTGTGCAGAAGTGCATGCTGGTATCTCTCTTCTGCTTCAACACGAACAAATTTATTTGTGTCAATTGAGGATGCCCTCTTCTTACCCATTTGGACATGCTTGAGTGGCATATTATAAAACAAGCAAAGACTAAGTGTGGGAAAAAAATATGGCAATAGAGATTTGAGAAATTCCTTATTTAGGTAATGTAATTCATCATTAAAGAATAAACACATTATCTCAGAAGATAAGCATGTTATCTTATAATGGATTTGATTATTTAAACAAGAATTTAGGAATTATTTATTTGGATGAACAAATACGTCATTAAGGAGTAAACATATTATCTCAAAAGATAAACATGCTATCCTATAATGGATTCAATCATTTGATAAGAGACTCCTAAGGCTAATGGGTCTTCCATGTACCAAAGATTTTTCCCCTAAACTACATGTAAGGTAGAATAGGGTTTATTTTAAACTATGTTCATGATTCCTTACAAAGGCAAGCTCTTATAGTTAATTACATCTTAAGAAGGGTCTCTTCCTAAGAATACTCTTTATTAAAGAAATAAGTTATTATTTCTAAAGATTTCTAAATTTGTTTTCAAAGTACTTATTTTTGAAATTTTCAATCGGGATTGATTCAAAGTGGAGAGAGTTATTTTAAAATCCAAACGGAATGAAGTAGAAAATGCCTATTGATACTAAGATGCCTAAGAGGCATTTCAACTATCCTGTAATTAGGCTTTAGATTTTAGAATTTAATTTAAATTTTGAGTTGACATTTTTGTAGAAGTCTATGACTTAGATTATAGCAACACAAGACTATAGAAATGCCTAAGATTCAAGACTTATTCCTAAAAGGATTTTAGAACCTAGTACAAGTGTTTTGACACACTTTAGATGATCGACCTAATTTAATTTTAGAAATTATTGGTCATTCCTTCATTTGAGAAATAACCTATCCCTAACACTTTGGACTTATAACCGCAGAGGTTGCTAGTTAACACCATCTAAGCACATTTTAAATTCATAGAACTAAGTCTAATGAATGCAAGATGGCGCTATTGGATTTTGAAAAGGAATCTATAAACCTAGACTGACTCTCTAATCTCTAGAATCATGTAGGGTATGAAATGCATCTAACTAATGCATATATTTTTAGATTTTTAAAAGTTTTGATTCAAGATTTATTTGATGTCTTGGGTACATTTTTATGCCTAATGCCATATAATTAGAAATGGTTATAGGCCAAATCAATAATAGAAGGTAGGCTTCCCCAAAAAGGTGGTCATCTTCACAGGTCAGATGCCCTTTTTGTGCAATAGGAGAAGTTGCCCAATTCAAGGATTTAGAATAATATGATTTCATGGTTTCAGAACCTAATGGGTTTCTAATTGAGTTTAAGTTTTTCTTAAGGCTTTAGTTTAAAAAAAGTTTCAATTTTATTTTATTTTTGTTTTAATTATTTAGATTTAAGTTGGGTATAAAATTTAGTTTTTCTTATGAGCCTAATCATCCAGGAAATCAATCACAAGAAAGCACAACACAAAAAAACCTAGAAAAGTAAGTTGGTTCTATTGCACACCCAAAGTAAATCAAACCAATTTAATTAAAGAAAAAGACCAATGCGTAGTAATCTCCAAGAAAAGGCAAATGGCCAACCTCCGCCTTATATCGCTCAACCTAGAATGACAAGTATAGATTTATGGATCTTCTTTCTAGTACAGTCTCCTTCTTCAAGGACTTCCATTGGGCTTCGTACGGGACCACTGCACCTATCTTCTAGTAGGGTCAGCTCCTACTAATTCTATACAACATAGATCCTAACATAATTCTAAGCTTAAATTTATATTTTGAAATTAAAATTAATTCCTAAGCCTTGCAAAACAATTGTTAGCAAAATACAAATAGCATGCAACAGTTATATTTTTTTCAAACATACAGGACTAGCATTAATTGCTTGCCAAGCCCACCTATCCATGGGATATGCTCAAGGACTTAAGCATATATACAAGAAAATTGAATTTTAATTTTTTTTATAACAATAATCCTTTACAACATAGCCCTATGCAGAAGATAATGTTATATCTAAAAAAGAATTTTATCATCCGTTAACAAAACAATAAACATATAGTCTAAAATAGTACACCACCAAGATATATGAAACACATCATATCACAACACATCATAAGGAATCATAAAAGAATCATAGAACGACCTAACCTAAGTCTAGGGTCCATGACCTAATGATCATCGAAGTAAACCTTGAAGTATAAAGGCTTTGTTGGCCTCTTTAGTTTAAGTTTCAATTTAGAGTTTTGAGTTTGATTGAATTTTAGCTTTGGATGGTTTCAATTCAAATGATTTAGTAATTTATTTTTATTTTTTGGTTCATTTTATTTGGTTAAAATGATGTTTAAGTTTTCAAGAATGAATAATAAAATGAATCCCACTTTTGAGTAGAATCTATTCTATTCAAAATCCAAACTCTAATAGAATGAAATCCTTTTAGTTTCATTCAAATGATTTAGGTTTAAATTTAATTTGGTATTGATTTTGGATTGATTCTTTCTTTGGAAATTTGATTTTCCATTTTATTTCTTTTTATTTTTGATTTGACTTTCATTCTTGATTTAGTTTATTCTTTTAATTTAATGGTGAATTTCAATTAATTTGATTTGTTTAGTTTGGTTTAGTTTCATTTATTTCATTTAGTTTACATTATTATTTTGGATTAAGTTATGTTGATTTCATTTGATTTGAATGCTAACACAAGGCACAGGTTAATGTTTAATTTATTCTTAGGTTAATGTTTAATTATGTATTAAGATTGTATTAGTTTAATTAAGAGCTCATTAGCTTATAATTTAATTAAGTCTTAATATGCTCTATCACTTTACCCTTAAGTATAGAAAATGATAAAGTTATTTGACCTAAGATGTTTGGAGAACTATCCTAAGTGTTTTTTTTATGTTTAATTGAGATCAGTTTAAGTTGTTTCAAGATTTTATGAATTTATGAATTTTCTTATTCACTATTTGATTAATATTGACCTAGATAATTGGAAATTCAACAATTTCCAATCCAAAAATCAGTTGGGTTTGAAATTTTTATGGCAAGTGAGGTTCCATGCTAATTTTATGTTTCCAAAGTTTCATCTTGATTAGATTCATAATTAGGGTGAATTTAAGATTTTAATTTGATGCAAATCATTTAGGGATTTTATTTTTCACTGATTCCTCTCTAAAATATGTTTTGAAGGAGGGTTCATTCATAATTTTTGGACATTTGGTTGATTTATTATGATTTAATTAAGTTATGGTTAATTTTTTAATTATTTAATTCAATTAATTGGTTAATTAAATCATTTTATGATTTATTTAATTTTAATGAGTTTCATTGGTGTTTTCATGTTCATTAAGTTGATTTGAGGTTATTTAATCCATTTTTATTAATTATTTCATTTTATATTAATTTAATTAATTGAAATTAAGGTTGAGGATTTGAAATTGGATATCTCATGAATTACATTGCAATAATTCATGAAAATTTTTTTAGGGTGTGTTTTAACATTAATGTTAATTCCCAAAGTTTCATTTGAATTTAATAAATAGGTTGTGATTAATTAAGGTTTAATTGATTTCACTTAAACCTAAATTAAGACTAAAATACCCAAAATTAATTAGGGATTTTAATTTTAATGGGTTCCTCTTTTCAAGATGAATCCATATAGCCTAAGTTTGCAATTTTTGGTTTTGTACTTATTTTTCTATAAAATTTTGAACTTTTTTGTGATTTTCAATTAATTTTAAGAAGGATTTACCCTTCTCTTTTGGCACTTAGGTGGCATCTGTGGTGTCTCACCTCATGTGAGGCATGATTTGGATGATCCTCACCATCCAATTGAAGATCGATGGTCCCAATCGATGGCATTCTTAAGGAATATAAATTGGATCATCCGACTAAATTACAGCCATCAATTCCTAATAGATGGATCAGACGAAAGAGAATGGATCCCATGATTCTCCAGCAAGAGCGGAACATCATCCATCATTTTTGCCCCATTTTTGGCAATCAACAATGATTTTCAATGCGATTTTGATTGTAAAATGATCAGTGATCGATTTACCACCCATCCATAAGGTTTAATCCACTTTAGGATCAATTTCCTTTTGAAAAGGACCAAACTTGATGGCCTAAAGAGGTGGTGGTGGAGCGTACCTCAATTTGACGATCACCGATAGCGGAATCGACTCCATTAGTCATTTCGACATGATGAAAGAATGTGTGAAGTTTAACAGCTTGCCTCCCCATGGATTGCTCCCTAGAACAACACTGAATCAATTTTTTGGAGGCCTTGATTATGTTTCAGCTCACCAGTGGTGAGGGGGTGAGGTGGTGATTCGTTTGAGGTTGCCTCAACCTCTAGAACATGTTGGAATGTTCAATTTGATTAAAGAACCTCTCTGTTGGATTTTACCATTAATGGAGCTTGGGTTTCCATCCATTCAGTAGTGTGCCAATGACGAGGGCTCAGGGGAAGGGTCCCCTCCTTCATCTCTTGCCTTGGTGAATGATTTGAGAAGAAATTGGGGAGGGAATTTGCCTTCCCTCCCCTCTTTCCATACTTGGTCGGGAGGCATTCTTTTGGTTTCTAGGTGGTTGGAATCCCACACTGCAGGAAGGCCAAGGTGTGGATTCAATCCCCCTTGGCCTTGTGAACATGCTTGGATGGTCACATGGAAGGAAGGATGGCATCTTGCTTGCTTTCCTTGCTTGGCCGAGCCATCTTCTTCCTTGGATTCTCTCTTGGAGAAAGAGAAAACCAATTTCAATTTTTTCTTTTGACTTATCACCTTGCCTTCAGCATTTGGAACCATGCTCTTAAGAGGTGGTCAAAGGTCCAAGGCTACATTGATAAAGCCAAATAATTTCTATGATGGGGGAAAATTTACCAAAAATGTTTCCATTTGGTCAATGGTTTCCATTTATTCCCTTTGGCTTTGGGCTTTAGGCCTCACTATCAAAGTCTTTGGACTAGTATGTGGCTACCCAACTTAATTTCAAATGAATTTGAGGTTAAATGTGAACCCATTTGACTTGGATTGGAAAATTGAATCCAAACCAAGTATTTTGATTCAAAGTATTTGGTTTTAATTTAATTCTTGTAATTTTTAGTTTAATTATTTTTAATTGATGATCAATTGAGTTTTGATTTGATTAATTCACTTAATTTGGAATTAACTTTGAATTTCATTTCATTTCATTTTAACCCATTTGAACCTAAATGGGTTAAGTTTGATTCCAATTGGGTTCAAATGACCAACTTGACACAATTGGATTAGGTTTAAACTCCAATCATGCTTGATCACATGTGTGAGATTATTTGGAGTGATTGATTTCATTTAATTTTTATTTGAACCCATTTGACCTAAAGTGAGCTTAATGGCTTGGGTTTCATTTGGGTTAAATGACCAATTTGACCAAATTAGACCCAATGATGGTTGGATTGTGTTTAATTATCATTTATAAATAGTTTTGAGCAATAAAATTGAATTGATTTCAATTTGATTTGGGTTTGAACCCAATATGACCCATTTAGGGTTATTTAGACTAAGTGGTCTAATGAACCTAATTAAGGCTTAAATAAATTTAAATTTCTTTAGATTAATGATCAAACATGTTTATTTGATAATTTTAGATATTTAGAATGATTTAGTTTGATCAAATTCGGGTTCACCTTACTAGGTGGGACCCACTATGTCAAACCTATGTCAAATGGGTTGACTATATTTGACTTAGATTTATTCCTTTATTTTAATTTGATTTCATTTTGATTTATTTTGATTTGATTTGATTTAATCCAAATTTGTGAATTGGGTTGAGTCTACCTAAGCCAATTAGATCAAACCCAAGGATGATTCAGGTCACTAGGTATAATGTCCCAAGCATTGAATTAGAAGATTATTTTTGAGATTATGGCATCGTAATTACTTATTTTAGAATGATATTAAGCTCATCCAAAAATGAGGTCAACAAGGACTCCTAAGTTAATGGGTCTTTTAATATTCTAGAGATTCTTTTCTTGAACTACATGGAAATGTAGGACAAGGTTTATTTTATACTAGGATCATAGTTCCCTATAAGGGAAAGCACCTATAGTTAATTACATCTTAAGAATGTGAATCACTTCTTAAGAATACTCTCGATTATAGAAATAGAATCTTATTTATATGGATTTCAAAGTTAGTTCTGAAGGATGGTTAAATTAGAATTTTAAAAGAGAACTCTTCAATGGGAAGAGTTCTTTCGAGGCCAATCATGATAAAGTAGAAATTCCTATAGATATTGGGATGCCTAGTATACATTTTAACTAACCTAGTATTAAGCTTTATATTTTAATATTGAATTTATTGAGATTTAGATTAAGGCCTTTAGGGTATGTAATTTATGACTACAATGAGATGAACTTAGAAACATTTATAGGCCAAATCAAAATAAGAAGGCACACTTTTCCAAGAAGGTGGTCATCCTTAAAGGTAAGATGCTTCTTATGTGCAATGGGTGAAATGCCCAATTCAAGGATTTCGAACAATATGCTAACATGGTTTGCAAAAGCTAATTATTTCTAGTTGCTTTTAAGTTGCACCTAAGGCTTTAATTTTTGTATGAAGTTTCAAATTTCTTTATTTTTATTTAAATTATTTAGATTTAAGTTGGGTAGAAATTTTACTTTTTTCTAAGATCTCAACATTCAGGCATTCATCACAGAAACACATCATAGAAAGAAACCTAGAAAAGTAATTAATTTCTATTATGCACCCAAAATAAATCACACCAATTTAATTATTAAGAATAGGCCACTACGGCTGGGTATCATTGTACACCTTGGAAAAAAGAGAAAAATTAGCAATCGAGCTTTATCTTTATACAACCCAGCCTAGAACTAAAAGTCTAGATTATGAGTCTTTCCCTAAGATCGTCTCCTTCTTCATAAACCTCCATAGGCTTCATAAGAGACTATTAGAAGTAGGGCCAACTCCTGCTATTCACCCCATAAATCATAACATAATTCTAAGCTCAAATTACATTTAAAATTCTAAAATAAATTTCAGACATAAGGTCTTAGCATTAGTTACTTTCCAAGCCCACTTATTCTATTGGGCCATGCTTAGAGACTTAAGCATACCTTCAAGCAAATAATATTTAAATATATATTGTTATCATGGAAGTCCCTTTTAACACAACCCCCTATAGAAAATAGTGTTAGACTAGAAAGAATGTCCTACCATATAGACAAGTATGTAAATAATCTTAGCCATCTAGTCTAAAATAATACACCATAAATTAAGAAAAGTTTTTACATCATATCATAAAATATCACAAAATATTGACCTAACTTAAGTTTAGGTCAGTGACCTAATATTCTAGTGTGTGAAGAAAAATGGGCTTGTGTGGTATGATTTTACTAAATCTTTTAAGTTCAAGTTTTTGTTTGGATTTCAAAATTTATTTATTTTACTATTGGATGGTTAGAAGTGATTTAATAAGTTTGTTATTTCTATTTATATTAGAATGAAGTTTAAGTTCTAAAGAATGAGGAATAAAATAAAATTTACTTTGGGAGGAACCCATTTTATTCAACAAAAATATGTATCTTTAACTTCATTTGAGTTTAATTTAATTTGATTATGTTTTAATTTTATTTGAAATTTTGATTAAGAATCATTCTTCTTTTCATTTTTCTTTTAATTTTATTAAATGTTTCTTAGTTTGATTTATGATCTTTTTGTAACCTTTGATTAAGATTTAATATGTTTCCTTAAATCGTATCTAAGAGTTTAACCATCTAGCATGACCAAATTTATTGTTCATTTTAGTTTAATCTATTTTCAAATGATTTGATTTGAATTGAGCATATTACTTATTTCATTCTTGGTTTAAGTTGATTTATTATATGTTAAAGTTTAATCTTTTGAGATAAAATTTTATTTATCAATCCACAACTTAGAAAACTTAAGGCTATTTTGGGTACCAAACCTAACCTAGGCCATTTCAAACTTTTAGGTTATTTAGGTTTAAGCGATTTATTTAATGACTTTTATTTGCATTTAAAATTATATTATTCATTAACCTAAATGGATTTAACGAATTTCCATGTTAATGAATTTAATATTTGGATATGAAATTCAGAGGTTAATGTGCTTTGATTTTAATTGATTAATTGATTTATCATGAATTTAATAAGTTATTAACTTAAGGTATAATTTTTTATTTTAATTTCATTAAACCCTAAGTGTATGATTAATCAAATCCCTTAACTTTAGAGAGTTAAAATTTTTCTTCAAGTGTTTTGATGTTAATAAAAATGTTTTAAGTCGATTTTATAAATTATTATAATTTTTATGATTTTTTGATTTATTAGTATACTTAAATTGACCTAAGGATTGTAAATTTAATAACATCAAATCCAAAGGTCATTTGACCTTGAAATTTTTATGGCAAGTGAGGTTCCTTTCCAATTTAAGTTTCTTAAAGTTTCATCCTAATTAGATGAATACATTATACCTAATTAGAGTTTTAATTATTTCAATAAAATTTATATTAAGCCTAAATTAGGGGGAATAAATTAGAGGTTTTAATTTTCTTAAATTCTTCTCTCAAAGATGCATCCATAGAGTTCATTTTGAATTTTTGGGATTTTGGTTGATTTATTATGACTTTTCTAAGTTTAGACCATTTAATTGAATTAATAAAATTAATTAATCACTTAATTAAGTCATTTTGGGGATTATAAGATTTTAGTGAGTTTTATTGATGTGTTTAGACTCATTAAGGTTTGTTATGATGATTTAAGTTGATTTTATTTTCCTTAATTTATTATTAATTTATTTCAATAGATTAATGATTTATGATTGAAATATGCATAATTATAGATTTAATATCTAATAAATCATGAAAAATTTGTCTATGTTGGGTTTTAACTTCAATTTCATTTTCCCAAATCTTGAAGTTAATTAGATTAATGGTTTGAATTTAACTTAAGTTTGATTATTTTTATTTAAACCTAAATTAATTGAAAAATATACAATTTTGGGGATTTTTCTCTCACTAAGATGAATTCATAGAGCCCTAATTTATATTTTTTTGGTAGAGTATTTTAATTTTTTATGATTTTTTGAAGTTTTGGTGATTTTATGGTAATTTTTTTAATCATAAAATTGGATTTTATAGTTTTAAATGGTCGGCACCATGAGCACCGCTTGCCACGTGGTGCAATGCCATTCGACTAGTTAGATCCACTCGAATCTAGCTCAAAAAGTGGCAGAGATTTATTTCGCCGATCTTGATCATATGGTTATGATTTTACGTGCAAATATAAGCTTTTAAATCAAATTATGTGTCTAGATCTTGGCTATCCATTAATGATAGAAAGAATGGGCGATGGAGATTCTCTTTATTCCATGGAGAACTGAGAGTCGTCCGCCATTAAGTGTTGATTTCCAGTGATCTAGGCCACGCTTTCTCATGTTTTCTCAAAATTGATCAAGAACCGATTTGTAACCTATTTAAATGGTTTGACCTTACTTAAGATCAAGTTGACTTCACAAAGGATCAAACCAAAATGCCACGGGGGTCAATTTTAAAGCATACCTTGTTGGTGTCATTTTTCGATGGTGGGGTGGTTCATTCACCTTTGTGGGGATGTGGAAATCCTCTAGGACAAGTTTTGTACCTTGCTTCCTTGTGGATCAATGTAGAGACAAAGCTCCATAACTTCATCTTCTTGTTTGATCGAACTTCGTCTCACCTATGGTCAGAGGCTCGAGTAAGAGTTTGTTTGAGTTTGCCTCTATCCATAGAATGTGTAGGGACATCCAATTTGGGGGATGAATAGTCTTCCTCCATTTAGATCTTTGGTTGAGAGGTTGAGGAGAGGAAGTCTCCTTTCTGTTCCTTTTCGCCTTGGTCGTGAACCTCCCTCATGGAAGAAAGGTCAACAATTCTTAAATTGATTACCACCCTTGGAGGCTAGCTCTAAGAGGTGGTTTACTTGTGATCATCTCAAATCAGGGGATAAATGGGTGGATGGATATGTAGAAAGGAGAATTGTTTTCTTTGTATAGATTTCTCTCCCATAGTTCCACCTTACTTTCCCATAGCATATTCCCTCATTTTGGATTGATTTGAACCTTCTAAATTTCCTTAATTTTGGATTCCAATCAGTATAAACTCATTTTAGGATGGGTTTAAATGCATTTCAATGTAATTATATTAGGTTTGAGTCCAAATGTCCAGAGGTCCAGTTGAGCCGAATTGATTTAAAGTGATTTAATTATGTTTCTTTTGATTAATTGACTTTTGATTTGAGTTCCAATTATTGTTGATTATCAATGGATAATTTGAAGTTCAATTACCCCATGCAATATAAGGTTTGATATGATTTGAACTAGGTTTAGATCTTTAGGCCTAATTATGTCAAGTTGATTTATTTAGTTTGAATGGTCTTTTAAAAATTTAATTTAGATTTAATTATGTTTATTTGATGACTTATGATATTTTAAAAACTTTACTTCTTAAAACTAGATCTAGCATCACGGTGCTACTTTTGCAGTGCCAAGGTGCTAACCTCTTGGCTTCTAAAATGTGGGATCAACACCATGGCTATTGTCATGTAGAGCTTAGGAACCGGTCAACTAGTCAAGATGATTACTATTCCCATCTAATAGAAATATTTATAATATTTATTACTATTAATTATGTAATCAACAAAAGGATGAAAGTGTGCCGGTCATTTATATAACATCGCGGCGCACTAACACAACACAACAGTGCTAGTCAAAAGTTCATGCTTTTTGTTAAGTCCGCCTGCCAACTTGCCAGCCTTTTGAATGGATTTTTGATTGGTTCCGTAGCACTATGTAATTAGCGCTTAGGCCCTAGTCAACTAGTCAACCTATTTTTAGTTATCCTTTATGACTCTAAGCATCACATGCAATATTTATAGTGCCAAGCTTCATTCTCGTGTTCTTGGAAATGTAAACTTTTGCCTTCCACTACAACACTAACTTCACAATGCCGAGGCACCACCCTAATAGCATCAAGGAACTACAAATTTATAGCACCTAGGTACCATAGCTCTAGTGTTGAGGGACTACCCCAAAAATAACAAATGCAAACCCAATCTATATGTTTGCCATGTGAGCATCTAAACCCAATATGACATTCCTAGGGGATGTAAGCCCAATCTATACGGTCACCATGAAAACATCTAAACCTGACCCACTCTAAATGGATGTAATCCCAGTTTGTTTGTAATGTGAACACTAATCCAAATGGCATTTCAAAGAATATATGTCAAATCCATATGTTCGCTAAGTGAACTCAACCATAATTATGGCATTTCAAAGAAAAGCAAGTCCATATCCATATACTTCATAATTGTGGCATTCCAAAGAAATTTAACTCCAATCCATATGTTATCTATGTGAATGCACCCATAATTATGGCATTCCAAATGAGTGTAAGTTTAATCCATATGTTTGTTATGCGAACTCACCCATAATTATGGCATTTCAAAGGAATGTAAGTCCAATCCATATTTGTTATAAAAACTCAACCATAATTATAGAATTTTAAAGGAATGTAAGTCCAATATGTTCATTATGTAGAATCACCTAAAATTATGGAATTCCAAAGGGATGTAAGTCCAATCTATATATTCACCATGCTAACATCATTCAACTTGGCACTTCAAATGTATGTAAGTCCAATCTTTTGATTGCTATGTGAACAAAACATACTTGGCATTCAAAATCAATATAAGTTCAATCTATTCATTTTCCATGTAAACATCCTTATGAAATTATGGAATTCTAATGGATATAATCCCTACATATGTCTACAAAATAAGCTTTGTTGAATTAGCTTTAATAATTTGGTGATCTTACTAATATAGCTTTTGATTGGTATGTTGAGTTGCCTAATGACTTTGTAAAACTTTTGATGAGTTAGAGACACTTTTATCAAGAGATTTATAGAGCAACCAAGAAAGTAATAATTACCTATCTCACCTTAAAAAAGAGAAGAAAAGTTGAGTGCCACTAAGTATATCACAAGATGGAGAAATGGCATGAAATGTGATCAATAACTCATGTAAAGCATGCGAGAACTCTAATGGGAAACATTGATGACCAAATGGCTCCATACATAGCCATGTCTACAATTAATATATTCCATAAAATATTAGATTATGTAGTTAGGTTTGAGAGGCTACCCAAGCAAAGGCTACAATACTAGTTATAATAATTTGAGTCAAGTCTACCTAAGCCCATTAGGTTAGATCAAACCTAAGGAAGGTGCACTAGGTTACTAGATGTAGTGTCCTAAGCACTTAAATAGGAGATTCTTATCTAGGATTAGGACATCCTAATTATTAAATTTAGAAGTGATATTAACCTCATCCAAAAATGAGGTCAACATTATTAATGTGAAGAATCAAAAGATTCTCATCTGATAGACGATAAGATGTTTTGTTTAGGTGATCATCATCAAGAACATAAAATAATAGAAAATACATCACCCAAAACTAACTTAAAGTCTTTAGTTGAACAATAAGTGAAAAAGCATTGGCATAGTCTCGAGGTTCAATAGGGTATATACCCTTATGGAATATGATTCTATACCTTAAAAAATGATTTATACCACCTATTTTTAATGTATTATTTGATGGAGCAGGCAATTCTAAACAATATTTATCTCACTTCCAAGAAAGTTGTTGTAATGCTAGAGGAAGTGATGCTTTACTGTTTAGGTAGTTTGTTAGTAGTCTAACTTGGGTTGCATTTGACTGGTACATAGAATTGCCAAAGCAGTTTGCACATTCACTAAACTTAAAAATCTATTTGTGAACCTAGCATCATGTCATAACATGTGACCATTGAAAACAAAAAATTTGGTGAGTCTTTTGTGGACTATATTCTGAGATAGAAGATTCTCAGCCTTAAGTGTGAACCTCAATTATAAGAATAACATGCTGTGGAAATCCTTCTCAAGAATATCCATGCTCTTGCTATCTTTTTTGTTGAAAGGCTTTGTTGACCTTATTTTTGGATGAGGTTAACATCATCTCCAATCCTAGTAATTATGACACATAATCTTAGGATTAGGAATTAGGTATTTAGGATACTACACTTAGTGATCAAGTTCATAAATAAAATAAAATAAAATAATGAATTGAATCAAATTCAAATTTTAGAACTTTAAATTTGAAATCAAAACAAAATTTAAAAAGGAAATCAAATTTAATACTCTAAGACTTAAGCCACCATAGTGAACCTCTCAGGGATCTGACCTAACCCAATTAAATTAGGTGAACCCAAAGTTTACCCAAGCTTAATAAAATTCAACATAAACCTAAATCAAACACATCTTAATTAAAATCTAAATCCAATTGAGCATATATCAATGTAATTGGGGGGTTAACCCAATTAGTTTCTTTAAGCCTAAAATCACCTAAGTCTAAAAAAAATTAAATAAAATCAAAATAAATTGAAATCAAACAAAATAAAAAAGCATAACATAAACCTAAAAAAATAAATCTAGATGAGGTTCAAGATGATCAATCATGTCACTTGAGCTAGGGTTGACCTATCAAAGGCCACCACCAAATGACCAAATTTTGAGGACAAAAAATTTATCAAATGAATATTTTTAAATGTTAATCTAAGGAAATTTAAAACCAATGAGGTCTCAAATTGGTTAGTTAGATCATTTGAACTTAAATTAAATAAACCCAAATGGATCTTATTGAACTTAAATTTAAACTAAATTAAAATTAATTCAAATTAAATATCTAAAACCATTTGAAAATGATAATTAAATATAATTCAAATAATCTTTGGGTTTAATTTATTAATGTAATCATTTGACCCAAATGAGTCTAATTTGACCCATTAAGTATAATTTGGGTCAAAAAGGGTTTAAATCAAAATTAATTGCTCTAAATGATATTAAACAGTAAATCAATTATGGCTAGAACTTAAAGTACACTTTTATTAAATCAAGTTGGCCATTTGAGTTAATCAAACCCAACTTGACTCATTTAGTTCAAATGGATCAATTTAACCTAAATCATGACAAAAACCTCAGGATTAATTAAACTTTAAATCACTTAAGGGGCAATAAACATTGGCTACAATCCATCATCCAATGCTAATTGATTAGATTAACTTAACATAATCCATTCCAATTCAAACTAAATTCAAATGGATCAAACATAAACACTTAAGCTCACATCCAAACCAATTACGCTTGGATTCATTTAGATCCATCTTAGGATGAACCTAAGGTAGTTGCCAACCAAGGTGAAGGGATTAAAGTGGTTCAAATCAATTTAATGAGAAAGAAGAATAGCCATGGAGGAGAAGAAGCCCAAACCGAGTCACCCTCTTCCCAATCCTTCCAAATCTCACCTAGGCATGCTACCTCACTTTTTCCAAGTGATCTGAAGGCATGTTTGGACCTTCTAACCACCTTTAGAGCAATCATGGGATTCAAATTTCCATTAACGATGACCTCCCCTTTGAACTAATGGAATAGCTCTTGATCAACCATAAAAACCCATGGAGAAGAAAAATTATAGGTTTTTTGCTCATTCCATCACCTTCCCTATGTGAAATCGAGCATGAGCATACCTTCCCCATCCTTTAAAGATTCAATGATCATTCCCAACCCCAAGCTCCTGATGGAAGACATTCATCTATGCATCAATTTAAAGGGAGGCAACTCCAGAAGCTTTGCCCAACCTCGTTGAGTTATTCAAAACCCAAACCACTGCTGAGACACAATGCCGATGAGGTATGGCTGAAACTAAATCTACTTTAAATTAATGTTTGTTGTTTATGAAATGAAATTAGTTTTAGAAATAATCAAGCCATATAGATCTATGTGGCTAAATCATGGAAATTTTTTTTGCAAAATGACCCAATTTAAATTTCATTTAACCGCATGGCCTAATCGCACAACACCATATGTAAAGCGAAGTCGTGTCAGCACCATATGGTGCTAACTAGTTTAAAGAGAAAAATCTATTTTTTTATTTAAAAAATCCAAAACTCTACTAGAAATTTAATAAATTCATAGAAAATAAAATATTTAATAAAAAATATATATAAATAAGGGCTCTATGGATTCATCTCATAGAGAGGAATTCATTAAACTTAAATTTCCTAATTTTCATTAGCTAATTATTATTTAATTAAAATAAATCAAATCTTAAGTAAGCCAAAATTATTAATCTAATTAACTTAAGACTTTAAGGAAGTGAAATTGAGGTCAAAATACACTTTAGATAAATTTTAAAAGATTTTTTGGTGATTAAATTATAATATGCAAAATTTTCAATCTTTTAACCATAATTAAATGGAATAAATTAATAACAAATTAGAAAAATTGAAAAATCATAGAACTAATTTAAAACAACATAATACACATGAGTGAACCTCATAAAAGTATTAAACCTTATTGAAATCATTAATCCTTAAAATAACATATTTAGGTAATTAAGCAAATTAATTAATTCATTTAATTGATATGAATATTAAATAATCATAATAAATCAACCAAATATCCAAAAAATCCAAAATAATCCATCTATGGATTCATCTTCCAGTGAGGAATTAAGAAAAATTAAAACCCCTAAATTTTTTTTGAATAATTTAAGCTTAATTTAAGTTTGATTGAAATCATTAAAACTTAATTAGTCTTAAAATCCATATATGATTAAGATGAAATTTTAGGGAAATAAAATTTGCAAGGAACCCTACTTGCCATAAAAAAATTCTGAGCCAAATAACTTCTAGATTAGAAGTTATGAAAATTTCAAGTCATAGGTTAATTTAAATCAAATAATAAATCAAGAAATTTGTTAAACTTATAAAATCTAATGGAGTCAGCTCAAAAAATTATAAATAACATCAAAAGAATTTAAGAAAATTTCATAGTCCTCTAAAATTAAGGAATTTAATCAATCCTACATTTAGGGTTCATGAAATTAATTAAGGAAGAGAAGTTAATCAAACCCAAGATTATTAAATTAATAAACTTGGAATAAAAATACACATTTAGCTGAAAATCAATATTGATCAATCTCTAAATTCCATATTTAGATAAAAAATCATTAACATTAAAGTCATCCTAAAGTTACATAACATTAAAAGAGAGATATTAATCATAAATAAAAAATTAATAAATGATTAAATCATCTAACTTAAATAACCTAAAAAATTAGGATGGTGTGGATTAGGTTATCAACCTATGTAGTTCATTCCTTTAGATTTCTTAGGTTATAATATTAATTAAATATTAATAAATAAAACTTCATTATGAGAAATTTAATTAAATAATGATCTCATAAACATAAGATTTGACTTAAAATTAACCCACACAATGAATTAAACAAATCAATAAAAAATCATAAGTCATAAAGTATAAATGAAATGAACCATTTAAATAATGAAATTAATGCATTTGAAACAAACTTAATTAAAAATTAATTTAAATGGAAATAAACTAAAATAACTTAGGTCATTTAAGTTAATAAACACTAACATTAGTGAATAAGGTTAAATTAAATCAAAGTCAAAGGAACTAAATTAAAAACATGTGAAATTAAATATTTATTTCTAACTATAATGTTAACCAAAGAAATATAAAATTGATTATAAACCTAGATTATGAAATTACATCCAATAATATTCATCTTAAACAACCAATTTAAAATCTAAACAAATTAGATTACTTAAACAAAATTAAGATAAATAATCATTAAACTAAACTCAATCAACCAAATTATCATATTTTTAATTGAAAATTAGAAGAAAATTTAAATTCTAACTAAAAGATACCAATTAATTAAAACCAAGATACATTAATCAAATCAAATGAAATTTAAATGAAAAAAAGAGTAAAATCTTTATATTCTAAAAAATTAAAATTAATTAAATGACATAAACATAAACTTCAAACTAAAAGAATGAGTTTTAATGAAAATTAAATCAAAACACAAAATAAATCCCAAATTGGAACCAAATCTAAAATCTATTAAATCATTTAAATTAAAACTATCCAAGTGTATAATTGGACCAACTTGAAACTCAAATTAAAACTCAAACTTAAAAGGGCTACTACAATCATGCCACAAAAACCTTTTCATTTATACACCAGAATGTTAGGTCACCCACCCTATATTTAGGTTAGGCTAATGATTTGTGATGTTCTATAGTGTGAAATGTTATTTTTCTTATTTTGTGGTGTAATGATTTAGACTAGGTGGCAAGGAATAATCTAGTATGGATATTAGGGCTAACATTATTTTTTACTGGGGCTATACTTAAAGGGATTGCCATAATAAAATAAAATAAATGCTATTTGCTTGTAGGTGATGCTTAAATCCCAATATGATAGGTGGACTTGGAAACCACTAGTGCTAAGCTCATATGTTTGAAATATAAATTATTAATGTGTTGTATGTATTTCCTATTATCTTTTATACCTAGAAATTCATTTTAAATTTTAAAATATAATTTGAGCTTAAAATAAGGTTAGGATCTATGTTGTTTAAGAATATTGGAGTTGACTTTACTAGCTAGTGGTCCATTATGATGTCCGTGAAGGTCCCTAAAGAAAGTGACAATCCTAGTTGAAGACCTTCATAGATTGAGACTTTAGTTCTATGTCGTATAAGGGTAGTGCTTAGCTACCTATTTTCTTCTTTCTGAGGTGCAGTGGTACCGGCCATATTGACTTATTTTATTAATTTAAAATTTTTAATTTATTTTGGGGTGTGTAGAACCGCATGTTTTCTAAGTTTCTTTATGTGATGTGTTTTGTGGTACTTGGAAACATTAGACTCTTTGAAAAACTACATTTTCTACCACATTAAACTTAAATAACTTAAACATAAAATAAAATTTTGAAACCTCACCATAAATAAATCCCTAGGCATAACTTAAAAGCTACTAGAAATAATTGGATTTTGTGAATCATGTGAGCATATTATTCATCATTCTTGATTGGGTGCTACCTCAGCACATAAGGGGCATCTAATCAATGAGGATGAAAACCCTTTTGGGGAAGTGTGCCTTCTATATTGATTTGGCCCATGACTACTTTCTAAGTACATCTTAATATAGATATTAAATTTCATACCCAAGTGTTAATAATAAAATTGTGAGTCAAAATGCATATAATATGAAAATTACAGCATTAGTTAGGCACATAACATGTATATGATGGTCCTAAAGTTTAGAGAATGAGTTTAGGATCTTAGCTTCTTTTCTAAATATAATAGCCCAACCATCTTGCATACAAAAGGCTAGAATCATGAATTTAAAATCTCTTAGGTGTTAGCTAGAAACCTGTTCTAAGTGGTTAGTAAGTCCGTAAGAGTGGGATATGTTCATTTTCTTAAATGGGAAAAGAACCATTAATTCTTAGAATTACATTAGCTTTTGACTTATGTTAGAAGTGTTTATAGACTTAGGTTATGGAGCATCCTATTGGAATAAGTCTTCAACTATTATGCAATTTTGTAGTCTGATGCTATCAGAATCTAAGCCCTATGCTTTTAATAAAATGCTAATTCAAAATTTTATTAAATTCAATTTCAACAATATAAAGCCTAATAATAGGATAGTTGAAATGCCTACTAGGTATCCTAGTATCCATAGGTATTTTCTACTAATTCGCAATTGGCTTCTGAACTCTTCCACCTTGGAGCATTACCTTTTGAATTTTTTAATTAATAATCTTTTTAAGACAAGCTTTGAAATCCTTAAAGATAAAGGTTAGTTTCTTTAATTGAGAGTAATGCTAAGAGGAATTCCCTTCTATATGAGATGTAATTAACCATAGGGGCTTGCCCATATAGAGAACCATGAATCCTGCAATAAATAAATTGTGTTATACTTTTCAATGTAATTCAAGGGAAACAATCTTTGGAATGTTGAATATCTAATAGCTTTATGAGTCTTTATTAAGTAAACAGATCTAATATAAGATAATATAATTATCTTTTGAGATAATATATTTATTTCTTAATGACATGTTTGATTACTTAAATAAGTTTTAAAATATATGTGGTGTCATAAATTTTCCCATAGATTGTTTTTGCAAGTTCAGGGATGGTTCCTCTCCATCTTAGAATTAGAATTTTATCTTTATATAACAATATACTTATGCTATTCACAGGTCAACATGACCTTTCATTCCATTGAGTACCTCTCTATTTCATCCTTGGTAGAGCAAACTCAACATCTACAAAATGAATTATAGAACCACCTTATTTATTAAAATCAAATAAGTGGGCCATAGAATTTGTATATTTTCAAATCTCAAAATATTTTCTTTTAAAAATTCTAGGCATAACAAGGATAGTTGAATTATGCTAATGAGTCAGAAAAGATTTTTAACTTCATTATACTATTTAATTCCATAATTAGCCTATTATAACTTATATAAATTTTTATTTTAAAATAAAAATGGCCAAACATCTCAATTTCCGCTACGGAATGAACTTTTTTGTTGATAATAACTAGCTTCTTTATGGTTGTGTCATCAGATTTGGAGTAAGTTTTGAAGATTCAGATATCACTATTAATAGAGTGACCATTGCTATTGTTAGTGGTGCTTCTAGTAAACCCATCTTGAGTTCTCTAGAGTGCTCGCACTCTTTCCATTAGCAAGGAGGTAGCTATAGAGGCCATTGAGAGGTTCCAAGTAGGCCTTGTTAAAGATGGTAAACCGCTAAAATGACATTTGCTCTTTTTTTCCAACACTTTTGAGATAGCTTCCAATTTTGAGCCTCAACTGATGATCAAAAACCAGAAGAAACTAAAAATAAAAATAAAAATTAGATGTAAGAATTTGAACAAGCATGATGAGAGGTACACCTTCTAGATACATCTCCTCTTCTAGGAGGTAGTAAATTTCATCCTCTTTTGCTACCTATGGAGAAGAAGATATATTTAGAATTACATGTTCTCCACCTTGCCACTTTGCTTATGAAGATAAGAAAAGCTCTAGACCTTGTTTACAACTAAAAAAAACCCTTTAAAATTGAAGTATTCAAATTGGAGTGTCGTGGAACTACAATCCTAGCTTTGTTACCCAAGGCCTAAACAATCTAAAAAAATAACCTCTTGCTAATAGCCACTCTCTCTAACAACCATCCTCGTAAGTGATAACTGCCAAAAAGGGACAATGAAATGGTAATGCATGCGCTCATAAAATTGAGGGGTTAACTCTATTCTTATTCTTCTTTCTGTCCACTCTCTTCTTTCTCTCTACTGTAGAGTCCACAACATGCTCTCTTCTCTCCACTATATGCTCTCCTTCTGGTATAAGATAATATTGAAACTAAGCCATCATTGATTCTAGATAAAATTGAAAACAAAAATTTTTTTTTTAATATAATTCCTTGTTCCACAAATTTTTTTTGAAGAAGACTCCCCTAGTGCTTTTGCTTCGTAATGGTGCAACACTATTGTACAATGTCAAGACATTGAATCTTGGCACCACAATGCTATCTTCTTGGGTTGTATGGTCAAAATATTTGCTTGTAATGTTGTAGTTTCATAAAACATTGAGTGTTGTGATCAGACCATATGAATCATAGCATCATACCGCTACTTTTAAGTTATAAGACCAATAAGTCCACCTACAACACTACATCTTAGAGGCGCACTGCCACAACATCATTTTCATAGTGCCTAAGCACTACCTTCTTGAATTTTAAGCCCAAGTGCCACCATCTAGCATTGAAGCTCTGGAGTCTTAGTGCTAAGGAACTGACTCTCTAGTGCTGAGGCCCTGACTTCTTAGTTTAGTTTTTTTTAGTTAGAGTTTTATTAAATTTGTAACATATATAAAAGATCTAAATTATAATTAAGTTCAAGAGATAGCCAATAAATATATGAAATGATAAATAAATAATATAAAATAAAATTTGAATGTAAAAATAAATTTTGTTACATAATTATTCCAAATAAAATTACAAAGATATAAAAAATGATTAAATAAATACAAATATAAATATTATAAAGGGAAAACTATCTCAAAAGTTGTAGTCCTATTCCTACTCCTCTTCTTCTGGTTCTGTCAGGGTGCTAACATAATGGTAATAATGAGGCTTTACAGGAAATGTAATTTGCTTCAGGCTAGCATTAAAGTTAAAAATTTTGAACATTTAAACAAATGTTGAGTTCTACTCAGTCATGTAAGAAATTTGTTGCTGCTGACTTATATGATAATCATTTTTTTTTATTCGTGTCAACTACTCTTTCCAATCCTATTTCATAACTCTAAGACTTTTGCTCTAATTTCATGGAGTTGCTCATTTAGTGTTTGATACGACTTGTATCTAAACTGAGGAGCATGTGAGCTTTCTATTATATCCAATTTTGATTCAAACCCTTCAACCATTCTCTTAGTCAGGGAGCCCCTTAGATAAGGACTTCTTCATCCAGGTTCCTCGACACACCAGTTGTAACACACAAAGAATAAATAAGAGTAGGATGACCATAACCTAAAGTAGTACTACCCTTAAGTATATTATAAATTGAATTATAAATAATTATTCCTACATCTATATTATAGCCCTTTTGAATCACATAATTCATAACACCTTTATATTTAGTTACCTCATTGATATTACTACTGGGCATCAACTTGACAAAAATAAAATATTGCCAAACCTTCACCTTAGTAGTTTTTCCAATGGTAGGAAGGTTGATAATCCTTTTCTCCCATCATTTTCACCAAACATTTACATTTATAGCAGCGAGGACTAATAATTTTATCAAAATTTGAATGATTATTGTAGTATAAAATATATTGATTATATACAAAATTTTGTAAATTATAATATACATTAATAATAGTGCTATCGAAACAGACCCACTACCCCCTTTCAAAATTATATTATCCTGGTAACTAGACCCAGTGATTATGTAAAATCAGCGCTGATGTGCTGGCCTCTTAGTTTCTAAAATATGAGACCAGCATTATGGCATTCTACATGCAATGACTAGGCATAAGTCAATAAATCATGATGGTTACTATGCCCATTAGCACTAAGTCCCATTTTATGATTTCATTTTATTAATATATGTAATTTTAATTTTCTTTAAGAAACTTTAGGTTTAAAATTTAAATTTAAAAAATTAAAGCATGACATGTGAGGTGGTTGAATCCACATAAAATAATAGCATGTGAAATGGGTGGATGGCATAAAATAATAGAATAACTTAATGCTTCACATTAATATGGCCACCCACCTTTTCCTCTATGCTTTGAATTTTTTTCTTTTGAAAGATGTTTGTAATGGCTATAAATAACTCCTTTGCTGGAATGAAAGGAGATCTCTTGGCAATTGCAAATTATTATAGTCGTTATTGTTGTTTGAGAGCTTGGTGGCCAAACCTTGGCAATCATTGGTAGGAGAGCTAGTTATTCAACATATTTTTCTTTTCTCACCTCCAATACCCAAGTTCTCTCAATCTCATCAAAAGAAAGAATGCCCACCTCCATCAAATTTGTATTAGTTCAAAGCTGCAAAGAGCAAATTCCCAAAAGTTTGCTTTAACAAAGGGAGGATCTCAAGTGGATCTCAAGAAGTTAATTAATTTTCTTTTATCATAGTTTAAATACATGATAGTTTAAATATATATATATATATATATATATATATATATATATATATATATATATATATATATATATATATATATATGTATATATATATATATATATATATTACTTGCAAGTTTTGTGTGGTAATATAAAATTCTAATTAGTAAGCTTCATTATATAATTTATCATTTTTGATTGTGTGAACTTGCCTCCCCTCCCTAAAAAAAAAAGAGATAGTGCTTCACCCCTAAAACAACCTAGCCATTAGTGCAAATCAAAATCTAATTGCTTGCTTTATTATCATTGTTAATGTTTATGATTAATTTTAAAAGTTTCTTTGATTGACTTATGATTACTTGCTTTTAAAAAAAATGAGGCTTGATAAATTTGACCATATTTTTTCATTGCATTAAAAAATTATTATTTTTGCATGCATAATAATATAAGTGTGTTAAACTTGGTGATTTTGAAACTAAAAGAACTTTGTCAAAATGACCTAAACTGCTGAGGTGAGCTTGGGATTTAAGTGGTCTTGTACCCCTCCTCCTCACCTGGAAGTTCTCTTAGCCTAAAATTTCACTTTGATTGCACAATTATATTATACTTATTTATTTTATTTCATTTCTTTCTTTGATCCCTTTTCATATATCTTTTTTCTTTAAAAATAATTTCATGGCACCAAAATCTATCTCTCAAGACCATGTTAAAAATTTGCCTAGATTAGTTGATGCCTTAGATCTTAGGATCCATAACAATGAATTAAAAACTCAAGAAATATTAGAAAAAAGTAAGAATTAAATGCAAGAACAAAATGAAATAAATGCAAACTCTTATAGCTCATCTACAAAATAATGGAGTACCAACTCCTCCAATACCTGTTATACTATAGGGATGACAAAGAAGATTCATATCCAAACCATAGAGAAAACCAACCACTTAGAAGACCACCAATTGCTAGAAATGGTGGAAGGGGAGAAAATTATTTTAAGACTATAGAAGACTTTAATGATCCATCTCGAAGAGTTAAAGTAGAAGCCTAACTTATGATGGTATACATTACCCAAATACATTTTTTTGATTGCTTGGTTCAAATGGATGACTTCTTTGATTGGTATAAAATGGATGATTATCCAAGGGTTACATTTGCTAAAATGAAATTGATAGGACATGCTAAAATTTATTGGACAAATACTTTAGCTAAAGAACAAAGATTAGGAAGGACAAACCTCACTTAGATAGAAATGAAAAAAATGTTAAGAGCAAAGTATTGTCCTAGGCATCATGATAAGAAGCTGTATAGTCAATTATTAACTGTAAGATAAGGTAATCATCTTGTAACTGAATACTTGAATACTTTTAAAGATCTAGTTTCTAGAACTAATAGTGCTGATAATGATTGACAATTAGCTAATAAATTTATTATTGGGCTTAAGACTGACATTAAAAATGAAGTTGAACTATTTGACCCACAATATTTAGGGGAAGCATTTCATTATGACTTATTGGTTGAATAGTAGAAGAAATATGCTTCCATCTCTAAAACTAAAATTCAAGTACCTTCCATTTCATCCCATAGGTCTATTGTTAGACCCACCCATCCAAATGGCCCAACCACTTTGCCTAAAACTTATATTAAAAGGAGCTATAAGAGAACTAGGGAAGTAATATATTTTAAATGTCATAAAAAGGGTCATATGCAAAATCAATGTAAAGCTCAAATCTTATTTTTAGAAGAAGTTGAAAACCCAATAGATGAAAATCTTGAAGATGTTTATGATGACGCCCCATTATCTGATGAAGAATTGGAATTAATTGATAACCCTGAGGTTAATGTGATGAGATGTCTTACTCTAATTAAAAAGGAGGCAGAAGATTGGAGGACAAAGAACATTTTTAGCATGTATGTTTTGTGTAGTGAAAAGAGATGTAAGTTAGTTATAGATGGAGGAAGTGCTATGAATGTCAATTAAACACACACTTTAACTCGAGCCAACCTAAAATATGAACCTCACACTAAACCATTTCATGATAGTTGGGTAAATCATAAATCTCTTCCCATCACCAATTGATGTTTAGTTCTAATTAAAATAGGAAGCTATGAGGATCAAATTTTGTGTGATGTTCTCCCTATGGACATTGCTCATATTCTCTTAGGATGACCTTAGCTGTATGATATGAATGTTATTCACTATCGTAGGAAAAATACTTATGTGTTTAAACATAATAATAAAACTATTAAACTTTTACCAATAAAGCTAGTAGAAAAACACCCTCCATAGCAGCACACAAAATAACTTTTGATTTACAACCTAAGCCTCCATTGAAGAAAAATGCCAAACTTCAATTAATTATCATATAAAATTCTACTAATAGGGTTAATACTACCATTTTTTTATCCTTGCTTTAAAACATCTATTCTTCTTTCTTTGACCCCAAAGATAGAACTAATAGGTTTTGGAGCCTTACAAAAATAATTTTTTGATCCATTTCTCCTTCACTTATTACATGTATAAAAAGTCATACCAAACTCTAATGAGATTCATATACCTGCTGTGGTCTCTTCCCTTCTTTTTTATTTTAAAGATATTACACCTAATGAGCTTCCTGATGAACTACCTCCTCTAAGAAACATTAAATAAGCTATTGAGTTCTTATCCAGTTCTCAACTTCCTAATCTCCCATATTATAGGATGAACCCTACTAAGCATGTGGAGATTAAAAGACAAGTTGAGGAATTATTAAAAAAGGTTTTATTTAAAAGAGTCTTAACCCTTGTGCAGTCCCAACTTTATTAACTCCAAAGAAAAATAGACCATGGTGAATGTCTGTTGATAGTCGGGCAATAAATAAAATTACCATCAAGTATAGGTTTCATATTCTCCGATTAGATGATATGTTAGATTTAATCTCAAGAGCAAATTTTTTTCAAAGATTGATCTAAAAAGTGGATATCATTAAATTTAGATTAGATCATGAGATGAGTGGAAGATAGCTTTTAAGACCCTGATGGACTTTATGAATGGCTTGTCATGCCCTTTGGACTTTCAAATGCTCCTAGCACATTTATGAGATTAATGAATACTATTCTAAATCATATATAGATAAATTTTTTGTGGTGTATTTTGATGATATTCTGATTTTTAGTCCAAGTGAAAATGAGCATCTACAATACCTAGTAAAAGTCTTTGAAATACTTAGACAAGAGAAACTTTACATTAATTTAAAAAAATGTTTCTTTTTGCAAGCTGAGGTATCTTTTTAGGCTTTATTATATCCACTGCTGGACTTAAAATTGCTCCTTCTAAAGTAAAAGTAATCTTAGATTGACCATCACTTAAAAGTTTTATTGAAGTTAGAAGCATCCATGGTTTAGCCACTTTTTATCAAGATTTATCAAGAATTTTAGTACCATTGTTGCTTCGATAATTGATATATTAAATTTAGATAAATTTTGTTGGACTCCTAATACACAAAGGGCCTTAGAAAAAATTATAGTTCTTATCACTTCTACACCAATCCTTAGACTTCCTGATTTTTCTAAAGCCTTTGAAGTGACATGCGATACTTTAGGAATTGGGATAGGTGAAATTTTAATTCAACTAAATCATCCTATATCATTCTTTAGTGAAAAGTTAAAATGAAGCCAAAGAATGATATTCCAATATGATATGAGTTTTATGCTATAATTCAATACTTAATTCTATCATCATGCCTTAAAATTCATTAATACTCAATGATAATTATGTCATAGGCATGCAAAATGGGTTGAATTTTACAAGACTACTCTTTTTATTCTAAAGCATAAGCTGGAATTGAGAATAAACTTCGATGCTTTGTAACCTAATGATTTCCTCTTTAAAATTAAGAATCCCAAGATTTTATAGAATTAAAAAGATTGTGTGCCTTGACTTTCATCTAATTTATCTTGAACACCTAGATAGATGAATAACTTTACAAGTAACATTCTTTATAACAAATTGATATTTATATAAAGAAAAATAACTATGCCTTCTTTGATCTTCTCTTAGAGAATTCCTTATCATGACATCTTTGGAGGTGTAACTAGTCATTTTGGAAAGGATATGACCATATATTTATTATAAGATAGATTTTATTGGCCTTCATTAAAATGAGATGTTCAAAATTAGTTGCTCAAAGCTTAATTTGTAAATAGGTGAAAGCTATCAAATAAAGGATTGGACAATACACTGCCTTACCTATTCCTTGTAAGCCTTGGGAAGACCTATCAGATTTTATTCTAGGATTACCTAGGATAGGTTGAGGACATGATAGCATTTTTGTTGTAGTATATAGGTTTTCAAAATGGCTCATTTTTTTGCCAAAATAAATGATACTTCTTATATAGCCAAATTATTTTTTAAAGAAATAGTGTGACTCCATGGTCACCCTTAACCATTATTTATGATAGAGACATAAGGTTTGGCTCATATTTTTATAAAACATTATAAAAATTATTAGGAACCAACTTAAAATTTTCTTTTACTTTTCACCCACAAACTGATGGACAAATTGAAGTAGTCAATTGTACCTTAGGAAATTTGCTTAGATGCTTGGTAGATAAAAGTTTAGCAAATTAGGATTTACATTTATCGACCCCAGAATTTTCTTTTAATAGTACTATTTCTACAACTATAAAAAAATCACCATTTGAGATAGTATATGGTTAAAACCCATGACGACCAATAGATATAACAAACCTACCATCTCATGTATTTTTTGATGCAATATTCTTATTTGCTAAATATTTTAAAGCCTTCATGAAGCTATAAGAAAGAAAATTACAATAAGTAATGAAAACTATGCTTTTAAGGCAAATTATAATTGTTCAATGAAAGAATATAAAGAAGGTGATTATGTATTGATTCACATTTGACATAAGCATTATCAAACAACTAAATATAAGAAATTACATGCACGACCTTTTGGTCCTTTTAAAATTCTCAAGAAAATTGGAACTAATGCTTATCACCTTGATTTGTTTGCTAATATGTCCATTCATCCAGTTATTAATATTGAAGATATTCTATCATATGAATGAAATAGCAAACCTCCACTTATTCAGTATAACTCTTTAGCAGGAGATTTAACACCATACTTGCAGAAGCCCTCTTTCTTTCAAGTTGACTATATATCGTGGAAGCACCCCTTAATCAAGCTTCTGAACATCATTCTCTAGTTTGATGGAAGAATAAGCCACAAGTTGAAGACACATGGTTGACCCGTACAAATTTGGAGACTTTAGCCCTATAATTAGTAGAAGACTTCTCAGATTTCAACTCTATGGAGTAGAGTTCAATTGAGCCTAGGAGAGTTGATGTAGAACATTATGTGGATCAAGAAATTAGAGCTCAAGGCCCATTTGCAAGATCTCAAGCTAAAGCCTAAGAATATTTAAGAAAGAAGAAGGCTTAGCCCATTAGGTTATTAGGACCCATGTTTTGAGTTCATCTTTTTTATTTATGTAATTTTTAATTTTCTTCTTTAAACTCCAGGTTTAAAATTTTGAGTTTAAAAATTCGAAGTAAGACATGTGAGGTGGTTGAATCCACATAAAATAATAGCATGTAAAATGGGTGGATGGAATAAAATAATAAGACAACTTAATGCTTCACATTAATGTGGTCATCCACCTTTCCATCAATATTTTGAATTCTTTTCTTTTGAAAGATGTTTGTAATGGCTATAAATAGCCCCCTTTGCTAGAATGAAAGGGGATCTTTTGGTAATTATAAATTATTTGAGTTGTTATTGTGGTTTGAGAGCTTGGTGGCCAAACCATAGCAATCCTTGGTGGGGGCACTAGTTATCAAACATATATTTCATTCCTCACCTCCGATACCCAAGTTCTCTCAGTCTCACCAAATGAAAGAATGCCCACCTCCATTAGTAAGTCCAATCTTTTTGTTCATTATGTGAACATCTAAACCTGAATTCTAAAGGGATGTAAGTCCAACATTTTTGTTCTCTATGCAAACATCTAAATCTACCTAGCACTTCAAAGGGTAAGTCCAATATTTTTGTTCACTATGTGAACATCTAAATCTATTTGGCATTCTAAAGAGATGTAAGTCTAATCTTTTTATTTACTATGCGAACATCTAAACCTATTTAGCAGTCCAAAGGGATGTAAGTCCAATCTTTTTGTTCACTATGCGATCATCTAAACCTATCTGGCACTCTAAAGGGAGGTAAGTCCAATCTTTTTGTTTGCTATTGAAACATTTAAACCTATATGGCTTCTTAAGGGATGTAAGTCCAACCTTTTTGTTTGCTATGCGAACATCTAAATCTATATAGCACTCCAGAGGAAAGTAAGATCAATCTTTTTGTTTACTATGTTAACATCTAAACATATGTGGCATTCCAAAGTGATATAAGTCCAATCTATTTGTCCATCATGAGAACACCTCTATAAAATTTTGGCATTCATATAGATGTAAGCCCTACATATGTCCACATTGTAGACTTCTTTGAATTATTAGATGAACTTATAAATTATTCACTTTAGTTCAATAACTACCCAACTCTTAAAACCAACACAATAACTGTTGTCTACTTTAGATATCTAAGATGAGGCAATCCATGGTTATTGATTAGACTCCCTGGATATTATGATTAGTAGCCCTCTGATGTTGGTAGACTAGAATAATGTAGTCCTGGGATGATGAAACCATTAAATCTTGATCAAGACTATTCTCTTTTCTTTCTTTAGATAGTCATCCACACCACACAATTATACATTGATTTATACCAAAGATTTACACCAAAGATCTATAATTATTTCTAACCTCTATCGAGAGTGCTCTCTTACTATTGTAAGATGAGTAATTAACTATGAATGCTCGCATTCATAAGAAATAAGGCCCATATCTAGATAACTCTAACATAATTTTAGGAAAAATCTAGTTGAATATAAATCAATCTACCTCATGAAAGATGAACTCCCTAAACATCCCTAAAAAGATGAAGAAGATTTGCAAAAGCATATTTCTTAAGCAATTATACTAATGAAAAGAGAGACTCATGGTAGATTGCAACAAATCCTTCGTAGAACTCTAGGTCCTCTTTCTATACTAAGGAAGAGCTTCTTAAGGTTATGAAGGGAGAAGTCTTCAAAGAACTTGAATGAGAGATCATGAGAAGCCAATGACTACTCAAAATAAAATAAAAGGTAAGGTAGTCTTCCAAGATAATAGAAACCTTATCAACCCATTTCTATTATACCAAATTGATATCATCACTTAGGGAGGTAACTAACTTGGCATTGGAGTGACTATGCTAGTGTAAGGAGGGATAGTATTATTTTAAAAAAAGAAACCATGAGAGTTTATGTAAGAAAATGGCTACTAAGCCAAAGGTACACTCAATTTCATAGCTAGAGATTATCATTATTGGCCTTATTAGAGAGAGGTTTTCACCCCAAACTAAAGAGTTGTCTTCATCTTTTACATGCAAAAAGAAGACAATACCTCTTTCTCTATCTCATTGCAATAGAGAAATTTTAGATTAGAGACACATTGATTTAGGAGCCACTCTTGTTATAGAGGAAATCCCCATCATTCAAGAAAATCATGAAAGAGAAACATTCAAATTAAAAACTATGGATGTAGAAGAATCTGAAGCCATCCTTGATAGTAATGATGTTCCACATCATTTAATAGAAAAATAAATGGAAACCATTATAAGGGAGGATGAAGAAAAAGAGAAACCAAATAAGATTCAATAAGATTTTAACTTAGATCAGTATGACTTACTAGATGATGACTCAAAGCTACTTGTAGTCCATATCTTTATGGTAGGTACAAGAGCGTATAAGAAGGAGAAATAATAATATGAAGATATTGTAAAAGAGGGTCTATTCCTAATCCAACTCTACATTTAATTCTTCAATTATAAATGAAGTATGAACATATTTTGAAGATGAAAAGAAAAAAAAGATGGAGGAAATGACTGTTATGATACAATCTCTCCAAAGTCTAATTACCACCTCTTCTTAGCCTCATTTTTAGAACATTAGAAGATTCCCATACCACATAAGAGAATAAATTGTGTTTAGAAGAACATTGCTAAGAGAAAAAAAAACATGGATGATGCATCTCCTAAAACTGACTTAAAGTCTCTAGTGGAGCAACAGGTAAAAGAGGCATTAGCATAGTCTCGGGGTATGACTCTGATTCTAAAAGGTAGACTTTACCCTGAAGAATATAATGTTGTACCAAAACCTAAGGGATTTGTTCCCATTTATTTCAAAGTTTTTGATGGGATAGGTAATCCCAAATAACATTTAACACACTTCCAGGCACACTACTGTAATATCAGAGAAAGTGATGCCTTGTTGTTTAAGTAGTTTATTAGTAGTTTGATGAGAGTTGCCTTTGTTTGGTATGTGGAAATACAAAATAGTTCAATGCACACATTCTTTGAACCTGAAAACATATTTCAAAAATAATTCAACAATACACAACATCATGTTACTGTATGTGACTTAATCATTAAGAAATTAAAACCAGGTTAATCTCTTATGAATTATATTTTGAGATGGAGGATTCTTAACCTCAACTAACAGCTTTAGCTATGAGAGCAACACACTATAGAAATCCTCCTTTGAAATATTCATGGCCCAGAGAATTATATTTTGAGATGGAGGATTCTTAACCTCAACTACCAGCTTTAGCTATGAGAGCAACACACTATAGAAATCCTCCTTTGAAATATTCATGGCCCTATTGCCTTCTTATTAAAAGGCTTTACAATTAAAAATTTTAAAACATTAGTAAGTAAAGCTTCTAGTCTTCAGAAAGAAGCCCTTAAGATTTTATTCCTAAGGAATAAGTCCACCATAGAACCTACAAAACTTAGAAAAGTGCCGAAAAAGAAACAAGCAATATCTCTATAGTGTATAATGGAAAAGCTTTAATTTAGGTCTAGGCAGAGTGGCATTCATGTTATAGGTCATCATAATAATAGTTGTCACCACTATCCAAGAAAACCCTTGCAAGCCCTTTTAGTGAAAGAATGAATAAAACTTATTTTTATTAAGAGAGAGGCGGTGAGGAAAATATTCAAACATTTAAAGAAAAAGTTAGATTTCAAGTTTCCTTATCTAGAAAAGCCAAAAGAAGTTGGCAAGGTCAATGACCCAAATTATCATCCATATCATTAGATGCTAGGCTATACCATTGAGGACTACTTCACTTTTAAAGATTGGATTGAAAAGAACTACAAGAAAAGGTTGGTGATTATCCCTAAAGAATACCTTGTGGATTTTAGACAAAGGTCTATTAAGGTGATCACATGTGATTCTTCCACCTCTTCTTATTCCTTTAAATGATTAAGATATAGTTTTATCCTATTCTTCTAAGAAATATTAGTTGAAAAAGTTTAAAAATTCTATGTAGGATCATATAAAGACCAAAAAAATCATATAAATTGATCCACCAATGTTAGAAGCAATTCCTCCTCAACCCTATTTGGTACCATCAAATACCCAGATGTCCGAAGAGAGTGGTGAGAAAGTAAAGATTATTGTATTAAAGAGAGTTTTGTATGATTAGGATGGAGAAGCTATGCCCTACGTCCTTTTTATCTCTATATACTCATTTTAAAAATATAAATAAAAATCTATTATAAAAAACATTTCTTATATTTTTGATATATCTAATGATTGTGTTATGAATGAAAATATAAAAGAACATTCTTATACTAATTATGATATACTTTATGAATCAGGGTAAAAAAATAATAGTTCTATGATTGATTTGCATGAAAACTCTATTAGCATAGAAATATAATTCTTAGATTTTGATCAATCCTTGAAAAAGAATATCAGTGATGAGGGGCAGGTCAACATGACCCCTACTTCTAATTTTAGATATATTACTATAGTCAATCTTCATAGTGGGAAGGTCCTACCACCTCAACTACCTCATTCTAAGGACAAAGATAAGCAAATCATTGGCCAATGTCCCAAACCCTTATAAGAGATTCAGTATTTGAGCCAATTATTCCTAAACTCAACTATAATGTTTTATCTCATCTCAAGAAGCTACCTACTATATTAGGTATTTATGATGCCCTTATTATATCCAAGAAAATAAAGAAATTATTAGTTCAGACATTTCTTGACCTAGAGATATGCTTGTCAAAACTAACAACAATTTCATTGAATGAGGCTTGCTACTTTAAAGATGGCCTTAGAGTACCTTTCGTTGATGAAGATTTTCCTCTCGACACCACAGACCATAATCGGCTGCTACATTTTAGTCAAGGTAAAAAATATCAAGCTCTCCAGAGTTATTATCGATTATGGTGCTTCAGTCAACATCATGAAATCTAAGACATTAACATTTTTGAAGACTGTTACATGAAGAATTAGTTCTAATAAAATGTTATTAAGTGTGTTCACTAAAATATGAGAGAAGGCTTTGGGTTCAATCATTCTATTATTAGAAATAGATGGTTTAAAATGAAAGAAAAAATTATATATTATTGATTTAAAGATATCTTTTAATGCTCTCTTAGGTAGGTCATGGATACATAAATACAAAATGGCTCCTTCATCACTCCACCAATGTATTAAATGCATAAGAGATTGAGTTCAATATACTATAATAGGTGAAATACATATGTTCGTTATTCATGAAATTGAGCTTTATGAAGATGTTTATTATATGCCTAAAAAGAAAATGCCTGATTTTATGAAATCTATTATTATTTAGGCTTCACAAGAAATAAAAGAAGATATCAAAACAAATAAAAAAGAAGAGAAGAAAGAAAAGAAGAGAAAAGAAAAAGAAGAGAAGAAAGAAAAGGAGAGAAAAGAAAAAGAAAAAGAACCTCTTTAATTTAGATTGATTTGGAATCTAGCTCTAACAAAGATTCCAATAAAAAAGATGCCTTCATCAGATAGTGGAAAAAAGTAGATTTAAGCATTCAAGGATGAGCATGAATTGACTACTTATGAAAACTTAAAAAGGCATGTAGACACTTTGACTTTGACTCCTTTGTCTCAAAATAAAATTGCATAGTTATAAGTAAAAGTAGCCCCTAACCTTTTAGAAGAGGTTGGGAAGTTATTAAAGTTCTATTATGTACATAGATTCTCAAGCTCGAATGTAGATGTAAAGCTTGAGGATTCATCTTATATTGAAATAATTGAACTTCATTTTGACTGGTATTCTGATTATGTTAAGAATACTATAAAACATTATTTAATTCCTAGCATTTTGCCCAAAGATATAGACCAACACATGGAGAGCTTATGGAATACTAAAAATCAAGTTTAAGATCCAATGCTGGTGTTGGGTTTGGTACCATTGAGCCTTTAAGTGATGTTAAACATTGTTTAATGATAAGCAATCATATGGAGTCTGATCAACTTTTGAGAGTTCATCTAATCTTTTGGAAGAATTCTATTTTAAAATATCAATCAATCAAAATGATTGCTTAATTCAAGAAAACCCTTAAAATTTGAAGAAGAAATAAAATCCACCATTGACGGACTAAAGGAGATCAACTTAGGAATTGAGGAAGACCCTTGACCAACTTTTATTAGTTCATTTTTGGGTCCAGATAATTTTGTTGAGTTGATTAATTTACTTTCTCAATATAGAGATTATTTTGTGTGGAATTATGATGAAATGCTAACTTCATCTCCAGAGGTTGCAGTTCATATATTAGAGTTTAAACTAGTGTAATTCTAATAAAACAAGCTCTTGGACGCATGCGGCTGGAAATTGAACAAGTAATTATTAAAGTAAAGAAATTTATTGAGGCCAATTTCATATGAGAATAAAGCACCCTTCTTGGTTGGCAAGTATTATCTCAGTAAAGAAAATGAATGGCAAAATACACATATGCATTGATTTTAGAAACTTAAGTATGTCCTGTCTCAAAGATGTGTTCCCATTATCGGTACCAGAACTTATGGTGGATATAGCCTCATTGCATGAAATTTTATCATTTATTGATGGTTCATTTGGGTACAACCAAACAAAAATGGACCTTGAAAATGAGAAACATACAACATTCAAGACCCTAATTGGATATTTTATTAAATGATCATGCCACATGGTCTCAAAAATGCCAGGGGTACTTATCAAAGGGCAATGACTAGAATATTTGATTATCTAATTCATAACAAAGTTGAATGTTACATCGATAATCTATGCATTAAAAGTAAAGAAAAAGCAAATCATTTATATGATCTATGAAATTTTTTCAAATGATTAAGCCATTATAATTTAAACATGAATCCTTTGAAGTGCAACTTTGGAATGACTTTAGGAAACTTTTTTGGGTTTGTACTGAGGCACCATGGAATAAAAGTAGATCTTGAAAAAAATTAAAGCTATCATAGAAATGCCACCACATAAAAATCTTATGCAATTAAGATCATTCCATGGTAGGCTTACATACTTAAGAAGATTTATATCAAATCTATCTAGAAGATGCCAACCATTTGCGACATTTATAAAGAAAGATTTTCAATTTATTTGAGATGAAAAATGCTAGAGTGCATTTGAAAGTTTAAAATAATATTTAATGAATCCTCTTATTTTGGTTTCCCCAATCCTAGGGATATCATTAATTTTATATACTACTTTAGATGAATCCTTTGGAGCTTTATTAGCTCAAGTAAATGAAGAAGGCAAAGAGAACATCCTTTATTATCTAAAGTCACAGACTCATCCCATCAGAGATGAATTATCCACATATTGAAAATCACTATTTATATTTGGTTTTTTCCACTCAAAAATAAAGGCATTACATAATTTCACATAAAGTGAATTTGATTACAAGAGCAAATCCTTTGCTATATCTTATGACCCACCTAACATTGTCTTGATGTCTAGCATGTTGGTCTATGATTTTATTGCAATTTGAGATTACATTTATCTCTCTTCATGCTATAAAGTGTCAAGTTAGAGTTGACTTCTTAGTAATAGATTCTCTCTCTTAAGGTTCTCTTTTAATTGATAATCTTCTAGATGAGCATATCATGAATTTAAATGATGAAACTAATGTCACCTAGTAGCTATATTTTTATGATACAACATCTTCAAAGAAAGAAAAATAGTTGAATTTTTCTATCCCAGGGAAGCAAGATTGGATTAATTTTTATCACCGGCCATAGATTTAGGTTAGGCCTATGATCTATGATGTTTTGTGATGCGAATTGATATTTTCTTATTTTGTGGTGTAATGTTTTGACTGGATGGCTAGGAATTGCATACTCACTAGTCTAGATGTTAGGATATTTATTTTAGGCTAACAATATTTTTTATAGGGGGTTGTGCTTAAAGGGATTGTTGTAATATATATAAAATAAATGCTATTTTCTTGCATGAGCTATAAAATTCCTTAAGGAAAATCCATTGCATTATAAGTTGATGATAGTGATTAGCATAGCACCTCAAGTTCGGATGGTGATAGTGATGAGGTGGTCATGCCATCCAAAAGGCTTTGGAACTTGCGAAGGAAAAAAGAATTGGAGGCATAAAAATCTAAAAACTATAAATTTCATACTAAGAAATTTCCTGCAGGTGAAGGGATCATTTGATACCATTGTAAAATGCCTAGACATGTAAGAGGTGATTCTCTAAAACTTGCTAATTCAAAGAAGAAAGAGATTAATGTGGAGAGAAGGAAAAATATGCAGGAGAAAAGTACCATAAGAAGAAGAAGAAGGCTTTATGGGCCAATCCATATTCAAATGAGTCAAGTACACGTCCATTCGATGAAGAGGTCAACATATGTCTTATGGCAAAAGGAGAATCTAACTTAGATTCTCAGGAGGTATGCAATGATATATCTTATGATGAATTAGATGATGCTTTTAATGATTTAGTTATTGAACAAAAAAATAAAAATTAAAAGAAAATACAAAATCTTAGAAAAAGAAAACATAAAAATTTAGATATGCATTTTTATGAATTAAACAAATGAATGTGATAATTTGAAAAATAAGAAATAATTCTATATTAGATTGTTCCTTTCTTATATATAAACTTGAAAGAAAGAATATGTTGTTAAAAGCAAGATTAGAATTATGTTTGAAATCATAGGTTCATTATAATGCTACATTAAGTATAACATTTAATAAAAATCATTTGCATCATACACATCCGACTCATATATCTTATAATTATCATGCTATGCCATATGAAAACACTAATATTTGGTGCAACTATTATCAAAGAAAAGGACATATTTTATTTGATTGCTATGCACATATATTACAAACCACTAAACAATCATCTTATGTATGGGCACCAAAAGGTACAAGCACTACACAAACCACACATGCTAGATATCATTCTTCAAATTTAGAATATGAACCCAAACATGTTTGGGTTCCAAAAGTTAACATGTGATTTTCTTTTATAGGATTGCCTTTAAAGAAAAATTAAAGAAGGCATGCGACACTTGGAAAGTGGATGTTCAAGACATATGATGAGTGATAAGGATAAATTCACAACTTTAGAATTAAGTGATGGAGGATATGTTACATATGGAGATAATGCAAAGGGAGAGATCATTGGCATTGGCTCAATTTGTAAGAATTCTATCACTTTTGATAAAATTTTTCTAGTAGAAGGATTAAAATATAATTTAATTTTTATTAGTCAATTATGTGATAAAGGTTTGAATGTAGTATTTCGTGCATCATATTGTATCTATCAAGTATAGGTTTCTTATTTTCTGATTAGAACATATGTTAGATTTAATTACAAGAGAAAATTGTTTTTCAAAGATTGATCTAAAAAGTGGATATCATTAAATTCAGATTAGATCAAGAGATGAGTGGAAGATGGCTTTTAAGACACCTGATGGAGTTTATTATTGGCTTGTCATGCTCTTCAGACTTTCAAATGCCCCTAGCTCATTTATGAGATTAATGAATACTATTCTTAAACTATATATAAGTAAATTTTTAGTGGTGTACTTTGATGATATTCTGATTTTTAGTCCTAGTTAAAATGAGCATCTACAACACCTACAAAAAGTCTTTGAAATACTTAGAAAAGAGAAATTATACATTAATTTTAAAAAAAAAATTTTTATCAAGCTGAGGTAATCTTTTTAGGCTTTATTATATCCACTAATGGACTTAAACCTGATCCATCTAAAGTAAAAGCAATCTTAGATTGGCCATCACCTAAATGTTTTACTGAAGTTAGAAGCATCTAGCCACTTTTTATCTGAGATTTATCAAGAATTTTAGTACCATTGTTGTTCTGATAACTGATATACTAAAATTAGATAAAATTTGTTGGACTCCTAATGCACAAAAGGCCTTAGAGGAAATTAAAGTTCTTATCACTTCTACAACAATCCTTAGGCTTCCTAATTTTTCTAAAGCCTTTGAAGTGACATGCGATGCTTCAAAAATTAGGATAGGTGGATTTTTAAGTCAAGAGAATCATCATATCACTTTCTTTAATGAGAAGTTAAATGAAACCAAATAATGATATTCCACTTATGTTAAAGAGTTTTATGCTATTATTCAATCCTTAAGGCATTGGGGACACTATCTCTTACATAGAGAATTGATACTTAATTCTGATCATCATGCATTAAAATTCATTAATACTCAAGAAAAATTAAGTCTTAGGCATGTAAAATGGGTTGAATTTTTACAAGACTACTCTTTTGTTCTAAAGCATAAGCTTGGAATTGAGAATAAACCTATTGAAGCTTTATCCATGGTAAACCTAATGATTTCCTCTTTAGAATTGAAGATGATTATATTGTGTGCCTTGACTTTCACCTAATTTATCTTGAACACTTAGATAAACCAATAACTTCACAAGGAACATTCTTGATAACAAATTGATATTTATATAAAGAAAAACAACTATGCATTCCTCGATATTCTTTTAGAGAGTTCCTTATCACCAAGCTACATGCTGGAGTTGTAGCTCGTCATTTTGGATAGGATAAGACTATATGTTTATTAAAAAATAGATTTTATTTGCCTTCATTAAAATGAGATGTTCAAAAAGTAGTGGCTCAATGTTTAATTTGTAAATAGGCTAAAACTATCAAACAAAGGTCTAGACAATACATTGCCTTACATGTTCATATAGAGTCTTGGTAAGACCTATCAATGGATTTTATTCTAGGATTACCTAGGACAGCTCGAGGACATGATAGCATTTTTTTGTAGTGTTTAGGCTCTCAAAAATGACTCATTTTTTATCTTCTATTTTTGGAAAATAGTATGGAAATTATTAGGTACCAAATTAAAAATTTCTGCTGCCTTTCACCCACAAACTGATGGTCAAGTCAATCGTCATATTAGAAATTTTTCTTAGATGCTTGGTAGGTAAAAGTTTAGGAAATTCATTTATATTTACCAACCCCGATTTTCCTATAATAGTATTATTTCTAGAACTACAAAAAAATCACCATATGAGATAGTCTATGGTCAAAACTCAGAATGACCAATAGATGTAGCAAACCTATCATCTCATGTATTTTTTGATGCAGCATTCTCATTTGCTAAAGATTTTCATAGCCTTCATGAAAATATAAGAAAGCAAAAAACTATAAGTAATGAAAACTATGCTTCTAAGGAAAATCATAATTGTTCAATGAAAGAATATAAAGAAGGTGATTATGTATTGATTCACACATTCGAGCATTATCAAACCACTAAATATAAGGAATTACATGCACAAGCTTATGGTCTATTTAAAATTTTTAAGAAAATTAGAACTAATGCTTATCACCTTGATTTTCCTATTGATATGTTCATTCATCTAGTTATTAATATTGAAGATATTCGATCATATGAAGGAATTAGAAAACCTCCTCTTGTTCAGTCTAGCTTTTAGCAAGAGATATAGCACCATACTTGCAGAAACCCACTTTCTTTAAAGTTGATTATATTATCATCGAGGAAGAACCCATTAATCTAGCTTTTGAATATCATTTTTTAGTTCGTTGAAAGAATAAGCCACCAACTAAAGACACATGCTTGACCTGTATTGATTTGGACTCTAGCCCCACAATTAGTAAAGGACTTCTTAGATTTCAACTCTACAAAGCAGAGTTCAATTGAGCCAAGGGGAGTTAATGTAGAACATCATGTGGATCCAGAAATTAGAGCTCAAGGTCCATGTATAAGATCTCAAACTAAAGCCCAAGAAAATTCAAGAAAGAAGAGGGCTTAGCCCATTAGCATGGTAAAGCCCATTTTATGATTTCATCTTTTTTTATTTATGTAATTTTTAATTTTCTTCTAGAAACTCCAAGTTTAAAATTTTTCTTTTAAAATTCAAAGCATGACATGAGGTGGTTGACTCCATATAAAATAATAGCATGTGAAATGGGTGGATGACATAAAATAATAAGGCAACTTAATGCTTTACATTAATGTGGCCACTTTCCATCCATGTTGTGAATTATTTTCTTTTGAAAGATGTTTGTAATGGCTATAAATAGCCCCCTTTGCTAGAATGAAAGGAGATTTTTGACAATTACAAATTATTTGAGTTGTTCTTGTGGTTTGAGAGCTTGGTGGCCAAACCTTGGCAATCCTTGGTGGGAGCGCTAATTATTCAACATATCTTCTTTCCTGACCTCCAATACCCAAGTTCTCTCAATATCACCAAAAGAAAGAATGCCCACCTCCATCAACAAGTGGTTTGAATCAATTAAGAGTATAAAAAGTGATGAATGTAACTTGCAATACCTCACCAAGCCTAACTAGATGGTCTATCACTCTATTTCCTTCCCCAAAAAGGTTAGAAATTCTAACTTATATATGCGTGCATAATCATATAGAATCAAATAAGGTTCCAGGAAGGTTCTATGATTCTATTGAAGATGTTGAGTAAACAAATATAATTAGTCTCGATCCATTTGGGGTTAGAGAAGGCTTGAGATATCTATAGTGCATAATGTAGGCTATCAGTTTTAGAAAATAAAAAATTTATTAGTTTACATGGTTTGTGGAAAGTGTTGATCACCTTTTCATTTTCAATCCCTGATAATTCCTCATGAGCCTATAGTTTTATCTTTGGTATTAAACAATCCATCAATGTTGAGTTTTAGTTAGATCCAAAAGACTAGTTTGCTTGGTCATTGATTCATTTGAGTTTATGAAGTACATTAATTTTTTTTTCCAGTTCCTATAATCTAAAGCTCTCCAAAATTATGTGAAATTTCTTTGGATAATGGCTTCAATACTTCTTGATTTGTTATTGTGTTTTACCTCATTCCTATCTAGCCAAATATGCCACAAAGTTAGGATTGTAATGATCTTAAAGTGGAGTTTGTCATGTTTGTGCTTATCCATGCTAGTCCAAGAGAGGAAATATTCCATGATCCTTCTAGATTTTTTGACTAAGTCAAGTAACCTATAGTGAGTTTGCAGCCTCCCCCATATATCCTGGGCTTTTTGGTAATGAAGAAATAGGTGTTCAACTGATTCCTCATCATTACAATATTGACATTTTGTTGCCAAGTATACTCATTTTCTCATTGAATTTTCTTCTAGAGTTAATGCATTATTAAATAGTCTCTACTATAGAAATGATGTGGTAGGTTTGCAACAACAATGCCTTAAAAACCTTCCCCATAAATTGGAAGTTAAGAATGATGTAGCCTGTGTAGCATACTTGTGAGTGACTTTTTCCCATCAATGTGATTTGTAGTTTATCCTTTGTAGTCAGTGTTGAGAGGTATATGGAGAATTTTAGCAACTATATCCTTAAGCATGACTTATAATAACTCATCCCAATTCTATGTGGTGGTGCTAGCGCCTTGATGAGAAAATCTTTCACCATATGCTTAGATGTCTTCTTCTGGTGATTGATGGTTCCTCTTGAAACCAAATGTCTTGCTAAATGTTAAAGCTTCCTTCCCCAATTCTCCTCCTTATAAATTTCTCAGTAGTGTCTTTAACCTTTAATATCTCTTTCCATAGAGTGGATTAAATGGTTTTTATTAAATTTCCATTGGATGTATTTTATTGTAATATTTATTCATCATAAACTTGGCCCAAAGGGTTGTGGCTTGTTTTATCCATAGTTTCAAGGAATCACAATGGATTTGGTCATATAAGGATTTAAAGCCAAGGCCATCGTGATCTCTATGGTTGCAATCCCTCCTCCAACTTTTCTAATGATAGCCTCTTCCATTTTCTTTCCAAATGTATGCATTGAAGATAGATTTGATTCTTCTTTGGATGGCCATGGGTATATTGACCATCTGAGAGTGTGTAGAAGGAAGGAGCCCAATATAATTTGAATTAAAGTTAATATTCCACCATAAGAAAGTAGATTATTATCCCATGAAAGCATTATATCTTAGATCATAGTGATGATGTCATTGAAGTAAGCCTTCTTAGTTCTTCCAGTCTAGATGGTGTTTCCCAAGCATCTAAAGGGGAAGTGGCTTGCTTTAAAGCTATTTTATTCCTGTATCAAACTTACATTGGTTTTATTGATCTTATTACTAAGATATAAATGCAAATTTTCCCCTATTTATCTTCATTCTTGAGTGCTCCTCAAATGTCTTGTGAATGTTGAACCATCCTTATATTCTTAGCCCCATTGCAAAAAAAAGAGAATGTGTCAACAAATAGTAAATGAAAAATAAGAGTTCCTCCTTTAGTGTGATATTGAGTGGAGGGGTTAAAATTATCATGTTGTTCAATATTTTGGAGAAATAATACATTGCAATTATGAATATAGTGGGAGAAAGATGATCCCCTTGCTTAAGTACCCTATTGGATTTAAAGAAGCATGCCTTGGTGTAATTGATTAAAACTAAATAGTAGTTATTTGTGATGGTTTCCATAATAAGATTGATGGATTTAATTATGAAGCTTTTTGCATGTAAAACATGTTGAATGAAGCTCCATTGAATTGTATTAAATACTTTGTGGATGTCTAGTTTGATTGTTAAGTTATGGCCCCTACATTTGGTATTATGGTCCCTAAGTAGTTCCTAGGAAAGCAAGGTGTTCTCACTGATATTCTTCCCTTTGATGAAGCACTCTGGTTGAGGGAGATAATGTTGGGAAATATTTGTTGCAACCTCAAGGATATTATTTTTCTTATAATCTTGTTTATAGTGCTAGTGAGGCTTATGGGTCAAAACATACCCAATTTGGAGGGAGAGATTTTTTAAGTAATTGAATGATGGTAGAAGAGAAGAAGTATTTAGGCACAAAATTACAAATGAAGAATTCTTGGATACCTTAAATTACCTCATTTTTTATGACATTCCATAAGGTTTAGTAAAATCTTGCATTAAATCCATTAGGCCTGGGAACCTTATCAATATAGAAGGAGAATATAGCTTGTTGTATCTCTTCTTCATCTAGAATTCTATGTATGCTAATTGAGCCAACATTTGGAATAAGGATCTCTTTAAAATGGATGGTTGTTGTGATGTTAGGTGCTTATAATTTCTTATAAAAATCCACTCCATCTGCTTGTGTTTCTATTTGATCCAATTGCCAATTATTTTTTGCATTCATGATCATGAAGATTGTGACTTGCTCTTTCCTTTTTTCTAATCAATGCATGGAAGCATTTAGTGTTTCTTTCCCCCAAGGATGCTTTTTTTTTCTTACTTTTGGGCCATTGCAACTCTTCCATCTTTAACTTTTGGTCTAAGTTCTCAAATGCAAGAGTCCTTTTATTTTCTTGCAATAATTAGATATCAATCACTCCTCAAATATTCTAACTGTTTCCCTTGCTTGGTTTAGTTATTTGTAAAGATTAAGGAAGATTTCTTTATTCCACCTTCTAAACTTAGTTGATGTCTTCTTATGATGTTTATGAAGTCTCAACCATCCACTTCCTAGCATTCCCTAAGGAAAGCTAGGTAGTCTTTATGGAGAGACAACATATTATAAAATATAAAATATAAAATATGATGTTTTGGTTTGTTGAGTCCCTTCCAGTTGGATGAGCAAAGAAGAATGATCGATGTAACTCTTGATAAATGATAAATGCAAGTGTTCGCATTTGCAATTTTAGAAAATAATAAAGAGAACTCTATTCAATCACTCATGTTTTTTACCTCTCCTCCTTGTAAATATGTTAGCAATGCGACCGACATCAAATATGTTTGCTTGAAGAATTTAATCCATAAATTCAGCAATTGGTATTGGGTTAGGTGGTCACCTTCCACTCTCCTCCTTAGCTCTAGTTAGCATAATGAAGTCTCCTCCAACAAGCCATAGTGAGATAATTGAGCTTCCAATTTGTATTAATTGATTCCAAAGTGCCCTCATTCTCCTATGAGAGCATGCAACATATAAAATCATTGCATAGATAGAAGTATCATCAAGGGTCATATTGACATGGATGAATTGAGGGTGGTCAATTATAATTTTATGTGGAATGGTTGTTTTTCCAAATTTTATTATTGAGTTGATGTGGATTCCATGCATATTGTACCTTCTCTTAAATTTAGTTGAGTGTGGATTAAGAATCATGGGCTATAGTAAACTGATGACACACAATTAGTTATTATTAATTAGTAAGTTTTAGTTGCTTTGGATTTTGGAGATTAGAGATTACGACATTCCGGATCAAAAAGTTCATGAGGTGTGATTTACATAAGGTTATACTATCAAGATTTGATAAATTGATAGCACTAGTGGATCTTGCTATTTTGATTCGATCATCTTTGAGTAATCCATAAAGTTCACTTGCTCTTATAGCTTTCCTTACCTAACCTTCATTTGTTTCAATTTCTAATTGCTTAAGCAAGTGTTTATTTGTAATAATGCTTGAGTTATGATGGAGTTCAATTTCAGCATAAGAATTTTTTCTTTTAGTTGTTGTGCTTTAAGTCTAGGAGATAGAATTGTATCTTGAGATCCCTTGGCATTAGTGTGTTGGTTTTGGTATTATAATTATTATGTAATTTGGTGGATTTCATTTAGAAGTATCACCCATTATTTGTTGTTGTAAATGTTGTTGTTGCAGCTACTGTTGAATCTATTAGTATGGCTAATTCTATTATTGTTATGTAATTTGGTGGACATCATTAAGAGTTAATTCTTTGTAAGTTGTGGTTCCAATTTTGGTTTGATTGGTGGTGTTATTGTTGGTTGAGCTATGGGAGGCTGGTTAACAAGTAGTCTTTGTTCCATCCGGTTTTAGCTAGATGTTCAACATGGTTTTGATTGTTTATATTAGATGGTTTCTATTGCTAAAGGTCTTGTCTCTCCATACCCATTTGTGGTTGCTTAGAGAGATAATCCTTGATTGAGTGGTTAAATTATTTACAATGTACACAATATTTAGGTAGGTTCTTTGAGATATTTTTTTTGCTAATACCATATCCTTCAAGTTTCAATCTAAACAATATCATTAAAGTGAGAGGTAACATCAAATGTAATAAGAACCCAATCAATTGAAGGCTTGAAGAGATTTGTAGTTGGAATATTCATTCTCAGTGGTCTACCAGCGATTCATCGAGAAAGAGTAGTTGTTTATTGAAAAAGTGTATCTTAAGCCTGGGAGCTATATCCAAATTGGTGTTATGGGTGCTTCAGCCTCAGGATTGAAATTAGTGGAAATTATTCCATCATTCTATTTCTATGTGAAATCAGTAAATTTTGGTTCAAAAGATTATTTTATGTGAAATTATTCCTTCATTCTATTTCTATTTTCACTTTCTTCTTTCTCTTATTTTTATATCCTCATATAATTATGGAAGGCCAAAAAAAACTTTGTATTATGTTTATAGAACTATCAAACAATGCATCTAATCATCATTAAAAAAATTCTAGGATGATGGAGAGAAAGAGGTGTTTATTTTTGGTTGTTGGAGATAGGTTGTGATGGATGTTAAAGGAAAAAAAAGAACATAAAATTAATTGTGTTGGAATACCATTTTTAGCTGTATTGATGGCTAGAAAAGGTTATATGTTTTTTGTTTAGTGTCTTAGAATGTTACATAGAATTTGTTGTGGATAGGTGAAAGGTTTATATGGTTTTAGGAGAAGAATACCAGGATTAGTCCAATATGAGCTAGTTTGGACTAATTTGAAAGAACACTTGTGGTCTTTTATTTTGGATGCCAGGTGTACACCACACAGATCTTAGAGGGTACATATTGAAGTAATCAGGTATGACACTGAGGTATGATGTACTATCTCCAAAGATAGAAACATCACCCTATAATGGACCAAATCACCTAATAAGGACTCCTAAGGCATGATGGGTTTTCATATGTACCCAAGATTCTTCCCATACTTTACGTGGAAAAGTAAAATAGAGTTTATTTTATGTTGGGTTCTTTAGTTCCCTATGGAAGCAAGCTTCCATAGTTAATTGCATCCAAGGAAATGAGAATTCCTAAGAATACTCTCGATTAAAGTAGTCAATCAATTATCTCTGAAGATTTCAAAGTTAGGCTATCAATGAATTGGTTATTTTAGAAAATAAAGTGGGAATGTTCAATAGGAAAGACTTACTTTGGGATCCAAAGACAAAGAAGTAAGGTGCACTGATGATACTTAGAAGCCTAGTGGGCACTCCAATCTATTCTATAATGAGGCTTTATATGTTTGAAAAAGAGAGTTTGTTTAATTTGAGTTGAATTTTTATTAGAATTCTAGGGTTTATAATCCATCAACACAAGATTGTAGAGATTCCTAAGATGTGAGGAATTATGCTTTGGAGGAAACAAGCAACATAGGATCCTAACTCTAGGGAGCTTTAGCACAAGCTAGAAGCACAACCTAAATCTAAGCGAAAGGGGGACATAAGAGTTCACCTCCACAAGAGCGGATAAACTTGTCCCACGCTTTTGGAATTACAATTGCCTGGAGTGGTCGCCAGCTAACATCTCCTATGATTCAAAACTATGTAGGCCCGTTTATGTAATTGTAAGAATGTTATGGTGTTATTTAATTTGGAAAGAGACTAGAGTGCTATACTCACTCTTAAGAGATTAAATCATGACTGGAATGAGTTTATGACTTAGCCTAAATGAAAATTTTTATAAATTCTTATATCATTTTAACACAATATTTTGGACAAAGGCTTTGGGATAATTATGCCTAAATGCATGATGAAATTAAGTTATTGGTCAAATCAGAAAGAGAGAGGGGGATCTCCATCATGAGGGGGTGATCTCATAGGTCAAGCATTCCCTAAAGTGCAAGAATGTAGACCCTCATTATTTTAAGAGTGACAAAAGATGATATGCATGATGTTAGGTATACAATTTTTAGGTAAGAGGTTTCTAAATCTTTTAATTATCTTGATTACATCCTAAGCTTTAGATGAGGTTGAAAGTTGTTTTAAAATTTGGTTATGAGTTGTTAATTGGGTAGAAAAATTAATTTTATCCTAAGAGCATACCACATCCAGACCACACATTCAAACATCATGTTTTAAAAAACTATGAAGAAGATGCAATTCTATTACACAATCTAAACATAACATCAATCATTAATGTATAAACTTTCATAGAAGAATAAATAGCCAGTCATGCCGTACCTTGAGGAAAAGGGTAACCGAGCTCTACCCTTATATTACTCGGATTATAAAATAATATTACAATTGAAAATTAAATTTTATGGGTCTTCATTCTTCTTCTTTTTTTCTTTTTCCTTTTTTCCTTTGATTTGCTCCAAGGCATCACAGGGCACCCCATGACTATGCCCTCTAGCCACTGCTCATCCAAACCTCATAACATTTATCTTAATTCCTATTACAAAAATTACAATTTATAGAAAATAATCTAACTACACTTGCAAAATAGATATTAGCTAAGCATACATGCAAACCCAAGTAATTATATTATGTAATTTGGACTTACCACCCTGCACATGGGCAACCAATCCCACTTGTCACGATGTAGATTATGCTTGGGAGCAACCTGAAGAAGAAGCATTTATATATTTATTTTTAGGCCCAATTAAGCACAATCCCCTGTAAAAAATAATATTAGCTAACAAAGGCCTAACATCCAGTCTATGCTTAATAATCCTAACATATAGTCTAAAATATTATATCACAAAATAAAACACAACATCATTACATCGTTAGCCTAAAGCTAAATCTAGGTGACTTAAGCGTTTTAATGTTTGTTTAATCTTAGTGTGATATTTCTTAACTAGGCTTTTGAATTATGATTGCTAAAGTTTTGAATTATTTAGTTTAACATGATGGGTGATTTCACTTTAGCTATTTAGAGGATTTGTAAAGTTTAGTTTGTATTTTGTTTATTTCATTTGATATTTACTTAGCATCGAAGTGTTGTAAAGAGAAGAAGAGGGCTTGTCCTACTTCATCCCTACCTTAACTTATTTCTAAAGGCATATTTTTATGATTTATTTTATTTTAGTGAATGTTTTATTAAATGTTTTATTAATCCTTAGTTTAGGTTAATCTTAAAAGATTCTATTCAACAATAAAGGCATCTTAAGACCTTTGTAGTTGAATTACCATCACATAGAACATGTTACACCATTCCTTTTCATCATTCATAACATGCATATAATTTAGAGCTTAACATACCTATACATGTAATTTATTTTGGCACACTTAAATGATTATGAATGAATATATTTTTATAGAAAAGAGGATTTTTATTCCTTAGCTAAGTACAAACACACGTGTATAAAAGTATTAAGAAAGTATGTGTTGTTGTTTAAACTAGGGCAGTGAGATAATCAATGACCTCCGTGGGACTACTTAAAGCTTCATATTCCTGAGATGTCCAAACTATATACTTGCTATTCTTAAATACATATGAATGTATACAAAATCATAGAAATAAAAATCATGCAAAATATTGTATTTTGGTTTAATTATTTACACATGTAAAGTAAAGCTAGATCCAAATTCTAGTACAATTACACATAGGAATCAAATTAAATAAGTACGTGCCTTTGTTAACTAGTGAAGTGAGATAATCAATGACCTCTAGCCCTGTATTCTTGGGATTTCCATACTATAAACTTATTATCATCCAAACATATGTGAACCCATACATGAATATAAGAAAGAGAGCAACACTATAGCATCCCTAGGCTATAAACACATGCAAATCTTATATTCATACAAATATCACTCCAAATTTTCATTATCAATTTATAACTTTGAAAGTAAATTTGGATTTATCAGTGATAATAGGCACACTTATGAAAAGATTAACCCAACACATGCAACTTTACATAAATAAAATAAATTGATTATTTTTATTTGAAAGCATGAATGTATGGTATCAAATGACATACAACCTCTATGATGATTGAAAAAGAATAGTTGAACACTCCCACATAATTCACTTAACTACATTAATTCCCAAGGACAATCACATTAAATAACATCATTTAAAGAAATCCAAAGCTTCTTATTTAGTTTAATTTTAGATTTTAATTATTAAACTCAAAGAGGGGGAATCATTTGCTTTTTCTTACCCGCTTCCCACAATGATGATTTCATGTGTTTAAGGAGAAGTATTAGATGATTTCTATGAAGTAATATAGTTTAAATCATTAAGCTACTCATTTAGTTACCCTTTCCTTTGCTTCTTTAATTTAATTAACCACTTATTCATGATCCTCAAATGATATGAAAATGAGAAATTAAGATTGCAATGGTCCTAAAGAACCAAATACCATAGGCTCATGCTTAAATGTTACTTAGATTAAGAAATCTAATTAAGTACTTTTATGATTTCCTCACACCCATGGGTTAATCATAATTTTCTTAAGGGTCTTTATATTATTAAACACATAAAGAGGAACCCATGAATTCAAATTACATCATCTGATCTAATTATCATTTTAACTTGATATGGTTTCGTCCTTAATTACTTAATTAACACTTAAATTAAATTTTTAGTTAATTACCCTCTTTTAATGAAATGAGTTTGGGAAAGTAATTAGAAGAGGGGTCCTATTCATTCTCACTCATCATCATACTATTAATTAGTGATTAATGAAGTTGAATTGATTAATTTTATAATTTTAAATTTTAAATAATTATTAAATGGTTTAAGAGGTTAATTAAGGTTTGAATTTCAAATTCCACCAATTTTTAGCCAAACCCCAAGAAAATTATGGGTGGTAAAGGATATCCCATTAAATTAACATTTCAAATTTAGGATTAATTTCCCAAGTAATTAGGGCCTAATTAAACTAATTAAGAAAACATTCAAACCCTAATTAAGCTCTAATCATTATTCAAACCATAAGAGAATTATTTTTATTAAATTCTCCTTTGTTTACCCTTTCCAAAATGGGTTTACCTATATTTTTTATTTTTCTACAATTAGTTATAATTTTATAAAGTTCATGTTGTTTAAAACACACTTTAATCCTTAATTAATTAATCCCTAATCTCAATGCGGAGTCGACGCGGGTGCCACCTGGATTGACAAATTATTCATTCGACATAGCATGCAGTCGATAAGTGGATAGATTCCCCCACCATCTGATCTCTAATCAGATGGTGGGGATTAATCTTGTGGTTCTTATAGGATTAAATCAAATAATCTAATCAGATTAATCATTGTCATCCATTCTAATCATGCTGAATGGATGGCAGATGATCCTTTGTCCCTCGAGCAATGATAGATAGACATCGTCTGCCCTCCTTAGCTCAATTTGAGCTCACTGAAGTTTGTGAGGCATCAGGATTGACTCCAAAAGGTTCAGGGAAAACATCTAAGGGAATCACATGAAATCATGATGTCTTTCACAAATGACCAACAACTTTAGGGATTTCTATGTTTTTCTAGAGTTTACCTCACCAGGGCTCAAGACCAGCTGTTCAATGATTGAGGTAGCTTTGTCTTAAAGAGTTGAAGTCCTGTTGAGAAGCCCAAGACTTTCCTCCTCACCGGTGGCTCTGTGCACCAAGCATCACCAAATTTCATTAGAGTTGGCCTGAGATGATCTCCGTGCTCAAATTGATCAAACATTGATTTGTTTCACCTCACCTAGGCTTGGGGAACATGTAGGTGAAGTTAATTTAGGTGTGGTTGGGTTTCAATGGAGTTGGATGGAGTGGAGGCTCAGATTTTTTCGTTCGATCCGGGATGGGAGGCTCACAAGAACTCAGGAAGGCTCTGGGGAGACTCATCTTGACTCACTAAAGCTCTTTCTGTGAATGGAATGAGAGGGGGGAGGGTTATACACTCTTCTCTATTCGATTCAACAGCTCAGGTTAGCTCTAGTTTTGGTAGGCATCCCGGCCGCTGTGCATCGAGACATCAAGGAGTGGTCGAGTGAGGGAAGTGGACCAAAGGGCGAGGTAGAGTGTACCACCTCCTCCAAGTGTGACAATCGAGTGGCTTGGGTTAGCTCACCTCCACTTGGCTCATGGATCCAATCAGCTTTGGGTTAGGTGAACCAGTAGTCCTCATGTCCAATTTGAGCTTAGGGTGGTTGCCAAGGGGACGAGAGTGGGTTTAACCATCCAAATGGTGATTTTGTCCCATTGGGATGGGTTAACCCAATGGGTTTTAGGCTAATTCAAGTTTGAAATGGATTTTGTTAGATTTGGACATGATAGCCCAAGGATGGGTCCTACCATGTTTTATTGGGTTTGGAGTTAGTTTGGTTGGTTTAAATATGACCCATATAGATTAAATTGGGTCAAGTTAGGTTAGGTTGACCAATTGGTCAAATTAGCTCAAACCAAGGGTTGAGTCATGTTCAAATGATGATTTGGGATTTTTAGGTTCAATTGGTTTGATTTGATTTGAAGTGGGTTTGAATTTGGCTCATATGGGTTCATATGGGTCAAATGGGCTAAGTTGACTAATTTGGTCAAATTGATATAATTTTGGGATTGGTTTAGGTTCAATTGATGATTTCAATGATTGTAGGTGTTTCAATTAATTTGGATTTTGGAATGATTTACATCAATTTGACCCTTTAGGCCAATTTGGTCTGAATGGGTCAATTGGATTTAATTGATCAAATTGGATTCAATTAAGACTTGGATCATGTTTAATAATCAATCTGTGATGGATTTGAACCATTGGTTTCAATCAATTTGGATTGGATTGAGATTTGATTCAATTTGGCTCTTTAGATCAAGTTGGGTCAACTTAGGTCAAAGGTGGCAAATGGGCTTTGTTAGGTTCAATTGGTGGTCAAATCATATTGCATACTCAATTTATGATTTATTGGATGCAATGGTTTTAATCAATTTGCTTTAGAATGAATTTTGGTTAAAATTGGTTCATAAAGGCTAAAATCAACTTGGGTCAAATGGCCAATTGGACGGGTTTGACCCAAGTGAATGCAAAAGGTGATCAACAATCATTGTGGAATATATTGAATGAGTTGGTTCATTCCAATTTGGGTTTGGATCAAATGAGTCCTTTTGGTCACATTTTGTCAAGTAAACCGAATGGGTCAATTTGAGTTGGATTGGGTTGAATTGAGTTGAATTGAGTTTGATAATTGATTTAGGATTGATTGGTGGCTTTAATTGCAATTGATTTGGGTTTAATTGAATTTTGGCTCATTTGGACATTTTGGATTCAAATGGTTAGGTTGGTTTGATTAGCTTGATTTGATTGTAGGCCTTGGAAGGATTTAAAATAGAGATTTGATTGGTTGAAGTACTTTTGTGAAAATCAATTGGGTTTGTTTTAATAGAGGGAGCTTTTGGTTGAGTCAATAGGATTGGGTTATGGGATTAAGATGGGTTTAAGTTCAAATCACGTTGGCTTTGAGCTTGAATATGAAATGAAACCTAATTGGGATTGATTGGACTGGTTTGAGTTTGGATTTGGATGAGTGGATAGGCATAGATCATGGGTTAGGCCATTAGAATAGGTGGGTTCTCTATTTGTCCTATGGCATAGCCTAAGCTTATGGTATACTTTCTTAAGTCTCTAGGTTTAGATTTAGTGTTCACCTAATCACTAGAACTGTCCTATGACTAAGGAGATTCTAGTGTCTAGAAGACTCCTAAGTCTAAATTTAGAGGATGGATCCTCACTTTAAAAGTGAGGTCAACAACACTTTAAGAAATAAAATTTGGGCTATATAAACAGTTATAATTTGAAATGAATGGCTAGCCTAAGATTTTTTTCTTATAATCTAAAATATTTAGTAAGAAGGTAAGGCTATTAGAGGGGTTTGGGGACAATAAAGCTAAGAATAATTAATTTTGAATAGTTTGAAGGGATTTAAATTATCTCTTCATGAAATGGCTTTTTAAGTTGTTTAAATGAGGGAGATTGATGATATAGAGTTAGTTTAATATATAAATTTATGATTTTATTTTTATGATTTAAAAGCCTTGTAGTGATGCAAAAAATAAGACTAGATGGTTGTCCACCTAGCTTGGTGATCGACTATAAGTATATTTTCGAGTAAATTTGAAGGATTTTGTGGTATATGGTTAAACTTAGATATTATATAAGATGTAGAAAGTTTGTGAATCGTTGAGAAGATGTGTTGACAAAGTTAGAAAATTTTAAACAACTAATAAGTTAGAAAATTGTTAAATGATAAATAACTAATCCCATAGAAAAATTAAATTAGGTCAACAACATTAAACAAAAAAAAATATAAAATAATTTAAACATTCCAAAGCTAAAACTTTTAATAAATATGGATCTATATATATATAATGATTATATAGCTTTTAATCCACCATCACCGTGGAAAAAAAGAAATAAGAAAATTTAAGGAAAAGAAGGTACTAGTTACTAAGGTATGAAGGTTATGAACAACATCATCAATTAATTTTATCTTCAATCTTTACTAAGTTCCAAACCATTGCATTTTGTTTAAAATTAAAATTAAAATTAATTAAATTTTCATCTTAAGTTTAAATAATAAAATTAATAATTACTTATATTTTTTATTTGCCTCTTGTGATGGGATTTAATTAAGCTCATGATTGAGGAGCTTCTTAAGCACTTTTAGACATTTAGATTAGTTTTCTTGATATATTTGATGTGTTATGTCAACTCTCATTGATCCATTTAAATTCTTCTCTATTGAATTAAAATATAAGTAATGTTGTGCTAGTTAAGGGTTAATAATCACTAAATCCTTTTGAGTTACCTAGTTTTTCCATAATGATTTGTTCTACAAACTAGATTATTTTAAGGGTTTGTTGCAATTCATTAGTAACAATACAACCAACATTAAATAAGGAGAGATATGAGGCATTATATGAATGGGGAATTGTCTTCTATTAATGAGCTAGGTTAAGTAAGAAGAGGTTTGGTAACTACCAAATCATCAACATAGTATTCTACATACCCACATATGAGATCATCAAATATGTGAGTCATTGCCCTTTGGTATGTAGCACTAACATTTCTCAAACCAAATAACATCACCGTAATAATAAATGTTTATCAGTGTGCAAAAGGATATATGTTTTTTATCTTTTGGAGCCATCTTAATTTAGTTGTAGCCTGATGAACCATCAATGAAAGAGAACATATCAAAGTTTGATGTCTTGTCTTCCATGAGTTCTACATTGGGTAATGTCAAGTCATCATTTGGGCATACTTTTCTAAATCCTAAAGTTAATGTAGACATGGATTTGCCCATTCTTTTTTTTTTTTGAGATGGCATTGGTGATCATATATATATATATATATATATATATATATATATATATATATATATATATATATATATATATATATATATATCTTCCCAAATGAACACTACCTCAATAAGATTCTTGGTTTCAATAATTTTCAATTTTTAATCGTATTCACCTTGGTGATGATTTTATAAGAAGTATATTAGATTTTATATCAAGCATATGTATAGCTATGTCTATCAATAAGCCCATCATTTCACTATAATTCCATGTGAAATAGCCTTTATATTCATAGAGCAATGCTTTTAATTCCACTAGTATTTTTTATGTGAGGTTAGTACTAATAAAGGTTGACCTAGGATCTTCTTTAGTACACAAGTTAATTTTCTGAAGCTTATCAATAGTAACTTGATTACCTTCTTCAAATTCCTTTGGGGCTTCTTTCAGGTCAATTATTGATTCATCTTCAGGTATATTCTAATTTTCAAGTGAAAAATCCTTTTGTTCAATTGTAGCTTCAAGAAACTTGGTATTTTTCAGATACGACATAGCATGAGCTCGTGGGAAAATTTTAAGCATTATATCCCAATACCCATGTGATAAATTTTCCATAACCTATAAAATATTGGTTTTTTCGCATTGCCAAATCCACTTAAACAATCGGACCTGAATATTTGATTGTATGGGATGACCATTATTATTAACCAATTTCTTTAGAGCCGATGAGAAGTTTTGAAGAATTATTATTGAAATATCATCTTCCTCAAAATTGTCCTCTTTAAATAGTTCTTGGGTTGGATTTGCAGCTCTCACTCTTCTATTTTGTAGAAAAGATCTCACATTCATGGAAACCTCATATAGGAGAAAAATAGGAAGTTTTCCATTGTTCTATTTTCTCATTCCTTGAAGCTGTTAATAATTTTACATGTTCGTTTGACACTATAGTTATTTTCATAGCCTTGTTGGAGATTTGAGATTCTAGTACCCTTATTAAATAAAGTTAAGTTTTCTCTAATTATTTTTTTCATTTCACTAGTAATAGCTCCTTCTTTCCTTTAGCTTGCTAAGACTTTCATAGGTTGGTAAAGTAATAACTCTTTTTCATCATCCTCAATATTACTACCAAGCTGGAGAATTACTTTGGGTTATTTTGATTCATTAGTTCCTTTTCCCATTGAATCCTTGCCTTTCAGCATTGCCTAAATAGGTGGAGCTACTTGCTTTTGGGCATTGACTTCTACTACTTTCTTAGGGTTAAAGTACTTGGCATCATCATAGATCTTGATTTCATTATCAAGAAGGGATTCATATCACCATGAATTTGATATTATTTGCCATTTTGAATGTATTTTATACATTCATGGAGAGTTGAAGGCACTATATCATATTCATGAATCCATGACCTACAAAGAAGTGCTTTGTATGAAACACTAGCTTCAATCACATAGAATTTAGCCTCTGTAAAAGTTTCCTAAAGTGTAGGGGAAAAATAAGAGATCCTAGGGTTTGTTGTCTTTATTTATTGAATCCTTGTATGATTAATGTACTTCTATCCAAGTAACGAGCATCCAAGGATAATGTTCAGAGTATTTTAGCTATTATGAGATTGATTAAAACACAAGGATCGATTAATATTATTTTTATATGGATTGAACTAGTTTTAGTTATGAAATAAAGGGATTGATTATATTCGGTTGTCCTCAATAATAGGTCATCATCTCTGAATATGATGGTTGTTGACTTTCAAAAAGTTAAGTCTTCTTTCATCCTCTATTCAGCATAGAATACTTCATATTGTTCTGGATTCTACAATGCTTTGACCAATGTTTCACGTATGTCCTTAAATAATATGAGAGCATCATAGATACTTAATAATGTAAGTAGCTTGTGTAAATATGATAGAATTATTGTCCATTCTTATTTTTGTGGCCTTTTGAGGCTTAACTGGTAGTGGGGGTAAGGCATCTTGATTAATTTAAATTTCTTTGCCTTTATCACTAGCTTTCCTTGGTCGTGGCCAAGAAGTTCATCTTCCACTCTTTAATTGGATTTGAGTTACTTCTTCTATGAGATCTTCTTTATCAAAGGAAGTTTCTACACTCTATGCAACTTCAAAATTTTCAGAATTTTCTATACTATTTCCTAGTTTAGGACATAACTTCTTTGATCCTGCTTTTGTTTTCTTTTTGATAAGATTTTCTTTGGGAAAGCATAGCTCTTTCATAGAGTTAGTTGATGTTGCAATCATGTAACATGCCTCTCTTTGGAGTTTAAAATTATCTTTATCATAATTTTCACATATGTTTATGACTTGATGCATTTCTTTTGAAACCTCTTCTCCAAGATTTTTTTATGTCATGTTGTAAGTGGAGCATATATTCCTCCAACTTTATGGGCCTTTAGGGGTTGCTATTCTTTGAAAGAGTCGATTATATTTTGTGTTTTAGCTTTTTTTCAAGGTTTCCTCCTTTTCAATGATTTATGAGGTTTTGGCTAGATGACGATTAATTTTGTCTATTCCTTTGTATTATATAAAAACTACACCTTGTTGGGAAAGAGCATTGCTGGATCAATTTCATGTGCCTGAATGTCTTTTATAGCTAGAAGAATGTTAATTATTATTTTAGTCTTCTTTGAGATGAAGGTCTCTCAACCACCTTCTTCTTCTTCTGTTTGTGGGGATTTGCCTCTATCATTACTTATATTCAATGTTTTGATTGGCTCAACATATTTGTCTTTTGCATCTTGACTCGAGGTACTATAATAATATTTACTTTCTCCTTTTTTAAGATAAACTAATACTCTATCAGATAGGGTGAGCTCCACATTTTGATTACTTCTTTCTACCCAATCTTTGAGGATGAAACAGTCCTCAATTGGGTGACTTAGTTAGGGTTGTCAACCTAGTCTGCTTGGTCAAGTCAATATGGCTCTGGCAATTACAAACCCAACTTCAGGGCAAATTCAAAAATTTTAGTAGTACATTCTCTTTTAAATGAATCTTTAGTCATTTTCTATAGAGAGTTTTTTTATCCTCCATTGGCTTTATGATTTGTTGTGAGGTCGCTCCTCCATTGTCAACTATGATTGTAAATGTTGTATTCACATCATTTTTCCTTAAATTATATAACTTATGTTGGTTTCCTTTCTCAGAAGAATTTTTATTATAGCTAGTGTTAAGGCCCTTTTTCCTGGGTGGCCTCTCAAACTTGGCTACATAATCCAATAATTCTTGGAATATATTGATCATGGCCTTGCTAAGTATGGAGCCATTTAGTCATCAACATTTTCCATTAGGGGTTCAACTGCATGCTTATCTGTTAGTTGTTGCTCACATTTCATGCTTATATTTCTCCATCTTGTGATATACTTTATGACACTCTCATCTTTTGTTCTTATTTTCAAGCCGAGATCTACAATCATCACTTTCTTGATTGCTTCTTCAAATTTCTTGATGAACATTATTTCTAACTCAACAAAATTTTTTACTTAGTCGTTGGGAAAGATACCATTAAGTTATATTGGTAAGACTGTTGAAGAGTTATTGTAACAGTAAGGCATCATTTCCCTATATGCTTTTATATGTAGCTTTAATTTGAGCTATGTACTATAGTAGATTTTCCTCGCTTGAGAAAGTATTGAATTTTAGCATAATGTATTTTTTAGGATACTATATTTAATCATAATTTGTGAGATATGGAATTTTCCAACTAATAATTCAATAGTGTATAAAGCAATAATCAATTTGATTTTTTGGCTAATAAGATCCTCTTCTTAAGATTTAGTAATTACATCAACCTCTTAGTGAACACTTAGTATAACTTCTCCTAGAGGTTTTTTTTTTGCATTGAAGTCGTTGGCATGTTGAGTGAGGCATTTTACATGCCCCTAGTTTCAATTGTTGGATTGATCATTTCCAAAAGATTTTTCATAGGTATTTGTTGTGTTGCATTTTTTCTAGGTTAAGCTGACCAAACAGCTCTTTCATTAGACCATTCATCTTGTTGAGATGATTATTGAGTTGCCTGATTTCTTGGTCTCTGCTTTGGAGTTAAGAACCCATCTGTTATTATAATTTTGTTACAACAATAGTTAGTTCCTTAATTTCTTCAACTTCTACTCTAATTTTTCACATCATTTGGTGATGTTTCCTCGATGTTATTCACGTTGTTATTCAGGTACTATGTTCCTATTTCATAAATGTGTATCAACCATGAAAATAATCTTGGCTTCCATGCAATGATATTTTTATTATTTTGGAAAGTAGGAGCTTGCTCTTTTCCATCAATCATAAAGTCATCATCTTCTTAAAGGGTTGATTATCCACATCGTCAGTCATTGGCTGACTATTATTAGATCAACATTTTCAATTGATGATAGAGGACTCATCTTTTTCTTCCTCTGATTGAGCCTGCTTACATTCAGTTATTTCATCTTCTATGATTTTAGGTTTTTGGGTACCCAAATTAAGGACATCCCAGAGGTGGATCTCTAGGAATGTATCCTAGATGTCACACCCTAGTGTTCACCAAATGGATTAAAATGGGATGATTGATATTTCCTCTTTTGTTAAGGTGTTAAGAACTTCCAATAATTGGCCACTTAGTACCTTATACTAAAGTGCTCATTGTCAGTGTTCATCTAATATTAAATCACTGGATCTTGAGTTTTTTTCAAGACGAGCACAATATTTTTTTAATATTCTTACCTCTTTTGGAGTAGGATTTGGTTGGGTTGGTTTCCTAGCTCATCAACTTTGTAATTCATGTTTGAAGGTTTTTATTTTTAACAGCGTTCAAAACTTTATAGATTTTAAAGAAGATAGTTTCTCCTTCCTTGGTTGATCTTATGGAGTAGGCTACATTTGTTTACTCTAGAAAGACTTCTTTATGGTTCCCTCAGAGTAATTTCTCTTGACTCATCTGAGTAGCTCAAAATTATTATTAGTGGATATGTTCACTTCCACTAGTGGTTCATACTGTTGTTCAACTTGAATAGGTAATCCAGCAACTCTACAACAAACATTGTATTTTCTTCTAGCTCTCCTAAACATCTTGGTTCCTGAGGAAGATGCTTGTCAGAGCAAAGGTAGTACCTTATGGAATGGTAGGCTCTTCTAATGGACTACTAAGTAGATCGATAATAATAGATTTCAATTTAGGCACAATGACCATCTTCTCTTCTAATGGAGCTACTTTTGATATTCTATTGAAAACATAACTCCTTTTACAAACAGTGTTATTTTCTGATTGAGTAAAGCCTTAGCATTCCACTGCTTTGGCTCATTGGGGATTATTATATTTGGTCTCCTTTCTTAGCATATTAGGTTCTGGAATTCTTTTGTCATTTCAATGCCTTTAGTAAAGGGCTTGGTCATATGTCCAGTAGGTACAAACTGTACGATTTCATAAATTATTTGAAACTAGAGAGTGGCTCCAATAGAATGAGCATTGATCAAAGCTTGATAGAATCTAATAGTAGATCCCTCTCCCAACTTGACAGCCATTTGATTGGTTAGATTTTCCATTAAAATTATCACACATGATCATAGATTCAAAATTCTATATTTTAGGAACCTAATTTTAAAAAAAAAAATTCAATCCTATGATGACACTGTATATTTTAATTTTTTCAATGAAAGAATGAAAGAGAAGTAATCCCTAGCGAAGTTGCTAGAAATTTGATTGCTTAGAAAAAACACCATGCAAATCTCTGCCATCTTTATAAAGATGTTTAGGGAGTTTGTCCTTCATAAGACAAATTAATTTATTCAACCAAATTTCCCGCAACATATGTTAGGGTTTACTTAGATCTGGATTCTACATCCTTTGAATGCAAGCATCCATTATTAATTACCCTTCTTATTACAATAAGAGAGCACTCAATTAACCATGGAAGTAAACATAAATCTTCGGCATAAATTGGTGTCTAGTGGTGTGGTGTGAATGACTATCTAAAGGAGAAAGGAGATTAGTCTCGATCAAGATCCCATGGTTCCATCTTCTTGGAATTATATTATTCCAATCTACCAACATTAGAGGGCTATCAATCATAATGTTTAGGGAGTCTAATTAGTAACCATTGGTTGCTTTATTTTAGATATCCCGAGTATACCAAAGTTGTTGTATAGATTTTATGATATATGTATTTATTGAATTAAGGCTAAACTAAATTTATAATTTTATCCAATAATTCAATGAAGTCATATGTAGGTCTTACATCAATTGGAATGCCAAAAGTTTATAGGAGTGTTCGTATAGTAAATAAATAGATTCAACTTACATTCCTTTGGAATAAAAGATAAGTTTAGATGTTCACATAGCAAACATCTTAAAATAAAAGAAATTGAGTTGACTTGTTGACCACCGCATAGGCATTACCAAAGTAACATCGTGGTGCTAGTAAAAAAGTAGTTCAAAATGATTGGTAGGTGGCAGGCACATTTAATAGAAAGGATAAAACTTTTGACTAGTGCTACGATACTGTGTAAGAGCATTGCGACGCTCCATCAATGCATGATGTGCTTTTCGTACTTTATTAATTTCATAATTAATTGTAATAAGTGTTTATAAATGATCTTCTTGATGGGAATAGTAACCATCTTGACTAGCCAAACCAACACCTAGGAGCCTCATGTGGACTGTTGAGGTGCTAATCCAGTATTTTGGTTACCGAGAGGCCAACGCTTAGGTGCTAAAAGCTGCGCCATGATGATAAATTCAGTTTATAAATAGGACCATTGTGCTACCAAATTTGTATTCTAAAGCCTTTATTCCTTCAGGGTTTCTTACAATTCTTTCATCTTAGCCCTTTGCTCATATTTAAGACAACAAAATTGACGCTCTTCCAAAAGGGAAAGAAGAGGGCAACCACTAGCGACACTAATCAATTTGTTAGCATGGAAGTGGAGGAGAGGTACCAGCATGCTCTCATCAACAAGCATCTCATTATGGAGATATGATTCCACAATCTAGGTGGGAGCATTGTACAGGATCATCAATGAGTGAGGCTAAGAGCATTTCTCCTATGGTAATAAAGCTTGTGTCATCCCTATAGTGTGGGAATTCTTCGCCAATGTGAAGGAGCACCAATATAATAAAGTTTTTGTAAAGGAAAAATGGGTATGTTTTGAAAGTACTATCATTAATGCATATTATAATTTATAAAATTTGTATATGATCAATATTATTCTTATTACAATAACCATCTCAAATTTGATGAAATTCTTAGTTTCCTCACTGATAGAAATGCCTATGTTCAGTGGAAACAATAGAAGTAAAGGACTATCAACTTTCCTGGTGCCAACTTAACTATCGAGGCTAAATCTTGGCACTATTTTATTTCTACTAAGTTGATACCTACTAGCAATATCAATGAGGTAACTAATGATAGAGCCATTTTTAATTATGAAATTCAAAAGGGCTTTACTTTAGATTTAGAAAATATTATTTATAATTCAACTTATAATATGGTTAAAGCTAGTACTACCTTAAGTTATGGTCATCCTTCTTTTATTTATTATTTGTGTCTTGCAATTGGTGCATCGAGGGAGCCAAATGAAGAAGTCCTTATACAAAGGCTCTTCTAAATAAAATAATAATTAAGGGTTATGATCAAAAATGGAGATAGGAGAAAGCTCACATGCTCCTCATTCTAGATCCAAATTCTACAAAACTCAAAATGAGCAAGTTAAAGAAATTGAAGAAGTCTCAAAATTAAGAAAAAGGGTTTGCAAAAGTAGCCAGTGCCAACAAGAATTAGAAAAAAAATTTGATCATCATATGGGTCAGCAGCATCATCAATTTTTGCATATGGTTGAGTTCAACTCATCACTTGTTCAAATATTTAAATATTATAATTTTAATGCTTCTTTGAGTTAAGTTCCTTTTTCTATAGTGCCTCATTATCCCCTTATATATGAAGGATCCATAAGAAGAAGAGGAGGAGGATGAATACGTTTAGTAAGATGGTATTATTTAGTAAATTTTATAATAAAAATTTATTTTGTAATAAAAGTGTTTATTTCATAATATTTGTTTATTATTTCAAATTTTTCTTGGCTATCTCCAAGATTTAATTACAATTTGATTACATAAAATTTTAACTCATGGTTAGGAAAATTGAGAAGTCAGCACCTCAGTGCTAGAAAGTCAGCGCATTAATGCTAGAAAGTTAGTGCCTTAGTACTTGTAAGTCAGCACCTTATTGCTAGAAGTGAGTGCCTTAATAATGAAAAATAAGCACCTCGGCATTAGATAGTGAAACTTGGGCGTAAAAATTAGAGGAGACAACATTTAGGTGCTAGAAAGTGGCACCGTAGCATCGATGGTACCTCAACACAGTCTGGATAGCGTTGTGGTGCTACAGGTGTATATTTTAACCTTATAACCTTAAAAGGTAGCACTACAGTGCTAGAGGGTAGTGCCACGAGACAAGTCATAGCTCCTCACCTCTATATGATAGTATTGTGAAGCAAGGTGCCAAATGTTCAAATTCCCAAGAGCCTAGTGCCTCTGCATCTCTGATGCTATGTGCTGACACTGCATAGTAGTGTTACAATGCTACAACTTTGGAGACTTTATTTTAGGTCAAATTTTCTTATACAATTTGATAATTCCCATAAAGTTTTGACAACATAATGACTTTGCAATGCTATATTTCAAAAATTCTTAGTGAAACATGCACTCTTCTCCGTTGTTCCTGATCCAAGATTGAAGGAGGAAAGATTTTCATCTCACGTCAGAACCAAGTTCACTTGCAGAGTCTTTCAAATTTTAATGCTTCTAACTTAGTAATTTATATGTCAAGTAAATCATAATTTTGACAAAGTTTTATCTTGGAAATGCCTAATTATTATATAATGAATGCTATTATGCTTTTCCCCTTACTCTAGATCCAAGATCGATGGAGGGAGGACTATCATTTTGCATCATATCCAAGATTGAAGATGAAATTCTTCAAAAATTTCTTGTGTGGCCAGAAACCAATTACATAAAGGAATTTTCATTTCATATTTTACCTAAAATCAGTGCTTATAAAGCCTTTTCCTTGGCTCTAGTTGTCTCATGGAAGAAGCATATTTTTTTGTGAGAGGAATGCACAGCCAAGGGAATGGTGGAGAGTGTGCTAGAGAGAGTATGAAGAGAGAGAGAGAGGGAGAGTGTGTAGAGTGGAAAAAAATTGGAGTCAACCCTTCCCATTTTTATAAGAAATTAATTCCTTAATCATTCCGCTCCCTAAGCACTCCCTTTGGGAGGTTAATTCTAACATTGATGGCTATTGGTGAGAGTGGTTAGGGTTTTGTGGATTCTTTAGTATGCTGCAGGATGGATGACGTGGTGCGCCCAATTAGAATGCTTCATTTTCATTTTTTGTTGTTGCAAACATTAATAAATAAAAGTTTTATTTAATTATTTTTAGCAAAATATGCTTTAAAATTATATGGTTCAAGCAAAGTATTAACTAAAATTTGATATATTTTAGGTCACAATATTAAAGTGTCAAATATGATTAATCATAAGATGTTTCTTCAAATAGGCATATTATAATGTTATAATGTTAATCTTTTTATTTTTAAATTCTTACAAAGATCCAGATCTTTATTGTTGGCTATATTCCTAGAAGTTCTCTTCATATTTGAAGTTCATGGATTGTAAGAAAAAACTTTTTTAATTATATTTTGAATTCTTTAAGGAGGAGAAGATGAAGCTATCTTATTTTCTAATGATGTTGATCTCACTTTTAGTGAGGTTGACATCCATCACTATTTACACCTAGGATTCAATATAGACATTAAGGTTTCCTCACCTACAACTAAGACACTTCTAGTGGCAAGGGGGACACTAACCTAAATCCTAGAAAGCTAATGAGGCTCAACCTAGATAGACTCTAATTGGGTGGAACCAATGATTTTAACCAAACCTCATTTATAAAACCCAATTGACTATATGTTACCCAAAACCCTAAAATTTTCACTTCGATTAGTTCAACTTAGCCAAGTGACTAAGTTGACCCAATATGGCCCATTTAGTCCTGAGGGGGATAAATCGAAAATTAATCAAAAACTTTTGAAATTAAACTCACCCAAACTCCCTCAAACACTATTTGAACTTGATTGAGGTCTCATTAAGATTTCATTTGGATAATTAACTCGCATAATCCATGTTGACCTAATTGAAGGTAAAAAAATCAAATCCAATTTGATCAAAGCCAAAGTAAGCCAACCCAAAGCTTCAAAATCATTCTAATTACATGCTTGTACATTCCTCGTGATCATTTACAATCTAATTTGTCTAATTAGCCAATTGTACCTCAAGGGTCAAATTGAATCAAACTCTAATTCAATACAAATTGAACTAAACCAATCATTGCAATCAACTCCAAAATGTTTATTTATCATGATTTAACATTTAATTGAACGTAATTAACTTAATTGACCTAATTGATCCCCATATCCTCATTTGACCTAATTTGAACTAAAGGATCAAATTGAACATATCTTGATTTTACTCAAATTGGATCAAACTAATTATTTTAATCAATCTCAAAATGATTATTGATAATCACCCAACACCCAATTAAGCTAATTTGACCATCCCAACTAAATTGACCAACATTGCCTAAATTGGCCTAAAGAGTCTAAATGAACTAAAACCCAATCTTAAAAAATTAATTAAAATTAAAGCCTACAATCAACTCCAAATGAACAATTAACAACTCAACAATCAATTTTGACCAACTTGACCCATTTAGCTCATATGAACACATATGAGCCAAATCCAAATCCACTTCAAATTAAATCAAACTAATTGCAAATATATTTTCAATCTTCATTTGAATAAAACCAAATATCTCCTTGGGGCCAATTTGATCAATTGGACAACTTGGCCTAATTGAACCCAAATTAACATTTATGAGTCCAAATGTGCAAACTGTTGACTACACCTTGTGTATCTCAACATTTGATTTGATGATAACAAGCCTTGTGTAATAAGAAAATCTTCAAAAATGTTTCACATTAATCTTTATGAATGTCATTATCAATTTAGATTTATATTGATGATAAATATATAATCTTGAAGCTACTAACTGGTTTATTTTAAGTGATGTAGGAAATTCTACAAAGCTAAATTCTTTAGTCAAAGTTAGAAAGCTAAAGCTGTTGAACTTAAACTGGTTGGGAATTCTCTAAGAATTACAATACTAAGGCAAATAATAATTTAAATAAAATAAAATAAATAGTTTATTTATTTCAAAATATCTTATTTGCATTTATCCATATTTTCTCCATCTCAAAATTGCAATTATTCCTTGAATTATTCATTTTGGATAATATGAACTATTTGAAGTTATATTCCATTTAATGTGTTTTCAATTAAGATAAATGAAGTTAATACTTAAATCATTTCCAAGCTTAATCATAATTTTTATTTATATATTTATTGGAAGATCTAGAATATATTTATTATCTGATTTTATGTATTTCCAAGCTTAATCTAGAATTACTGTAATTATTCTTTCCTCTATCCTATTATTCTAATTTCTCTCTCCTATCATCCTTATCATCCCAATACTATCTTGGCAGAATTTTTCATGGAATTATGATTAATAAATCATGTGAGACTTATTCAAATCATTTCCATAATAATCCCATCAGGTTTTTTCCAAATTTGAAAAATTCATTCATTTGAATTTTTAAATTTAATTTTTTTCTCATTAATATCTTCTCTCTCTCTCTCTCTCTCTCTCAATAACTCTCTATCTCTGAACTTACTCTCAATGAATAAGGGATCCATGTTTAATTGATTGACATCATTAATTCAAAATTAAATGATTTCCTAAGATATTATCTACACCTAAGATATTCTAAATTCCAATTTGAAAGGCAAAATGGTAATTAGGTGTAGTCTTGTTCTAATTATGGTTTGATGGGATTAAACTTGACAAAAATATCTTTAAAAAATTTTGAATTATAGTAAACACTCAAAATTTTCATTTGAAGGAATTTTTTTCATTTTTTGCCACTATAAAACTAATTTCTAAAATCTTCAAACCACCAAATAGTCTACTAATCAGTGTGGGTTCAACAGACTAGTCATTGGAGAAAATTCAAAACAATTACTTAACATTTTGAAAAATTATGAAAAAATTTTCTTTAAAGTGAGAATACATCCCTTATAATTTTAATTTTATTTCAAGTCATCTAGCATTTTATGATGAGAGGATTAAATTGAGGAGTTCAAATGTGTTTTAAGTTATATTATATATTGACTCAATCGACCATAATTGGGTCTATATGATGAGTTCTACCTAAAATTATTTAAACCATAGCATTTATCACTTTATTAAGAATTATAAATAAATCCCAATGGTCCAATTGAGTACAAGTAATCACATTTGAAATGAACTTTTGTTTGTATCGAACCAACATTCATTCCTTAAGGTGGATTATATTATAACTAATGTGGTAAATTAGCTTAGAGATTGCATGTTCATTATGAATACTTACCTATGGATGACTTTGAGAAACTAGCATAAAAGATTGTAGCTGATCTTTTAGAGTTCAACTTCATAAAGTAGAGTTTTGGGATCAACCCATAAAAGAAGTCCAATAAAAAGAGCTCAAACAAAACAAATTAAATCCAATCTTGGTGGTACAATTGTTAGGCATTTAACTAAATTGGAGAGAAATGGAACTTAAAGAAATCAGAGATTTTAGTCTGTTTATATTATAAATTTTGTATGTTTTGTTATTTGTCTAAGATGTTTATAATTTTAAGTCAGGTGATGAGTGGAAGAGTGATTAATTTATTTATAATTAATTAATTCAATAATACTTAATGGGGTGTTTAAAATTAGGACAAGGAGGGGCACCACACAAATCTTATGGGTTACTTATCTAAATGATCGAGTATGACATCAAGGAATGATATACTACCTCGATAGATAGAAATATCACCCTACGAAAGAATTGATCACCTAATAAGGACTTTTAAGGTTGATGGATCTATGTACACTAAGGATTTTCACCCAACTGTACATGAATACAAAAAGGTAGAGTTTATTTTAATGTGGTTCTTAAGTTCCCTAAAGGGGCAAGCCTATATAGTTAATTACATCTTAAGAAATGAGGATTTCCTAAGAGTATTAGATCTCTATAGATTTCAAAGCTTGGTATCAAATGATTATTGATCATTAAAAAATTAAGTGGGAGGGCTCAAATAGTAAATGCTTATGATATTAGAAAGAGTTCTTAACATAATATAAGAAAGGATAAGTAGGAAATGCTCATGATACTAGGAAGCCTAATTAATACCTCTATCTATCCTATAGTGAGATTTTATATTTTTGAAATGGAGAATCATAATTATTTTTTTCTTATTTAATTAGAAGGCTATGGCTTACATTCTAATTACACAAAAGTGTAGAGATTCCTAAGAGGCAAGGATTTACATCTATAGAGAAAGAGAAATGGACTACCTTTGAACCTATGTCTAAGGTGCTCCAGCATAAGCTCAGAGCTCTACTTAATTATACTTTAGGAATAATGAGGTATGTTGGTTCACCTCCACTAGAGCGAGTGAACCAATCATGACTCTTTTGAGCTTACAATAATTTGGAGTGGCTGATGGCTAACACCTCCTACGAGTTAAAATCATATAGGCTAGTGTTACGTAAATGCAAGATGGCTTGGTTATTATTTATTAGAAATGAATCTAGGATGCCAAACTCACTCTTTAAGAGATTAGATCATGATAGGCATAAAAATTATGACCTAAACTAATGCAATAAAATTTATAGATTTTATTTATTTTTAACTCAGCATCTTTTGACTTGAGGCTTCGAAATCTTTATGTCTACATGCATGATAAATTATGTTATGGGCTAAGTCAGAGAGAAGGGGTGTTCTCCAATACAAGGTAATTTCTCTCATAAGTCAAGCTTTGTCCCTTATCATTCAAGAGTGGAGACACCCTATTTACAAGGGATATAATAGGATGTATGCATAATATTACAACATACAACAAATAACTAAAGGGTTGCTAAATCTGTTATCTTGATGAAATGCCTAGGCTTTAAAATAAGGTTATAAGTTATTAAAAGTTTAATTAGAGTTTATTAATGATTGGTAGCAAATTTAAGTCCTTATAGAGCCTACTGTATACAAGCCAACTAGTAAATATTCAAACTTTAAGATACCTAGGAAAAGTATACAATTTCTATTGCATAATCAATGTAATAAATTAGGCAATCATCATCGATTAAAAGAATAAAATGCTGATGTAGCCGGGTATTGTTGAACACCCAGAAAAAAAAAGATGGATAACCAAGCTCTACCCTTATTCAACCTATTTTATTATAATAGTACCTCAAGCATAATTCCAACAAAAAATAGTGTCAGCTTAATATCATCCTAACATCAAATCTATATATAACACCCTAGCATTTAGTCTAAAACATCACATCATAAAATAAATATTAATATATTATGAAGCTATGACATCCTTGAAGAAGGGGGTGAATAGGGTTTTTAAAATATTGTTACATTAAAAATTAATTTAATGCTTTGTAGAAAGTTTAATTTCAACTAATTATAATTTATAGAGTACAATAATAACAAACCACAATAAGGAAAAGTAAAGGTGCAAGAAAAGTAAAAATAGAGAACACAAAGATTTTTATATGGTTTGAACAAACCCAAAAAATTGGCCTATGTCCACACCTAGCAACTCAATCTAGGAATTCACTAAGTTAAAGTGGAGATAACATCAAATCTCTTATACTCTTATTTACAGGCAAGTACAACCCAACACCACACTTTCCTACATAGGTAAGTATAACCCAACACCATACTTTCCTATGAAAGAAAGTACAACCCAAAAAAAGAATAAGAAAAAGAAGAGAAAAGACACAAAAGATTTAACTCTCAATTTGAAAATATTTTGCACTTACAACCCAACTAAAATAATATTAAGATAAATAATAAAAGAGAGTTGACTTCTTATTTATTTAAGATTGAAGTTAATGAAAGAGCTTGTATGGAATGTTGGATACAAACAAGTCTTATAAAAGCTTGATTTATTTTAAAAGAAATAGAAACTTTAAACCAAAGCTACTTGAAATGATATAAGAAATCACCGCACAAGAATGATTTCAGTGTTTGAATGATAAATAAAAAAAATAATGTATGTAACTTGTGTTATACATTAAGCTGGTTGAAATGAAAAACCAAATCAAACAAGTTCGCCTAAGATCCTTCTCACAAGAACTATGTTGTATGCAATTGATTAAAGGATTTGTAAATATAAGCTTAGTAATCACTTGAATGCCACTAGAAATATAATTAAAGATATCTTCCACTTAATGATATATGAAAGTAAGAAGAGTTGAAGAGAACTTCAAGCATGATTCTTTATCCAAACAAATCAAAGAATTTGGCAAAGGGAAAACTTTAATCAATACTTAACTTTCTTCATGCAAACCTTGATTATATGCTTCTGCCAAGAAAGAAATTGAGGAAAGATGAAGAATTAAGCACCTCAGAAACATGAGAACAATAAGCAAGCTTTTGGCTAAGGATGTATTTCCACTAATCCTTCAAATCTCTCAAGTAATTTTCAATAAAAACTTTCAACCAATAGAGAAAGAAGCATGATGAAAGAGTTGTAGCACTTTAATCACAAGAATCTCTAAGAGAATTGTATAGCAAGGGATCATCCAAGAGTGGAGAATAGATAAGAACATTTTACCCTATTACAAAGCCACTTTAAATAAAATAGAAGAGATGAAGGGGTTAGTCAAGTATGATGGTGTTGGAAGGAAAATAGTTTATGAAATAATTTGATTTGATTTTGCAATCATAATCAAATAACAAAATATTCTATTCTTAAGATTTTTTGCCAGGAGGAAAAGAGGAAGGAAGAGATTTTAGGAAACAAATTGAATTTTTAATTCTATGTAGTTAAAAAAATGAATTGGATTGGTGAAGGTAAGAGAGGGAAATCCCAGCATGGAAAGTATTCAAAATCTGAATGAAGATCTTTAATCAAACTATAAGAAATCCCTTAGAGAGTTTTCAACCAAGGGAATATGGAGAGAGAGAGAGAGAGAGAGAGAGATAGATAGATAGATAGATAGATAGAGAGAAGAGAGAGAGAAAGAGGAGAATTATTGTTAAATCAATCTAAATGTCCAAGTAATGAAAATCACCAAAGAGAGAAGATTAGTTTAGGCGGTATTTTGAAAGTCAAATAGATTGGAACTTAGATGAAAATTTGAACTTAATGAGACTTTACATTAAGTGGGTTGACCAAGAGAAAATTAAAAAGAGGGGAAGCCATGATGAGATTTAACAAAATAAAATGTAACTTAGCAAGAAATTAGAAATTTTAAACTTCAAATAGAGTGGTTGGCCAAGATAGATTCCAAGTAGTGATTCAATTTAAATTTGATATATGATATGATTAATATATGATTGATCAATTTGAACAAGATTTAAGAGACAATAATATGATTTAATCTAAACAAATTAAATGTATAATGTCAGTTTAATTTTTAGAAAACAATAACTTTTTTAATTAAAATGATATCAAATCAATAAAAATAATTTACTTAAATCCAAGATTAATTAAGATGCTTTCTAACTAATAAACATTATTTAAAATAATTAAAATAGATTTAACGTGGCTAGCCAAAGCAAGTTCCTTAAAATAGATATAAAAAAGGTAAGTTTATTAAATCAAAGCTTATTTGAATTCAGTTTTGAATTAATTTAAAATAATTTAATTAAACTCCACCTAGTTGAAATAAATCATGGTATGGTCATCCAAATTATTCTAAAAGAGAATAAAATTAATTTTTCATAGATATGATAATGAATATTCAAATTAAATTCAAAGTAATCTATTTTCAACCATATAAATGAATGAATTTTAAAAATTTGAAAAATGAAGAATTATTATGGAAGTAATTTGAATAAATTTCACATGATTTATGAACCAAAAATTCTATGAACAATTTTGTCCATAACATTATTTGGATGATAATGATGATAGGAGAGACAAAATAAAAGAATAGAATAGAGAAAAAAATAATAAAAAAAATTCTAAAATAATTTTATCCTCATTCAAGAAATAAATGTATAATAATAATGATTATGCATGGAAATGATTTAATGAAGTGTAAAATTAATTTATCATGCTTGAAAGCACATTAAATGATACTTAACTCATGCACTTAATTTATGTTATCTAAAATGGATAATTCATGAAATAATTAAAGATTAATGCAATTTTAATATGTATAAAATACAAATAAATTTAAGTAAAATATTTTGGAATAATAAAACCATTAATTTTATTTTATTGAGCTCTTTATTTTCCTTAGTATTGTAGTTCTTGGAAAATTTCTAACCAGTTCAAGTCTAATAGCTTTAGCTTTTCAAATAAACTGAAGAATATGGATTTAAGGAATTTTCTTGCATCACTTAGATTTAAACTAATTAGTAGCATTTCAACATGTGTTTGTTATCATCAAAATCAATTTGAAATGAGATGGGACTCATGAAGCAAACAATCTCTACCTTTTTTTGATGACAAACTTATGTTGGTATTGAATAGGGATGCATTTGCAAAGTGACCTTGCATCAACCTTTTTGAGATAAAAATTGCATTAAAATAAATAAATAAAATAAGTAAGTAAAAAATTTGAAACAATTTTGCAAGCTCAAAATAAATACATAAGGCTCCCCCTAAATTTATGCAACTTAAAAAAGAAAACTAACATAATTCTATCTCCCCCTATTGGCAACATCAAAAACATTTTAAATATGAAAACTAGTAAATTACATAGATAAATCTAGCATACCTAACATGTGTCTCAAAGTACAAAAACATTCTTCATTAAAAGGTTTTATGAAAATATAAGTAATTTGTAAATCTATATTAATAAAGTCAATATCAACATCACCTTTGTTAACATTATCCATACTAAAATGATGTCTAATTCTTATATGCTTAGTTCGAGAATGTTGGATAGGATTCTTTACTAAGCTTATTTCATTAGTATTATCACACTTAATGGGAATGTTATCTAGTTTAAGTACAAAAATTTGTAATAGTTATTTCAACCAATGTAACTGAGCAACACAGCTTTCGATAGTATATACTCAACCTCATCAGTAGAAAGAGCAACAAAATTTTGTTTCTTAGAAGACCAAGATACAAGAGATGATTTTAAAAATTAACATGTTTCTAGTGTACTCTTCATATTTACTTTACAACCTGCAAATCCAACATCAGAATAAGCAATTAAGTCACATGTAAGTGAATTTTCAGGATACCATAATCCCCACCTAGAAGTGCCAATAAAATAAAAAAAGATATGATTTACTATAGTTAAATGTGATTCTTTTAGAGCAGCCTAAAAATAACCACATCAACATATAGCAAACATGATGTTAGGCCTACTAGTAGCAAGATATAAAAGTGAACCAATCATACTCTCATAAAGCTTTTGATCAATGGGTTTCTTAGATTCAACTAAATCTAGCTTAGTGGAGGGGCTCATGGGAGTTTTACGAGATTTAAATCTCTTCATATCAAACATTTCTATTAAGTCATTTGCATACTTGGTTTGACAAATGAAGGTGCCATTTTATTTTATTTTTTTGCTTCACTTGAAGAACCAAGAAAAAATTAAGTTCACCCATCATGCTCATTTTAAATTGTTTAGGCTTTAAAGATGAGAACTCAATGCACTAAGATTCATTTGTACTTCCAAATAAAATGGCATCTACATAAATTTGCACAATGGTCAAAGTCATCACCTAAATTTTAAAGGTATAGGGTGGTGTCTACTCTACCCTTCCGAAATTCATGGTCATTAAGAAAGCTACTCAATCTATCATATCAAGCTCTAGAAGCTTATTTCAATCCATATAAGGCTTTCTTCAATTTAAAAACATGATCTAGAAACTCCAAGCTTTCAAAACCAAGGGGTTGTTCTATAAATACATCTTAATCTATAAATCCATTTAAGACTGCACTTTTACATCCATTTGATAAAGTTTAAAATCTTTGTAACATGCATAGAAAAGGAGCAATCTAATAGCTTCTAGTTTAGCTATGGGAGCAAAAGATTCTTCAAGGTCTATCCCCTCAACCTGATTGTAGTCTTGTGCAACCAATCTAACCTAATTTCTAACATTATGTCCAGACATTTAGCATATTTCTAGAAACCTTTTTTCTTCTCATAACATTGCTTATAAACTAATTTAAATCTTCTTTTATAGCTAAAATATAATAATGATCTTCTAAAGCTTCTTATACTAATTTTGATTCAATTTCATATAAGAATATAGAATGATTAATCGCTTCCTTAGATTGCCTTCTAGTTCTAACTCTTTGGGAAGGATCTCCTATAATCAAATCCTTGGGATGATTCATAACAAATTTTCATTCTTTAGGTAAAGAATCATCTACATTTTCTTCCAAATTTATTTTCTTGAACTTATCTACCTCATCTTCACTCACATCATCTATAATAGAATCTACAGGGTTTTCATCAAATCTAACGTGTATTGATTCTTCTGCAATTGTCTTTCTTTTATTTTAAACTCTGTAAGATCTACCATTCAAAGAATAACCCCAAAAGATACCATCATCAGATTTTCTATCAAATTATCCTAAAGAGACTTTTCCATTATTTAAAATAAAGAATTTACATCCAAAGATTTGAAAGTAGCTAATATGAGGTTACCTACTAAAGAACAACTCATAATGGGTCTTATTTAAAATACGTCACAAATAGATATGATTCATCATATAGCAAGCAGTGTTGAGGGGTTCAACCCAAATATTTTGGCAACTTATAGTCATCTAACATAGCTTTACTCAACTCAATTTGAATCCTAATTTTTTCTTTCTATGACACAATTTTGTTGAAGAATTTTAGGAGCAAAAAACTTATGTTCAGTACCAAACTCATTAGAAAATCTTCAAAATATTTATTTTCAAATTCACCATGATGATCAAATTGAATTCTACTAACTAAGAGACTTCTATCCTTCTGAGTATGTTTAACAAATTTTTTAAAAGGTTCAAAAGCAACATTTTTGTGAACTAAAAATATGACTCAAGTGAATTTTGAAAAATCATCAATAATAACAAAGCCAAAGAATTTTCCTCCATAGCTTGCAATATTAGCATGACCAAATAAATGCATATGTGGAAATTCTAAAGGTCTAGATAAAGAAACAATATTTTTGTTCTTAAAAATTTTTTAAATTGTTTTCCATGAATACATGCATCAGAGACAATCACAATAAAAATTTATTTTAGGCGAACCATCTACAAGATCAAATTTTGCAATTTTATTTAAGGAATGTATATTAATGTGACATAATCTTTTATTCCATAACTAAACTTCATTAAGTGAGCTTTTAAAATATAATAAATTTAAATTGGCATCACATGGATTTTCAAAATCAATAAGATAAATATTCTTATATTTATGACCTATAAGTAAAACGTTTTCATTATCTCTAATAACACAGAAAGGGGCATGAAATTCAACATTGAATCCTTTATCACACAATTGACTAATAAAAATAAGATTATGCTTAAAACCTTCAACAAAATAAACTTTATCTAAAGTGTAATCGAATAGAAATGAAACTAATACTAATTATTTTTTTTCTTAGCATTATCACTATAAACTACATAGCCTTCTTCACAAGGTTTTAAAATAGAAAATTTTGATTTATCACATATCATATGTATTGAACATCTGATGTCCAAGTACCACATGCCTTCTTTAATCTTACTTTGAAGGTATTCCTACAAAAGAAAATCAGGGGTTAACTTTTAAGACCCAAACATAGTTGGGCCCACATCTTGAAGAAAAGATATGCAGTGAATGCAATGTTGTGTGTGTTACTTTTGATTTTTATTTTTGGCAACTAAATAAAGTTTGATTTAGGAAATGTTTGAGATCTAGCTACATGACAATCAAAAGATACTTTTATTGCAAAAATTGCATGTAACATTTGTATTTACATAAGGTCTATATTTAAATAATTTGGATGCACTACAAGATTTTTTTTTAATGAATGAAACATGTGAGTATAAGCTACTATGTTTATTCAATTTTGCATGAAGTAATAAATTTTCCCTTTTCAGCTTTACTATAAGTACAGGTTGATCTTTTAAAGCATCATCCTTAGTTTTTAACTCAGTACATTCTTTTTCTAATGACGAAAAATGCATTTCTAAATTTTTCTTCTCTTTTTCTAAAGCATTGAGTTTTCTTTTCATTTTTTTGTATTCATGTACTAATTCATTCAAAGCATCATCTAATTCTTCATATACCTCGCTTGTAGTATCCACATCTTCCATAAGACATAAATTTGCTTCTTCTCTATAGTGTCATCACTAGAATCTTTAGAATTTGAGTTTACCTAAAGTGCTCTTTTTTTTCTTCTTAAGATTTTTATTTTTCTATGTTTTCTTTCTTTCTTTTTCTTTTTCAAAAATTTTGGATATTCACCTTTCACATGTCCTAATTTCTTACAATTTTAGCATACTATTTCTTCACCTACATTCAACCTTTTAGTTGGCAATTTATGTAATTTAGACTTTCTATGCCTATGCTTTTTCTTTTTGATCATATTTCCCAACTTTGAAAGCATAGCAATCTCATCACTATTAACTTTTGAACTTGATGTATTCTCCTCACAAGTATCTTCCATCTACAAAGTAATTAATTTTTCCTTTTCTTTCTTTTTAATATGTGCATATTTTACTTCATTAGTACCTTCATACGTAATGATTAACTTATCCCAAACTTCTTTGGTTGTACTAAGCATAGAAATTTTCATATAGTCATTGGGAAGTAAAGCATAATATAAGATATTACAAGCCTGATCATTTAGTTCATCTAATTCTCTTCATAAGGAGACCATTCATTAAATGGTTTATCAACTTTCAAACCATGTTTTAATTGTGGGTGAGTGGTATTGATGTGTCAAACCCAAAATAGGTCTACATCCCGCCTAGCAACCAAAGCTAGAAATTCACTTAAGTCAAAGTTGAGATTATAGAAAACCTCCCATACTTTCCTTCAGAGAAAAGTACAACCCAACAACATACTTTTCTACACAGGCAAGTACAACCCAAAGTAAAAGAAAAGAAGAGAAAAGATACAAATGATCTAACTCTCAATTTAAAATATTTTGCACTCACAACTCAACCAATAATATTAGCACAAATAATAAAAGAGAGTTCACTTCTTATTTATATAAGATTAAAGTTAATGAAAGAGCTTTTATGGAATGTTGGATGTAAACAAGTCTTAAAGAAGCTTGATTTATTTTAAAAGAAATAGAAACTTAAAATCGAAGCAATTTGAAATGAAATAATAAAGCACCACACAATAAATATTTAAATATTTGAATGATAAATCAAAATAAATGATGTGTGTAACTTGTGTGATACAATAAGCAAGTTGATATGAAAAACTAAATCAAACAAGTTCACTTAAGATCCTTCTCACATGAACTATGTTGTATGCAAGTGATTACATGATTTGTAAATATAGGCTTAGTAATCACTTCAATGCCACTTGAAATAAAATAAAAGATATCATTCACTTAATGACAAATGAAAGAAAGAAGAGAGGAAGAGGACTTCAAGCATAATTCTTCATCCAAACTAATCACAGAATTTGGCTATAAGAAAACTTTAATTAATACTTAACTTTCTTCAAGCAGACTTTGATTATATGTTTTGGCCAAGAGAGATATTGAGGTAAGATAAAGAGTTAAGCACCTTAGAAACATGAGAACAATAAGCAAGCTTTTAGTTAAGGATGTATTTCCAATAATCTTTCAAATCTCTTAAGTAATTTTCAACATAAACGTTTGGCCAAGGGAGGAAGAAGAATGATGAAGAGTTGTGGCACTTTAATCACAAGATCTCCAAGAGAATGGTCTAGCAAGGGGTTAGCCAAGAGTAAAGAAGAGCTAAGAACCATTTAACCTAAAACAAAGCCACTTTATATAAAAAAATAAGAGATGAAAGGGTTGGCCAAGTATGATGGATTTGGAGGGAAAGTAGTTTATGAAACAATTTGATTTGATTTTACAATCACAATGAAATAATAAAGGATTCTATTCCCAAGATTTTGGTTCAAGATAAAAAGAGGAGGGAAAAGTGTTTATGCAATAAATTGAATTTTGAATTCTATGTAGTAAAGAAAATGAATTGGATTGGTCAAGGCAAGATAGGGAAATCCAAGAGTGTAAAGTATTCAAAATTTGAATGGAGATCTTCAATCAAATTATGAGAAATCTCTTGGAGAGTTTTCACCCAAAGAGAATAGAGAGAGAGAGAGAGAGAGAGAGAGAGAGAGAGAGAGAGAGAGAGAGAGAAAGAAAGAATTACTACTAAATCAACCTAAAAGTCTAGGTAATGAAAATCAACCAAAGAGGGAAGATTAGTTATGGAAGTACTTTGAAATTCAAATAGATTGGAACTTAGATGAAAATTTGAATTGAATGAGACTTTATGTTAAGTGGGTTAGCCAAGAGAAAATTAAAAAGTGGGAAAACCATGATGAGATTTAACAAATATGATGCAATTTAACATAGCAAGAAATTAGAAATTATGAACTTCAAATAGGGTGGTCGAGCAAGATAGATTCCAAGAAGAGATTCAATTAAAATTTAATGTATGATATGATTAAGATATGTTGAAGCTATTTTAGCAAGATTTAAGAGATAATAATATGAATTAATCTAAATAAAATAAATGCAAAAAATCTACATAGAATTTAACAAAAAACTCTTTAAGTAGAATGATCTCAAATCAATGCAATCAGTTAATTTAAATCCAAGATGATTAATTAAGACTTTTTTAAGTAATAAACATTATTTAAACATATGAGTCACTATAGCACCAGAGGGTGGGTGGGTGTGTTGGGATGAATGCTATTGAAAAATTTACAAGTTAAATCTTAAATTTTAACTTTTCAGACAAAATTTTTTTTTTTATTTTATAATGACAATATACAATTCTAAATGATGTAAAAAAATAAAAGTATAATAAAGTAAAAGATATAATAGGCACATAATTTTATGTTGCTCTAAAAAATAATACTATGTCTATTAAATACAAAAACATTATAAGCTACAAAATACTTCTAATAATAATAATAAATCATGCATATAAAAATTTTGATAAAATATATCTTTCACAATCAAATGTCAATTCAAAAGTGAACTCATAACTTACAAATGATCAGAATACCACACTTAAATTTGTTAAGAAATAAAAATAGATATCTTAATGTGATCTTACTATGATGTTTATGTTATTATAATTTGTAGAATAATATAAAAATGATTTCAAAATAAGTTCATAATAGTCTATTGCACAATAAAATAAAAATTTCAGTAAGGTATAAATTTAAGTTTAAGAGAAACTATAACTACTATGTATATAATAGTGTAAGAATGATTAAGTCTCCAGTAAACTTATTTTTTCATTATTAAACAATAAAAAAACAAGTTTTACTAAATTTCAACAAGATAAAATTATTTAAACAAAGGATATTAGTTGGAATAAAATGATAAATATCAAATAAAATAATTTCACTTCTTATAAATTTTATTTTCAAAAAGAAACTCGATATATAATTGATCTAGCATATACTCTAAAATTCTAGCAAATAATTTTTTTTTTCTTTCAACCAAAATTAAGCTTTAAATTAACCAAAATGATCACAAAATACTTAAATAAAATTAGTATGTTATAGATCTAAGTAAAGTAGATAAGCTTTTAATTAAAAAGAGAGATCTAAAAAATATGAAAGTATTTTTAGCATAATAAATTAATTTTAAATCCTTAAAATATACTTCTAAAATAGATCTAAGAATAAATGATATTTCAAATAATACTAATGAAGAAATATTTTAAGAAACCAAAAGAAATTTGTAGGAAGGTAAAAATTTTGGCAAGAAGAAATAAATCCTACAAACTATCACAAGATTTTTTTTAACAAAAAATGATTAATGAAACTTTGATGTGAGAAACTTAAACTTTGATGACTAATCCACTAAAAAGAAAATTTTCGAAAAAACAAATTTATGGTGAAAATAGTATGAACTAAAAAAAATTTAAATAAAAAAAATTTTAACTCGAGTAATTTGAGAAAGCTTACATAGTTGAAGATGTTAAAGCTTTCAGACCAAGAATTTGAACTTACAATATTTGGAGAACACTTGGAAGGTAAATTTAAGAAGTTTCTCTTATATTTGCTGCAAAGATTTTGTCTTTGAATGAGCAACTCTTTCATGAAAAGAATGAGGGCTATTTATAAGTGAGAAGGTCATTTTGAATTATTTGAAAAATATATATTATTCTAACATCACCTTATCACAGAATAATTTAATATTAAATAAAAATGTGATTTATATTAAATAAATATTAAATTTAAACTGCCAAAAAATGACTAGTCACATGGAAAGTCATAAATAATAAATTATGGCTCTTAATATATTAAGATCATGTAGCATGCATTCATTATTAAAATCAGCTAATATTTAAAAAATAATAATAAATTTAATTTTAATCTAATGTGGGTCATGTAAGCTATCAAATTAAAAAAAAATCCAAGGAATCCATTGGAGATGAAATGAGATCTAAATTCTTTGATTATAAAATGACTTTGGCTAAAATACTAAATTGCATGTACTTTTGTTAATTTTGAAATATGATATTTAAAACTTATGATATAATTTAAATATAATAATACATATGTTAATTATCATATAACTTTTAAATTAAATTAAAATATTTAATTATATAAAATATATAAATTAGTTACACTCAATAATCATAATTACTTATCATTTATTATTTTGACAATTTAAATGCTATGTATGAAGCATATAAAGTTTTAAAATTTATGGAATTGAATGTTAATTAGATAAAGATTATTTATTTATCTTATTAACAATAATTAAAATAAATAAGAATTTTATGTTAAATTATGAGCAAATCAAATCATGCTAATGAACACATATGAACCTCTAAGATAGTTCAAAATGCATATAACTAAAATGTTGTATCAAGCTCCAAACTATCCATCTCGATCTATCATTCATTCTTTAAAACTTCGAATTAGAACAAACATGTTGTGAGATATATTAGATATGCAATTAGCAATCTTGTGCAATGTTTAAATCAATATATCTGAAACACTTAAAACATACATTAGAACATCCAAGCATACATTTGTTATCAAAAAAATAATAGGATTGAACATGAGGCTCATTAAGCCAACAATCTCTGCCTTTTTGATAACGGAAAACTAATGTTGGGTATTTATTTTGATGAAGGTGCAAATTGAATTTTCATCATAGTTCTTAAAAAAATTTCTCTTCTATTGAATAAAATTTGTGCACAAGAGATGAATAATGATGCTCCCTCTAAATATATGCACGAAATAAACATAATAATAACCAACATTTTACCCTTCTCCCTCTTTTGACAACATTAAAAAGAGAGAATAAACTACATATAATTTTAAATATTAGGATCTAACATTACAAGCATGCATCTTAAAGTATAGAAACATTCTTCTGGTAATGGTTTTGTAAAATTTTCTATAATTTGTAAATCAGTGCTAATAAAATTAATATTAACATCACCTTTTAAAGTATGATCCCTAATAAAATGAAGCCTAATTTTTATGCTTAGTTTGTGAGTGGAGGATAGGATTTTTGGTTAAACTAATAGCACTAGTATTGTCACACTAAACTAGAATGTGATCTTGCATAATTCCAAAATCTTCTAATTATTATTTTAATCAAAGGACCTGAGCAAACAACTATCTACATCTTTGTACACAGCCTTAACAATAGATAAAGCTACAAAATTATTTTTTTCTAAAGCACTAAGACACAAGGGATGATCCTAAAAGTTGGCATATGTCTAATGTGCTTTTCTTATCTACTTTGCATTCAGCAAAATCAACATCGAGAAGCAACCAAATCACATAAAAAAGAATTTTAGGATACCCACAAACCTAACCTAGAAGTGCCCATCAAATATAGAAAGATACACTTGATTTGTTATTAAATGAGATTCTTTTAGGTTGGCCTAAAATTGAGCACAAAAAGAATCAAATAGCAAACATAATATCAAGCCTACTAGCAACAAGGTATACAAGTGAACCTATCATACTCCTATATAGTTTTTTATCGGAAATTTTTCTGATTCATATAAATCCAATTTTGTAGATGGGCTCATAGGAGTTTTTCTAGTTTAGAATATTTTCATGTCAACCCTTTCAAGCAATTTATTTATATACTTGGTTTGATAGATGAATGTGCTATTTTTTTATTACTTCACTTGAAGGCCAAAGAAAAAAATAAGTTCTCCCATCATACTCATTTCAAACTCTTTAGAAATCAAAGATGAGAACTCATGGCACAAAGATTCATTTGTACTTCAAAAAAATATATCATCTATATACACTTATACCACAATCAAGTCATCATCTATGCTTTTAATGAATAAGGTGGTATCTACCCTACTCTTTTTAAATCTATGATCTATCAAAAAGTTACTTAACCTATCCTACTAAGCACAAGGAGATTGTTTTAAAACATATAAAGCTTTCTTTAATTTATACACATTATCTAGACAATCTAGGCTCTCAAAACCAGGTGGCTACTCTACAAAGACATCTTGGTCAATAAATCCATTCAAAATTGCAATCTTGACCTCCATCTAAAAGAGTTTAAAATTTCTAAAATAAGCATAAGCAAGGAATAACCTAATGGCCTCTAGTGTTCCTATGGGTGCAAAAGATTCTTCAAAATCTATCCCTTCAACTTGTATGTACCCTTGTGTAATTAACTTAGCTTTGTTCTAATAAAATTTTGATCTTGGGGTCATGGGACTAATTCCCAAGCATCATTTCTTACAAACTGATTGAACTCTTCTTCCATAGCAATAAGCCAAAATTATATTTTAATGCTTCATCTAAATTTTTAGGTTCAATCTCAGATAAAAATATTGAATGATCTATAATATCTCTACTGTCTTCTGGTCATAACTCCTTTTAAAGGATCTCCAATAATCAATTCTTTTGGATGATTTTTAATATATTTCCATTCTTTAGGTAATGAATCATCCACATAATTTGTTAAAGATATTTTCTTAAAATCATCAATCTCTTCATCAATCACTTCATTTCATCAAAAATAACATGTACTAATTCTTCCATAGTCATTTTTCTCTTATTGAATACTCTATAAGCTCTACTAGAGAGTATCCAAAAAAATACCATCAAATGATTAGTAATAAAACTTACCTGAGGGCTCTTTTTAAATAACATTATTTAAAATATGGCATTTACATCCAAATATGTAAAAGTGTTCAATCTTAGGATTCTTTCCAAAAAAAAATTCATAAGAGGTCTTCTTCAAAATCATTCTAAAATAGATCCTATTCATCACATAACATGCATTATTTATTGCTTCTGCCCAAAAATTGATGTAGAACATCAAGAGGATCCAAAAATTAGAGCTCAAGGCCCATTTACAAGATCTCAAGCTAAAGCCCAAGAAAATTCAAGAAAGAAGAAGGCTTAGCCCATTAGCTTGTTAAGACCCATTTTATGATTTCATCTTTTTTTATTTATGTACTTTTTAATTTTCTTCTAGAAACTCCATGTTTGAAATTTTGCATTTAAAAATTCAAAGCATGACATGTGAGGTGGTTGAATCCACATAAAAAATAGCATATGAAATGGGTGGATGGCATAAAGTAATGAGGCAATTTAATGCTTCACATTAATATGGCCACCCACCTTTCCCTCCATATTTTGAATTCTTTTCTTTTGAAAGATTCTTGTATTGGCCATAAATAGCCCCTCTTATTAGAATGAAGGAGATCTTTCAGTAATTACAGATTATTGAGTTATTATAGTGGTTTGAGAGCTTACTGGCCAAATCTTGGTAATCTTTAGTGGGAGTGCTAGTTATCCAACATATCTTCTTCCTTCACCTCCAATACCCACGTTCTCTCAATCTCATCAAAAGAAAGAACGCTCACCTCCATCAAAAATATTTTGGAAATTTGTACTCATCAAGCATAGATCTACTTAATTTAATTAATATTTTATTTTTTTTTCTCATTACTACATTTTGTTGTGGAGTTCTAGGTGAAAAAAAATTATGTCTAATTCTATGTTCATCACAATAATCCTCAAATAATTTATTTTTAAATTCACGAGAATAATTAGTTTGAACCCTATTAATTAAAAAACTTTGTTCTCTTTGAATATATTTAGAAAACTTTCTGAACTTACTGAAAACATCATCCTTATTAGCTACAAACAAAACCCAAGTATATCTCAAAATCTTATCAATAATCACAAAACCATAATTTTTTCCACCTAAGCTAGTGGTGCTAATTGGACCAAATAAATCCATGTGCAATAACTCTAGAGGTCTAGAAGTAGAAACAATGTTTTTTTACTTTTAAATAAACTTTCCAAAATGCTTACCATGAATACAAGCATCACAAACATAGTTTCAATGAAAATATAATTTAGACAATACAACTACTAAATCTAGTTTAGCAATTTTTTTGAGTGTGTGCATATTGATGGCATAATCTCCTATGCCAAAAACCATATATCATCATGAGTGTTTCAAAATAAAGTAAATTCAAATTCACATCATGAAAGCTATCTAAATCAATGTAATAAATATTTCTGTCTTTTTCCTACTAACAAAACATTTTCATTATTTTTTTGTAATTATATTTATTTATCGACTATCAACACACATTCACCATGTTCCATTTTTCTTTGGAGTTAATAAAGCTAGGACTGCAAAAGGGCTAAGTCTCTCTTGATTAAAACCCTTTTTTAATAATTCCTTTTAATCTCAACATACTCAGTAGTGTTCATCCTATAATGTGGAAGATTAGGAAGGTGAGAACCGCATAAGAACTCAATAGCATGTTGAATGTCTCTTAGAGGAGGTTGCTCTTCAAGAAGCTCATTAAGTGAAACATCTTTAAAATCAAAAAATAAAGGGAGAAGACCATAGAAGGTATGTGAGTCTCATTAGAGTTTGGTATAACTTTTTTTAGGTGTAATAAGTGAAGGATAAATGGATTAGAAAATTCTTTTCGTAAGGCTCCAAAACTTATTGTTTCTATCTTTGGGTCAAAGAAGGAAGAATAGATGATTTAAAGTAAGAAATAGAAATGATAGTATTAACCCTAATAGTAGGATTTTCTATGATAATTACTTGAAGTTTGGAATTTTTCTTCAATAGAGGCTTAGGTTGCAAGTCAAACGTTGTTTTGTGTGGTGTTATGGAGGGTGTTTTTTCTACTAACTTTATTGGTAGAAGTTTAATAGTCTTATTATTATGTTTAAAAATATAAGTATTTTTCCTACCATAGTGAATAACATTCATATCATACAGTTAAGGTCATCCTAAGAGAATATGAGCAATGCCCATAGAAAGAACATAAAACCAAATTTGTTCCTCATAGCTTCCTATTTTAATTGGAACTAAATGTCAATTTATGATGGGAAGAGATGTATAATTTACCTAGCTAACATGAAGTGGTCAGGGTGAAGTTCAGATTTTAAGTCAGCTTGAGTTAAGGTGTGTGTTGAAATGACATTCATATCACTTTCTCCATCTATAACTACCCTACATCTCTTTTCATTACATGAAACATACATACTAAAAATGTTTTGTCTTCTCTAATCTTCTGCCTCATTTTTAATTATAGTAAAACATCTCTTCATATTAACCTGAGGGTCATCAATAAATTCTAATTCTTCATCAGATAATGGGGTGTCATCATAAACTTCTTCTAGATTATCATCTATTGGGTTTCAACTTCTTCTAAAAATAAGATGTGAGCTTTACATCTTTTAATGAAATTTAAAACATATTACTTCCCTAGTGCTCTTAGAGCTCCATTCAATTAAAGTTTTAGGAAAATGGGTTGAGCAATTTGGATGGGTTGGCCTAACAATAGATCTATGTGATGAAATGGAAGGCACTTGACTTTTAGTTTTAGAGATGGAAGCAGATTTTTGTTGTTGTTCAACCAATAAGGCATAATGAAATGCTTCCTCTAAAGATTGTGGGTTAAATAATTCAACTTCATTTATAATGTTAGTCCTAATTCTAATAATAAATTTTTTGGCTAATTGCCAATCATTATCAACATAATCAGTTCTAGAAACTAGATCTTCAAAAGTATTCAAGTATTGAGTTATAGGATGATTACCTTGTCTAAAATTAATAATTGACTATGTAGCTTCTTATCATGATGCCTAGGATAGTACTTTTCTTTTAACATTTCTTTCATTTCTATCTAAGTGAGGTTTATCCTTTCTAATATTTATTCTTTAGCTAAAGTATTTGTTCAATAAATTTTAGCATGTCCTATTAAAAGTAACCCTTTGGTAATCATCCATTTTATTCCAATTAAAGAAGTCATCCATTTGAACTAACCAATCGAGAAATTTATTTGGGTTATGTATACCATCATAAGTTGGGGCTTCTACTTTAACTCTTCGAGATGGATCATTAGAGTCTTTTGTAGTCTTAAAATAATTTTCTCCCCTTCCACCATTTCTAGCAATTGGTGGTCTTCTAAGTGGTTGGTTTTCTCTATGGTTTGGATATGAATATTCTTTGTCTATCTCTATTGGCACAGTCTGGGAAGGTATTGGAGGAGGAGTTGGTACTCTATTATTTTGTAGATGAGCTATAAGAGTTTGTATTTGTTGTTTAAGTTCATGCATTTGATTCTTACTTCATTCTAATATTTTTTTAAGTTTTTAATTTATTATCATGGATCCTAAGATCTAAGGCATCAGCTAATCTAGTCAAATTTTCAACTTAGTCTTGAGAGATAGATTTTGGTGCCATGAGATTTTTTTTAAAGAAAAAAAAAGATATATGAAAAGGGGTCAGAGAAAAAAATGAAATAAAATAAATAAGTATAATTTAATTGTACAATCAAAGTGAAATTTTAGGCTAAGAGAACTTCTAGGTGAGGAGGGGTGTACAAGACCACTTAAATCCCAAGCCCTCCTTAGATAATTTATATATTTTGACAAAGTTCTATTTAGCTTCCAAAATCACCAAGTTTAACAAACTTATATTATTATGTATGCAATTTATTTAATGTAATGAAAAAATGCTCAAATTTATCAAACCTCTTTTTTTGAAAGCAAGTTATTATAAGTTAATTAGAGAAACTTCTAAAATTAACCATAAACAATAATAAAGATAATAAAGTAAGCAATTAGATTTTTATTTACACTTATAGCTAGGTTATTTTTAGGGTGAAGCACTACCTCACTAAGGTGTTCTATTAATTTGAATTTTATTATTTTTGGATGGGGTGGGGCGCAAGTTCACATAATTGAAAAATGACTAAATTATATAATGAAGCTTACTAATTGAAATTTTATGCTATCGCTATAAACTTGCAAGTAATATATCACTAATATGTATTTAAACTATCATATAAAAGAAAATTAATTAATCTCAAAAGTCTAAGAAAAACTCATAAGTTTGAAGACAAGTCCAACACTTGAGATGCTCCCTTTGTTGAAGCAAACTTTTGACCAAATTTGCTCCTTCCAGGCTTTGCTCTGATACCAAATTTGATGGAGGTGGGTGTTCTTTCTTTTGGTGAGATTGAGAGAACTTGGGTATTGGAGGTGAGGAAAGAATATATGTTGGAGAACTAGCGCTCCCAGCAAAGATTGCCAAGGTTTGGCCACCAAGCTCTCAAACCACAAGAACAACTCAAATAATTTGTAATTGCCAAAATATCTCCTTTCATTCCCACAAGGGTGGCTACTTATAGCCATTATAAACATCTTTCAAAAGAAAAGAATTCACAATATGGAGAAAAAGGTGGGTAGCCACATTAATGCAAAGCAATAAGTTGCCTTATTATTTTATGTCATCCACCCATTTCACATGCTATTATTTTATGTGGATTCAACCACCTCACATGTCATGCTTTGAATTTTTAAATTTAGAATTTCAAACATGGAGTTTCTAAAAGAAAATTAAAAATTTCATAAATAAAAAAGATGAAATCATAAAATGGGCCTTATTAGGCTAATGGGCTAAGCTCTCTTCTTTCTTAAAATATTTTGGGCTTTAGCTTGAGAACTTGTAAATTAACTTTGAGCTCTAATTTTTAGATCCACATGATATTCTACATTACTTGTATTTGGTGATAATCTCAACTTACCCTAGTTTAAAGGCTAATCATTGTAACAACACTTTTATTAGTGAAATCCATGCCTTTATGAAAGAAATCTAGACAGAGAAGGAGAGAGATAAAAGTGTGGTGCGTACACAAAGAAGCTTTTTGATTTTATTAAACAACTAAAAGTACAAGAGCTATTTTTAAGACCTCATGAGTCAAAAATCACATTCTGGTACCATATTTATAAGTTAATCCTAACATTAGATGGTACAAAGAAAGCAAATTTTGATCTATTGAAAAACCTTAAATAACCTAAGGTGTTCAGCCAAAAATACATAAATGTGTTTGCATGCAATTAACTAAATTTATTGCACGAAATTATTATTGACTGGATATTTGAAGTTGTAGACTTATTGGATAAAATTACTGATTTATTAGAGGAAGTCACAATCTTGTTTAAGAAAATTATAATTAGATACTATTTCAACATGGTGAAAAACTTGTCTACTTGGAGTAAGTTGGCTTAGTAAAACTTAGAATTGAGATGACACGAGAACTTTCTCTCTTATCTAGGAGAATTCACAAAGAGCTTAGTGAGTTCACTATAAACCTATTAAGTTCACTATATACTTTCCATGTTTTCCATGAGCTTAATGATTTTACCAAATTACTTTTCTTAAACTTAAGTTTACTTAAACTAAGTACTTGAGATGTTAAAAGTAGTACTCTAATTTTATTTTATCTTTGGAGGATGATGATAAAAAGAATAAATGAAAAAGATGTCTTAATACAATGAAAAAGTTAAATCTTGAATTTTGAAAAATCTTTTTTCATGATCAAAAATAACATTTTGAATAATATATAATCTTGGAAGATAAAAATATCGTTCAATAATAAATTTAATTAAAACATTACATATTAAAAATTTATGTTTATATTTCTAGATATTTTCCTCTATCTAATTTTGTTAAGATAGGGTATATTTAATTCTAACAAATCATTTCCCATAAAAGCAGGCTCTTATGGTCAATTACTTCCCAAATGTTATGACCTTTTAAAAAAAATCTTGGTCAAATTAATAGACAATGTAAATAATAATTTCAAGATTTAAAATTTTAGACCAAGGATTATAATCTAAAATTGTTTAATGGGCTTATTTTAAATAATTACTTTTAATAAAGGAAGGGAACTAAGTGATAGTTGATAATGAGAAGCTCAAATTAATCTAAACTATGTTGTTTTGATTGATCATTAATATTTAGAATTTTGAGATTTAAAGTTCGAGTTATTCATCTTTTTTTAAATTTAAGATTTACATTTCATCAGCATAATTTTGTAAAAATGCCTACGATATGAGGATGTAGATTGTAGCAGAGAAGAAATTATTATCCTGAGATCTTATAACTATGATGAGAATCCATATAAGTTAAGGGACTAACATTGTTCAACCACACATAATGTTGAAATAGGCTTAACTCTGCTAGACTTATAATCCTTCTAGAAAATATACTAGCTAACCACATAAGCATCTTAAAATTGTAAATGCCAATTTTATGCAATACAAAATAAGTGAGGATGTTATTTATTAAAAAAAAAAGGACTTAGAACTTAACTCTTAATGTTAAGTAGCCCAACTATGACTAATTTGCAATTCTTTTAATTAATGCATTGTTATCAATGTTTTTCATCAATCCTTAATTGAATGCAATTTCAATAATAAAATCTATGAATACGAGAATTTTAAGTTTGTATTTGGCTTGTAAAATATAATACAATAAACTCATAGAAGTGTCACTCAACCTTACAGTTTGAATGGCCATTAATGTAAACATATGTGTAAATAAAGCATAAGAAATAAGAAATAGAAGTAATCTATTTGCAAATGGTGAATTTCACTTGATTTTACAATTTTGTTTATTTCATATAATTGATTATTTAACATTTACATTTATTAAGTAAAAAAGTTTTATTCAAAATATCTCACTATATGAAATGTCAGGTTTACAGCCATAAATAAGGGGGAAAACCATAAAAAAAGCATGTAGATTTAATGTGTAAGTAATGTACATACAACATTAATCAACAAAATAAACAATACCAAAATAATAAATACATAAACTCTAGAATCACTATGAAAGCCTACTCCAACCTAGATCTACTAACTTTGACTCAACCTATGAGCCTTTAGCTCTATCTTTCAAGATGTCTATGATCTAAAAAAATTGAAGTCATCACCTTAGAGGCTTATCATTTTTTTTATTTTCTTCTTCCATAATTCCACATCTTATATAAGAATAAACTATTTCTTATAATTATGTTCTCTTATAAAAGATCACATTATTTTTCTTAAATAATGAATGCTAATAAAGTCATTTATATTTCAAGCACCTTCACCAACACAAATAGTTTGTGCATGCTATCTAACTTGTTAGCCATACTTAAAAGCTTTAGCATTATTTGAGCGAGCACTTATAAGCAAATATTATTAGATTAAATAACTTTAACGATTATTTTAACCCTTTAAGCATGAGATTTTGTAAAAAAAAGAATTAAAGTTCTTCATCTAAATTCATTCATAGACATTCCTTTTCATAAATTTCACATTATAACATTATAAATATTCCTCTTAAAAGAACGAATAATCTTAGCCTCTAACGTAATGTTGGTGAGATATCCAACATATAGTGAGTGCTAGGTTGTGTGGCTATTTTCCTAATTAGATTTTAATTTATTTCAATTTTTATGTGTGCTAGAATGTGTTGCTATGTTTCAATTAAGCTTTACTTTATTTCAATTTTGGTTTTGGCTCAAAATTTTAAGTGATTAGTGTTTTAAAATTTTAACCAAATTTTTATGATGCATTATTTCAATTTGACTTTATTATTTTACAAAACACTATAAATATGCATGATTCAATTTAAACTAAAACAATTAACCTAAAATATTTAGTTTTATTAGTTTTAAACAAAAATAATCAAACAAAATCAATCAAATAATCAAGGATACATCTAAGATTAATTTTTAAAAATTTGGAGTCTTTAGAAGTGTTTAATATTTTAACATTTTTATTTCTATTAATTATGTTTAGTTAAGAAAAATAAAAAAATTGTTATTTTTTGTTCAACCTAATTTTAATCTATTTTATTTTAATTATATAATTTATTGCAATATCAAAAAGGTTTATTTATGTGTTTTTTATACTTTATGTAATTATTTATAGTTTTTTTAAAGGAGGATAAAGATTTGATTTATAATTACTCTTTCAGTTTAGTCAATTATTTATTTTAATATTTATGATTTTAAGTCTATTTATTTGTAGGGTTTATTCAATAAATTATCACATTACTTTGTGTTTTATGTGCAGCACATGCCATCTTTATTTTTATTATAAAATTAATTATAATTCGGACTGTATAAAGGTATTGCTTGACTACACATCCTTTCTCTTTTCCAAGGTGTACAACGGTATCCAATCACACCGGCCTTTTCTTCTTTTAATTGATGATGTTTGTGTTGGCTTGTTTATTTTGATTGTGTAATAAAAATATCATGCTTTTCATAAGTTTCTTAAAGCTTGATCATTTGATGTGTGGCATAGATATGATAAGCTCTTTAAAAATTTAAATTGTTTACTCTAACTAATCAATCTTAATTAAATTTATATAATTTATAACCTCATTTTCAGCTCAGCAATTTATTCAAAGAAATAAAATATTTAGTAACCCCTTAGCTATATGTTTGTATGTTACAATATCATGCATGCATCTTGCTTCACTTACAATTAAGGGGCCTCCATTCTTGCATGATAAGGGAAAGGGCTTGAAAAAGTAGTAGTAGAGACAACCCATCTCTCACACTTAGCCTATAACCTAATTTCATCATGCATACAAGCATAAGCTTTCCCAAGCCTGAGTCCAAAAATGACAACTCAAAATGAAATAAATTTATAAATTCTATTGCATTAGTCTAAGACATGATTTTTATATCAATCATGATTAAAGAGTGGGTTTATAATTCTAGATTTATTTTTAATAAATAATAGCCTAGTTATCTTACATTTTACATAAGTTCAACCTATATGGTTTTGAGTTGTAGGAGGTGTTAGCTGGCAGCCACTCTATGTAATTGTAAGTCTAGAAGAGTCAGAATTGATTCACTCTCTCTCATGAAAGTGAACCAATATGTCCACTTTCCTTGGGTAGATTTAGGTTGAGTTCTTAACTTGTTTTAGAGCACCTTAGATGTAGGTTTAAAGACCGCTTGTTTCTTATTTTCTACAAGTGTAAGTCCTCATCTCTTAGGCATTTACATGATCTTTTATTATTGGAATTTAAGTCCTAGCCTTCTAATAAAATATCAACTCAAATAAACATAATTTTCTTCTACAAAATTATAAAACATCACTATAGGATTGACTTGAGTACTCACTAGGCTTCCTAATATCATGAACACTTCTTTCTTATCCATCTTTAGAATTCATTAAGAACTCTTTCCATTTGAACATTTTCACTTGATTTTCCAATAGTTACCAATACTTTCATATCCAAACTTTAAAATCTTTGAAGATATTAGTTGACTACTTTAATTGAGAGTATTCTTAGAAAATCCCCATTTCTTCAGATGTAATAATTATAGGGACTTACCTCCATAAGAGACTTAAGAACTCGACATAAAATAAACTCTGCCTTACTTCATCCATATAAATTAAGTAAAATATCTCTAGTACAGATCCATCACCATACTTATCATTATTAAGTGAGTCCATTATAGGGCAAAGTTTCTATCTTTTGAAGTAGTACACCATTCCTTAATATCATACTCCATCATTTAAATAAGTACCTTTTAAGATCTATGTGGTGTCCATATGACTCTAAATACAAACACCACAAATGTTCTAAGAGGAGTGAAGAAGTTCAATTGGACTCTAAATTATGAAATATCCTTTAATGATTTGAAGACTCTACTTTCACCCTTTTTCTCTATATAGCCTAAAAAAGGGAGAAATTATATTACTAAACATAGAAGTGGGAGAAGACCTGATTAACTCAATCCTAATCATAGAAGAAGGTGGGAAATAATGGCACATCTACTATATCAACAAATCTCAGTGAAGTGTTGAACTAAACTGCCAACTCATGAAGAAGCTCGCACTCACACTAATCAACTCAACCAGGCGACTATGATTTTTCTTCCAGGTACACTCCATACAAGTTATCACTGATAGCCCACTTAAATCTGTACTCGCTAGGTCGGATCATTCTAGAAGGTTATTGAAATGGTCTGTGGAGCTGAACAAGTTTGATATATCATACTCATCTCAAACCGTGATCAAAACCCAAGCACTCATAGATTTTTTTTGTTAACTTCAGTATCTTATAAGCTATTCTTATCAACCTTGTGGTGAATAGACATCATGGCTCTTCTAGTGAACAAACTATGGGTGTGGGAAGCAGGGATCACAATAACACAATTAGGTAAATTAAGCATCAAGGTAACAAATAATCAAGCTGAATATGATACTTTACTTACTAAACTAAGAAATGATATAGGCTTGAAACCACGCATGCAGTGGTAAGATAAATAAATAGAAAGTATAATGTCAAGATGAGTCCTTGATATAATAATTGCTTAAAGTAAAATGGGAGATTGGACAATCAAAATAATTTAGGATCGAGCAAATCCTTAGAGAAGAGAACCAACTCATTGGCCTGTTATCCTAACTTAGTGGACTCGGGGAGCAAGCCATCATTTTACTAGCCCTGCCGAGTATTGAACAAGAAAAGCTAATGCAAGTTGATCATGAACAATCGCCAAGTTGGATATATCTCTTAAAAAATTACTTATAGAGTAGGAAAATTAAAGAAATGTCTAAGATTTGAGGAGGCTCAAAATTTAGGCAACCTAATACCTGTTGATAGGAGGAAAGTTATTCCAAAGGTCAACAACCTCACTCAACCTCAGATGTGTAAAATATCCTGAACAAAAAAATGGTCTTTGTGAAAATTTATTCTGGTGGATATGGAAGCCAATCAGGAGGTAAGACACTCACCCACAAAATTCTAAGGCAATGATATTTCTATCCCACACTCAAAAAGAATGTGAAGAGTTCACGAGAAGATGTCTATAGTGCTAAAAAATTTACAGAACTCCAACAATAGTTGTTACAACCATTAGAACCAATCACCAATTCTTAGCCATTCAGTATTTAGGGGATAGACCTAATAGGACCATAACCAATAGTCAGCAGACAAAAAAAGTTCATATTATTCATGATCGATTATTTTAGTAAGTGGATCAAAGCAAAGTATCTAACAAAAATCATTTCTATAAAGATCCACAGTAATTCGTAAACAATAATAAAGAAAATTAAAGGTGCAAGAAAAATAAAAGAGAACAAAGAGATTTTTACATAGTTCAGTCAAACTCAAAAAACCAGCTTATGTCCATGCCAAGCAACCCAAGCTAGGAATTCACTAATTCAAAGTTTAGATTACAACAAATCTCCCATATTCTCCTTCAAGGGAAAGTATAACCTAACATCATACTTTCCTACATGGGTAAGTACAACCCAACACCGTACTTTTCTACATGGGCAAGTGCAGCCCCAATAATGAACAAAGACAAAGAAGAAAAGAGATACAAGGATCTAACTCTCAATTTAAAAAATTCTACACTTACAACCGAACTACACCAATATGAAGGCAACTGAAATAAAAGAAAGAGAGCTCACTTACAAAATATTTAAACTTTAATTCAATGTAACAACTTGAAAGAATAATTTGATTGAAGTATGTCTTTATGAGATTTGATTTAATGTAAGGATGTGAAAGCTTGAAAATGATTTAAGTTGTTAATTTAAAATATAACACAATAAAGAATTGAATGATAAACCAAAACAAATGTTGTATGGAAACTTGAAATAACATATGAACTAATTGATATGAAAAAACAAATTAGAACTTGAATTCTCTTTCACAATATCTACGATATATGCAAGTGATAAAATGATTTGAAAACAAGAAAACTTGCTAATCACTTATGTACTATTTGAAGTAACAACAAAAGATAAATATCACTTAAAAAAAATATGAAAATATAGTGAGAAAAAGAGAACTATAAGCACAAATTTTAATTGAAATAAAACTAATATTTTGACCAACTCAAGAACAAGATGAAGTATGACGTTAAGCACATATAAAACTTGAGTAACCTACATACAATTAAATGAACCTTATGTAGAATTCTGCCAAAGGAGTATTCACCAATCCTCCATGTCTTTTCTAAGCAATCTCTTTGTAAGAAGGAAGATGAAGAATGATGACGAAATTAGCACTTGAATCATAAATCTCTCCAAGAGAATGATGAAACATAATTTGGCCAAGAGAGGAGAATAGAATAGTAGAACCCTTTCCAATAAAACACAACTCTAATATATAGAAAAAGGGATGATGAATTTTGGTCAAGCAAACATCTATACGAGCAAAATATAATTTGGCAATAACTTGAATTTTGAATTCAAGAGCACATGATGGAATTCCAATGGATCAAAGAAGACAGAGTAATGAATAATTAGGCTCCTTAGCATATTAGATATTAAGCTAATTAAAAGGATATTAAGGTGGCTCAAGGCTAATACATCAGAGGGAGTCCAAGCAAGGAAATTATTCAAATTTGAATAGATATATTTTTTCATGAAAAGGGAAACTTTATTGATCACTTTAAAGTACAAGTAATCCAAAAAACAAATTAGTAACTAAAAGTTACAAGTTGCTAGTTCTAATGTAAGGTAAGTTGATGTTGACACTATATACAATAAATTTTAGTTGTGGATCTATGGATTTTGAAATGCAAAAGGATTGTGTGGAGGCGCCCCACTTGGCTAGCATGCTAACAAGATGGTTTCCCTCCTTAAGAATTTGTGAGATGTATATGTTAAACTATTTCAACATCTCATTTAGTCTTTTGATCTTATTAATTAAGAACCAAGGTGTGTTGTGATCATTTCTCTCCTTGATAATATGGATAAGTGTTTTAGAATTAGCTTCTAACCAATAATGTGCTGATGGATGGATCGAGGCCATTTAGATAGCATGGCTACAAGCAGCCACCTTAGTATGAAGGGGGGAATGACTAGCAAGTGGCATCAAAAAATGGAGAAGATATTCACCTTTATGTCCTCAAAAAATGCCCCCAACACCTGGAATACCCATCTTATAATCATAGCTTCCATCAATAATAATCGTGATCCTTCCATGGGCTAATTTTTTCCAAATAACCAGTTCTTAGATTTTTTTTTTTTTTTTGTTTATCTTTCACATCCTTCTGGTTTTCTAAGGCTATGCATTCCCCAATGAATTATTAATTCTTTATTGTTACATAGCTAATCACATTCTTTAAATAGGATTTAGTATTTTCGATGATAAAATTATTTGTTATTATGACACTTGCATGTTTTGCCTCATTTCCTAGTCAACCAGATAAACCATAGTATAATTAATGATGTGACCAAAGAGATGTTAACCTGCCATGCTTCCTTACTCTTCCAATTCTAAAGTAACTCTAGTAGGTATTTTGCATTATAGTTCATGTCCAAATGGAGTAGATTAGTAAATTCATTTCATATCTTTTTGTTAAAACTATAATGGATAAAATAGTGTGATATGCTTTCTTCCTTATTCCTATAAAGAAGGTAGATTGAAGGTAGATTTAATCCTTTGAGTTTGAGAATATCACCCATAGGGATTAGGTTGTGCATTAGTCTCCAACAAAAGGAAAAAAATTGAGGGTTTAATAACAAAATTCCAAATCACTTTACCCCAAGGGAAACTTTTCTCTCCATGGCACAAACTACTATAAATCAATTTAGAAATTCAGCTAGTTTTACATTTAATAACTAATTTATTTTTTTTGGAAGCATCAACTAGTATAGTGCAGATTTCTTCACAGATATGTAATGGGAGATGTTCTCTTAACATTGATTCATTCCATTTTAGACCTTGCAAAAAAAAGCCACTCTTTGAGAATTAATTGGTCTTTCCTCTAACATCCATTTGAAAAGTGCATCTTCCCCCATCCGGTGGACAATTTATAAGTCAATCATACCATCACTCAAATCCTAGAAAATAAGATCTTTAGCTCTATGTTTCAGCATGTTCTTCCATATTGAGGTGTCTGAAATCCTTGGATTAGTTATCATAGGATGTGAATGATGGAAATATTTATTGAACATGAAATTTGCCCATAGTGTATTCTTTTCTCTAAATTGGATCCATAATTTGATTGAGTTTCATTTTATGTTATCCCTAAGAGATTTGAGCCCAAGACTCTAATTACTAGTTGTCTTGCACACTTTCTTCCAGTTGGTCGAATGAATGGATTTATGCTTGGAACTCCATATGAACTTGTTCAATATCCTTTCAATCCTTATTTGAATATTTTTACGAATTTGGTAAACTTGGGTGGTATATAGAGGAACTAAATTAAAGATGCTTTTAACTAGAGTAACTCTCCCTCCAAGCAATAAAAATGAATTTTCCCAAGAATGAATCATTTGTCAATTTGGTTAATGAGTGTTTCCATATAGGAAAGGAAAAAAGGAAAATGAGAACTGATGGAAGCCAGTCCTTTCCCTTATCCATTTAATCTTATTACTTTGTACTAGTTTTTTCTAAAATAAAAAAGGATTTGTTAGAATTAATAACCATACCTTATTATGAAGAGAAGTCCTTGATAATATCTATATGGGCTTTTATAGACTTCTTGTTGTCATTGAAGAAAATTAAACAATCATCTACAAAAGCCATGTGACTAATAAACATATTTACATTTGTATTATAGCCAATTCCTTTTTAAAACAATCTCTTTATTCAGCTTTCTTGAGAGGGTATCTAGTGTTAAAATGAAAAGCGAAGGGAATAGGTTATCCCCCTATTTAACCCCCTGTGCTTGCTTTAAAAAAGCCATTCGAATGTCAACTAAAAAGGATTTTGTAGTGGCTATTGATGAAGAGTATTTTAAAAACTCATTTGAGAAGCCTTTTTCTTTGAGAGTTTTGTAAACAAAATTCTAATGTATGGTGTCAAATGCTTTCTTGAGGCCTATTTTAATGATTACATTACCTCCTCTACATTTTCTTCCAATATCCTTGCTCAGCTTAAGGGCAACTAGTATGTTATTAGTGATGTTTCTTCCCATCACAAAGGTAGCTTGATTGGATGAGATAAGGGTAGGAAGTAGTTTTTGAAGCTAGTTGATAATGATTTTGCATATGATTTTGTTAATAACACGTGTTAGGCATATAGGTCTGAAAGTATCTCACATATGAGCATCTTTCTCTTTTGGTATTATGAATGGAGATATTTTAAATGATGAGAGGTCTAATGAAGATTTCAACCAAGGATGATCTGTAAGGAGAGAGAGAGAGAGAGAGAGAGAGAGAGAGAGAGAGAGAATTATGTAATTAATCACATCATTCAAATTAAATTAAATTCAAGCAACATGATTTTGACCAAGGATAGTAATGAAAGGAAAAATATTTTTGGAAGGAATTTGAACTTTGAAGCATTCAACATATGATTAAAAAATAACTAAAATTCGAACATGTATGGTTGGCTAAACCAATAAGAGGAATTAATGAGAATAACAAATAAAATTTAATTTAAGGATTTCATTCAATCTAGAGCCAATTTATTTTATTTGCTTAGAAAATAATTTTCCCAAAACAAGGTGGTTGGCCAAGCTCTATTCTAAGTGAGGATTCAATTTTAGTTTAATGGATGACATAAAGAATCTATGATCAATCAATTTAAGTAAGAGATAATAACATGGATTAATTTACATGAAATATATGAAGAAAATCAATATAATGTTTGGCAAAATATTAGTTTCCATTAATGGGATGATCTCAAATCAAGTAATTAGAATGTTTTTAAGTAATAAACATTATTTAAAATAATATAATTTTAATTTAATAGGGGCCTGCCAAGTACTTTCCTAAAATATATTTAATAAAAAGAAAAGGATATTAAATTGTGGTAGATTTGAATTCAAATTTAAATTAACCTAAAATAATTTAATTAAACTATAATCTGCTCAAATAAATCAAGCTAGGGACATTCAAAATATTTCATAAGATTAAAGTTAATTTTCCATGTAGATGCCATAAATTTTGCAATTTAAATTCAAAACAATTCAAATTTAAAAATTCAAATTAATGAATTTTAAAAATCTAAAAATTAAGGGAATTCTATATGAAATTATTGTAAAAAATTCTCGCATGACATATTACTTAAAGTTCAATGAAAATTTTAGCCAAAATAATATCAAGATGGTAAGGATGATCGGAGAGAGAAGATAGACTAATAGGAGAGAGAAAATAGAATAATATAATAATTCTAAAATAATTTAATTTTCATGCAATAAATATATGAATAAAAATATGATTAAGCATGTAAATAATTTATTGAAGTTTATAGTGAATTTATCTCATTTAAGCACATATTAAATGGAACTTAACTCATGCACTTAGCTCATATTCCAAAATGAATGATTTAAGGAATAATTACAAATATGAGTTGTAGAAAATATGAAATATTTTAAAATGAATTATTTTGAAATGAATGAATCATTTATTTTATTTTATTGAGCTCATCATTTTACTTAATATTGTGATTCCTAGAAAATTCTCACCCAGTTCAAGTTCAACAGCTTTAACTTTTTGAATTGAGTGAGGAATTTGGAGTTAAAGAATTTTCTTGCACACTTGAATTTAAACTAATAAGTGGCATTTGAATTTATATTTGTTTTTATCAAAATCAATCTCAAATGAGTTGGGGCTCATGAAGTCAACATAAAAAGGTTCTACAAGCCTCAAAGGATTAAGATAAAATTCACATCATTGCAGCACCCATAAAGTAATAGACAAGTAGAAGCTCATAATAAAAAGATCCTCAACTTGCTCAATTAAAAGGTTGTATGAGCTCAAGCAAAGTGTAGACACACGCCCATGATATTCTATGGGCGCTCAAAATAACTCTCACTAATGCAATAGGACACTCACCCTTCACATTATCATGTTTCATAGAAGCCATCTTACTAATCGAGTATGAAGTTCTATCAAAGAGTTCTAGCAACGAAAATTTGGGAGATGGAGATGCCGAGTGGAGTCAAGAAAATTCAAAGGTTATAGAAAACATACTTGACATGCTTGAAGAACTTAGAATTGAGGCATCACTAAGATAAAAAAAACAAAAAGGAGAATGACCAATTACTACAAACGCTACATGAATGAAAAGTATTTTTAAAGTGATGACCTAGTGTTGTCGAATCAAAGGTGCTTCTTCTCCCCTTTTCTCTTCTCTAGGAATACTCGCAAGTCACACACTCACCATAATGACCAGCTTAGGCGAGCTAGACTTTCCTAAGTTCGAGGAAGTGATAACAAATTTAATATTTATAGCTAATCATTCTATTCATTCTATCCTTTTGTGAGGTACCTCTACAAGGAGAAGAAAATATAGGAGTGAGTCATAAACAAATAACAAAAAAAAAAATGAAGTATCCAACTTGAGCTATGGTGCAATCCTAGCTTGCCCCTCCTAAAAACTTGAAAAATAGTAACCTCTCTTAGTACCAGCTATCCCCATCAGTGATAACCAGCCAAAGAGGAGAACAAAAATAGTTATGGGAAATAGTTTCTTATAAAAAAGGGGGGAGGGGCTGACCATATTCTTCTTCTTCTTCTTCTTCGCCACTCTCTTTCTCTCTCTCTAGTAGACTCTAATAAATGCTCTCTTGTCTCATTTCCTTCTTGTGAGGCAATCAAACTAAGTCATCGTTGATTCTAGGTAAAATTCAAAATGAAAAGTTTATTTTATATAATTCCTCGCTCCTCATAATATTTTTAAATAATTCCACCAATGATCTTGGATTCAGTGCAAAATGATGGTCCTCCCCTTATCAATCTTAGATCTAGAGCTAGAGAGAAGAGCGTGATCATGTTAATTACAAAATCTTAAGCATTGCAAAATAAAACTCTACCATAATCAAGATTAGATTGAGGTTAATTCACTAAAACACAAATTTAAAACTTCAAGATATCCCCTGTCAAACTTGGTTTTGATGTGAGATGAAAATCTTCCTTATATTGATCTTGGATCTAGAACAAGAGACAAGAGTGCATGTTCCATTAATAAACTTCAAAACCTAGCATTACTAAGCCATTATGCTACCAAAATTTTGTGAAAATCAACAAATTATAATAGAAAATTACTTTATAAAAGAGTCTTTTGACTCGTAGCACTACAACGCTGATACCAAAAATTGTGGCATTGAGCTCGAGATTTTAATCCTTTGGTGCTCCACTTTGAAGCGTCGTTGCATGGTGCCAAGGCATTATGACCACCACCATAGCACTAAATCTTAGCACCGCAATGCTGGCTTCTCAAGCTATGAGGTCAAAAATTCACTTACAGCACCGTAATGCTATCTTGAAACCACCAAAGCACTGTGACCAACACCGAGGGGTTGAATTTTGGTGCCACAATACTATCCTGAAAGTGCTAAGGAGCTGCACCAGTGCCATGACCCTATGTTTCTAGCACCTAAGCACTACCTTCTCTGATTCTAAACCTAAGTCCCACCACCTAGTACCAAGGCATCAGATTCCCATCACCAAGGCGCTGACTCCTTGGTCTTATTTTTTTAAGTTATAATTTTTATCCAATTAAATTTCTAACTTATAATAAAGATCTAAATTATAATTAAGTTCATGGGATAGCCAACAAATATATGAAATGACAAACATATAATATAAAATAAAATTTTATTATAAAAATGTGCCAAATAAAATTACAATAGTATAAAAATAAATACAAATACAAATATAAAAAAATATAAAAGAGGAAAAACTATCCTAGATGTTGTAGTCTTCCTTCTCCTCCTTTTCTTATAGATTTTGTGGGGTACTAACATAAAGGTGATAATGAGATGCTGCAGAAAAAAGAACTTACCTCAAGCCAGCATTAAAATTATAATTTTTGAACATTTGAATAAGGATTGAGTTGCACTCAATCATATAAGAAAATTGCTACTATTGTTGACCCATATGATAATAAAATTTATTTTCCAATTCCTGTTGGCATCGAATGCTCTCACCAACTCTTTTTCTTAACTCAAAGATTACTCCTCCACTTTCTTGGAGTTACACATTTAGAGTTTTGAAGGATTTAGATCTAGATTAAGGAGCACATGAGATTTTTGTTATCTCTATTTTTGATCAAAACATTTTAGTCATTTTCTTAGTCAGGGGAGCCCTTCAGATGAGGACATCTTCATCTAGGTCCCCTGATGCACCAGTCATAACACAAAGAATAAATGAGAGAAGAAAAACCATAACCTAGGGTAATACTACCCTTAAGCATATTACAAATTAAATTGCAAATAATCTTTTCTACATTTATAGTAAATCTCATTTGAAATGAAAATTTTAAAATGGCTCTATTCTTAGATACCTCATTGATGTTACCAAAGTGCATCAATTTGATGGAAATAAAATAGTGTAGCCTTGAAGGGCAACAGGAAAGTTGATAATCCTTTCTACCCGCTCTTTCCATTGAACATTGGCATTTCTAACATTGAGAAAACTAAGAATTTCATCAAAATTGGGATGATTATTATAGTAGGAAAGAAATTGATCATATATATAATTTTATAAATTGTAATACGCATTAATAGTTGTACTATAAAAATATACCCATTTTCTTAACAAAACCTTAATTATCTTGATGATCCTTCGCATTGTCGAAGAGCTCCCACACCAAATGAACGACACAGACTATGTTATTGTAAGTGAGACGCTCCTAGCCTTGCTCATCGATAATCCTCTCCATGTTTTCGCTTGCATTATGCAAGCTCCTCTCTGAAATGAGGTGCTTGTTAATGAGAGCATGCTGGTACATCTCCTCCACATCCATGCTAACAAATAGGTTAGTGTCACTAGAGGTTACCTTCTTCTTGCACTTATGGAAGTGCTTAAGAGGCATATTTTTCATTCCAAAGCTTAGCAAAAGCTGAGGAAAAAAGGTTGCAAGAACTCTTAAGAGGAAAAATACTTTAAAATAAAATTTTTGATAGCCTAGTAGTCCTATTTATAGACTGAACCCAGCGCCACAGTGTTGTAGAAATAGCATTGAGGTGTTAGCCCCTTGATTTCTAAGATGTAGGACTAGTGCCATTGCTCTTTACATGTAGCTTCTAAATGCTAGTTAGCAGGTTAAGATGGTTACTATGCCCATCAAAAAGATGTATTTATGTTATTTAGTACCATTAATTTTGTAACCGATAGAATCCATAAAACAGGTCAGGTATTGAAGCCTTGTGTCAGAGCACCATGATATTGTGCCAGAGCATCGTGACATTGTGTTAGAGAATTGTGAAATTGGTTAAAAGTTTTATCCTTTTATGTTAAATGCATCTACCCACTTGTCGGCCCTTTGAACAACTTTTGACTGGAACTGTGGCACTACTTTGGCAGCACCTGAGTGCCAGTCAACCAGTCAACCTACTTTCTAATATTCTTTATGATGCCTTAGCAGAGCGGTGCTGAGTTTATAGCACTTCCCTCTCTAGATTTAAGACCTATATTTCTGCCTACTAGTAGTCGGGGGTTGACTTTCTAGCATCGAGGTGTTAAGCTTTAGGCGCTGAAGTGCTACATCTCCATTTCCATGGTGCTGACCCTTTAGTGGGGTGATACTATTGCTCTGGCACAAGGCATTATATCCTATAAAAAAATTCAAAAATATAATCATTTCCATGCATATTTCTTAAATATGAACCGACACTCCAAAGGGAGGTAAGTCCAACTTTTATGTTCACCATTCGAGCGTAAATCTAACTGGCTTTAACATTTGATGTAAGCCTAACCTAACTTATGTTTACCATGCAAACATGATCAAATTCCTACCTAAGACCAGTCTTTTGCTTGAACATCTAAATATACTTAGCACTCCAAAGGAGGTAAGTCTAATCTTTTTATCTGCCATGTGAACATCTATACATACCGGCTTTCCAAAATGTCGAAGTCCATTTTTCTTGTTTGCTATGCAAACAACTAAACATACTTGGCATTCCAAAAGGCTATAAGTGCAATCTTTTTATTCTTTATTTAAACATCTAAACATATTTGACACTCCAAAGGGAGGTAAGTCTAATGTTTTTCTTTGATATGCGAACATCTAAACATACTTAGCATCCATGCAAACATCTAAACATATTTGGCACTTCAAAGAGTAGTAAGACCAGTCTTTTTATTCACTATGTGAACATCTAAATAGACTTGGCATTCCAAAGCTATATAAGTATAATCTATTCATTCTCTATGTGAACACCTTTATAAACCTTGGCATTCCTATGGACATAAACCCTATATATGTTTGCAATGTAGACTTTATTTAATTATTTGACAAACTTATAAATTAAGTTTAGCCTTAATTCAATAAATATCTACATCATAAAACCTACATTAAACTCTAGTCTAATTAGGATATCTGAGATGAGGCAACCCATGGCTGCTAATCATATTCCATGGATACGGTTAATAGCCCTTTATTGTTGGTAGACTAGAATAATTTAGTCCTGGGTTGACAAAATTATGGGATCTTTATTGGGACTACTCTTATTTTTCTCTTAGATAGGCATTCACACCACACTATTAGACACCAATTTATACAAAAATTTACATTTTTTCCAACCTTAATGGAGAGTGCTCTCTTACTGTGGTAAGAGGGGTAATTAGCTATGAATGCTTGTGTTCGTAGGAAGTAGAACCCAGATCTAAAAAAACTATAATATAATGTTAGGGGAAATCTGATTAAAATATAAATCAATCTACCTCATGAAGGATGAACTCCCTAAATATCCTTAAAGAGATGGCAAAGATTTGCAAAGATATTTTTCTTGACCGATCATATTTTGGCAACTCCTTTAGTGATTACTTCTCCATATTTGGTGGGCAAATTAAAATATGCAATTTTATCATAGATTTACAAATTTTTCTTTTAAAAAAAAACTTTAGATTCCTATAATTTAGTAGAACCTAATTGAATCTACATCAAGTGTAAAAATTTTGATGATAAACATAATAAATCTAATGATTGTCAAGTTGGGAGAGGGATCAACTATTTGATTCCCTCAAGCCATGATCAATGCTAGCTTTGTTGGAGCCACTCTCAAGTTCAGAATAATTTTTGTAGTCATACAGTTTGTATTAGTTGGACCTGTGACAAAGCCCATTACTAAAAGCATTGAAATGCAAAAAGTTTTCAAGAAGCTACCATGCAAAAAAAATTGACCCAATGTAATCATCCCTAATGAGTCGAGACAGTTGAATGCTAAGGCCTTACTCAATCATGGAAAGAACTAAGCCTCTAAAATAGATTTTATTTTCAATATACTATGAAAAGTAGCTCCAATAGCGCCTGCTCAGGAGAAGAGCGTCATTGAGCCTAAACTGAAATCTATCATTATCAATCCACTTAGCAGTCTATTGGAGGAGCCTACCATTCCATGAGGTACTACCTCTACTCCAAGCAATAATGATCACGAAACATCTTCCTTGAGCACCAAAATATCTAGGAGAGGTAGAAGAAAGTAAAATGTTTGTCATAGAGCTGTTGGATTATCTGTCCATCCTAAACAAAAGTATGAACCACTAATGGATGCAAACAGTCAAAAGAAATAACTCTGAGGGATGAAAACATCGTTCTAGGATAAATAAATGTAGCCTATCTCACAAAAATAGCCAAGGAAAGAAAAAAATATTTCTTTTAAATTCTACAAAATTCTAAAGGTTGTTAAGAATAAAAATCTTCAAAGAAGATTAAGAAGTAGGTAAGGTAGGTCATCAACCCAACAAATTTCTACTCTAAAAGAGGTAGAAATATCGGAGGGTATCAAGCAACCTTGAGTAGAATTCAAGACCTAGGGGTATAATATTCGATGAGCACTGACAATGAGTTGTTCAGTATAAGGGTACTAAGTGGCTAGTTGTTGGAAGGTCCCAACAAGCTTCTCAAAAGAAGCAATATCAATTACCTCATTTTAATCTATTCAATGAACACCATGGTGTGACATCTAGGATATGTTCCTAGAGATTCACCACTATGAGGTCCTGATCAATTTGGGCACCTAAAGAACCTTAAATCATCAAAAATGAGATTACCTAATGCGAGCAAGCTCAATTAGAAGAAGAAAAGGTTGAATCGCATATCATCAAATGGAAGCGCCGATCAAAAATTGTTAGCCAATGGCTGATGATGCGGTCAATCATCCCTTTTATGAAGATGAGGACTTTTAGATTTATGAAGAACAATACACTCATAATTTCCAAAATAAATAAAAATATTGATTGAATGGAAGTTGAAGTTATTCATATGGTTGATACATGTTTATGAAATAGGAATGTAGTACCTACACAACAAATGAGGTACAACATCAAGAGGGCCCAAGTCACCAAGTACCTAAAGGTGAAACTCAAATAGAAGTTGAAGAATCAGAAGAACTAATTGATGTTATAATAAGGTTACAACAAAAAATGGGATCTTAACTCCAATGAAGAGACCAAGAAATCAGCCAATGCAATAACCGTCTCAATGAGATGAATGGGCTAATGAAAGAGTTGTTTGGTCAGCATAACTTAATAGCAAATGTAACACAACAAGTGCCTATGAGAAATCCTCGAGAGATGGTCAAATACAAGTTGAAACCGGGTCATGCGAGAATGCATTACCCAACTTACCAATAGCTTGAAGGCAAGAGCCTCCAAGAGACATTATGCTAAGTAATCACTAGGAGATTAATTTCAATACAAAATATCAAGTGTAAGATCTTATTAGCCAAAAGATTAAAGAAAATATTACTTTAGAAACTGGTAAATAATTAGTTAACAAAGGTTGATCATACCCTAAATATGATCAAGTGCACACCTCAAGGGTATATCATGCCAAAATTCAACACCTTTTAGGCATAGAAAATCCATGGAAGAACATAGCCTAGTTCAAAGCTACTTGTAGGAATACAAAAGGAAATGATGCCTTACTGCTTTAACAATTCATCAACAGTTTTACCAACATAGCCTTTGAATGGTATGCTAAGTTACTCAATGACTTAGTAAAAACTTTTATAGCGATAGAAATACTCTTCGTCAAGAAATTTGCAAGAGCAACAAGGAAAGTGATGATTGTAGATCTCACCTTCAAAAAGAAAAGAAAGGATGAGAGTGTCAAAAAATATATCACAAGATGAAAAAATCTTAGCATGAAATGTGATCAACAACTCATAGAAAAGCATACTATTAAACTCCTAATGGGAAACATAGATGCTTAGATGACCCCATATCTAGCCATATCCATGATTAATATATTCCAAGAGTTGTTGGATCATGTAGCCAAATTCGAGAGGTTGCCCAAGCAAAAAGCCCTTAACACTGGTTATAATACTAATTCTCTTGGGTAAGGAAAGCAACCTAAGTCATATGATTTTAAAAAATGATGTGAATACAAAATTCACATTTACAGTTGATAAAAAAGGAAATGGAGGAGCAATGACCTCATGACAAGCAATAAAACTCATGAAGGATAAGGATATGAGTATTCATTTAAAAGAGAATGTACTACTAAAATTTTCATGCATGCCCTAAAGTTAGATTGCAATTGCGAGCCACATTGACGACCAAGCACACAAAGTCAACAATCCCAACTACTTCCCATACCATAGACTTATAAGTTACTCAATTGAGGACAATTTCATCTTCAAAGATTAGGTATAAATAAGATATCAAAATGTAGAGCTCACCTTATCTGACAATGTATTGGTACATCCTAAAAAGGATAAGGTGAATGTTACATTACCCCCAAGCCAAGATGCAAAAGATAAATATACTAAGCCAGTTAGATCTCAAAATACAAATAATAATAAAGATAAAGCCCCACGAGTAGAAGAAGAAAATGATTGGGAGACCTTCATCTCAAAGAAGACTAAAAGAATGATTAATATTCTTCTAGTCATAAAAGGCATTCGGTGGAAGAACTCTTTAGAACCTGAACTTAATGCAATAATGCTCTTACCTAATAAGGGAAAAAATTTTTGTATAATAAAAAGAAGTAGAAAAAATTAACCAGGCTTCTTCATCAAAATCTCATAAATCAAGGAAAAGAAGGAAACCTAAAAAACCAAAATCTAAAACACAAAATATGATTGACTCTTTGGAGGAATATGAGTAATCTCCCTGAAGGCTAGTTAAGTTGGAGGCATATATGCTCAACTTACAACTTGACACAAAAAATCTTGATGAAGAGGTTTCAAAAGAAACATGTTGTGTCATAAGTACACGTGAAATTTCTAATGTTGAAACCCAAAGAAAGGCATGTTATGTGATTGCAATATCAACTGACTCAAAGAAGAGCTATGCTTTCCTAAAGAAAAATCTATCAAAAGGAAGGCCAAAGTAGGCTCAAAGAAGTTATGTCGTGAACTAGGAAATAATTCAAAAAATTTTGAAAACTCTAAAGAAGAACAAAGTTCAGAAACTTCTTCGGATAAAGAAGATTTTATAGAAGAAGTAACTCAGATCTAGTTAAGAAGTGGTAAACAAATTTTTCATCACCATCAAGGAAAGCTAGTGATAAAGGTAAAAAAATTCATATTAATGAAGCTGCCTTACCCCCACCATCGACTAAACCTCAAAATACTATTAAAATAGAAGTGTACTACAATGTTCTAAAACACTTATGCAAGTTACTTGCTCTACTGAGTATATATGATGCTCTCATATTGTCTAAAGACATACAAGAGACATTGATTAAGGCATGTAAAATCTAAAATAATATGAAGCTTCTTTTAATGAAAAGAGAATGAAGGAAGACTTAACTTCTCAAAAGTCAATAACCATCATATTTAGTGATGATGACTTATTGTTAGGGATGATCAAACATAATTGACTATTTATGGAAAAGAAATTATACCCATATAAAAGAATATTGATTGACTTGGGTGCTTCAATCAATCTCTTAACTAAAATACTCAACATTAGCCTTGGATGCTCATTACCTAGATAAAAGTATAGTATTCCTACAAAGATTCAATATATAAGGACAACAAACTATGGGATCTCTTTTTTCTCTATATGCTTCAAGAAATTGTATACATAAGCTAAATTCTAGGTAATTGAAGCTGGTGTTTCATACAAAGCACTCCTTAGGCCATGAATACAAGAGTACAATATAGTCCTTTAACTCTCCATCAATGCATGAAATACATTCAAAATGGTGAAGATTGTTGAATTGAAAGTGATATCAATCCTTTCTTGATGCACGAAATAAAGATCAAGTACTTTGTTCCTAAGAAAGTCGGAGAAGCCAATGCTCAAAAGCAAGTGGCTCCACCTATTAAGAAAATGTTAAAAGGTGATGATTCAAAGAGCAAAGGCACTAACGAGTCAAAACAACCCAAAGTAATCGGTACCTTGGCAGTGATATTGAGGATGATGAAGAAGAGTTACTACTTCATCAATCTAAGAAAGATTTAACTAGCCAAAAGAAAGAAGCATTGAGTATTGGTGATATAATGAAATAATTAGATTCGAGTCATGTTTCTCTAATAAGGGTACCTGAATCTCAAGTCTCCAACAAGGCTATGAAAATAACTATACTACTAAAGGCACATATTAAAGCCTTAACAACTTCTAGGAATGAGGAAATAGAATAATTGAAAATTATCTATGTTCCCCCTAGAAGAGTTTATCATCAATGTGGGATCCTTTAATATAAATGGAAGAGTGAACTACAAATCCCACATAAATGTTATTTAAAGAGGATGATTTTAAGGAAGAAGATATTTCAATAATTATTCTCTTCAATACTTCATCGGCTCTAAAAAAAGTTGGTTAAGGATAATGTTTAGCCTATACAATAAATATTTAGGCTCAATTATTTAAGAGGCATTGGTGAGGGGATAATACTCAAAATTCTATAAGATATATGAAGTTTACCACATGCGGATTGGAATATATTGATTCGGCATTTCCCTCAATGAGCTCATGCTATGCCATATCCAAAAAAAAAGTTTATTTTGAAGATGTAAATGAACAAAGGGATGTTCCATATGAAAATGAGAATATACCCAAAGATGAATTAATAATTGACCTCAAAGTGGTACTAAAGAAGTTTAAAGTTGGCAATCAAGCTACGATCGATGAACTTCAAAAATTTAACCTAGGAACTAAAGAAGAGCCTAAACCAACCTTTGTTAGTGCTAACCTGACATTAAGAAAATTAGAGGAAGTAAAAGAACTACTCTTGTATTACAAAGACTAATTCATATGAAATTTTAGTGAAATGTGAGGCTTATCACTAGACATAGTTGCACAAAAACTTTCCTTTAAGCCTACGGTATCACCTGTAAAGCAAGCATCAAGATGAATGCAGTTGAAAATCAAAGAGCAAGTAATCACTAAACCTAAAATGCTTATTAAAGCTAGATTCATCTGGGAAGAGAAACATGCTGATTGGATCACTAATATTGTCCCAGTGAAGAAAAATAATGGACAAATATGTGTTTGCATTATTTTTGAGATTTAAAGAAAGCATGCCCAAAAGATGAATTTTCATTACCCAATGTAAAACTAATGGTAGAAAAGACATCAAACTATGATATGTTCTCTTTCATATATGGATCATCTAACTACAACCAAATGAAGATGGCTCTAAAGACAAAATATATCATCCTTCTAGAAGATAGGCATTTACTATTACAAAGTGATGTCATTTGGTTTGAAGAATGTCAGTGCAACATACCAAATAGAAATGACTTGCATCTTTGATAATCTCACACATAAGTATGTAGAATGTTACGTTGATGATTTGGTTGTATAAGTAAATCTTGAGATGAGCACATAAGTGATTTAAGAGTTATATTCGATAGAATATGAAATTTTAATCTAAAAATGAATCTTTTAAAATGTGTTTTTGGCATGACTTCTGGAAAATTTCTAAGCTTTATTTTGAGTCATAGTGGAATTTATATTGATCCTTCTAAAATTAAAGTAATAATAGAGATGCCACTGCCTAAGATGTTGAAGCAGCTACGTTCATTACAAGGCTAGTTGGCATATATCAGGAGGTTTATTTCTAATCTCTCAGGTAAATGTCAACTTTTAGCCCAATTAATGAAAAGGAATATACCTTTTATATGAGATGGTGCTAGTCAAGAAGCATTTGATAGCTTAAAGTAATATTTATTGCATCCCCCATTTTGGGAGCAATAATAACAGGAAAGCCATTAATATTATTTACGGCAGCCTTAGAGGAATTTCTTGGATCTCTGTTAACTTAAAACAAAGAAGAAGGGAAGAAAAATGCTTTATACTATATAAGTTGACATTTAATAGGAGATGAAATAAGATATTCTGCTATTGAGAAGTAATGCTTAGCAATGATATTTGCTACTCAGAAATTATGTCACTATATGTTATCACATAAAATAAATTTTATATCCAAAGTCAACCTTCTTAAATTCTTAATAAATAGACCTACTATGATAGGTCACTTAGCTAAATGGGCAGGCTTGTTTCTCCAATTTGACATAACATATGTCCCATATAAAAAAGGGCAAGCTCGGATGACTTTTAGCGATCATCCTTACGGCAAACTCTTCACTCAATGATGAAACTCTTCACTCAATGATGAATTTTCTAACAAGAAAATCCTTGAAGTAGGAGAAGCTCAACAATCATTAGAATAGGAGCTTTACTATTGTGGAGCTTCATCAATAAAACTAGCAAAACCACCAAGATTACTTGTGGTATAAGTTGGAATTAGCTTAATATTTGTGACATCGTAAGGTGGCATACTATGATATTCATAAAGCCAAGTTGAATTACGAACCAACAATGAAGCTGAATATTAAGCATTAATTATGGGCTTAGAGCTAACAATTTATATGAAAATCAAGATAATTCATATCTATGGAGATTCCCAACTCATAATCTAACAAATAATAGGAACTTTCAAGATAAATAAGCCTAAATTATTGCATTATCATTAGCATGCCTGAAAAAAATTTGTGAAATAATAATTACAAGGATGTCACATCAAGAAAATGGCAAGGCTGATACATTAGATAAATTAACTAAAGAAATGATAGATCCTTTAGGTGAGCCAATCACAATAATAGTCCAAGGTAGGCTGGCATTGGCACTAACTCTTCATCATGATTTTAAAGTTAAAGAAAATCAAGAGATTTTGATGATAAAGGATGAAGGTGATTAGCGAGAGCCATTCATTAGTTATCTTAAAGGTGGTGGTTTACTAAAAAATAAATCAAGGCTCACCGAATTTCATGAAGAATTCTATGATATATTCTTGTGAATGAAATGTTATATCACCGCTCATTTGACCAAATGTGGTTACGATGCTTACTTAGGACTAGATGAATCCAAGATAGTATATGAAGTCCATGAAGGGTTATGCAGTACACACTAATCTGGTCCTAAGATGAAGATTAAAATTAAATGAATGGGATTTTATTGACTGAGCATAGTTCAATATTACATTAAGCATGCTAAAAGATGTCATCAGTGTCAAACACATATAGAAATGTTGCATCGACCTCCTAATATCTTGCATCCAATGATGGCATCATGGAAATTTGGAAGTTGGGGAACTAATATATTCAATTCAATAGACCCATTGACATCTAGAGGACATCATTTCATTTTGGCTACCACCGATTACTTCTCAAAATTGGTGGAAGTAATTCCCTTAGAAAAGTTAAAATAGATAGTGTAATTTTTTTTTTTTTTGATATCACATCGTCTACCAGTTCGGAGTACCTCGATGAATTATATCTAACAAATGCACTGCCTTCAAGAATGTCAAAATCTATCACTTTATTGAGAAATTTAAGATAGATTACAAATATTGATCAATATCTAACCCAAGTGCTAATGGTCTAGAGGCATTCAAGAAAACATTGGTCAAACTTCTTAAAAAAATTCTCTCTAAAATAAAAGTGAATGGCATGATACATTAATAGAAGCCTTGTTGGCATATCACACTACATATAAAACTACCATAGAAACATCATACTCGTTAGTCTTCGGACAATACTTTCTCTTGAAGTAAAACTACATTTGCTTCATGATGTGGTCCAAAATGAACTCACAATAGAGGAAAATGTCTAAATACAACTTGAAGAGCTTGAAGCTTTAGATGAAATTTGTTTACAAGCTCAACAAAATCTTGGAACATACAGAGCAATGATGAGCATGATTGTATAGTTCACCCAAGAAGCTTTAAAGTGGGTGAACTAATATTAGTATGTAGAAGGCCTATCATTCCTCATTGTCGAGTTGGTGGAAAATTCAACCCAAATTGGAAAGGATCATATATTATTGAAAATGTATAAGAATGGGGAGCTTATCAACTTATTGATGTACAAGGCATATGGCCTATGCCACCTATAAATGGATAATATCTCAAAAGATATTATGCATAACTTTTGAAGTTGATATGCTTCATAAACACAAGTCAAAATTGACTCTAAATGGATTAGTCAAAATGATAAATCATTATCAATATTTGAATTTAGAATAATATATTTTGATTCAAAGAGAAAATCTCTTATCAACACTGGATAATTTTATATATCTTGCAATGCAAGAAAAAAAATTCTCAATCAAAAGAAACTTTATTCAATCTAACAAATTCAAATCTAGATTCAATACATTCTTAATGAACTCAATCTAAATTCAAAATTTAGATACATCATGTTCAAAGGGGTCGATATATACCTAAATTTAAATCCATCATATCTAAAGAGGTCAGATCTAAACCAAATTTAGATCCATCATGTCCAAAAGGGCTATATCTAAACCTAAATTTAGATCTATCATGTATAATGGGGGTCGAATCAAAATCTAAAATTAGGTCCATCATGTCCAAAGGGGTCAGATCTACACTTAAATTTAGATCCATCATCTAAAGGGGGAAGATCTAAACCTAAAATTAGATCCATTATATCCAAAGGAGCTGAATCTAAACTTAAATTTAGATAATTTAGATCTATCATATCCAAGTGGATCTAAACCTAAATTTAGATCTATCATGTACAAAGGGGTCAAATCTAAATATGAAATTAGGTCCATCATGTCCAAAGGGGTTGGATCTACACTTAATTTAGACCATCATCCAAAGGGCCTCTAAACATAAAATTAAATCATTTCTAAAGGGTCGATCTACACCACATTTAGATCCCCATCATGTCCAAAGTGTTAGATATAAACCTAAAATTAGATCCATTATATCCAAACGAGTCGAATCTAAACTTAAATTTAGATCATTTAGATCTATCATGTCCAAAAGTGATGGATTGAAACCTAAATGTAGATCCATCAAGTCCAATAGGGTTAATATAAACCTAAATTTAGATCTAGCATGTCTAAAAGGGCCATATCTAAACCTAAATTTAGATCTATCATATCCAAATAATAATCTAAACCAAAATTTAGATTTATTATGTGGGGTCATTTTAAACCTCAATTTAGATCCATCATGTCCAAAAGTGTTGGATCTAAACTTTTTAGATCTATCATGTCCAAAGAGACCTGATCTAAATCAAAACATAAATTCAACATGTAAACACACCCAACATGCCCAAAAGGGTCCGGTCTAAATATAAATTTACATTCAATATGTTCAAAATGAACTATATTTTCATACAAATCTAAATATATCAAGTCTAAAAAAGAATTGAAAACTATATGTTAAGATGGAAATGCTCTAAAAGTCTAAAAGTCTAAATAAAAGCCCACAAGCTTAGCTTACTTACATATTCATATACTATTGCCTCTTTTTATGATGTCCATATAATTTATATATTTCTCTTTTTTAGATTTGCTATAATGTTTATTTAGAAAAGGCCAGAGGACTTGTCTCCTACTGAGCCCACTGAGGAACAGATATGGGCCACCATTGAAGCTTATGATTCGCATTATTCAACCAGATTACAAGATCATTTATTATAGCATCAAGGGATTGATGAGCTGAGATATGTTTGAACATTCATTTGCTCGATCATCTCGCATTCAACCTTATGATTGACAGCTTCCATTTGGATATGATCCTTCTAACTAGGGGATTAATTTATGTCCCACTAGAGTGACTTACGGATCACCTTAGTTTTATGGGAGGGATCCCAACCAAATAATAGCTTTTCTATAGGTATGATTCTTTGTTTAGATTACATCATGTTACATTATAAGGCTAAAGATTAGGACATAAATCAATATTCGACATATCTATGTCAACTGTCATTTATAAATGCATAGCAATATTCTCAAGAGAGCTGGCATATATCATGCAATCTATGCATCACCCTTTGACTATATCCATGATATATTGAAAGCATTGAGATAGGACTATCAATACTTCTAAGATTGATCCTTATGATGATTATGATTGTTATATAGATAATAAAATTAGAATCTATTTTAGGTATTCCTATAAGGACTTATCCTCTAGATGATGAGCTCTTCATCATTCATTCAATAGCCCAACAAGGGGAAGGGAGTTGTATATTCTATATAGCCATCACCATGTTCTAACTCATTATTATTTAAAGAGTGGAGCTATAAATGACATGACATTGTTACATATATAACTTTCTGATCATGTCGAGAGCCTCATTTGAAAAATGGCTCCTCAATACTAGATTTGAACTTAAAAGATCCCAATTAAGAGATCACAGATCATTTCAGTGACCTTCATTTCCATGATCCATTATTTCTTGAGTCCTCATGAGAATCCATCCACACAGGGTTTGTTCATGTGGACATGTAGTAATACCAAATACCAACTTATGACATGTAGAGACTCCTTAGCATTATCTACATGGATGGATTTATGATCATATTTTTAGAAATTTTAGCTGCTTAGAGAAAACTCCCTACTTTAGAGAGTAGTATTTTTGTGATTGAGTAGAGCTATAGTTTAGATAGATCCATGTTTGCACTAGCATGCATGAAGAATTACTTTTAGATTATTTATAGATCATCTTTTTATAGCTTGCCTGCTCAGAGCTTGTGACACAAATTCATAGATTTTATCACTGATAGAGGTACACACTATTATCAAAGTTAGGGTATAGTATAGGTAATATCTTATTGGTTTAAGACTTGCTTAGCTTTATTACCACCATCATGAATTCATGATTTTGGAGGGATACAATACCAATAGATTAGTTAGATAGTATGGATTTACTTAGGCTACACCCATATACGGACTACCATAGGTGCTTGATATAGCAGGCACTCATTCCATGGGGATGTCATCATTGTCCATTTGTTTAGAAGTAACTTCTATGTCTTGGGGTTTTCTGCTTCACCTATAGACTGGTTCTTATTTCTATGTAGCTCCACAGGAGGTTAACATAAGAGTTAGTCACCAATTATTGCTATGGATTCATCATAATTTTCTTCTTTTTTGGAGCTAGGCATCCAGATATACCCTTGCATTCCCTTCAACACATGACTCAGATTTTTAAGTCATCAGATAGGCGGGACAACAATAGAAAGCATCATTGAGAACCTTTACCTATTCATACAGAGGCTGATAAGGATGCTTGAAGCCCTCTTCCAACTAATTATGATATAGAAGAATCAAAAACATCTGATCTTATCCATGTTTCAACCTTAGAAATAGAGGTTGAACCATCAGTGGAGTAGATAAAAAGTGATATTACTTTGGTATTATTGACATATGCTAGTGCAACAATTTTAGTTTCTCATTATACTGGTTACCATATGCATATTAGAGAGAATCCATATATAGAGGAATCTGGTGCTTTGATGATTAGTTATGAATCACTCTTTTCATGCTTGACTTGGGTGATAGTGAGTGCCACTCAAGATGATTCCTCAATAGAGCTTAACTCTTGTACAGATAGCCACCCCACTTCTAGTTTAAAAGATGTAGCTCAGAGCCATTTATATGGTATAGAAATTTCATGCTTTATCTTTAAAATAAACTCTAGGCCTTTAAAATCATCATATTGTAACACTTCAAAGACCTTATGCCACATAGTTATAGCATTATGTCACTTATTTTGATTGTAGAAGTTTTGACTTGTCAAGCTTCTATGTGGAGGCAAAATCTTTATTGGAGTATGCTGGTGCTTTGGGCCTTGAAGCAAGAGAGTTATAGCTATGGGAATCCCTATGCTAGGATGTTGAGTTTGGATTATTCTCATTACATACTATGTACCAAGAGCTCTTGTCAAACACTCTCAATGATGCAAAGGCATTGCTCAACACCACTTTGCATCAAGCTTCTAGTTTATGAAGATCTCATGCATAGTCTCAAAACCTTGAGATCATACCAAAGAGAGCTCTCTAGAGTGCAAATCAAGCTTCTTAATATATCTATTGAATTGAGAGAGCTGCAACAAAGGAAGCAGTAGTTGTTAGAGTGAATATCTATGGTGAGATAGGCTATCATAGCTATAAAGGAAGATTGCTCACAGATAGACGCTCAAGTGTCTAAACTTCAGCAGGTTCTCTCTTCATTAGTCCATGACCAGGAAGCTACTTTTCAACATCTCCATGATGCACTGGAGAGGCAGGCCACTATGACTTATCAAGCCCATACTGCTTATGTTTGTATCAAAGGAATTCAGACTAATTACTTGTAGCTGAAATTATTTTAGCAACTGTTTCTTGTTATTATATGATATATGAATATTATGATTATTGACTTTTATGAATATTATACTCATTCTTCCTTTTATGTTTCTAAATATGATAAACAAAGGAGAGCAATGAATGCATCATGTCCAATCGACATGAAACATTCAATGGGGGGAAATTTATTTGCAACTAAAAAAAAGAAAAAAACCTAAAAAATGAAGTATCTGACTTGGAGTGTTGCAGCACTGCAATCCCGCTACTACCCCTAGGCCTAAAAAATTTATAAAAATAATAACCACTCTCACTAACAGTCATCCTTGTCAACAATTACTACCTAAAGAGGAGAGTGGGAGAAGTTAGGAGAGCGAAAATGATTATGAGCAGTGATTTCTTATAAAAAGGGGGGATGGGATGACCCTATTCTTCTGCTTCTTTATTTTGGCCACTCGTTTCTCTTTCTCTCTATTGCAAACTTTAATGCATGCTCTCTTCTCTCTGCTAAATGCTTTCTTTCTTATATGAGGAAAGCTAAAACCAAGTCACCACTAATTTCAAGTAAAATTCAAAATGAAAATTTTTTGTTTTATAATTCCTCACTTTATAAAATAATTTTGAAGAATTTCATTGTTGATCTTGGATCTGATGCAAAATGATGATCCTCCCTCCATATATTAAAATTGGGGAGAAGAGCGTGTTTGCATTAATTACAAAATCTTAGGCATTGCTAAAAAAAATTTTGTCGAAATCAATATTAAATTGAGATTTAATTCACTAAAACATAATTTTAAAACTTCAAGATCTCCTCCATCGAACTTAGTTCTAGTGTGAGATAAAAATCCTCCTCCTATTGATCATAGATCTAGAACAAGGGAGAAGAGTATGTGTTGCACTAAAAAACTTCAAAACATAGCATTGCTAAGCTATTATACTATAGAAATTTCATGGAAATCATCAAATTACACAAGAAAATTGACATAAAATAGAGTTTCCTGACTCAGACCTGTAACAATGAGCTCTCAAGATTTTAAACCTCTGGTGCTCCACTTTGTACCACCAAAATGCTATTGTACGATGCCGAGGCACTATGACCAGCACCATGGGTTGAATCTTGGAGCCACAACATTGCCTTCACAGGTTGTGAAGTCAAAATGTTCACTTGCAGCATTGTAGCACTATCTTGAAAGCATTGAGGTGTTGTGACCAATGCTGGGTGATGAATCTTAGGCCATAGCTCTACCTTCTCAAGTTATAAGGCCAATATGTCCTCCACAACACTATTTTAAAAGTGCCTAAGCACTACACCAGTACCACGATGCTACTATTCGGGTGCCTAAGCATTGTGTTTTACAAATTTTAAGCCCAAGTCCCACCATCTAGCACCGAGGCGCCGGATTCCAAGCGCCAAGGTACTAACTTTCCAGCGCTAAGGCAGTGACTCCTCAGTCAATTTTTTTAAGAGGATTTTATCCAATTAATTTTTTAACTTATAATAAAGATCAAAATTGTAAGTAAGTTCAGGGGATAACCAACCAATACATGAAATGATAAATAGATAATATGAAACAAAATTTTATTGCAAAAATAAAATTTTATTACAGAATTGTGCTAAATAAAATTACAATGGTATAAAAAAGAAATATAAATACAAATAAAAAAATAAAAAGAAAAAATATAAATACAAGAAAAATTTTTGCTATTGTTGCTGGCCCATATGATAATCAAATTTCTTTTCCAATTTCGATTAGTGTCGGCTACTCTCGCCAGCCCTTTTTCTTAACTCAGACTTCTCCTCCAATTTCTTGGAGTTGCTCATTTAGAGTTTTGGAGGATTTGGATCTAAGCGCATGAGCTTTTCCTATCTCCATTTTTTATCTAAATATTTCAATCATTCTCTTAGTCATGGGAGCCTTCTGGTTAAGGACTCCTTCATCCAGGTCCCTTGATATACCAACTACAACACACAAAAAAAAAATAAGAGATAGACGATGATAACCTAGGGTACTACCTTAAGCATATTTAATCAAATTATAAATAATCTTTCAAACATTTATAATAAATCCCTTTTGAATTGCATAATTCAATATAGCTCTATCCTTTCTTACTTCATTGATATTACCAGTGGGCATCAACTTGGCAAAAAATAAAATAGTGTCAATCTTTAGCCTCAATAGTTAGGCCAGCAGCTGGAAAGTTGATAATCCGTTTCTCCTATCTTTTCCACTGAAAATTATCATCTAATAGTAAGAAAGCTAAGAATTCCATCAAAATCATGATGATTATTATCGTAGAAAATATATTGTTCATATACAAAATTCTATAAATTATAATATGCATTAGTAGTGATACTATCAAAACCCATTTTTTCCCTTACAAAAATATTATTATCCTAGTGCTCCATTTTACTAGCGAAGAACTCTTGCACCATATGGACAACGTGCTCCTAGCCTCACTCGATGATAATCCTTTCCATGCTTCCACCCCGATTGTGAAAGCTCCCATGTGGAATGAGGTGCTTATTGACAAGAGCATGGTTCTTATTGATGAGTGCATGCTGGTACCTCTTCTCCAAGTCCACGCTAACAAATCGGTTAGTGTCACTGGAGGTTGCACTCTTTTTGCCCTTGTGGAAGTGCTTGACAAACATATTTGTTGTCCTAGAGCTGAGCTAAATTTGGGGAAAAAAGGGTTGCAAGAACTTCTGAGAGAACAAAGGTTTTAGAATGAAAATTTGGCAACCTAGAGTCATATTTATAAACTGGACCTAGCACCACGGCACTGTAGAAGCAACGCTAAGGTGTTGGCCTCTTTATTTCTAAGATGTAGGACCAACATCACCCACATGCTGCACCTAGGTTGATCACCTCAAGATGTAAATTATTCCTGCTAAATAGATGTATTTATGATATTTATTATCATTAATTTCATAACTAATAGAATCTGTAAAGAACGTTAAGTGTTGATGGAGCATCGTGACACACTGACACAATGCTGCAATGCTAGTCTAAAGTTTTATCCTTTTCTGTTAAATGAGTCTGCTAGCTTGTCAGCCCATTGAAAGACTTTTGACTAGCACCATGGTGCTACTTTGGCAATGCCTAGGCGCTAGTCAACATACTTTGTGGTACCACAGTGCTACGGCATTGAGTTTATAGCGTCGAAGTGCTACCATCTCTGGATTTGAGACCCATATTTCTGCCAACCAATGTTAAGTCACAGACTTTCCACCGTCGAGGCGTTGAACTTTAGGCACCAAAGCTTTGCTTCTTCTACATTGTGGCATTGAGCTTCTAGCTTGTGGTTCTATTTTTTCAGTACCAAGGCACTACATCCTAGGAATAAAAATTAAACATCTACTCATTTTCCATGTGAGTGCATTAAATCAGAATTGACACTCTAAATAGAGATAAGTCCAACATATATGTTCTTCATGTGAACGTAAATCTAATTGGCTTTATCAATGGATGTAAGCCCAACCCAACATATGTTTACCATGTAAATATGACCAAAATCCCACTGATACTCCAAAGGGAGGTAAGTCCAATCTATTTGTTCACTATATGAACATCTAAACATACTTGGCATTCCAAAGGGATGTAAGTCCAATCTTCTTGTTAGCTATGTGAACATCTAAACATACTTGGCATTCCAATGGGATGTAAGTCCAATTTTTTTCTTCACTATGCAAACATGTAAACATATTTGGCAATCTAAAAAGCGATAAGTCCAATCTTTTTGTTCGCAAGTCCAATCATCTTATTTACTATGTGACATCTAAATAAATCTGGCACTCTAAAGAGAGGTAAGTCCAATCTTTTAGTTTTCTATGCAAACATCTAAACATATTTGGCATTCCAAGGGATGTAAATACAATCTTCTTGTTCGCTATGCAAACATCTAAACATATCTAGCACTCCAAAGGGAGGTAAGACCATCTTATTGTTCGCAATGTGAACATTTAAATAGACTTGGCATTCCAAAGTGATATAAGTCCAATCTATTCGTTCACTAAGTGAGCACCTCTACAACCCTTGGCATTCCTATGGATGTAAGCTCTACATATGTCTTTAACGCAAACTTTAATGATTTATTGGATAAACTTATAAATTAAGTTTAGCCTTAATTCAATAAATACTTACATCATAAAACCTGCATTAAGCTCTAGAGTACTCTAGATATCTGAGATGAGATAACCCATGGCTGCTAATCAGACTCCTTGAATGTTACGGTTAATAGTCCTCTAATGTTAGTAGACTGGAATAATGTAGTCCCGGGACAACGGAACTATGGGACCCTGATCTAGACTACTCTCATTTTTCTCTTAGACATTTAGACCACACTATTTGACATTGATTTATACAAAAAATTATGTTTTTTTTCAACCTTAATCAAGAGTATTCTCTTACGGCAATAGAGTAATTAACTATGAATGCTTTCATTCATAGGAACTAGAACCCAGATCTAAATAAACTCTAACATAATGTTAGGAAAAATCTGGTTGAAAGTATAAATCAATCTACCTCATGAAGGACGAACTCCCTAAACATCTTTAAAATGATATCAGAGATTTGCAAAGATGTTTTTCCTAAGCGATCAAGGAGTTAAATATATATCCAAAGTGGCAAGCCAGTCCGAATGTCCTGAGAGTCTATTCATCAAGGTAAGTGTACTCGCATAAAGGGTGCTCGACAAGCCAAGAGTAAGTATACTTGCCATAAGGTATCTCCAATAAAAGAAGACCAACTTGGTCCCATGAGCCAAGGAGAGAATAATAACTCAAAGAATAATGCATGAATTACCTTGTCAGCAGCAGTGACTACTCAAAAAATGATGTGACTACTCTTCTTAGCCCCATTCTTACTAGCATACCTATTCGATGATGGGCAACTCGCCCCCATCAACCGACAGATCTATACTCACTCGCATGCATACCTCAATCAGCTTAGGTGAGAATTTGCTTATACTAGATTTACCTTATATGTAAATTCCATATTTGGTCACCTCTTAATATTATAAAAGAGAGACTCCTTTCTAATGATGGGACCTTTTGGCTCTCCCTATAGATCCTCCACTTTGTAATAATACTTAATTCTAATTAAGTTTATAACTATACTTATTTTAAAAAATTTCCAATTTTTAGGTTGGAAGTGCGAGAAATGTCTTATTTTCTCTTAGGGTTGTGGTATTGAAAGTGAAGCGGTGTGAAGGGAGAGAAGAGAAGAATAGAAACTGATGGGTTGGTTATAGGAGGCAGTTGGAGGCGGTTTCTTAAAGGAACTAAGCGGAGATCATGTAGTCGTGATCCTTAGTAAGATGCAGCCATTATGAGTTGTAAATTATACCGCTTTGTATTTACGCATATATTATCATGGAAATTCACTCAATTTGATCTCAGACCGACCATTCAAGTTTGACCTCATTTACTGTAGGAAAAAAAGGGCACAAAAAATGGAGGTTATCTCCCGTATGTTTTTTTATTTTTTAGACAATGGAAAATTAGGAATTGAGTTATCAATTCATATTGTTTTAAATATTTTAAAAGTGGTATATGACTATCATTTTAATTGATTTTTTTATGATTTATGTATTTTGGGTTAATTTTTTTTTTATGTTACTTTTAATTAACATGGGCACATCTGTAGCTGCAGGTTCTTTAAGCTTTCTCACTTGGGAAGCAGCGGCTATTAAAATTTCATTTAGGATTATCAGGTAATCTAGAGTTTTTTTTCTTGAGAATATATAGGGTCTTATCTAATTCATATTATTGTTCTAATAGAAATATTATAAAGTACGGTAGTAAAATTGGACGTGTTTTAAATATTATTCAAAATATTATATGAATTTTTGATAGTATAATTTCTTTTTTAAGTATTGCTAAAACTTATTTTACCTAAAGTTACTCCTGTAATTTTTAGCAAATATTTATTGTAATATAAATTAAATACTTTTAAATATTGAAATTAATATTACTTTCATTTAAATGCCCTTAGAATAGATTTTAAAACAATATATGTACATAAATTAGTTTATGATTTTATTGTGAGTTATATATCATATTATAATTTAATTAAATTCTTCTTGTAAATTTTATCTTTGAAAATTTTAAAGATAAAACTATCTTAAATTATATATCAAACGATATTTATAAGGTGAAATATAAAAGCTAAATAATTAAATTTATTATATTTATTTAACCAATGCAAAATATTAAGTAAAAATGAATCTAAATAAAGTTTATATTTTAAACTATTTTTATCTATTTTAATTAAAACGATAGTAATTTTAAATGATTTTCGAATGTCATGCTCTAATAAAGAAAAAATTATTGCAGCATAAATTATAAAGTTATAAATATATAAATTAATAATATATGTATATGAATACTTATGAGATAAAATTGGAATTGATAGAGGCAGACAAAAATATTTAAGAATTTATTTTCTGTGATATATTATATTGATATTTATTCAAATTGATATTATATAATAAATTACAAATTATAAACACACCCACACATATAGATAATTTAATCAAAGAAAAAATTGCACTTGGATATATTTTTATTTTCGATTAGTTTTGATCTTGTTTGGCATTAAATTTTGTTGTGTTTTCTATTTTTATTTTTATATTACTTTTAAAGATACTCAGATTAACTTTTAATTATTTTAAGTGATTTTAAAAACACACATTAACTCTAAATATATTTTATTTTGCATCAAAAAATATATATAATAAAATAAAACCAAAACTAATCCCGCTTTCAAAAATAATCTCATAATTATTTATTGGCTCAATAGTGCTTTCCAGATATAATATGATTTAAACGAGGAGTTTGTAATAAAAATTTTCAAATGTCAAAAAATGGGCATTAACTTTAGTCTTCTCATTTTTTTAATTTCATATATACATCATCTATTTATATATTCATAAAAATTTTATGTACTGAATTATAACTCTTAAAATTCCATGAAACCTGACTTCTGCAATCTTGAGGAGCAGATGACTCCATCCCCTTCCTATATTTGTCCCCACACCAGCTTTTCTCTGGAGTTCAAACTTACATTACTGCCCACAACAGTCCATTTTTTTTGTGGGTCTTAATGGCCAAGTCTCCATCCTGATCCTACATGAACACCTTGGTTGTCTGAAACAAGTAGCAGAAAAGAAAGGTAAAGCAGGAAGAAAAGAAAACAGGAGAACTAGTAGCTATACTAAATTGTAAAACCTTGCATGTACAATGTGTGAATATTGTCGATGTATATATAAAATGTATAGATGGAGGTTTGTAACACAGCAACGATTAGAATGTAAGCTATAATTCTATTGTGCTTGTGATGAAGATCACTGCTGCAGAGAATAGATGGAGGTTTGTAACACAACGATTAGAATGTAAGCTCCAGAATTCTATTGTGCTTGTACGATGAAGATTACTGCTGCAGAGAATAGATGGAGGTTTGTAACACAACGATTAGAATGTAAGCTCCAGAATTCTATTGTGCTTGTACGATGAAGATTATTGCTGCAGAGGAGGTGGAGTATCCGTTAGCTAAGAGGGATGAAACCCATGTGATATGGTAAATATTATCAAAATTGCTAAGATTCACAGCCACAACATCTACGTTTATGGCCTTTCAAAGGTGGTAGTCACCAGCTCCTTCCTCCTCCTTCTAGAATGCCAAAGCCTTTGGGTGCTTTCTAGCTGACTTCTCTCATGGATGAATTAGATCTCAACCCAATGACAAAGAATTTTGAATGAGAGAATAGAAGGAGAGAATGAGGAATTTTATTACAAGTATTTGCTAAATAGTTTTCAACTTAGCTTACATCACAATAGTCTTTCATATTTATAAGCATGAGAGTAAAATCTAAAGATTACTATAATATTACAATTATTTCCATAGAAGTATACTCTAGAGTCTTCCTATTTATTACTGTGGTATTTATTTTTGATTTGTGTTCGTGCGTGTATATGTGAGGGGACACCATGCAGATCTGAGGATGTACTTTTTGAGGTGATCGGGTACGACATCGAGGAATAATGTACTATTTCAAAAAATAGAAGTCACTACCATACAATGGACCTAATCACCTAATAAGGACCCCTAAGACATGATGAGTCTTCAAATATACCAGAGATTTTTTCCCTACTTTACATGGAAAAGTAAAGTAGGGTTTATTTAAATTGAGTTTATTAAGTTCCCTATGGAGGCAAGCCTCCATAGTTAATTACATCTTAAGAAAATTGAATTCCTTAAGAATACTCTCGATTAAAGTAGACGATTGTTGTCTCTGAAGAATTCAAAGCCAAGACTATCAAATGATTGACTATTTTATAAAATAAAATGGGATAGATCAAGGAGAAGACTTATTTTGGAATCAAAGGGAGAAAGTATGATATGCTCATGACACTGTATTTAGTGAGCATTCCAATCTACTACATAATTGGGCTTTATATATTTGAAATTGAATAGATTTAGTTGTTTGAGTTTTTTATTAGATTACTGGGCTTATAATCCATCAACACAAGATTGTAGAAATGTAAGAGATGAGAATTTATACTTGAAAGAAATAGTAACCTTAGATCCTATATGGAGCTTTGAGGCCAAAAGCACTAAATCTAAGAAAGAGGTATATAGTTTACCTCCACAAGAGAGAGTAAACCACCTGACTACTAGACTTATTACCACCTAGAGTGGCAGCGAGCTAATTTCTCATACACTTTAAATCTATGTAGGCAAGTCATATGCTTTTGTAAGATGGCTAGACTATTATTTATTTAGAAAAGAAGCTAAAGTCCTTAAACTCACTCTCTAGACTAGCATGAGTGGTATGAACAATGTTCTAAATTAATGCAAATTTTATCAAATTTTATTTAATTTTGGACTCTTTGTTTGAACACAAGGTATGAGATTTTGTATGCCTAAATGCATGAGAACTTTTATGGGCCAAATCAAGAGTAAAAAAGGGCATTCTTCCATCAAAGGCTCTCAGAGGTTAAGCCTTTATTCTCGGCATAAAGCCCCTTAACAAGAGTGGAAGAATATGAAAAGCTTGATGTTATATTTACAATCATCTAGCTAAGGAGTTGCTCAATATTTTTTTATCTTGATTTAACTACTAGGCTTTTATGTGAGGTTATGAATTATTTTAAAAATTTTAATTATGAGTTAATTGGGGTAGAAAATTAATTTCATCCTAAGAGCCTATGCATCCACACATTCAAACATTAAACATGAAGAAACTAGAAAAAGCATGCAATTCTAATGCATAATCTAAACACAAAATCAAGTAGTTTTATAAACTATTGTAAAAGAATAAAGGGGCAGTGCGGCCAAGTTTCGCCGTACACCCCAAAAAAAGAAAAAAAAGATGGGTAGCCGAGCTCTATCCTTATACAACCCATATTACAAAAATAATACATGGGTCTTCTTTTCTTCATTTCTTCCTTCTCTTTCTTTTGATTTAATTTTCTCCAAAGGTATCACAGGGCACCCCAAGGACTAAGGTTCTCTCTAAGCTAATTCTAATCATAACACAAATCCTAATTCTAATACAAAATTACATTAAAAATAGAAAAAAAGTCTAGCTATACCAAAAAACAAATGTTAGCTAAACACACCATACAACCCAAGTAGTTATATAAATAATTTGGACTTAGCACCCCACACATGGGCAACCAAGCCCACTTGTCCTAACTTGAGTTATGCTTACAAGCAAGCAGTAAGTATTTATATTTTATTACAAGGACTTAAGCACAACCTCGCATAAAATATGATTAAAGCTAATAAGATAACATCCAGTCTATGAAACATACACCCTAACATCCAGTCTAAAATATTACATCACAAAATAAAATATAATACCATACACACAATCAATACATCGACCTAGCCTAATTCTAGGGTCGGTGACCTAGTATTCTAGTGTGTGAAAAGAAGGCTTGTCCAGCAAGACTTTACTAGGCTTCTTTAGTTTAAGTTTCAATTTGAAGTTTGAATTTGTTTAAATTTTACCTTTGGGTGATTTCAATTTAAATGATTTAATAATTTATTTTTTATTTTTATTTCACTTTTATTTGGTAAAAGTGATGTTTAAGTTTTCAAGAATGAAGAGTAAAATGAATTTCATTTGTAGATGAAACTCACCCTGTTCTACATCCTAACTCCTAAAGAGTTTAACTAAGGTCCTTAAGTATCTTAATTAACCCATTTGAATTTGTGTAATTTATATGATATGATATGATTTAGATTTTAGAATTTGAGTTTGTTTAATCTTCCTCTATTTGATTGATTAATTTTGGATTAAATGTGTTGATTTAATTAAATTTTGATAATTCAATATCCTTAATATCTAATGAAGTTTAAGTTTGCTTAAATCCATGTGTTTTTGATTGATTAATTTTAAATTAGATGTTTTGATTTAATTAATATTTTGATAATTCAATATCCTTTAATATCTAATGAAGTTTAAGTTTGTTTAAATCCATGTGTTTTTGATTGATTAATTTTAGATTAGATGTTTTAATCTAATTAATATTTTGATAATTCACTATCCTTTAATTCAATCTCTTGTTTCTTTCCCTTGGATTTTAATTTGATTTTTTAATTTCATATGATTAATATCATTTCGATGTTATTGTAATTCATTGATTTCATTATTCCATTTAAGTTTGATTTAGATAGGTGAATGCATTTTAATTTACTTATGATTTATTTGAAGTTTAATGTATTCTTTTATTTTAATTTCAATTAAAGGTTTAACTTATTGAATTTAGCGGTTTAGTTTATGTATAGATTATCTCTTTAGTTTGATGATTAATACCTTATCTTAATCAATTGGTTTATTTTATTTCAGTTTTAATTTTTTTGACTTATTTTGATATTATTTGAAATTAAGAGTAATTGGGTATGATTTAATAACTTCAAAGTTTATATTTAATTTTATGTTTATTTGATTTGATTATGGTTTATTTATTTATAGTTCGATTGGATAAAATGAATTGAAAGTTTGCTTTAATTTAATTGAGTTTGATTATTTATGATTAGAATTTCATTTTAATTTCATTCATTTATCATGTTTATTAGATTTATTTTATGTTTTGATTTTACACATTTTAATAATTAATAAATTTATCTTATTTAAGTATGTTGAATTAAATTTAATTTGATCATGTATTAAATTAATGAGTGTCTTTCTTCATTTGATTTAATTTGATTTGATTAGCTTTATTAATCTATAGGTTTGTTTAGGTTCAATGTGTTTATATAATTAGTTTAATTAAGAAGTGTGTTTAAATTATTAAATTAAATAAAGGTTTGTTTAATTTTAAATTTGGTTTCATATTTGTTTAGGTTAATGATGTAATTAATGACCTAATTATTTAAATTTAATTTAGGGTTTGATTAGCATTTAATTACATTTTAATTATGTTCAAATTTATGTTTGCTTAAGCTTAAGTTTAATGTGATTACTTCAATTAACTTAATTGGTTTATTTTAAGATGTGTGATTAAATTAATTAGTGGAATGATTAAAGATTTTATTTGAGTTTGATTTAAGAATTAATGTTAATGTGATTTATTTAAATCAATTTGGTTCATTAAGATATGGATTAATTCATTAAGTTTGTATTAATTAGATGTTTAATTAATTAAGTCATTAAGGATAATTAAATTTTGAATGATCGATTAATTAAAGATTTGTTTAATTAATGACTTAATTTTCCACATGTGAGTGATTTGATTTAGTGTTAAGTGTTGGTTAAGTTTGATTTGATTAAAGGATTATTGTTATTATCATCATTATTAAGTGAATTAACTCTATTTTATTTCAATTAAGTTTGATTATTTATGATTAGAGTTTTATCGATTTGATTCATTTATTATGTTTATTTGATTTCATGAGCGTTTTGATTTAGTTATTAGGTTGAAATATTTAATGATTGAGTAACTCTCTTATTCCAAATGGATTGATTTAGATATTAAATTAATTAAGTTCACTTTAGCTTCATTTGGTTTGATTTGGTTTAAGGAATGTGAAAGAGATTTGCTAATCCTAACCCCATTCCCCATGTGTAAGTTAATTTGGTTTAATGAAGAGTTGTTAAGTTGATTTTGTGATTTAATTAAGTTAAGGTGTGAATTAAATGAATTAATTAACCCTTACCTATATCACCTTAAGTTAATTAACTAATTAATAATGAGCTAATATGATATGCATATGCTTTGGAAATAAAATCAGCAATGATCCTATGAAATTAAAAGGGCCTAATGCAATTTGGCTCATAATTATTGGTTAATTAAACTATGGGGTTTAATAAAGTACTCTTATAACCCTCCCACACATGTAGACTAGTTATAATTTCCTTAGAATTCTCTTAAGTTGTTGAACACCTAAGAATCTATCCAAGAAACTTAATTAGACAAGTCTGGAATGATTATGATTTCAATTTGATTAATCAAGCCATTTAATTAATGAATTAAACCATTAATTAATCTCAACTCAAGTGAAATGACTTAGGGAAAATAATGAGAAAGAGGTCACAATCTCATTCCCCATGTCCATCCACTATCTCACAATGATTAACAAGTTTAATGATTTTTCTTACTATTTGGAATATTAATTAATCACTAATTAATTAAGAGAGTAATTAAGGCTAAGACAAGCAATATCCCTAATTAACCAAGCAATAAATCTCAAGAAAATCATGGGAGTTAGAGGTCATCCAATTAATAAACTTCAGAAAGTTTGGAATTAATTACTTGGGTAATTAGAGATTAATTAAGCTAATTAATTTTTCAATTAAACTCAAATTAAGCTTTAATACTATTCAAAATTAATTATAATTAATTATAAATTAAGCCCCTCTAAAATACCTTTAAAATGAGCTCTCATTTGTATTTTTTGGATTTTCTAGGATTAGTTATGAATTTTCAAAGTTTCAGCTGATTTAACCAAATTTTATAAGCTATACTGATTTATTTAATTAAAATAGATCATTTGAACTTCTAAATTCAATATCTTTTAATACAGCTATTATTTTGTCTTAAAATTTTTATGGTAGGTAGAATTCAAACTTAGTTTCAATCTCTGAAAATTTCACCTCAATCCGATTTATATTTTTAGAGTAATTAATAAAATTTATTTTCACTAAAACCTAAATTAAGCTCATACCATTCAGTGGAATTTGAGGATTTTTGATTCTTTGGATTCCTCTCGGGAAGATGAATCCAACAAGCCCATAGTCATAATTTTTTGCTAAGTATTTTTTTTTATGAATTTTTAAAGTTTCACACAACTTGAATAATTTTTAAAATAAAAATAGGCAATTTTCCCACTTAACCTAGTTAGCGCGACGGCAACACGGCCACTCACATGATTGGATCTGTTGCATGGTGCGCAATTTGTTGGCGATGTCGGCCAACGCGAAAGATCGCATCGAGCGACGCGGCGAATCGGATCCGACCGTTTGATCATGGATTGGATGGTCCATATTTGAACCATGGATCCGAAGGGTGAAACACGCAGATAAGATCCGAAGGGTGAAATGCGCGGATCGGATCCATTATTTGATCTGATTGACGGTCCAGATGATGGATTCGATGGGTGGAATGCATAGATCCAGTGCATGAACCAGATCGTGCAATCGCAGATCGGACGGTCTGGATCTGATACGCAGATATGATGCAATCTGCGGGTCAAAACAATGCATATCTAAGTGCTAACTGCAGTCATCCATTTCTCTGAACTAGATATCGGACTTTTGCTATTCTCCCTGGTTGAAACCGATGAAATAGTGGTTATTTGAGCTCAAAAGCCACCTATTTGGGCAATTTTGGGCTCAATATTTTAGCGACCTTCATCGAAAAACACTCCAAATCATATTGGGATAGTGTAAAATGAAAAATGTGAGGGTAATCTATGAGAAATTCCTATAATCGAGCATATATTTGCACAAACGGAAGATCTTAAGGCTGTCTATGATTTGATGAAATTACCTCACCGAGAATGGTTTTGGCGGTGATGATCCAGCATGCTTGAGTGGAGGAAGAAGCCTTGGAGTGAGATTAGACTTGCACCTTCACTTTGAAATGATGTATTCTTCACTTTTCATCGCCTCATCAATCCACCTAGTTTTAATATTTTTTAGCTCAAGAGAAGTGGGGAAGTTGTGGCTGATGGCTTTGGGGGTTCCAAGAGGATGGAATGAAGAGAATATGCTCAACTTTTAACCCCTCTCTCTTCTCTTCAAGTGGATGGACAAAAATCCATCTTTAAGTGTGATGGGGAGATGGTTGGGAGGTAATGGCCAATTGGGGATTTTGAATTTAGCTCCCAAAGTCTTCATTTGCTGCCATAAGATCAACTCCATTGAATGCAAGTGGTGGGGAGGTTTGAATGAAAGTGATGGGGGAGAATTGAATGAGATTAAGTAGAATCTTATGTGGGGGAGGCTCCATGAGTGATTTGATTAGGTTGGACTGATCTTAGGTTGATCCTAAGTGGGTTTAAGATGGGTTGGATTAGATTACAATGGGTTTTGACTTGATTCAAATGGGTTCGGCTCAATTTGGGTCATATGGGCCATATTGGGTCAAGTTGGGTTAGTTTGACCAATTGGTCAAATTGGATCAAACCAAATATTAGGTTAGGTTCAAATGATTATTTGAAAAGTTTTGGTATGATCAATTTGATTTAATTTTGCTTAGCATTGATTTTGGCTCATTTGGAATCAATTGGGTCAAATGGGTCAAGTTGACCAATTTGACTAAAATTGGCCAAATTGGCTTGGGTTATGGGTTGATTCATGTTCAATTGGCTAATTGAAGATGAATGTGGTCTTTGGTTCGAATCAATTTGGATTTAATTTGGATTTAGGCCAAATTGACCCTTTAGGTTAATTTGGGAAAAATGGCTCAATTGGGCTCGATTGATCAAATTAGGTTCAATTATTGCTTTGGTCAAGTTCAATAATCAATTTGGGTTAGATCATGATTTGACCCAATTTGGTCCTTTAGGCCAATTTGGGTCAACTTGGATCGAATGGCCAATTGGGCTTGGTTTGGCTTAATTGGTGGTCAAGTCATATTTAAATATTGATTTTGGATTGATTCAAATCATTGGTTTCAATCAATTTGGTGTAGGATAAGTTTTGACTAGTTTTGGTTCATTTGGGCTAAGGGTTGACTTGGTTAAATGACTAAGTTGACTTGGTTTGACCCAATTAATTATAATTGATCATCCTAGGGTGATCAATAATCATGGTGGAAGGTTTTGGTGAGCTTGGTTCAATCCAATTTGGGTTGGATTGGAAGTTGGCTCAAATGGGTCCTTTAGGTCACTTTGGGTCAATTGGACCTAAGGGGGTCAATTGGTTTAGTTTTGGTTTGATTCGAGTTTAGTTGAACTTATATATGAGCCCTGGATTGAAATATAAATTCAATGGCAAATCAATTTGGAGTCTAAGGGATTTTGGCTCATTCAAAAATTTCAAGTCAAAAGGGCTAGGTTCGGTTAGGCTTCAGTTAGCTTTGATTTAATTTGATGATTGTAGGTTTCATTTTAATTTGGGTAGATAATTGAATGAATGATTGATTCAAGATAAAATCCATTGGTTTCGAGTGTCTTTGGATAGGATTTGGTTAAGTCTAAGAAATTGGCTTAAAGGGTATAAATTGGATTTTGGTTTGATGTTGGATTTGGTCTTATCCACTTGGATTTATATTTCATTTATATTAAATATAAATGAAGATATAAAAGATTAATGAGAAAATCACCTGAGTTTGGAGTGATTAGGAAGCAAATTTGACCAAGTCCATGGATGTAGATCAAAAAGGCTTAGAGCGCGATCAATTTAGTTTGATTCATTTTTTGTCATTGAAGGCTAGTTTCATTTATATTTGTGAATATGAATAAAGAAATAATTGATTTATATAGAAATCAATTGATTTTGATTTGATCTAAAGGGAGTTTTGGCTAAGCTTATGAAGGTGGTTCATATGGCTTAGGAAGGGTCTTAGGATTTGAATTTAATTTTGGGTTTCAATCATTTGGAGTCAAATTTGGGATATGGATTCAAAATTTGGATTTAAATTTGAGGTTCGATTTGATATTTGAATGTGGGTTTGATTTGAGAAAGTGTATCTAGATTGGGTTTAGGCAATAGGACAGGTGATTTTCTTAAGCCCTAAAGCATAGCCTAATCTTATGATTAACCCTTCTAAGTCTCTAGGCTTAGGTTAAGTGTTCACCTAATCACTAGATGTGTCTTATGACTAAGAAATTTTAGTGCCTAGAAGATTCTTATGTTTAAGAAGAGGAGGTTGAGAGCTCACTCCAAAAGTGAGGTCAACAAAAGGACCCCTAATAGGTGTGGTTTAACTGACAAGGAACACCACAAGTATTAGCGTTGATCGAAATGATCCACAACATCCAGAAGATTGCAAAAACTAATGGAAAGAATCTATACATAAACCCGAGAGATAGATAGAATCACGATCTTAGTGCGATGCAGCTCTCTTTATGGTAAGGGCATAAGAGAGCAAGAAAGAATTGGGATTGAATACATGAACCTTCCACTGGGAAGGGTTCAAGAGAGGATAAGAATCTATAATCCAATGGGGATCAAGATCAAATTAGTTTTAATTTATTTTATTTTAATTAATGTGGAGGCATATCCGCTAGGGATATGTGCTCGAAGCCGCTAGGGATTGGGTTTGTGAACCTTCCACTAGGGAAGCAGGTTCGGGCTACCCATTGGGGATAAGTGTTCGATTGGATTTCTTTGATTTATTTGATTAGACTCTGCTTGGGAGGTTGGTTTAATTGTTATGGCTCCACTGAGGAGAATGGTTCTTGATTGAGGGCATATTGTCAGGGATACACACTTAGTTAGATTAGTTTGATTTAGATATAAGCTCCACTAGAGAGGCTAATTTGATCTGCGCCTCATTGGGTAGAAATTTGGTTTGTTCGATATGTTTAATTTGACTCTACTAGGGAGGTTAGTTTTGAATTTTTTTTATTATGGACCCTGTCAGTGTACAATGGACCACACTAAGAAAGAGCCATGGGGGGCCTTGGCCTATCTTAGATTTATAAGTCCGAAGGGGTAGTCTACTTGCCATAAGGTAGAACTATCCGACCTAAGGGGTTACCTTTTGGTGTGCAATGACTATGCTATGAAGAAAGCATAGCAGACTTACATCTTTCAAAGGAGGGAAAAACCTCTGGGTGATCTGTTGGATGGACAACACATTGAACCCTACTTAAGGAGACTACTGAGTGAGCATCACTGGGGATCTTACCTCAACTCATGAGTAGTCCTGATGATTAATTTGATTTGATGTGTTTTGAATTAATTTAACTTGGTGTGTTATGTTATGGACCCTGTTGGCATGCGATGGATCTACAGAGAAGGGGCTATGTCGGCCTTGACCTGTCTCAGGCTTATGAATCCAAAGGGGTAGTCTACCACCATCGTAGGACTACGCAAGGGTTGCCTTTTGTGCAATGGTGCATTGGGAGAAAGTGTACAGACTTACATCTTCTAAAGAAGTGATCAACCATGATTGATGGAAAACAAATCAAACCAGACCTAGGGTGACTATGACCAAATGTCACTGTGGACTCATATCGACTCAAGAATAGTCAAAATTAATTTAATTTTAGATAGACCCTAACCGTGTACGATGGATCTACTAAGAAGAAGCTAATATTAGCCTAGACCTATCTTAGATTTACAAATCTGAAGGGATAGTCTACTGACCATGAGGTAGAGCTAACCAACCTAAGGGGTGCCTTTTAGTGTGCAATGGTCAAACTAGGAAGAAAGCTTATAGACTTACAACTTCCTGAACAAGGAACTACTGGGGTGATCGGTTGCTATCATAACAAATCAAACCCAACCTAAGGCTGCTCGCGGTGTACAACGGTCGTGATGGAAAGAATGTGTAATAGATTTATATCTTCCAAAGCAAGGATGACCACCGGGGTGACCTGTTGGCACACGAGTCAAACTCAAGGGGTGACTAATTGAGAGTGCCACCGGGACTTATCTCAACCTAATTATCATTCCTATGGTGAGTTTTCGATTGCCTTAAAGATAGGATGCCTGAGAGGAAAAGGTACCACTGGGGGTTTTCCTCCTAATCCATAAGCAAAATATATATTTTGTTTTATTTATATGCATGGACCCTGTTGGTGTGCGAGGGACCACACTAAGAAGGAGCTTATATCAGCTTAGTCCTACCTCAGACTTACTAGACCAAGGGAGAATATGCATATCCGCAAGACAAATTCTCTAACCACAGAGGTGGCTAATAGGAAAGGGGACTGTCTAATCCAAAAGTAACCCTGGTAGTGTCTAAATGAGGTTGCTAAGGATGTGATCCAAATAGAGTGCCCACAGGGGAGGTGCCGCTAAGGGCTTTATCCAGGGCCCTGTAAAAGAAAGCCTATATGTATACGGTGGCCAAGTCTAGGAGAAAGCTTATAGGCTTACATTTGCCACATGTGGTGTATTTACCAGGTGGGTCACCGTTAGCATGGCGATAACCAATCAACCTGAGGTGCCCGTCAGTTTACGATGATCAACCTGAGAAGAAGGCTTATAGACTTACACCTTCATAGATAGAAATGATCATTGGGATAGTCTATCATCGACGGGACATACTATCGACCTAGGGTGACTACCAAGTGGGGAGTCCCGTGTAAGAACTAAACTCAAGCTTGAAGTAGTCAGGAGGAAAGGAGCTACTAGGGAACTTATCCTTAACCTCAAATATACTCAACCCAGTTAGATCATGATAACTAGTCCAAGAAGAAAGCGTGCAGGCTTATAGCCTCTTAGACAAAGTCAACATGGGGTAGTTTACTGGCTGTGTAGTAAGGCCTACCAAACTAACAAGGTGCTCGTCAGTTTGCAATGGTCAAGTTAAGAAGAAAGCTTGTAGACTTACATCCGCTAGACAAGTAACCACTGGGGTGACACACTAGCAAGGCATCACATCATCCCTACCTAGAGCAGCTAATGAGTGAGTGTCATAGGGGGTTTTATCCCACATCAAAATAGCCCGAGATAAAAGATATATGTTTATTTTATATGTGGTTGTGTGTAGTTTGTGTTGGTGTTGATTTACTAGGATGGATGTCGCTTGGGTTCCTTACACCTACCCTAAACACATCATGGTGGATTAGCAAGCAAAGATATGTATTAACACAGAAGAGATGAAATTTGAGATAAAAGGAAGTTTTATTGATAATCATTTTGGAATGTGATTTATGGATATTATTTCTTTAGGTAGAGCCCATTGATTGGAAGCATTGGGCGCTCTCCCTTATAATTTATGAGTTAATAAGATCCTCCTTGGTAAGCCCTCTCTATGGCATATGGGCCTTACCAAGTGGGTTCAAACTTGCCTCCCATCTTTCAACGGGCAATAATTGGTCTACTTAGAACTAAAACAAGCTCTCCTACTTAAAAATCTCTAGGATGGACCAACTTATTATGAGCTTGAATCATCTTGGCTTTGTATAACTGGTTCATGGGCATGCCTTAAATATCTTCTCCTCAAGCTTATTACCCTATCCGCAAATTCTGGTATCTGCTTCTGGAGAAAAGGGGTGGACTATGTTAGAGTTCTATAAGTGGTGCGGTACTAAGGCTTCAAATTAACTTTCATGCATTATCGTTGTCATCTAGTGGCTTCTTTAGTATTTGAATGAGAGTTGTGTTAAAATCTCCTACTAACCCATTTTCCCTTGGATAGTAGATGGTAGAGTACCTCCAATATATGCTATGTCTCTGGGTAAAGTTATTGATCTTGGTGCTCTTGAATGTACCATTATCAGATATAATTTGATGAGGCACCATGAACCTATATACGATATGGTTCCGAAAAGTTGGAGCACATGTTGATCCATGACCTCTTTGAGTAGAATAGCCTCGACCCACTTGGAAAAGCAGTCAGTAGTAGCTAGGATGAATCAATAACCTTTGGAAGAAGGAGGATCATTCAGACCCATAATGTTAGTACCGCAACACTCAAATGACCATGAAGTTGATGTCAGATAGAGAATGTTTGGTGGTTGGTGCAGAACCACACCGTATACTTGACACTGATGGCATCTCTTAGCTACATCCATGCAATCAGTAATCATCGTAAGCCAGTAGTATCCAATCTCTTGATTTTGGCTTTCATCTTCAGACTAGATTGATGCGCTCCATATAGACCGGAGTGTACCTCAATCACGATCTTATGGGCTTTGTGTTTATCTAAGCAACGTAACCACATATGATCAAAAGACTGCCGATACAAGGTGCCATCCACCAGCATAGGAAAGGGCTCTCTATTTCATTTGATGGGCTTGAGACTTCTCTTGAGGTAGTTTGCATTTTTTTAGATAATCAATGAATGGTTGCCTCCAATTTAACTCCTTATCCTTTTTGTCAATGACAACCTTCCCTTCAAGAGAGTATTTATCGATGAGTTTAGTATCAATAAGAGATAAGACTTGTCAATTTTGAATTTTTATTGATATGGACTCATCTTCCGGACATGCCAATTCTTTGGCAAGCTTGGCTAATGCATTTGCTACTGCATTCTCCCCTTGAGGAATCTTATAGATGGTAACCTCTGGGATTTGAGCCAATAGGTCCATGGTGTACTCTTATGATAGTGATAGAGTTTAGGCTTGAGAACCTTATAAGACTCAACTACTTTTTGGTTGAGAGTCCCCATAGATATTGATATTTTGGATGCATAATGTGACAACTAACTCCATATCGGCAATTAGAGCCTCATATTCAACTTCATTAATGGTGCATGGATTGGACAGATGGTATGAGAATCTCATCATATTGCAGTCCAGAGTTTGGAGAACTATTCCTACCCTTGCCTTGCCTATAAGAGTAGATTATGGTTCTTCTCCCTTTTGAGAGGAAGCTGCACCATCAAAGTACATTTGCTAGTGGCGAGCACTAGTATTCCCTAAGTTCATGATTTGTTCATTGGGGAGATCATCATTCGAGAATCAAAAGGAGTGGATGTGCTACTAAGAAATCGAAGTGCTTATCCTTTCAGTGAGGCATACAAATGTTATATCAAACTAAGACAAAATCATGGACCAACATGCCAACTGTCCAGATAAGGTCAGCTAAGTCATGAGATATTACAGTGAATTGACTCTAGAGATCATGATCACCTTATGAGAGAACATGTAGTGTCATAGCTTTTGTGATGTAAAGATTAAAGCTAGGCAGTACTTTTCAATAGGATTATTTGCCTCAGCAGGGATTATACGACGATTGAGATAGTAGAGAGTGTTCTCCTTCCCTTCATCATTTTTTTGAGCCAACAAAGCGCCAAGGGAGTCGTCTAATGCAACAGTATATAATATGAGCGGCTTGCCTAGGATAGGGGCTACTAGAACTGGCAGCATCATCAAGTAGTGCTTGATGTCTTCAAAATCATGTTGACACTTATCATCCCACTTGAACTTGGTATCCTTTTTGACAAGTGTTGAGAATGGTTGGCATCTTCATGATAGGTTGGATATGAAGCATCTTAGATACACCATCCACCTTTGGAATGATCTAAGTTGAGTTAGACTTTTAGGGGGTGGCATTTTAAGATAGCTTTGATCTTCTCTAGAGATATCTATTCCCCTTTGTTGGACAACAAACCCAAGGAATTTTCCTTAAGCTACTTCGAATGCACACTTTAGGGGATTCATTTTGAGGTTCAATTACCTTAACCATTCAAAAACTACTCTCAAGTCAAAGAGATGGTCTTTTTTTTTCTTTTGACTACTAGATCATCAACATAGCATTCAACTTGATGATGAATGAGTTCATTGAAGATTTGAGTCATGGCCCACTGATATGTAGTACCAGCATTTTTAAGGCCGAAAGGCATGACCTTATAATAATAGATTCTAATCAGGGTTTGAAAAGTAGTGTTTCTTTCATCCTCGGTAGCCATCTTGATTTGGATGACCCATCTTTAAAGGAGAATACTGCATGAGATGGGGTGATGTCCACCATTAATTTTGGTATAGGAAGTGAAAATTCATCCTTAGGACATGCCTTATTTAGATCCCTAAAATCAACGCATATGCGAATTTGGCCATTCTTTTTCTTAATTGGGATGACACTGGCTAACTAGGTAGGATATTTTTCTTCCCTGATAAAGCCAGCATCAATCAATTTCTTGATTTTAGAAGTGACTTGCTATTCAATGTCTAATCGCATGCGTCTAGGAGCCTGCTTGATAGGGTTAGCATTAAGTTCTATTGCTAGTTTGTGGATTGCTATGCCAGGAGATAAACCAGGCATATCTTCATAACTCCATGCAAAGAAGTTCTTAAACTCAATCAATAGCTTCACTAAATTATCAGTTTCTTTTTCATTCAACATAGAACTGATGTATGTTGGACGTAGATCTTCTTCACCCTAAGTTGATTTCTTTGAGCTCGTTGATGGTTGATCTGATTTCCTCTTTGAACTTTGGTGGTGCATCCTTGACTTCAAAGTCATTTAGATCATCTGAAGTTTCTAAACACACCTCGTCATATGAGTTAGCATGATTTGAAAAGAACCTATTAGATTCTAAATGATTAGTTATGACTAAGCAATAATCATCATCATCAACTAGACCCACTATAAATCCTAGTTTCGGTCTTGATTGTGAATGTCTGCATTTGTTGTCCCATAACCTTTCAAAGTAATTTGACCTATGTTTAGACCAAGCATGTGGAATTAATCCTTTCTTTGCTAAATTAAGAACACAAGGCGAGTACCAATCAAAAGGTAATTCTATTAAATCTTTGTATGAATCATCCTCAAGTTCTACATCAGCTTCTTTACTTGAGGATGATGCTCCATGAAAGATCTTCATCACCTTTACATTTGTAGAAGACTTAAGAGCTTCTTAACTACCAAACCCTCAACTTTTTGTGAGGAAAATGGGGTTAGAGCTAAAGTTCCTAATTGATGCCTGACTATTTCACATATAGACTTGGATACACTTATGCTTTGCTTTGGAGGCTGGTCTTCATCACTATCACACTCTAACGTCACTTGAAAGGGATCTATAGCTGAGAAGAGATGACTGGTGTGCTAACAATATTAGATTCATCCTCCGAACTAGATTCTAAGTCTATGTGGATAACAGGTGTACTCCTGGTAGCAGAGACATAACTCCTATTGGGTGGCCAATAAGGAGGTCTTCCATCCCTAGGCATGTCTCTGGATCTGCCTCTTCCTCTGCCTAGTGGAGGTCAAGTCATCATACCTATATCTTCAAATAAAGTAACGAATTGTGGCTAGAATCTAATGTCAGGCTCTACTTTCTCCTCCAAGTCTATTTCGCTCCCTTTTATTTTCTTTCTCATTTTTTCTTTTCCTTTTTTTATTTTTCCTTTTCTTTTTCTTTCTTTTTTTCCTTTTCTTTTTCTTTAATCTTTGAACTTTGGCCAAGTTTGTGAGGATAGACTTGTTGATTTTGAGGGAGATAGTAGGCCGCATCCTCATATATTCTGACCACATAAACTGTGAATGGTTTAAGATCTCCTTTGATGCAGTATTCAATCCCACCCCTCATGAACTTCATGCATTGATGTAGAGAGGATGGAACCATGTTGTTCTCATGTATCCACAGTCTCCCAAGCAAAACATTGAAAGATGTATCTGAGTCTATAATATGAAACTTGGCAGTAGTCTTCCAATCATATACTTTTAATGACAACACTATAGAGCCTAAGGCCCTCTCGCCTTGTTCATTAAATCCTCTCAACATCATCCTCTCTTTTGAAAGTTTGGAGATGTCAATCCTTAAGTAGGTGAGGGTTTTTAGACTCATAATGTTTACTGATGTACCCTGATCAACAAGAACTTTGGATATCCTATATCTTTCAATATCCACTATAATGTAAAGAGGGTTATTGTGCTTGGTCATTCCTAGAAGCAAGTCTACATCATTGAATGTAACTCCTAGAGTGTCCTCTAAACTGTGAGTCTCCTCCTCAGTAGTGGTCACTGGGTTAAGCATATCTTCGAATTAAGAAGAGCCTTGATTAGAGATTCCCTCATGTCTTTGGATAAGATAAGGGCATCATATATGCTTAACTTAGTTGGTATCTTTCTAAGATGTGTTAGAATAGTCAACCTTGGCTTGATCCTCGACAAGCATATCCATGGGTGGAGTATCCTGTGGAGGGGCTATCTGGTCTTTAGAACCAATGATTTGCTTACCCTTATCATGAGGTGCCACCCTAGGAGGTAGAACTTTGCCACTGCGAAGGTTAACTTCAATGACCTCTTGGAATGATGAATTTGTAGGAAGTTCTACCTTCTCATTGGGTGTACCTACCACTTCTCTTATGGGATCATTGGGGTTAGAAGACTCCAAATCAATCTCAAAGAGGTGAACCCGTGTGATTTAGAAATGGGAAATCCATTTCTAAATCAGAAGAGGAATGATCAAAATTAGAGGTATTATTATTTAAAGTTAGAGAGTTATCTATGGGAATAAAATCAAGAGTATTAGAAGTGACACAAATGTAAGTGGAATCAGCTTTCTTCATTGATTTCTCAGATTTGAATGGAGGTATAAAATAGAAATCATGCAGAGTAAGTGGCGTGAGGGGTTTAGCGCCCCCCTTCCTGGATACAATATGGTTATTGGAAGAAGAGCTGGTTGAAGTGGTTATAGCTATAACTATGGAAGGAATGCTAGACTCGAACAGTGGTTGTACTACTATGCTATCCCATGCAAGTAAGGTAGATTGCTACTACTATTGAGCTGACACCTTCAAGTTGTCTTTGGCAACTTGCAAACCTTTCTTGGTGTTGGAGGTTTGGGTTGCTTCAAGCACCTATAAAGAAAGCTTCTTGATCTTAGAGACTACATTTTTAGAGGTTTGAGATAAGGCAATATCCCAACATTCTTTTATCTTAAGAGGATTGCAAGTATCCCCAAGAATTACTCTGATGGAACTGGAGGGTTATTCTAACAAGTATTCCTTGGAGATAACAATAGCTCCTGATTTGTAGCTGCACTCAAGCCGGTCCTTAAAGGTGATACAATCCTCCAAGACATGACTAACCATGTGGTGGTAGGGGCAATAGTTAGATCATTACTCTTGCCCACATCTTCTGGCCTCTTGGGCTTAGGTAACTGAAAATCAGGTTTCTTTAAGAGGTTCTTAAAGATCTTCCTAACTATCTCCCTCTTAAATGAATATGGCTTATTCAATCTATCGGCAAGAGTAGGTGGGTAATTGCTACCTGGCGGTGGATATGAGTACCGCTGTTGAGTATGCTATGGAGGAGGTGGCGGTGACCATTGTGGAAACTGTGGTGGCTGGTATGTTGGTCGAGGTGGTGGTAGAGGAGGTAGCAATGGAGGCTGCTATGCATGAGGTCTCTCATCCGAGCAGCTCACCGCTTTTGTTCCCGACACTACTATCCCCTTCAATGCTTTCTCGTGGGGGCTTGAATGATTGGTCTTGAAAGGTAACTATTTGGCCTCCCGTTGTAGGTTAGCCACCTTGTTGATTAGTTTCTCAAAGATTTTGATTGTAAATCTCTTGAGCATGAAAGCAACCAGGCCATGAATATTCTTGAGAATAATTTCTATAGCATGCTACTTGGACAAATATAATTTGCATTTCATACTCAGGTTTTGCCACCTGAGAATATAATCAACAAAAGACTCATTGAAATTTTGTTGTGTAATAACGAGGTCACCCATAATTATTCTTTGCTAGGCTCCGACAAACCTCTTAATGAAGAGGTGCTTCAACTCAGTAAAAGTCTTCACTGAACCATTGGGCGGTTCAACATACCAATCAAATACAGTCACTGACAGACTACTAATGAAGAGTCAGAATAGAAGTGCATCACTAACTCCGATGTTGCAACAGCTAGCTCTAAAGTGTGCTATATACTGCTGAGGGTTTCCATAACCATTAAAGATCTTGAAGGATGGTGGAACAAAACCCTTGGGATATTGGACTGCATCGAATTCCTCTGGGTAGGGTCTACCCTTTAGAATAAATGAGCCACCTCGGGCTTGCACCAATGCTTCCCTCACTTAATATTCCACCATCTGCTTTATATCTCTTTCAGGCATGAAGATACTATCTGTAACCTTTCTATGTAGACTGCCACTATCCTGGTCCTCTTGGGCTTATCTAGAACATGTAACAACCTAGGGTGATCGGCCTCTAAGGGAGTAGGTTGTACTGATGGAACTTAGCCTTGAAGTGTTGCCGCTAACAAGTCTTCAACTCTTTTCTACATCTTAATGATATGTTCATCTCTCTACTTTAGTTGCTAACGAAGGTGTTGGGTTGAATGAGCTGTGTTATCTTCCTCAACTACAACACCCTCATAGCTATGCTGATCCCTAAGGAGGGAACCCCTAGTGTCGACCATATGGACTTCTGCTGAGTCCTCCAAGAGATCATCCTCATTTGGATCAAAACTTACCCTAGCATCCTCCTTGTTAGACGATCATCCTTGAGGAGTTCCCTCTTCTCAATGAAGTACTGAGTGAGGATCTCATCTAAAGAGCGATCTAATCATGCAAGGATAAACACTCACTGCTGACCAGTAGTAGGACTATGCTCATTGACATAAATACATGGACATTGCTTCCTTTGCGATCTCTCTAGAATGACTGTGCTCACTGGAAGGTATATGCTGATCACTGACCAGTTGCTGAACACTAACTATGGGAGGATTCATTGCCATGGGTACTACATCTATATCCCCTTCTACCCGCTTTTATAGGAGATTGCAAGAAGTGTAACTATCTCTTGCTATGGTGGTGGTGACACGACCATGATAGCCTTGGGTCACCATTCCTTCTTCACCACAGCTGAGGTGGGAGGTCGAATAGGAGAGCTCAACCTCACCTCAATGATTGGAGTAGATGGAGTGGGATCCTTAGGCATAGCCAAATCACCAATGGTGCTAGTCTCTCCCTAGATGGGGGCTTCTAGATCTTGGTTGGAATGGGGATCTTTGAGGTGGCGATGGTGGGAGTGGAGTGGGCGGTGTGGAGGTAGCACTGACTGCTCCTCAACTATAGGCCTACTCCTCCTGTGATGAGTAGCATCGATAAGGATAATGTTGTTTGAATGATCGACCCCTAGTAAGATGATGATCAAGAAAATCCTTCAGAGCGGAGGCTGGCAAACCTCCATCACTCCCTCCTACCTGTCTGAGTTGATGACTGAGCCTCCAAGTCTCTCTCTCTATAAATCTGACTTCTAACTTTCCTAAGAATGACTAACCTCAGATCAAAAATTGTACGAGACTCCGAGCATCCGTAGGCTCAGCCAACCTGGCACAAGACTATCCTGAGCTTGGCGTAGGGCTTCTGGTGCTCCCTAGCTGATGTACTAAAATATGTTGGTGGTGGAGGTAGTGCAGCAATCCTCCTGTAGTCCTCCTCTCCATCTGAGGCTGAGAGGGGGTGGAACCTACTACCTCTCAAAAGTGGAGAGGTCTCACAGGGAGATCTCTGCTCAGCCACATGGGAAGCGACATCCATCTCTCTTGTCACCCTCTTGTGATGCTGCTTGACCTTATGGTTCTTGTTACGATGCTATGTACGTGTAGGCATGGTAGAGTGAGAGCTAGCACCCACCTCAAACATGAAGGAGAATACCTTAGAAGCCAAGACAGCCTTCCCCTTTGGGGTGCCCAAGGAGGGGGTAGTAGCCCTCGCTATAGCTATAGCAGGAGTAACTAACTGACCTTGAGCTAGAACAACTGGCACAAAAATTGACATTGATCGGGTAGTAGGAATAATAGTGGCCTTCCTCTTTAGTGGAGGAAACTCAGAACCAGATGAAATATCAAATCGGATAAGCGGCGTCTACCCCGCCACCTCCTCCTAGCTTGTAGTGAGGGTTGTCCCTTTGCAAGAAATCCTCCCCCCACATCAAAATCATGGCCAAAGTAGATGACTTCGATGGAGCTAGTAGTAAAGAGACTAGCCTGATCCAAGGCTAAGTCTAGACCAGTGGAGAAGGAAAACACAAACTTGTTGGGAGCCATGGATGTTGTACTAATTGAGGGCTAGAAGAACTAATTATACTGAAATCTTGCATTATTGAAACATAGTTGAGTCAAACACTTTCCTTGATATTCACCTTCAATCATTGATCTCAAGATTTGATTTGGAATTTGAACCCACACTTAACAATCTTAAGGATGTTAAGTGGGGTTCATTGAAATTTTGAGAGATTTTGGAAGAGAGACTTTGCCATATGATTTTGACTTAAAACCCACATCCAAAAAATTTGAGTATGTTGAATGGGGTTCAAATATTTGGAGGGACCCTTTGGAGATATGTATGTTTTGGTTGAAAATTTAATTGGGAAAATCTTTACTTAGCAAATTTAGGTATGCTAAAGTAAGGGTTCTCAATTTGTATGTTTGAAAGTTTTGTGTGAGAATATCTTTGTTTATGAAATTTGGTGTGTGATATATGATTTAATTTTGAAAATGGGGATTTTTACTTAACAAATTTGGTGTGTTGATGCCAATTATGTTTGATATGGTTTTGCTTTGAAAGTGAAGCTCTTACTCAACAAATTTGGTATGTTAAGTAGGAGTCACTTGTGTTTATGACTTGGAAGTGAGACTTCCACTTAACAAATGTCGTATGTTAAGTGAAAGTCAAGTATTTTTAAATTTTGAAAATGAAACCTTTACTTAACAAATTTGGTATGTTAAATGAAAGTCAAATGTGTTTATGATTTTGAAAATGAAACTCTCACTTAACAAATTTGGTATGTTAAGTGAAAGTCAAATGTGTTTATGATTTTGAAAATGAAACTCTCACTAAACAAATTTGGTATGTTAAGTTAAAGTTAAATGTGTTTATCATTTTTGAAAGAAAAGAACTTATTTACAAACTTAGGTATGTTAAATGGAGTTAAATTTGTTCTTATGATTTTCAAAAAAAGGGTGTTCTCATTTGACATACTTGGACATGTCAAATGAGATCCAAATGTGTCTTGAAGTCCAAGACTTTGGCAAGAAGGAGTTCTATCAGACAAATGAAAATGGTGTCAAATAGAATTCAATTTTCTTTACCTTCTCCAAGGGAAGGTGAACTCCCATTTAACAAATTTGGGTATGTCAAGTGGGGGGATCAAAAATGTCTTGACTTCTCTTTTGTGTGTGTATGATTTATTTCTTTTTGAAAAGGAGGAAAATTTTAACTCTAGCACATGTGAAGTATGATAAATGGAGTTTCAATTTTATATCATGATTTTATTTAAAAATAGAATTTCCATCCAACAAATTTGATTGTGGGATGGGGATAGCTATTTCCAAAGAAAATGTGCTTTTGAAAAGATTTTAAAATGGTTTATTTTGATTTTGAAAAAACTCTATGTTATAATCATAGGATTTGTTAAACAAGATTTGGTTATATGTGTTTTGTTCATTTTGGAAATTTCTTGCAAATTTTTGTGTAAAGATCTCTTATTATGTGGATTTTGAAAAAGTGCTTTTGGAAAGACATGTTATTTTGCATAAGGGTTTTATTTTCTTATTGTTCATGGGATGAACCCTACCTCACCATTATGATGGTGAAGAGGTTCTTAATTTTGGTCATCTCCTTTGTTTGATTAATTTTAATTTTCACCTATTGGGGGAACCCAATAGGGATTTTAAGACCTACACGGAGTGAGGTCCTAAAACCTAAAGGATGTTGGCGAGCTTTGCTTAAGGATGAATTAAGTTAAGTGCCAATGGAAAGAATGATATTCTTGGGCTTATAGAAAATATAAGTCCACTATCAATGCTTGGAGACAATAATTGTCTACTAAAGATTGAGAGAGGAACCATCCCAAGCGAAGTCGCCAGAAAAATCTATGGTGTTTATTTTTAGTTTGTGTTCATGTGTGTATATGTGAGGGGATATCACACAGATCTGAGGATGTACTTATTGAGGTGATCATGTATGACATCGAGGAATAGTGTACTATCTCAAAAAATAGAAGTCACTTCTCTATAATGGATCTAATCACCTAATAAGGACCCCTAAGGCATGATGGGTGTTCAAATATACCAGATATTTTTCCCTACTTTACTTGAAAAGTAAAGCGGGTTTATTTAAACTAGGTTTATTAAGTTCCTATGGAGGCAAGCCTCCATAGTTAATTACATCTTAAGAAAGTGAATTCTAAGAATACTCTCTTAAAGTTGGCGTGTCTCCAAAGAATTCAAAGCTAAGACTATCAAAGGTGGCTATTTTAGAAAATTAAATGGGTTAGATCAAAGAAAACTTATTTTGGAATCCAAAGGGAGAAAGTAGGAAATGCTCATGACACTAGGAAGCCTAGTGAGCATTTCAATCTACCATATAATTGGACTTTATATATTTAAAATTGAAGAGATTTAGTTGTTTGAGTTAAAATTTTATTAGATTGCTAGGGCTTATAATCCATCAACACATGATTGTGGAAATGCCTAAGAGGTGAGGATTTATGCTTGTTGCCCCATAGAGAAATAACAACCTAAGATCCTAAATCTATGGAGCTTTGGCGAGGGCCAAAGCATGACATAAATCTAAGGTGAAAGTGGGCATATAGTTTACCTCCACAAGAGAGAGTAAACCACCCAACTGTTGGACTTATTACCACCTGGAGTGGCAGCCAGTTAACTCCTTCTATGATTTAAATCCATGTAGGCAAGTCATATGCTTTTCAAGATGGCTAGGTTGTTATTTATTTAGAAAGAAAGCTGAAGTCCTTAAACTCACTCTCTAAAAGACTAGAGCATGAGTGGTATGAACAATGTTCTAAACTAATGCAAATTTTATCAAATTTTATTTAATTTTGGACTCTTTATTTTGACACAAGCTATGGGATTTTGTATGCTTAAATGCATGAGAACTTAAGTATGGGCCAAATCAAGAGAGAAAAGGGTGTTCTTCCATCAAAGGCTCTCACAGGTTAAGCCTTTATTCTCTAGCACAGATGAAAGCCCCCTCTTAATAAGAGTGAAGAATACGACATGCATGATGTTATACATACAATCATCCAGTGAAGGGGTTGCTAAATATTTTATTATCTTTATTTAAATCATAGGCTTTTATGTGAGGTTATGAATTATTTTAAAATTTTTAATTATGAGTTGTTAATTGGGGTAGAAAAATTAATTTCATCCTAAGAGCCTACCACATCCAGGCTACACATTCAAACATCAAACATGAAGAAACTAGGAAAAGCATGCAATTCTAGTGTGCAATATAAATACAACATCAAACAATTTTATAGACTACCATAAAAGAATAAAAGGGCAGTGCGGTCGGGTTCCATCGTACACCTCGAAAAGAGAAAAAAGATGGGTAGCCGAGCTCTACCTTTATACAACCGGATTGCAAAAATAATACATGTAATGGGGGTCTTCTTTTCTTCATTTCTTCCTTCTCTTTATTTTGATTTAATTTGCTCCAAAGGCATCACAGGGCACCCTAGGGACTAAGCCTTCTGCCCACTGCTCATCTTAATCTCCCATAATATTAATCCTAATTTCTAATGTAAAATTACATTAAAATAAGAAAAGTAAATCTAGTTACACCTACAAAATAAATATTAGCTAAGCACACCATACAACCCAAGTAGTTATATGAATAATTTGGACTTATCACCCCACACATGGGCAACCAAGGCCACCTATCCTAACGTGAGTTATGCTTAAGGGCTAAGCAACTTGCAAAATAAAAGCATTTATATTTTTATTATAGCAGCCCCATAAGCACAACCCCCTGTAGAAAATATGATTTGGCTAATAACGACCTAACATCCAGTCTATGAAATATACACCCTAACATCCAATCTAAAATATTACATCACAAAATAAAATACAACACTACACATACAATCAATACATCGACCTAGAATAATTCTAAGGTCGGTGACCTAGTGTGTGAAAAGAAGACTTGTGTAGCAAGACTTTACTAGGCCTCTTTAGTTTAAGTTTCAAATTGAAGTTTGAATTTGTTTAAATTTTACCATTAGGTGATTTCAATTTAAATAATTTATTTTTCATTTTTTATTCACTTTTATTTGGTTAAAGTGATGTTTAAGTTTTCAAGAATGAAGAGTAGAATGAATTTCATTTGTAGATGGAACTCACCCTATTCTACATCCTAACTCCTAAAGAGTCTAACTAAGATCCTTTTGTCTCCTAACTAGCCCATTTGAATTTCTGTAATTTATTTGATTTCATTTAGATTTTAGAATTTGTGTTTTTTTTAAACGTCATGTATTTGATTTATTAATTTTGGATTAAATGTGTTGATTTAATTAAATTTTGATAATTCAATATCCTTAATATCTAATGAATTTTAAGTTTATTTAAATCCATGTATTTTTAATTGATTAATTTTAGATTATATATTTTGATTTAATTAATATTCTGATAATTCAATATCCTTTAATATCTAATGAAGTTTAAGTTTGTTTAAATCCATGTGTTTTTGATTGATTAATTTTAGATTAGGTGTTTTGATTTAATTAATATTTTGATAATTCAATATCCTTTAATTCAATCTCTAGTTTCTTTTTCCTTGGATTTTAATTTAATTCCTTAATTTCATATGATTAATATCATTTCGATATTGTTTAAATTCATTGATTTCATTATTCCATTTAAGTTTGATTTAGATTGGTGAATGTATTTTAATTTACTTATGATTTATTTGAAGTTTAATGTATTCTTTTATTTGAATTTTGATTAAGGGTTTAACTTATTGAATTTAATTTAGTTTATGTATAGATTATCTCTTAAGTTTGATGATTAATATCTTATCTTAATTCAATAGGTTGTTTTATTTAAGTTTTTTATTTTTGTTCTACTTATTTTGATATTATTTGAAATTAAGAGTAATTGGGTATGATTTAATAACTTTAGAGTTTATATTTAATTTTATATTTATTTGATTTAATTATGGTTTATTATTTATAGTTTGATTGGATAAAATGAACTAAAAGTTTGCTTTGATTTAATTGAGTTAGATTATTTATGATTAGAATTTCATTTTAATTTCATTCATTTATCATGTTTATTAGATTTTAGTTTATGTTTTGATTTTATACATTTTAATAATTAATTAATTTATCTTATTTAAGTAGGTTGAATTAGATTTAATTTGATCATGTATTAAATTGATGAGAGTCTTTCTTTATTTGATTTAATTTGATTTGATTAGCTTTATTAATCTATAGATTTGTTTAGGTTCAATGTGATTATATAATTAGTTTAATTAAGAAGTGTGTTTAGGTTAATGATTAAATTAAATAAAGGTTTGTTTAATTTTTAATTTAGTTTCATATTTATTTAAGTTAATGATATAATTAATGACCTAATGATTTAGATTTAATTTAGGATTTGATTGGCATTTAATTGCATTTTAATTTTGTTCAAATTTATGTTTTCTTAAGCTTAAGTTTAATGTGATTACTTTAAGTTAATTGGTTTATTTTAAGATGTGTGATTAAATTAATTAGTGGAATGATTAAAGATTTGATTTGAGTTTGATTTAAGAACTAATTTTAATGTGATTTATTTAAATCAATTTGGTTTATTAAGATGATGGATTAATTCATTATGTTTGTATTAATTAGATGTTTAATTAATTAAGTTTGATTAAGGTAATTGAATTTTGAAATATCATATTAATTAAAGTGTTTAATTAATGACTTAATTTCCCACGTGTGAGTGATTTGATTTAGTCAAGTGTTTTACTTAAGTTTGATTTGACTAAAGGATTATTGTTATTATCATCATTATTATTAAGTGATTTAAGTGCTATTTTATTTCAATTAAGTCTGATTATTTATGATTAGAGTTTTATCTGATTTGATTCATTTATTATGTTTATTTAATTTCATTAACGTGTTTGATTTAGTTATTAGGTTAAAATATTTAATGATTGAGTAACTCTCTTATTCCAAATGGATTGATTTAGATATTAAATTAATTAAGTTCACTTTAGCTTCATTTGGTTTGATTTGGTTTAAGGAATGTGAAAGAGATTTGCTAATCCTAATCCCATTCCACATGTGTAAGTTAATTTAGTTTAATGAAAAGTTGTTAAGTTGATTTTATGGTTTAATTAGGTTAAGGTGTGAATTAAATGAATTAATTAAACCTTACTTGTATCACCTTAAGTTAATTAACTAATTAATAATGAGCCAATATGATATGCATATGCTTTGAAAATAAAATCAGCAATGATCCTATGAAAATAAAAGGGCCTAATGCAATTTAGCTCATAATTATTGGGTAATTAAACTAAGGGTTTAATTAAATACTCTTATAACCCTCCCATACAGGCTAGTTATAATTTCCTTAGAATTCTCTTAAGTTGTACCTAAGAATCAATCCAAGAAACTTATTTAGACAAGTTCTAGAATGATTATGATTTCAATTTGATTAATCAAGCCATTTAATTAATGAATCAAACCATTACTTAATCTCAACTCAAGTGAAATGAACTTAGGGAAAAGAATGGGAAAGAGGTCCCAATCTCATTCCCCATGTCCATCCACTATCTCACAATGATTAGCAAGCTTAATTAATGATTTTTCTTGTTGTTTAGAATTTTAATTAATTGCCTAATTAATTAAGAGAGTAATTAAGGCTAAGACAAGAAATATCCCTAATTAACCAAGCAATAATCTCAAGAAAATTAATTATTTTAGTTTTAATTTAATTAAGATAATTAGAATTAATTATTATTAATTAATTATTAATTTGAAATACCTTTAAAATGAGCCCTCATTTGTATTTTTTGGAATTTTCTAGGATTACTTATGAATTTCCAAAGTTTCAGCTGACTTAACCAAATTTCATAAGGTATACTGATTTATTTAATTAAAATAGATCATTTGAACTTCTAAATTCAATATCTTTCAATCCAGCTATCATTTTATCTTAGAATGTTTATGATAGGTAGATTTCAAACCTAGTTTCAATCTCTGAAAATTTCACCTTAATCCAATTTGTATTTTTAGAGTAATTAATGAAACTTAATTTTCACTAAAACCTAAATTAAGCTCACACCATTTAGTGAAATTCGAGGATTTTTGGTTCCTTGGATTCCTCTCAAAAAGATGAATCCAATGAGCCATTATTCATAATTTTTTGTTAAGTATTTTATTTTTTATGATTTTCAAAGTTTTAGGCAATTTAAATAATTTTTAAAATCAGAAAATAGGTAATTTTCTCACTTAACCTAGTCAGCACTGCACGCGGCTCTGACGGGGCAACGCAGTGCCACACGACACTACGAGATTGGATTGCACAGTTTCACATGGCACGCGATGCAACGCCCGATCGAAAGAAAGGCGGATAAGGATGCGGATCGGATCCACCGCTCGAGGTAGTGATGGTCCGATCCAATGCAGATCGGCGGGGGTGAAATTCAGCATCGAAGGGTGAAATGCACGATTGACCATCATCACCGCGGATCGATGGGGATCCTATCATGGATTTGAACAGCGAAACCGCCAACGGCGATTGAACCATCCGAGTGGATGGTCGGATCACCTGCAGATCCCGCGACTGGGGTCAAAACTGTGCAGATCTAAGCGATGTTCACAGCCGTCTGTTTCTCTGAACTGGAGATTGAACTGCTGCTGCTCTCCTTGGTCAAAACTGACGACATAGGGGTTATTTGTGCTCAAAAAACCACCCGCTTCAATTTTTTGTGACCTTTGCCAAAACTCTAAATCATATTGGGATAGTGTAAAATGAAAAATGTGAGGGTAATCTATGGGAAATTCCTAGAATCAAGCATATATTTATGCAAATGGAAGATCCTAAGGTTGGCTATGGTTTGATGAAATTACCTTATCGGGAATGGTTTTTGGCGGCGGTGATGATCTGAGCACGCTCTTGAGTGGAGGAAGAAGCCTTGGAGTTAGACTAGACTTTCACCTTCACTTCAAAATGATGTATTCGCCAATCATTTCATCTAATCCACCCAATTTTGATGTTTTTAGCTCAAGAGAAGTGGGGAAGTGGTGGTTGATGGCTTTGGGGGTTCCAAGAGGATTGAATGAGGAGAATATGCTCAGCTTTTAACCTCTCTCTTCTTCAAGTGGATGGACAAAAATCCATCATTAAGAATGATGGGGAGATGGTTGGGAGGTAATGGCTGATTGGAGACTTTGGATTTAGCTAAAGTCTTCATTTGCTGCCATAGGATCAGCTCTATTGAATGCAAGTGGTAGGGAGGTTTGAATGCAAGTGATGGGGATAATTGAATGAGATTAGGTGAAATCTTATGTGGGGGAGGCTCCATGAGGGATTTGATTAGGTTGGGTGGATCTTGGGCAGATCCCAAGTGGGTTTAGGATGGGTTGGATCAGATTGCAATGGGTTTTGACTTGATTCAAATTGGTTCGGCTCATATGGGCCATATTGGGTCAAGTTAGGTTAGGTTGACCAATTGGTCAAATTGGGTCAAACCAAAGCTTAGGTTGGGTTCAAATGATGATTTAAAGAGTTTTGGTATGATCAATTTGATTTAATTTGGCTTAGAATTGATTTTAGCTCATTTGGAATCAAATGGCTCAAGTTGACCAATTTGACCAAAATTAGCCAAATTGGCTTGGTTATGGGTTGATTCATGTTCAATTGGCTAATTGATAATGAATGTTGTCTTTGGTTTGAATCAATTTGGATTTAATTTAGATTTAGGCCAAATTGACCCTTTAGCCCAATTTGGGCTAAATGGCTCAATTGGGCTCGATTGATCAAATTGGGTTCAATTATGGATTTGGTCAAGTTCAATAATCAATTTGGAATGAACTTGAGCCATTGGTTGCAATCAATTTGGGTTAGATCATGGCTTGAAATGTGGTCCTTTAGGCCAATTTGGGTCAACTTGGATCTAATAGCCAATTAGGGTTGGTTCAACTTGGTGGGCCAAGCGTATTTAAATATTGATTTTGGGTTGATTCAAATCATTGGTTTCAATCAATTTGATGTAGGATGAGTTTTGGCTAATTTTGGTTCATTTGGGCTAAGGGTTGACTTGGCCAAATGACTTGGTTTAACCCAATTGATTATAATTGATCATCATAGAGTGATAAACAATCATGATGAAAGGTTTTGGTGAGCTTGGTTCAATCCAATTTGGGTTGGATTGGAAGTTAAAATGGGTCCTTTAGGTCACTTTGGGTCAAGTGGACCTAACTGAGTCAATTTGTTTGGTTTTGGTTTGATTCAAGTTTAGTTAAGCTTATATATGAGCCATGGATTTAAATATAAATTCAACGATAATCAATTTGGAGTCTAAGGGTTTTTAGCCCATTTGAAATTTTCAAGTCAAAAGGGCTAGGTTAGGTTTGACTTGGTTGGCTTCGATTTGATTATTGTAGGTTTCATTTATATTTGGGTAGATAATTGAATGAATGATTAGTTCAAGAGAAAATTCATTGGTTTCGAGTTGATTTAGATAAGATTTGGTTAAGTCTAAGAAATTGGCTTAAAGGGTATAAATTGGATTTTGGTTTGATGTTGGATTTGGTCTTGGCCACTTGGATTTATATTTCATTTATATTTATGAATATAAAAGAAAAATCACCGAGTTTGGAGTGATTTGGAAGCAAATTTGACCAAGTCCATGGATGTAGGTCAAAAGGCTTAGAGATCAATTTAGTTTGATTCATTTTTGACCATTGGAAGGTGGGTTTCCTTTATATTTGTGAATATGAATGAAGGAATAATTGATTTATAAGGAAATCAATTAAGTTTGATTTGATCTAAAGGGAGTTTTGGCTAAACATATGAAGGTGGTTCATACGGCTTAGGAAGGGTCTTGGGATTTGAATTTGATTTGGGTTACAATCACTTGGAGCCAAATTTGGGATATGGATTTGGAATTTGGATTTGAATTTGAGGTTCAGTTTGAGATTTGAATCTGGGTTTGATTTGAGAAAGTATATCAGATTGGGTTTAGCTAGGATAGGTGATTTCCTTAAGCTCTAAGGCATAGCCTAATCTTATGATTAACCCTTCTAAGTCTCTTTGCTTAGGTTAAGTGTTCACCTAATCACTAAATGTGTCTTATGACTAAAGAAATCTTAGTGCCTAGAAGAATCCTATGTCTAAGAAGAGGGGGTTGAGAGCTCACTCCAAAAGTGAGGTTAACAATTACATAGCCTATAATCTTCTAGTTTATACTAGTAATCCACTTTAGTAGAGAATCTTCATATTTATTACAAGTAATCTAGAGTATTTTTCTCTTATACAAAATTTATATTATTAGTAGAGAACTCTAGAATTTTATAAATGAGCATCAAAACTATCACTCCTCAATGCAATTTTGATAACTCCATGTTGACCTCCACATATGTGTCATAAATCAAATCAAGCCTACAAATGAATTTGACGGACTTTGGAGGTGACAGTGCCCAAATTGAGGCTCAAAATGCACGATGTCCCCAAAATGATCAAATGACCGATTGATGAATGAACTTTGCCATCACATTCAAAGTGTCAAAATTGATTGAAATATAAATATTGCAAAAATTTAATGATCAATCGATTAAGCGCTCGAGCTATCAAATTATCGACGCGTATATCGAAGTTAGAAAGCTGTGACGATGACCAAACAACCTTCGTTCATGAAATTGATCATGTAGTTTGCTGCAAAACATCAAAATCTATAAAGACTATCACTGCTCAATTCAATGAGTCTGCAAATGTCGAGTGATTTGAAGTGAACATGCAAATCGAGGCTGAAATGCACTAGACGTCACCGAAATCAACTCAAATGACCTCCAATCGATGAACGGACTTTGCCATCACGTTTAGAACATTGAAATTAGTTATAAATATTGCACGACTTGATGAGCAACTGATCAAGCGCTCGAGTCGTCAATGCGTCTGCATGCATATCAAGGTCAGGAGGCACCGACGAGAATCAAATGACCTCCGTTCATGAAATTGATCATGCCATTGGATTCGAAATGTCAAAATATATCAAATAAGACTATTCGCACTCAATTCGAATGAGTCTGCATGAAAATCGAGCGGTCGAAATCGGTGACGCGCATTTTGAGCTGAAATTGACTCAATTTGGCGCCGACTCAAACCAAACGACGACCTCGCGGAAAATCGGCCATTGGTTCAAAACAATGGAGTTACCCTAAATCGATATATATATATTAACTATGTGCATTTACCGACATGAAATTCACATTAAAATCCTTTAATAAATTTAAATTTATTTAAAAAACTCCAAATTACCCCTATGCTCAACCGCTCCCCCTATTTTCAGTTATCTGAAAAAAGAAATTGCAAAATGAAAAAGAAAAAAAAATTGAAAAGCAACCGCTCCCACCATTCCTCCCTCATTATTGCCTCCCAAATTCTCTTCCACTCTCCTCTCTCCTGCATCTTCTCTCTCGAAACAAAGAAAACACAAAAAAATATCCTCCCCGCTTCTCGATTATGTGGATTCACCCGCCGCCGGTAATTCACGATCCATGGCCACTCACCATCTCGGTATAAACAATGACATTACACATGACCACTTGCCCCACCATTAAGCGCCAGCCGTCCCGAATAAACTAACCTGCCTCACCCGTGACATCGAGCTGCCCATGGATCCGCATGCATTCTGCAATCTACCACCATTCCATGATCCAAACTCTGCGACCGCCAATCCGCTTCCAATCGCCCCATGCACGCTAGTTCCACGCATTGCGTTCAGCACTGCCCGCTAAACCATTTTTTTACTGCCGCCATCCATTGACCATTTTTTTTTGCGTAGACATCATCGGCTGACCGCTTTTTTTTCACTTTGACACAACGCATTGCTACCCGGCTCGCTTCCATCAGAAGACGCTCCACCGCTCTATTTCTGAAGCCCACATGCCATCGCCACACCGCCCATCAGACTCTAGCCTTCAAACGCCAAACCATTGTTCCACTAGTCCATGGCTGCTAGCCTCCTAGCCCAAGGCGCCTCCTTCCTCCGACACAAAATCAGATAGCCCACCAGCCCACTATTCTGGCCCATTCTATGCCATCTAACCCGCAAACCTGGCCCGTTCTGTGTAATCTAGCCTACAAACTTGGCCCGTTTTGCACAATCCTTCCCGCAAGCCCACAACCCATCCAAATTTTTCTATTTTCGATGTCTGAATCGGGGAAGAATATCATCAATAGGCGAATTCTTCTTTTGATTTTCGATGCCGCACCCCTCGCTTTAGCCGTCTCATTTTCACTACGCTGCAAATCGGGGAAGAATATCGTCAAAAGGTGAATTTTTTTTTGGATTTTTGGCGCCGTACCTCTCATTTTAGCCGTCCCGTTTTTGCTGCGCCATAAATCGGGGAAGAATATCATCAACAGGCGAATTCTTCCTTCAATTTTCGGCGTCGCTTCCCTAGCCATCCCATTTTCACTGCGCTGCAAATCAAGGAAGAATATCGTCAAGAGGTGAATTCTTCCTTCAATTTTTGGCATCGCTTCCATCATTTTAGCCGTCCCATTTTTGCTCCACCGTGAACCGGGGAAGAATATCATCAACAGGTGAATTCTTCTTTCAGTTTCTGGCATTGCACTGCTTGCCTTACATTCCCAATTGCATACCTAACCCCGTTCTTTTGCACTAGCAAAAAATGTGTCGAACATGGGATTTGTTAATGTGAATATATATATATATATATATATATATATATATATATATATATATATATATATATATATATATATATATATATATATATATATATGCTTGTGTTTCGAAAGACCTCGTTGTGCTCAACAGGGTGCGATATGAAAAAATAGGTGTGTGTAACACACACACCATTAAGCACCGAGTAACACTTGTTAGATGTCACTCCCCTAGATGAAATGCTGCCAAAATTTTGTATAATTTCCAGACTTAGAAAAAAAAGGGGAGGAATATATATTGCATTGTATGTCTTCTTTCAGGTTTAAAGGTCTCGCTCAACAAGGTGCGATGAGATGAAAAAAAATTGGTTGCGGTCAGAGACACCACTACACTCAATGAGTAAAATACATGCACTCTACATGTGGATGATCTGAGGTCAAAATTTTGTCAAATCTTTGACTAATAAAAAGGGGAGGGTAAAATGAGTGACTTAAGAATGCTAAGTAAAAAAAATTCTAAACTTCAAACAAGAAAAATGTGAGTACCCTTTAAAGTAAATTTTGAAAAAAAGGGAACATTCATTTAAAATGAAAATAAACTTAGGGGGAGGCTAATACTAAACTCACAAACTTTAATTACAATTCTCTATGGCATAAATTGTAAATTAAAATTTTAATTGAATTTGGGGGGGACTAATGCTAACCGCATAATAAACTTGCAATAAACTCAAAATCTAAGGATGAATCAAAATTGGGTTTAATAATTCTTATATGAATGTGGAAATGATTACTATGCTAGCTAATAAGCATGAGTAGGGCTAAAGCAACAAATGCTAAAATCGGCATAACCTATCAAAATTGATGTAAATTGAGCATAATTAAGTTGGGAAAATTACAAAAAACTTAATAAGTAAACTAAGTGCTAGTAGTGTTTTAAATTACAATCTAAGTCAAACTGCCTTCTTCGCCACCAGATCTATAACCCTTTATATAAGCAGACAGAAGGCGATACTAAACCAAAAATCTACAAAAATCATAGGGTTTCCTTTGATCAAAAAATTAAGAAACATTATTCTAATTATGATTTTCAAAATCAATGATTTTATTAATTAGATGAAATTAGCTAAGCCATACACGCATGTGCTGACATAGAGATTTCAAGTGCAAATTTTAATGTCTAAAAAGGCAGTGCTAAAATTGGAATTAAATGAAAATCTAAATCAATATCATAATTCAAACATAAAATTACCTAAAATTACTATACACCAGCATGGGCCCCGACACTATGCTGAATGCTTAAATTCAAGTGTCTGAGGATGTTGTGTGGGTTGCTTCCTAGTTTAGCCTTAAGACTAGGTCCGGGTTAACAAAACTTAAAGAGCTATAATAATAATTTCAAATCAGTGAAATATCTAAAAAACTGATTCTGTCAGGTAATAGTAGATCTAATCCTCAATTAGTAGCTAAATAGAGTTGACATGATCAAAATCTCTTAAATATATTCAAATTAATTAATTTTTTTAAATCAAATTAAGCCAAATCAATCTCATAACTCAGAAATAAAAATTACCTAAATTCTTAAATACACCCGCATGTGCCCCGACACTATGTTGAATGCCTAAATTCAAGTGTCTGAGGATGTTATGTGGATTGTTTCCCAGTTTAGTCTTAGAAGTGGGTCTGGGTCAACAAAACCTAAAAACCTATAATAAGAGTCTCAAATTAGTGAAATATTTGAGAAACTGATTCTGTCAGGTGACAATAGATCTAATCTATTAGCGACTAAACAAAGTCAGTGATCTAAAGCTCTTAAACATATTCAAATTAATCAAATTTTCAACTCAAATCAAATATCATTCTAAACCGCTTAAATAGAATTATATCATTAAAACATAAATCAAAAATCAATCTATCCACCTTCCACAATTATTTATCGAGGGTGACAAATTAAGAAAACTCTAGCTCATAAAGGAGCCAATGTCAAATCAAGTGTTCTACTATGTTCACTCTCAATCAATCTCTTGCCAGTAAGGACATGACCCATGTCCTCTAACTGTGTGGCTTATCTAGTAGGCTCCACAGATGAAGCAGTAATGACTAGAGTGCTCTTATCGGGTGGTTTGGTCAGTCCGACTCCATTATATTACAATCACGATCGTAGCCCATATGCTCCCCAATGGCTCTACCCTTTGAGTTGTGAATCATAGGGTATACTTGATAGGGCAAACAACCCTCTGTCAGCTAAGGTAGACTTAAGATTGTCTCCGAGAAAAACACTACCGTGTCTACAAGGATTTCTTGGATGATAACCCATGTGTTCTGAGGATCCTTCTATTAGGTCGACTACCTCCTCCGGATGACAGAACCATGGGATCTAGATCAGGCTCATCATCATTCCTCCAACCATCCGGTTTAAGCTAAAATGATAAATTTCATAATCTAAATTTTGAAACTCCATATGCTGCTACACGCTACGCATTAAGCGATCTAATGACTAGCCTTAATCGAAAGTTCTCTCTCACTATTGAGAGGGTAATTAACTATAGGGCTTGTGCCTATAGGAAACCTGGAACCAGATCTAAAGTCCTCACAAAATGAGGGTGAAATCTCTGGGTAGTGTCTTATCTACTATTCCATCTTCCTTTTGAAAATTAGATCGACACTTCATATCAGACTCTCTTCAATTCAAAATTGTTGAGAGGTCGGTGGTTAACTTTCAGAGCCCACACTCCAATCATATCACGTAGGAGCTCAAACCTTCACTTCGAAGTGCCCATGTGAATATGTCTGCCAATTATTCTTCAGACTTGCAATGCATGAGTTTAATTTTTTGCTTGGTCTTAGGTTCTCTGATCAAAAGATATTTAGTGTCAATGTATATGGTTCTGGCATAAAATACTTGGGTTTTGGCCATAGCTATAGTTGACTTGCTCTATAACTTTTTCTTCTACTCACCCAAGATTTCATGTATGTATTTTAGCCATATAGCTTGCCTTATAGTTATGGTCTAAATATATTTTACTTTAATGATTGTGATGTTGCTTTTTCTTTGACACCCAAAAAATATTTTAGAGCTTAATATGAAAACATATCCTAAGGTGCTCTTCATATCATTCACTGATCCTACCCAATCACTATCAGTATATCCAATTAGTCTTAAGTTAGGAGTAGCCTTATATTAGATGCCATAGTTCTTTGTCCCTTTTAAATATTTGAAGACTTTCTTGGCTACACCTTGGTGAACTTGGCTTTGGTTTTGCATAAATCTTGAGAGTAGACTTATTGGATATATGATATATAGTTTTATTACTGTTAGATAAACTAAGGTTCCAATGAGACTTCGATAAGCAGTGCTATCAACCTTTGGTGTAATGTCTTTCTTCATAAGTGCTCTGTTATCAAATGGTGTAGCTACTATATTACAACTATTCATCTCATATTTTGTTAGAAGATTTTATGATTTAGCATATCAAAGGAGGAAAGGACCGATCATGAGGTCCCGAACCAAAGCTTGAACTTAGGAGGATTTTAGTAGACTTTATATTTTATGGATTTATATTTTATGTGGTCTATTATATAGTAATGGATGTATTTAAAAATATGTAGGTGCTGTGTTAGAGTTGTAATTGAAATTGAAAACATGTGAGTTCATGTGTTAAATTATAGAGGTATTGGTTTGGCGCCTAGGTACTGCCTTCTGTAGCCTAAGCATTGCCTTTCTAGGGATTAGGCGCTGCCTTTATGGTGCCTTGACACTGTATTCCATGATTTTTAGTATTTAGGGATAGAAAATCTAGCACCTTAGTGTTGGTCTATGGTGCCTCAGTGTGGGAATATGGTGTTGTGGTGTTGGTCTGTGGATTGTCAGCATTGTCAAATGAAGGTTTCAAATTTTTTTTGAAATTTTTGGTATTTTTCTCTCTAAGAGACACATCCTTTGGAGTGTTGTACTTATTTAAACAATATTTTTGGCCTAATAAAGACATTTTGATTTTCAAATGTAAATTTTGAGTGAAAATTCTTTGGTTGGAGCTTGCTAGTCGAGAGTTCAAAGAATTCGATGATCATTCACTGCAGTTCTACTTGGATGAGTAGGACATTCTTCGTATCCCTTCCACTTTGGTGAGTGGAAGATCTTCATATCTCTTTCGCTTTAGTGAGTGGAAGACTAGTGAAGAATCTTTTTCTCTACCATCCACTGACATCCTACTCTCCGTAATCCCCTCATCAATTTTTTGTATTAGAGCCCAAGGTTTGGAGGCATGGATAAAGTTCTTGCAAACAATCCATATCAAATCCAAGTAATGTTAATTCTATATTTTAGAATTTATATAATTTTATTTACAAAATTAATGATTTCTCTTGGAAATGCATACTAAATTCATGTGGAGGCAATTCTATGAATGTTTGCAATGCTGCCAACTAGTTGTCTCCACTTATAAAGTATAATCTTTCCTTTCTTAACTTAACTCTAAGCCATCACACTTGAGTGACACGTTGAGCAAGGAGAGTTCACTAAATAGCCTAACCAAGTATACAAACCTTACCTAAAATCAAAATCATATCTTTTAAGATCTTATGTTTATTTTTTTAAGTGTGCTTAATATTTTATAATATCCATAAACTACTATGTATTTACTGAAAGCTAGTCAAATTTAAAATTAGTGCATCTCATTGTGTTAAGTGTAGTTCACTTATTGCATATTTAAAACATTCATTTAGAGTGTCATACCTGCATTTTGTTAAACATCATGCCACTCAGATCTATTAGTTTTGACCAATTAGAAGACTTAAGTAGGAGGATAGATGAGATCACTATGTGAAATGAAGAGAAAGTCTCTAAGATAGAAAACCTTTTTATGAACCTCACCACAAAAATTCAAATCTTGAGCACAAGGCTTTAAACCCCACTGAATTTTCTACATCCGAATGACTTAGAACTCATAGGAGGAGAAAATCTCGGACATCCTATAGATGAGTATCATGCAAGAAGGCTAAAACTAAACAACATCCTTAGACAATACCAACTTAGGGTCCATGAAATATTACATAAGCCTATAAAATAAGTTAAGATAGAAGGCTCAACATATGATGCGATATTCATGACCCCAATAAATTTTTAGATATGTTAACCCAAATGAATGATTTTTTTTGATTAGTATCATATGATTGATTTCCAATAGCTAATATTTGTTAAAATGAAACAAGCAAGTCATGCAAAAATCTATTAGAACTATATTTTAGCTAAGGAAGAGAGCTTTGATAGAACCTCATGACATGGGCAACAATGAAAGAAATTCTAAGGGCTAAATATTGTCATAGAAATCATGATAAAAGGCATCACTAAAAATTTACTACACTTAAAATAGGAAATATGTTAGTTGTAGAATATATGAACATATTTGAGGACTTAATAGCTAGAACTCAATGCAAGGATCAAGAGTGACAAATAATTAATAAATTTATTATTGGATCAAGAGGAGATATTAGGAATGAGGTAGAGCTTCATGATCCCCAAACCTTAAATGACCCCTTTTACTATGCTTTACTTCTAGAAAAGCATAAGAAAGTTGCATCACCTTTCACTATGAGTAGGCTAAATATTATCTTAAAAATCATGATAAAAGGCTTCATGGAAAATTTATGTCACTTAAGAAAGGGACTATGTCAGTAGTAAAATATATGAGCACATTTAAGGACTTAATACTTAGAACTCAATGCACAGATCAAGAGTGGAAATAACTACTAAATTTGATATTAGATTTGGAAGAGATATTAGGAATGACATAGAGCTTCATGATCCCCAAATCTTACCTTTCGCTATGCTTTACTCCTAGAAAAGCATAAGAACGTCACATCCACATCCATGATGAAAGCTCAAGTATCTTTTAAATTTCCACCCACATAAAAATCTCATAAGTTTATCATTAAACTTAATCTTTCTACATTCAACAACCATAAGAAAGGTCACATGCAAAATTAATGTAGAGTAAAAATTATGTTCCTAAATGAATTTAAAGATTTCGGAGAAGAAGAGGATATTGCAGAGTTACATGATAATACACTTGATCGCTAAAGTAAAACACCTTTGCAAATCTCCACCATCTTTATGGGATGTTTAAAGAGTTCATTCTTGATGAGGTAGATTGATATATATTCAATTTTTCATAATATATGTTGTTAAGGTTTATTTAGATATGGGTTCTACTTTCTATGAATGCAAGCATTCATAGTTAATTACTACTACACAGAAGAGAGCACTCTCAATTAAGGTTAAAAATAATAATAGATTTGATATGAATCTTTGTTATAAAATAGTGTCTAGTGGTGTGGTGTAGATGACTGTCTAAGGAAAAAAGGAGAGTAGTCCTGATCAAGATCCAATGATTTTGTAGTCTTAAGACTATATTATTCTAATCTACCAATATTAGAGATTTATCAGCTTTAATGTCTAGGGAGTCTGATAAATAGCAATGGGTTGCCTCATCTCGATATCTCTAGACGAAGTTTTAGTGTGTTGTGGTGTAGTTATTTATTGAATTAAAGTTTAACATAAATAGTAAGTTTGTCCAATAATTTAATGAATTCTACTTTGCAGACATATGTAAGGTTTACATCCAATGGAATGTCATAATTATAAGTGAGTTCACATAGTGAACCTATGAATTGGACTTACATTCCTTTGAAATGCTAGATAGAGTTGGACTTACCTCTCTTATGAGTGCCATCAAAATTTGGATGTTCACATAGCAAACAAAAATATTACATCCCTTTGGAATGCCATGGTTATAGGGGGTTGGGTGGGGGTGACGATTCTCAAAGAGAACCAATGAGTTGGACTTACCTTTCTTTGAAGTGTGAAATAAATTTAGATGTTGACAGAGAGAATAAAAAATATTAAACTTGCATCCCTTTGGAATGCTATATAGATTGAATGTTCGCATTGAGAATGAACAGACTGGACTTACATCCCTTTGGAATGCCATTGCTATATTTAGATTATGTTTACATGGTAAACATATGTTTGGTTAGCTTGCATCCATTGGAAAGCCAGATAGATTTACCTTTGCATGGCAAACATATAGATTGGGCTTACCTCCATTTAGAGTGTCAAATGATTTTAGGAGTTTGCATGGTGAACAAGTAGATGTCTGATTTTTATTCATATGGAGTAGTGCCTTGACACAGGAGAAACTGTGCTAGTGTTGGAGAAGCAACACTTCGATGCCTAAAGTTCAACATCTCAATGTTAAAAAGTAAGCACCCCAACACTAGCAGGTTGAAATATTGGTCCGAAATCTAGGGAGGGCAGCACTTCGGCACTATAAATTCCGCAACACGAGCTAAAGAAAAAGAAAATAGAGTAGGTTGGCTGGCACCTAGGCATTGCCAAAGTTGCACCATAGCCAGTCAAAAGCCATTCAAAGGTTACTAACTTCCTAGAGATAAGAGAAAATCACTTGAGAGAAGATAATTAAGTGGACACAAATGTTTTGATTATAATTATAGATAATGTTACTATCATGGAACATGCCAAGAAAACACTCTAATTGACAACAGTGATTATGATGGCTATGCTAATTTGGAGATCTATAATACTGTCTAAGAAATAGAGGAGGAATGGTAAGTACAAAAGTCCAAAAAACATAAGTAAAAAGGGATAAGAGAATTCAAAACATGCAATTCCTTTCTATTGCAACAAGTTTTCAAGGTAACTCCTATGTAAGTATTTTAGCTACTTATGATGATAGTTTGACCCTTACAGATATTAAAGACATCCATCTCCAAATGTTTGGTTAAGAATTAGTGGAGTTGGGTGTGAGGGAGACTCGGGTTGAAGTGGAGCACGGTCTCATCGATGATGGGGTGCATGAGGAGCTCTTGGAACTCGGGGAACTCAGGGTCTCTCTGGGTAGAATGTGTGTGTTGAGTTTGAATTAGGGAGGAGGTGTATACCCTCCTCCTTAGGTGAACCAACCAAAATGGTTGATTTAGGTCATGGTAGCTGACCGAACAGTGGGAGTGGACAAAAATGGAATGAGACGGATGAGGAGGAGGTCCACAAGTGGCTTAACAATTTTGGTGGCCTGCAGTGAACTAGGCACATTATGTTCGTTGAACTAAGGGTTGGCTAATGGGAGGGTGACCTCTCCTTGGTCAATAGCTAAGGCTAACAACTTTGGGTTAGGTCTAGTCAGCATGGGGGAGCTAAAAGCATGCAAAGGTGGCTACCAAGGCAAAAAGAGGGATTAGACCTTCCTATTTTTGGTTTTTGTTCTATTTGAATCCCTTAGTTCACTTGGTTTGGGCTGCATCAAGTTCACCTTGGGTTTGGTCTACTTATGTAACTCAAGGAGGACCTAGGGATGAGTGATGCCAAGTTTGGTTGGGTTTGGACTTGGTTTGATTGGATTTGGCTCAATTTGTCCAATATAGGCCTATTTTAACTTCAAATGGGTTAGATTGACCAATTGACTAAATTGCATCAAGTGGGCTTTTGGATAAGTTTATATGATGATTTGAAACTTATTGGTGCAGTTAATTTAATTCAATTTGAAGTGGATTTGAATTTGATTCATATCGTTCATATGGGTCAAATGAGTTAAGTTGATCAATTTAATTAAATTGGCCAAATTGGGTTAGATGAAAGGATGAATTATGTTTGATTGCTCATTTGAGAGTGATTAGAGGTTTTGATTTGAATTGATTTGCTTTAGAATGGATTTTTTGTTCAATTTGGCCCTTTAGGTCAAATTAAATCAACTTTGGTCTAATAGACAAATTGGCTTAATTGTGTTCAATTGATAACAATTGAGTGATTGGTCATGGTCAATAATCATTTTGGAAAATGATTGGATGAATTGGTTTGGTCCAATTTGGATTGAATTAAGATTTGACTCCATTTGGTCTCTTAGGCTAAATTAAGTCAACTGAGTCAATTAGCTTGATTAGGTTCAAATGGAGTCAATGTAGTGTTGGAGCATGTCCAATGATGGATTTGGAAGTGATTGGTAGCTTTGATTGCATTCAATTGGATTGGATTAAAATTTGACTCATTTGGGCATTTTAGGCCAAATGGGTCAAATTAAGTTAATTGGACCAATTGATAAAATTGGATTCATTGGAATGGGGCTCAATTGAGTGTTTGGAATGATCATGAGGCTTGGATTAAATCTATTTGGCTTAAATCAAGTTGATTTGGATTTTGGCCCTATAGGGTTCAAATGGGTCAACTTAGGCTAAGGGCCAATTTTGTTCAATTTGATCCAATTGGATTGCAACCAAGTTTAATTGAGTTTAACATGAGTTTATGTGAGTTTAATTTCAATAATATTGGGTTAATTTTAGATTTATCTCTCTTAAGCCCAAATGGGTTAAATTGGGTCAACTTACCCACTTGGCCAAATTGCACCCTAATAGATTATGTTCAGTTTGAAACAAATTAGTTTTGGTGAAAGCTAAATTTATAATCAATTGGTTTGGGTTTGAGGAATCGATTTTTGTATAGGGTTTAGATTGGATTGTGGGTAAGTGAGCTCTACTTGACTTAGGTCAGAGTCTACCTTTAAGGTTGAACCCTAGGAGTCTTCTAAGCTTAGGGTTAGTGTTCTCTTAGCCACTAGAAGTGTCTTAGCTCTAGGACTGCTTTAGTGCCTAAATGGATCCTAAGTTTAAAGAGATGATCATCAACCTCTCTCCAAAAGTGAGGTCAATAGGGTTTCTCATAGATTATAATGCCTCTATCTAATTTAATGAAAGGGATGTCAAATTCTAATGGATAGTTAAATGTGAGTATAGATTTCAAGAATTGAAGAAGCATTTAAAAACTGCACTAGTTTTAGCTATTCCATCAGGGACTGAGCAAATTCAGATTTTTAGTGATGCATCATTAAAAAGATTGGGCTATATACTAATATAAAATAGAAGAGTGATTGTATATGCTTCTAGACAGTTAAAACCACATGAAAGAAATTATCCAACTCAATATTGAGAATTATCAGCTATAGTATTTACTCTCAAGATTTGGAGGCATTACTTATATGAAGGGAAATGCAAAATCTTTACTTACTATTAGAGTCACAAGTACATCTTTACACAAAAAACATTAATCTGAGGTAGAGGAGATGGTTGGAGCTCATTAAAGACTATGACCCATATATTCAATATTGTTCAGGCAAAGAAAATGTGATGGCTCATCCTTTATGTTTCAAATCTATGGGCAATGCTTACTAGATACTCACACAAGAGTTGCAGTTGAGTAAAGACATGGATGCTTTGTAACTAGAGGTCAAAAGATTTGATGATGTTAGATGTTTATATCAACTCATAGTGTAGTTAAGTTTGATTTACAAGATCAAAGGTACATAAAAATTGAGAAGTAAATATAAAAAAAATTATTGAACAAATTTAGATTGGTAAGAGACAGGAATTCACTCTAAATGTAGAAGGTGTCATCAGAAAGAAAGTTTAATTATGGGTGTCAAATGATATTGATATTAAATAAGAGCTTTTTTAAGAGGCTTACCATGCAAAATATATTTTACATCTAGGTAGTTCAAAAATGTACAAAAAATTGAAAAATATATTTTAGTAGCCAAGTATGAAGAATAATATAGTTAAATATATTTTGAAATGTCAAGCTTGTCAGATTGTTAAAGCTAAACATTAGAGACCAAGTGGATTTTTGTAACAATGATCATTATGAGATTTCCTAGATCTAGCAATGATCATGATAATAATTAGGTTATTATTGATAGATTGACTAAGTGAGCACATTTAATTCATATTAAGAGGACATACTCAATGGATAAGCTGGCTAGGTTATATGTTAATGAAATTCTTAGACTACATAGTAATCCAAAGGCAATTTTCTCTAATAGAGATGGTGGATTTACTTCTAGATTGTGGACATAAATTTAGAGGCTAGTTGCGAAGACTATATTCCTATGATTGAATTTATGTATAATAATAATTATCAACCCAGTATACAGATGGCCCCATATAAAGCACTATATTATAGAAAGTGTAGATCTCCATTAAGTTGGGTTATGGTAAGGGAATGACAACTATTAGGTCTAAAGTTAGTTGATCAAGCTACATAGAAAATTAAATTAGTCAGAGATAGTTTGAAAGTTGCTCGAGATCATCAACAGAATTACTACGACCCAAAGCATAGAGCTGTGGAGCTCCAAGTTAGAGAATTTGTATTTTGAAAGTTAAGCATATGAAAGGAATTAGTAGATTTGGTTAAAAAGAAAAATTAAGCCCCAAGTATATTGGATCATTTGAAAGTATTGAAATGCTTAGCAATATGACTTATAGGATTTCTTAACCAACTAAATTTGTAGACATCCATATTGTTTTTCACATATCAATGTTAAGAAAATGGATTATTGATACAGAGTAGAGGATTTAACATATAAAGATTAAAATACAACTAGATTTAACTTATACTTTGGAGCCATAAATAATTTACAATTTGATGTTAAGCAATTGAGAAAGACATATTCCTTACAAGCTAATTAAAGAAGTAATATGGGATAATGAACAATAGATGAGAAAGAGATTTTCTTCTTATTTAAAGAATTAAAAAAAAAACATTTTAAGGATGAAATTATATGAGGGGAGGATTATAATACAAGAACGACCAAAAAGGTAAGCTAAAACATATTTCAAAATTATACCAGTTTTCCACACATTTTGAAAATCATCATATGCATCTTTATAAAATTCTATTCCCAATTTGATTAATATATATATATATATATATATATATATATATATATATATATATATATATATATATAAAAAATTAAATTTATCGATTAATAAAAATCTAAAGTGATAGGTTGTGTACTTCTGTATTTTAACACATTACTACACTAGCCCAAATACAAAGGTGAGACTTATAACTATTAATTTAAAATTGGATTTCTATAGAAGTAATGGTTTCCATTGCTACTAATTTCTCCTATGATTGTTTTATTCATTACATGTAGATTTTTCTTTCATATATTGTTCATATTAGATTAATTTTCTACATAACTTAAAAATCATACTTAATTAATTTACTATGATTTAGTATAGTCAAATTCCTTGATGATATCCAATTCTACTGTGCATATTAAAATTGTGTTAGCGTAGGTATTGTTAATTTCCGAATGAAAAGAATTGCATATGATAGCCAGGAAATGTCATGAAATTTCTATAAAAAGGCTATTTTATGATAAACTATGCAAGCCAGGAATCTTAGAACTCATGATTCTTAGCATATAGGTGTGATTGAACCAATTAGTGTCTTGAGGGTTGTTGGTATAAAGTGTGGATATGGCCTACCTTATTAATAGCTATAGCCAATGGGTCGGTGATGAACATTATGTTATTATAAGAGTCATAATTATACAAATATAAATGATAATTTTAATAATAATTTGATTTAGAAATGAGCATGACTTTATGAAATAAATTACAAACATGTATAGATATTTCTATTGTTTATTATTATATTTCATAGCCTTATAGATTAATGTTTAGTTCTTATACTAGATAGCATACTTTACTTACTATTATATTTTTGTAAATTTCAATTGTACATGCTTGTTGCTTCTTATATTATGTTTTGAGTTTACTTTAGCACTACTTGTTTCACTGGACTATTAACTTATGATTTTACACATTGACTTTTAGGAAAGAACAAGATAGAGGATAGTGACTAGACAAGACTTTCGATTTGTATAGTTATGGTGTATCATTTTGTGAGGCTGTAAAGAATTTCTAAGGTACGTATAATTTATGATTTGGTTTTGTTGGTTGCTCAATATTTATGTTAGAAATTGATTAATGTGCATTCATATATGTGCTTTCCATATAAAACTATTATTAGAAGAATTCAAAATATAAGATTTTATTTATGATACTTTGGTATGATTCATTTTTTACCTACTTACCTCAAATCCTTATATTCCAAGATGAGTTGGTAGAAGTTATGTCTGATTGAGTCATCATATTTTGTTATATCACATGTTGACTTTGGAAAAAGGGAGTCATTTGGAGTGTGATAGAAAGTGTCAAAGCAAACGTTGAATTATAATTATTAATGGAAGAGCAATTTGATTTAAAAGAAGAATTTGATTAAAATAGAATTGATTAATACATATATATAGTATAATTAAACTAGGGTTAGTAATCCACATATTAATGAATGAAACTCTAACTAATGGTTTCAAAAGCTTTGTGAAAATTAAATGTAATTATTGTATTATCTTCTTTACATTTTGTATTTATGTCTCTAAAGATTTCTTGTGCAAGCGACACATTCTCACTTATGTCCCTCCCTTTTGTTAACGCACATTGGTTTATAGAAATGATGTCAGGAAGTAGATCTTGAAGTCTGGTGTTTGTAATTTTGATAATTATTTTATTGATAATAGTGGAGAGGCTAATAGGTCTAAATATGGTCCATTTCTAGCAAGAAATTTATTTTGGTATTGGGATTATAGTTAAAGAACAAAAGGTGTTGAAGAAGTTATCACTTTCTATCACCTTTGATAAAATATTGAATTGCCAATGTTACATCCTTTTTAGAGATATCCCATGTAGCTTGGAAAAACCTTGTTACAAAACCATCAGAACCCACTTCTTTGTCAATATAAAAGAAAAAAAATCACCCTCTTGATCTCTTCTTCATCCAGAATGATGTTGATTTTTATGAGCTATGGATCTATCCTAGTAAGTACCACTTGGTTAATTTGAAAGAGGCTTATGGAGTTCACAGGTGCCACATGGTACTAAAGAAGTTAATAGTAAATTCTTTAATATCATTAAAATTAGTAAGCCACTGGTTCATGTGGTTTTTAATCTTGGTTATGGTAACTTTTACCCCTCTTTTCTTAACCAAAATCATGGAAGAACATGGTGTTTTGTTCTCCCTCCATAAATTTAATCTTTTTTTTAGCCTGAAAAAGGTTTTGCATTTTCAATTTTTCTTCCAGGATGTAGATAGCTTTATTCAACATGACTTTAGTTGGATCATCTAATAAGACAACAAGTTGATCCTCTAAATTAACAATTCCTTTCTTAGCTTTGGCAATCTATTTTTACAACTATCCAAAAATAATGTACTCCAATCCTTGAGTGATTTTATAACTTAATTTGAAATTATTGTATAAAACTTAAATTTTTAATGACAAAGCTACTGAGAAATAAAACAACAATCAATAGTAGTATAAAAAAGTAATGTGCAGAAAATAAAGAAAGAGAACATAGAGATTTTTATGTGGTTCAGCCAAACCCTAAAAACCAGTCTACATCTACACCTAACAATGCAAGCTAGGAATTCATTAAGTCAAAATTAGATTAGAACAAATCTCCCGTACTCTCCTTCATGAGAAAGTACAACCCAACACCATACTTTCCTTAACGGGCAAGTACAACCAAAGAATGTACTTTCCTTAACGGGCAAGCACAACCCAATAAGAAAAAGTAGAAAGAAGGAATAACTCTCATTTTAAAAATAATTTTGCTCTCACAACCCAACTACAACAATATTAAAGCAAGTGAATTCAATGGAAAGAAAAATAGCTCACTTTAATTGATATTTAATTTTGAAAAAAATAATTAAACTTAAAATATGTTTATGATGTAAATGAATCTTTCAAATATTTGATGTGAATATGATAACTTGAAATCAAGGTGAATTAATAATTTATGGTTTGAAATATAGCATAATAATGATTTGAAACTTGAATAAATCACTTGTTAGAAAGAGCTTAGAGTTTTTCAAAAGATCAAATGAAAATGAAATCTTAAATCACATAAACTCAAATAAAATCTTTTTCTTAAAGAAATTACTATTTATACAAAAGATGAGATGATTTAGAAGTAATGAAACTTGTTACTCACAAATATTTTATATGAAATAATAACAAAAATAATAATATCTCTTTAGAACATGTAGGAATAATGAAGAGAAATCAACTTCAAATAATACACTTTAATTCATCAGCAACAAAGTTTTCGACCAACTTGAGATGGTATAAAAATAGATATATTAAGCACAAAACAAATTAACCAAATGCATAAGAAACTCAAGTCAAGAGTGAGAACAAGGTCACTTAGCATGTAAAATCACAAACTAGAATGAAAGCACCTTGTTAAGCTTCTGACCACAATGAAATCCACTAATCCTCCAAGTTCTTTTGTGCACTCCTCAAGCCAATCACTTGTAGGTTGGAGGGTGGAAAAAGGGTGAAGAAATTAGTATCTGATTCACCAAGAAGAGATCTCTAAATGTTTAGCAAAAATTCAGCCAAGAAAGGGTTTTTCTAAGAGAGATTTTTTCAAGAGAGTTTAACCTAGTCTAAGAAACATTATTTATAATACAAGGGATCATGAGGTTCGGCCAAGAGAAGGAAAAATAGGAGGGAAGCTCATTTGGAATCAATTTAAACATAAATCAATCAAAATAAAAATAAAAGGCATGAGATAAAAAATTAGCCAAAGAGAAATAGGAGGGAATTTAATATGGAAGGTTCATTTAATTAAAAATTAATTTGAAATTAAATTTCAATAAGATGGATTTTGGCCAAGTCATGGAAGAGGTAAAGTTTATTTAGTAAGTGATTCAATTTTAAGCAATTAAATTAAATAAATTTGGCATGATGTAGAAAATTTACAAAAAAAAAATATGGAGGGAAAATTAATTTGGAAAGACATTTAAATTGAATCAGTTCATCATATGACATGATTTCTAATTTAATTAAGAGTTTAATTCTTATGTGGGTCGGCCAAGAGAGAGAGAGAGAGAGGAGAGAAGAGTCTGAATTATTACCAAACAAGTCATGACAAAATTAATTGTCCAAGTGAAAAAGGGAATAATTCAAATTTTGATTAAATTTGATATATGATCAGCCAAAAAGGAAGTTTCCACGATGGGATTCAATTAGTATTTAATGCAATCTCATTGAATATTCTATCAATTCATCTTGATTGAATGAAGGAAAGAAAGAAATAACATATAAGCTTTATTTAATAAAATCTAAGGAATATTCAAAAATTTGGCCAAGCAACTTTCCTAAAATAGATTAGATTTATTTTAATGTAATAAATTCGAATTAAATGATTTAAAAAAAGATATATTTGAATAACTTGAATTTGAAAAAAGATATAGTTGGCCAAAGGAGGTTTCAAAAAATAGAATTTATATAAAAGGAAAGAAGATAATTCCATGGCTTATTTTAATTGAATTTTAATTAAATTAAAAAAAGTCAAATTAATTAAAATTAAATCAACTAGATTATCATATGATCAAACACATAACATTCCATAAAAAGGAGAGTTCAAATTTTCATATGTAATCAAGGGAATTTTCAATTTGAGCTCAAAAAATAATTCAAATTAAAGATTCAAATAAATGAATTTTTTTAATTTAGAAAAATATGAGATAATTATGGAAATAATTTGAATAACTCTCACACAATTTATCTATCAAATAATCATGAAAATAATTCAGCCAAAAAAGTTTAGGATGAGAGATAGGATAGAAGAGAGAAGACGAGGACAATAGGAGAGAGAAAAATAATACCTTGAATAATGTTTGGTTAATTTAGATTCATGTATTGAATAAATGGATAATGAACATGCCTAAGCATGAGAATAATTTAATTAATTGTGAAATTAATTTAGGTTGCATGGAAGCACAATTGTAACAAATTTTATGCATTTAGTTCACATTATCCAAAATGAATAATTTGAAGAATAATTGTAAATATAAAATGTAGAATTTATGAATAATTCTCAAATAAATTATTTTGAAATGAATGAATGATTTATTTTATTTTAATGAGCTTTTCATTTGCCTTAATATAGTTAATCCTAGAAAACTTTTCACCCAATTCACGTCAAATAGGTTTAACATCCTGAATTGATTGAAAAATGTAGAGTTAAAGAATTTTCTTGCACACTTGGATTTAACTTGATTAGCAGCATCATTTATAGTAAAATTTTCCTGCACACTTGAATTTTCCTAAATTAAGATCATAATGATTAATGTGAATAATTTATCAAGCAAATAGATAATTAGTTCTTATTACACAAGGTTTGATATCATCAAATCAAATGGTGAGATACACAAGGTGTATAATCAACATCTTCTTGTGTAGTATCCAAAGTTTGCTGTAGCTACTATTAGAGTTATCAAGATTCCAAATGCTCTTCATGAAAGGTAGAAATTCCATGTGTTGGGTCAACATTTCATAGAATCTAAAACATGGTTGTTTGGGTCTTAGTGTGGAGGTTCAATGTTAATGAGCAAATGGGCATAATTGAAGCTAGTACTGAATAAGCATTGGACAGTGGTGATATGCATTTGAGTATTCTAAGCTATGTAGAGAAAGACTTTGTCTAGTCTCTCATGAATCTCTCTCTCCTCCAAGAGAAACTATTTGCAATGAAGCTTGCATAAAAAAGTCATGCTTTAATTATGAATTCCATAAAAATCAACTAAAGGCTTAGTCATGGGGTTGGCACGTCTTTTCTTATCCTTTGAATTGGAAATCATGTTAAAATCTCCTTTGACCATCTATGGAAGGTTGATTGTATGCAACCAAAAAAAATGAATCATCTCAACTTGTGGCACCACGGATCCACAATCCTAGAGCCTAAGTACTGGCATCACTCCCCTTAGGTCTATAGAATCTGGAAGCCTTCTTAAAATCAAGATGGTTATTGTAGTAGAATTGATCAAATACAAAATTTTGTAAATTATAATATGCATTAATGGCAACACTAAAACATACCCATTTCCCTCATACAAAAAATTTATTATCATGGCACTCCTTTACGTTGGTGAAGATCTCCCACACCATAGGGATGACATAAGCTATGTTGTCATAGGCAAGATGCTCCTAGCCTCGCTGATTTATGATCCTCTCCACGCTCCCACCCAATTTATGGAAGCTCCTCTCTTGAATGAGGTCTTATTGATAAGTTCGTACTAGTATCTATCTTCTGCATCTACATTACCAAATCATTGAGGATCACCTAAAGATGCCCTCTTCTTGCCTTTCTGGATGTGTTTGAGTGACATATTTACTGTCTTAGATCTAATTGAAGGCTAAGAGAGAAAGATTATAAGAATTCATGAAAATAACAAAGGGTTTAGAATAAAAAAAATGAATATCCCAAGGGTGATATTTATTGATTAGGCCCAGCACCACGGCGCCCAAGCACTAGCCTCTTAGTTTCTAAAATGCGGGAGCAGCGCTGCAGCACTCCACAAGTAGTGCCTAGGTGCAAGTTAGCCAGTCAAGACTATTATTGTGCCCATCAAAAAGATCATTTATGATATTTATTACCATTAATTACACAACTGATATAATCCATAAAGTGAATCAAATATTGATGGAGTGCTTTAGTGCCCTGACATAGCACTATGGCACAGGCCAAAAGTTCTAACCTTTTTTATATTAAATTCATCTACTAGCATGTCGGCCCCTTGAATGACTTTTTGACTGGGGCCATGGCATTGCTTCGATAGCACTTAGACATTGCAACCTACTTTTTGGTATTCTTTATGGCACCTATGCACTGTGGCGCTAGGTTTACAGTACTGCTGCACTGGGTTTATAGAATTGAAGCATTTTTCTCTCTAGCTTTGAGACCTATATTTTTGCCAGTCGGCACTGGGGAGCTGACTTCCCAATGCCAAGGTGTTGAATGCTAAGAGCAAAAGTGCTACTTTCCTAGCATTGTGATGTTGACCCACTAATGCTATGGTGCCGCTTCTCCGGCTCCAAGGTGTTGTCTCCCAAGAATAAAATCAAACATCTATTCATTCACCATTTGAACATTTAAAATAAATATATTTGGAATTTCAAAGGGATGTAAGCCCAATCTTTTCATTTTCCATGCGAACATATAAATCTACTAAGCATTCCAAAGAGATGTAAGCCAATCTACACTATGTGAACATCTTAATGGCCTTCCAAAGGGATGTAAGTCCAATCTAATGTCTTTCTAATTGATGTAAGTCCAACCTAAATTCTAATTAGCTTTCCAATGGATGTAAAAAAATCACCATGTGAACTCTCCTATAGTTATTGCATTCTAATCGATGTAAGCTCTACATACATCTTCAATACAAATTACTCCATAAAATTGAATTATTGGGTAGACTTATAATTCAAGTTTAACCTAAATAATTCAATAACAATCTACACCACAACACCTACACTAAAACTCTGGTCTACTCGGGATATCTGAGATAAGGTACCCCATGGCTGCTAATTAGAGTCTTTGGACATTATGGCTAATAACCCTCTAATATTGGAAGATTGGACTACCCTCCTTATTATCTTAGATAGTCATCTACACCACACTAATACACATTGATTCATATTAGAGATATATTTCCAACCTTAATCAAGAGTGTTCTCTTACTATGGTTAGAGGGGTAATTAACTATGAATGCTTGAATTCATAAGAAGTAGAACCCAGATCTAAATAAACCTTAATATAATGTTAGGGGATGTTTGGTTTGATATAAATAATTTTTCCTCATGAAGAACAAACTCCCTAAACATTCCTATAAAGATTGTGGAGATTCTCAAAGGTATTTTTCTTGAGCGACATTAATAGAGGATCCAATTTTAATTTTTTTTTTTTATAATTCAGTTACACTCTATTAGAAGCATGTAGCAATACATTCATGTCGAGCACTTTTGTATCTTCTTGAGAAACCTTTAAGACAATGAATTGCTATTCATCAATAAGAATGTCACTTTAGTATGCTTCTTTTCAAATAACTTAAATCTTCTTGATGCAATTGGCATAAAATTTTTGCATATTTAGGTGTTTGAGAAGATTTTGTTGATGATTTATGGTTGCCATAGGTTCAAGAACTTTGAAAACACCCAGATTATGAGAGCTAATTAAATGCTTCAATCTTTTCTCAGAGTACCTATCTAATTATTTTCAGTATGACCAATTTTGGGAGAAATTTAGCAAAAAATATCAAAACTTCTCCAAATTCATAAAACTTTTCATATCACAACTAGATTCTTCACCATACAACTTCCATTATATTTCATGTGATTTTGATCTTTGGAGGCAAAGTTCTAATTTTAAAAGTTGGGGTTTTATATCTAAAATTATTTGTTGCCAAGTGCTTTTTCCCACTTTACCCTTCAAAATCCTAATTACATTTAAATATGAACTCCACCTTATATAGCCTTACTCCAGTAAGTATCTAAGTGGATCCCCCAATCAATAAATTTGATTACTTCAGTGATCTGATGACACCATTCATATATCATTTGGTATTAGAGCTTTGGTTAATTGGAGGACAACATAAAAGGTGGTCACCAAGGGAGTGAGATGATTGAAGAGGCAATTGCAAACTATGGAGTTAACTTCCTAAGAAATGTAATCCCTAAACTTTTTTACTTGAATTACTACCTTTGATGATATATTTCATTTTATTCCAATAAATTGTGGTAGATTACATATTTAATGCAATTCTATTGACTATTGCAAGGTTATCATATAGCTTCCTTCACCTTACATTAACCAAAATCTACCTAACCTAAATTGACTTGATTGCATCATAATCAATGATGGAGGGTTCCACTAAGTGAAATAAAATGTTTACTTGATTCTTATTAGCATAAGAAAATCTAACTTTAATAATTTTGAGTTTTATCTTAAATTTAGTTTGGAAGTTTTATTCTAGTTTGATACTAATTATAAATTACATTTTATGAAGTGTTTAATTAATCATTTGGTGTGTCATTTGCATTAATTTCTTTTAAATTAGTATACTTGATTGAAAATTAAAAAAAATATAAAAAATGGTGTCATATTGCAACTATAATTGTCATGTCATGCCTCTTAAATATGCTAGTGAAGATTAAATAGATAACCAGAATAGAAGAGTAGGAAAAAAAAGGCTTTAAGGCATAATTATGAACCTAGCTACCTAATTTCAAAATATGAATGTTAGGGAACAAACCTCGCATATGATCTACAACCCCATAAACATAGATCAATTGGGATACAAACTTATAAAAAAATCATGGGGATCATATTCATCCTTGAAGACAACCTTTAGAAACACCCATAGGGTTAATCAACTTGAGAATCATGAAGTTATTAATAAACCCATTATGAAGGTTAAAGTTTGTCCTCACATATGATGGATTCTATGATCATAATTAGTTTTTATACTGGCTAACATAAATAGATGATTTCTTTGATTAGTACCAAATGGATTACTATCAAAGAAAAACCTTTGCTAAGATAAAATTGATAGGCCATGCAAAACTCTATTATATAATGTTTTGATGAAAGAAGAGAGGTTTGAAAGGAACTAACTTATCTTGTTAGAGATGAGACTTAGTATTAAGAAAGACAAGAAACTGTATGAACAATTAATGACTGTTTGGCAAGGAAATATTGAAGTAGTAATTTATTATTGGTCTTAGAAGGGAGATTAGATATGATGTTGAGATGTAAGACCCTCACACCCTTGAAAATGATTTTCATTATGCTTTGCTCTTAGAGAAGTATGATAAAGTAGCTTCTTCATATATAGCAAATTGCTTAAATTCATCTTTTTCATCATCCTTATATTCTACCTAAAAGCCTAGTATTTAACTTAAGTCATCATTTTCTAATGCACATTAAAGTAAGATTGACCCTGATTTATCTTTTAAATCTAGGGATATTATTTATTTTAAGTGTCAAAAGAAGGTCCACTAGTAGCATCAGTGAAGACCAAAATTATGTTTTTAGATGAGACTGAGGATGATAGAGAAGAGGAAGGTGTCAAAAATGAAGTTGAAGAAATCCATGATGACACATCTTGATTAGATGAAGAGTTAGATCATGTGGGAAATCCTATAAGTGTCATGAAATGCATGATTGCATTTACAGAAGAAGAAAAACAAAGAGGAATATTATTACCATGTATGTTTTAAGCGGGGAGAAGAGATGTAAAATTGTGATTGAATGATGTAATGCAATGAATGTAACTTTCACCCATGCCATTACAAAGATAAACCTAAAGACTGAACCTCAATCTAAGCCTTTTTGTGTGAGTTGGGTGAAACATATGTCTTTACCTTTTACAACTAAATGTCTTGTTCCTATCAAGATAGGAAGTTATGTTGATTATATTTGGTGTGGTGGCCTTCCTATTAAAATTACATATATCTTGCTAGGAAGGCCTTTCTTTATGATTTAAATGTCATTCATTAAGGTCAAGAAAACCCTTATGTGTCAATTATAATGATAAAATAATAAAATTCTTCCCTATAAAGCTAACTAAACGAGGCATATTACTCCTCTACATAGGATTTTCCCAACACATCCGCAAAAGCCTAGTTTTAATTTAAAAACCAAAACATAATCAAAAGAAGAATGTCAAACTTTAGTTGATAGTATTTTTATTTCCTCCTACTAGAGAGATGACTTTAAACATATATTTATGAGCACTAACCCTTCACATTTTTCTATGGACATTGAAGTAATGAAGATATGATTCGATACCATTGTTAAAAAGATTTTTGATCTTTCATCTTGTTGTTGACCACACTTTAAGTGAGGTTGATATCCATCCTCTTAATCATAGGATTCAATCTAGGTGCTAAGATTTTTCTCACCTAGAATTAAGACACTTCTCATGGCTAGGAGGGCACTAACCCTAAACCTAAAAGGCTTAACCCTATGGTTAGATCCTAACTTAAACTAAGTGAGATTAACTTAAATTAATTCCAAACCAAAATCTTATACATAGAACCAACTTATTATAGGCTAATCCAAAAATAAACCATAATTTTACCCAAAATAAACCCAATGGTGTTTAGTTTGGTCAGTTAAACCAAGTTAACCTAATTTGACCCATTGGGCCAAAATGGGCTAAATAAAAAATTAACCTAAACCAATTGAAATTGAACCTACCTAAACCCCTTAGAACTTAAATTGAACTTGATTGAAGCCTGATTAAGACTCAATATAGCTAATTTGCTCACTTAGTCCATGTTAACCTAATTGAGCCCTATAGTGCCAAAATCAAAACCAACTTGATTCAAACCAAATCAAACCTTTTAAAAGCCTTAACATCACTCCAATGACATAATTGAATATTTTTCATGACCAATTGTAATCTAATTTGATCATTTGATTCACCTAACCCAACCAAATCTAATTTTTCCCTCTAACCTAAAGGGTCAATTTGAGCTAAAAGTTAACACAATCCAAATCAAATCAAATCAACCACTTCAATCACTTTCAAATGATTAATTAATTATAACAAAGTAAGTAAACTTGGCCAATTGATCGACTTAACTCCATTTGACCTAATTTGACCTAAAGGGACAAATTGAACCAAACTTTAACCTAACTCAAATTGAACAAATCCAATCATTATAATTAATTATAAAATTATTATTGATCATGATTTAACTTTTAATTGAACTCAATTAATCAAATTGACCCACTTAACTCCATTTGATCCAATTTGATCTAAAAGGTCAAATTGAATCAAAACCCAATCCAATCTAAACTATATTAAACCAAAGATTAAGATCAACTCCAAATTGGCCATCAAACATGACCCAACCTTCAATTGCACCTAATTTAGCCAATTGGACCAAATTAGCTAACTTGACCCATTTGACCCATATGAACCCATATGAGCCAAATTCAAATCTATTTGAAAATGAATTAAACCAATTGCATCAATAAGTTTCAAATCATCATTTGAACCTAACCTATAAGCCCTTTAGGCTAAATTTTGTCAATTAGCCAACCTTACCAAATGGACTTAAATTGACCCAAGATTGTCCAGGTGAGTCAAACCTAATTGAACTAAGGATAAACCCAACTAAAGTTAACATGACTCATCATCACGCACCCTTTGACCTACCCAAGTGGACCCAACCCTTCGTGAAATTGATTCAACCTAAAACAAGTGAACCAAGTCACCCACATAAGAAAAAAATATAAAATAGGAAGGTCTAACCCCTCTCATTGACTAAGGCAACACCGTTAAAATGCCTTGAGCTCACCCAACTGAGCCAAGCTAACTAAAGGCTAGTTTTTCAACCAAAGTGATGTCCTCTTCGCCTTAGACAGCCTTTAGTTCACTAACCATGGGTTGTCCACTTCACCACTGCCACAAAACTCTCTCAACCATTAAGAGAAGTCTAGGTCATCAATCTAAGCTATTTTTTTTTCAATCTTGCCTACAACCTAGCAAGTTGCCCAAAGCTGAACCACCCTATGGGGAAACTTTGTGACACCACATTGATTTTAGGAATTTCTTATTTAGGTAATCAAATTCATCATTAAGGAATAAAAATGTTATCCTATGATGGATTTAATCACTTAAATAAAGACTCTTTAAATTTGAGAGATTCTTTCCTTAAAATACATGGAAAAGTACAACAAGGTTTATTTTATACTGGGATCATAATTCCCTATAAGGGCAAGCCCTTATAGTTATTTGCAACTTAGGAATAAGGATCTCTTCCTAAGAATACTCTCGATTAAGGAAATATGCTCCTATTTTTATAGATTTCAAAGCTGGTTCTAAAGGATGGACAAATTGGAATTTCAAAAAGGAAAACTTCAAAGGGGGAAGAGTCTTTTTGAGGTCAATTGGGATAGAGTAGGAAATGGCTATAAATACTGGGATTCCCAGTAGGCACTTCAACTATCTTATCATTAGGCTTTAAATTTTGGAATTCAATTTAATAAAGTTTTGAGTTAAAATTTTATTAGAAATCTAGGGCTTAGATTTTAGCAGCATAAGATTGCAAAATGCCTTAGGTTAAAGGCTTATTCCTAGAAGGATACTTCATGACCTAAGTCTATAATTACTTCTGACATATATCAGAGGCTTAACTTAGTTTGACTTTGAGAATTATTGGCTCTTTCCCTTACTAGAGAAAAGGAACATATCCCTAACTTTTTTTGGACTTATAACACACCTGGAAGGACTGCCAGCTAACACCACTCAAGCAATTTTAAATCCATTATGTAAAGTCTCATGAATGCAAGATGGTTAGGTTATTGTAGTTTAGAAAATAATCTAAGAATCTAGAGTCACTCCAAAATCTCTAGGATCATGTCTTGTATGATATGCACTTAACTAATGCAATAACTTTCAGCTTTTAATCATTTTGACTCACAATTTATTTAAGGCATTTAGGCTATGCAATTTATGTCTAAATAACATGCAATTAGAAGTGGTAATGTGCCAAATCAAGAAGAGAAGGTAGATTTCTCCAAGAAAGTGGTCATCTTCAAAGGTCAGATGCCCCTTATGTGCAATGAGTGAAGCACTCAAATAAAGGAGTTAGAATAATATGCTTCATGGTTTGCAAAAGCTAATTATTTATAGTTTCTTTTAAGTTATTCCTAAAGATTTATTTAATATGAGGTTTTTGAGTTTTTATTTTATGTTTAAGTTATTTAGTTTTAAATTGATTAGAAAATTTAAATTTTTTTCTAGGAGCCTAATGTTCCATGCATTCATCATAGAAAGTATAGTACAGAAAGAAACCAAGAAAAGCAAGTTGATTCTATTACGCACCCAAAATAAATCAAGCTAAATTTAAATTAAAAGAATAGGTCAGTGTAGCTGTGTACCTCTGTACACCCTAGAAGAAAGATAAAAATTGGTAGCTAGGATATGCCCTTATACAGCCCAGCCTAGAACTAAAAATTTAGATCTATGGGTATTTCTCTATGATCGTCTCCTTCTTTAGGGACCTTCATGGGCTTCATAGGAGACCACCAGCTAGTAGGGTTAGCTCTTGCTATTCCTAGACCCCATAGATCCTAACTTAATTCTATCTTTAAATTACATCTAAAATTAAAAAACATAAATTCCTAAGCCGTGCAATATATGGGCCTAACATTAGTTGTTTGCTAAGACCACTTGTCCTATTGGGCTATGCTTAAAGATTTAAGCATACCTACAAGAAAATAACATTTATATAGTTTTAAATAAAAAATCTTTTTTAGCATATTCCTCTACAAAAAATAGTGTTAGCCTAAAAAAAAAAAGAATGTTCTGGCATCCAGACTAGTGGGCAAAAAAATCCTAGCCATTCAGTCTAAAATAGTACACCATAAGATAAGAAAAAAATTTCACATCACATCATAGATCAATCTAAGGTCAGTGATCTAATAATCTAGTGTGTGAAGAAAAATGGGCTTATGTGGTATGACTTCACTAGGAATTTTAAGTTTGAGTTTTTATGTTTCAAGGTTTATTTAATTTACCATTAGTTGGTTTCAATTTAAATGATTTAGTGATTTATGATTTTATTTACATTTTTTAGGTTTATTTTAAGTTGAAGTGAAATTTAAGTTTAAAACAATAAAGAATGAAATAAGTTCCACTTTGGATGGAACTCATTCTATTGAACATCCTAATTCCTAATAGAATGAGGTCTTCACCCTAAGGTGAAGATTCATTCTAAAGTCCAAACTAAGATCCTAAGCATCTTGATTAACCTCTTCTTGAATTCTATTAAGTTAGATTTAGTTTTGAGTTTAGTTTAACTTGCTTAATGTTTAATTATGTTTTGGAATTAAGATTTACTCGTCATTTCATTTATTTTAATTTGATTAAGTGTTTCTTAGTCTAATTTTATTTTCAAATGATTTGATTCATTGAATTTTAGTTTTCTTCTTATTTTTATTAAATATTCATTTAATTTCTTGTGTTTGAATTATTTAATTTTTTATTTTAATTGAATTAATTTCATTCATTAATTTAATGTTTATTTCTACCAAATAAATTAGTTCAAGTGATTATATTTATTTGACTTCATTATTTTTTTAAGATTTAAGTTTGTTAATGTTTGTGTTTATTTAATTTATTTAAATTTAACTTAATTCATTTAAATTGGTATTTTGATTCATTTTAAATTTAGGTTTTCTTTTCATAATATGTTAAGATTTTGTTAATCAATTCACGACCTAGGAGACTCAAACTATTTGGGGCATCAAACCTAACCTAGGCCATTTCAAATTTCTCTATCATTTAATTGATTTGGTTAATCACTTTCATTTGCATTTGGAATTATGTTATTCATTAAACCAAATAAATTTAATAAGTTTTTTTTATGTTAATGAATTCCTTATATGAATATGAAATTTAAAGGAAAATGAGTTTTAATTTCGAATTGATTAGTTGATTTATCATGAATTTAATAAGTTATTAAGTTAAGGTTTAAATTTTCTTTTCTCTATTTCATTAACCCTAAGTATAAGATTAATCAAATCTATTAAATTCAGAGGGTTGGGAATTTTTTTTTTAGCATTGTGATGTTATTGAAAATATTATAAGTTGGTTTTATAAATTTTTATAATTTTGATGACTTTCTGATTTATTATTTCATTTATATTGACCTAGAGACTAGAAATTTAGTAACTTCCAATCCAGAGGTTAATTGGACTTGAAATTCTTATGGAAAGTTGAGTTCCTTGCGAGTTTGAGTTCCCTAAAGTTTCACTTTAATCAGATATATAATTTAGGATTAATTACAATTTTAATTATTTTAATAAAACCTATATTAAGCTTAAATTAAAAAGAATTAATTAGACATTTTATTTTTCTTACATTCCACTCTAGAAGATGCACCATAGTGGATTTATTTAGAATTTTTGAAAATTTGGTTGATTTATTATAATTTTCCTAAGTTTAGATTAATTGATTGGATTAATTAATTCAATTAATTATCAAAATATCCATTTTATGGTTTATTGGATTTTAGAGAGTTTTATTTAAGTATTTAGATTCATTATGGTTTATGGTGATGATTTGAATTATTTTCATAAATTTTCATGAGTTTTCTAATTTAAAATTAACTTATTTCATCAAAATTAGGGTTTAAGATTGGAAATTTTATATCTTTTTATTTACCTTGTAATAAATTATGAAAAGTTTACCTAATGTATGTTTTAACACTAATTTTATTTCCCCAAAGTTTGAAATCAATTGAATGAGTGGTTTGAGTTTAATTTGATCTTGACTATTTTCATTTATACTCAAATAAATCAAAATTACTCAAATCTAATTGGAGATTTTAGGTTTATTGGATTCCTCTCACTAAGTTGAATTTATAGAGCTCTTATTTGCATTTTTTTGGATGTGTATTTTAAATTTTATAAAATTTTGAAGTTTTAGTCATTTTTTAATATTTATCTGAATAAAAAATTTGAGAATTTCCCATTTTAATGGGCATTGACATGGCTGGGATTGGGTTTAGGGGAGAGAAGTATACTCCTTCCCAAGGCCTCAAAATTGATGCACACATCCACAACACTCCAAACCCTATCATCCTATAGCCCCCCTCGAGCATCCCATCGTTGGTGAGAACAACCCCTTATTCTCCTATCCATGTGATAAACCAACCTTAGCATAACTCCTCTCCATACCTTCAACACACTCTAGCAAAATTAAAGAAATTGAGAAATACTTGATTTGAGTGTCAGAAGTAGGAGTTAGAACAAACTTTGATGAGTAGCAACAAAGCTTGATCTCCAGACCCATCAGTGAGGAGATAAGAGGAGACTTCAACAACATGGCTTCACCTCTTCAAGGCACATTGGGCCACTAGTCTTAGCTCTGAAGGGGTAATTCCTCCTCAACTTGTAGATAGCCCCATAGGCTATGGTCTTTTGTGTAGTGAATTCTCATTTTATTTTGATCAAGTCATAGAAATTGTTGGGAAATCTCTCTCTGATGCAATTGGATTTTTGTTCCTAAAAAATATGAGCTCTCATTTCTCGAATCAAGAGTTAAAAGGCAGATTGTCTTTATCGCTCATGAGAGGAAGTAGATGAATCACATGCTACCCATCCCGCTTGATTAAAATAGAAAATTGTAACTAATCACATTAGAATTATATTATTTACTCTTTTACTACCTCAGGATTTGATAGAATGACTTTGGTTAAAGTGCATGCACCACCACTGAGTCAGTAGCCATGGGGATGGTTTAAATAAGTAATCTTGTGGTGTCGCGTGTAATCTACAACTTACTCGATGTTGACTGTGTAAATCTAATTAATTAAGGGTTTTAGGTCATAGTTAGAATTTAAAAAAATCATAACTAATTACAAAAAAAATTAAAAATATAAAATACTCTATAGAAAGCTTTAAAATATGAGAATTTAAAAAAAAATAAATGCCTCAACTTTTTTTAAGCAATTAGGAGTAATTATGGTTTTAATGAAAATAGTATTTTTTAAATTATCTCTTGATTACTTCTCTAATTAGCTTGAAATATTTAGAGAATATTCTTGATGACATTCTTAAGTCCCATAATTATTTAAACTTAATTTGATTAGAGTTATAATTCTTCAAAGCTTAGGTCATTAAACACCATAATTATTTAAATTAAAAAAATTATGAAAACTATCTCAAATGGCATTTGATGTTTAATCTAGCATGACTGACATCAGAGCACCCTTAGAAACATTTCTATTCATCTGGTCATAATTATTTCAAAATATCATATTTTAGGTTAATTAATTAATTAGTTAGTCCAATTAATTTCCCTAGAGCAAATAAAAATTTATAACTAATTATCCATAGCTCTGAAAATATGAATAAAACTTTCATATGTTCATTTAGGTGATAATTAATTAATGAAATAAAAATCTCCAGTTGGTTTAGGGTGTTTTGAGTGTAATTCATGATTTTAAAATTTTCTTATTTATTTAATTAGTCATGAAATATAAATACATTTACATTAGAATTTTTAGGCCATGTTTTATTTATGTTTGTTTATATTCTGTAATGTTTTCATAATTTTTGGGCCTATATTTGATGTTTAATTAATGTTTTAGGGCTTCTTGGGCATAATTAGAATAGATAATAATTCTTAATTAAATCATAAAAATCATTATTGTCACCTTTAAATCACTTATTGAATAGAGAGGTTTAAGGGTTAGTACTAGAAAAATTGATTGTTTTTTTTCAAATGTCTAATTAACTTTAATTTTAGTGTTTATTAAAAAAATCTTAATTATGTGTAAGTAAAGTTATTTTCATATAATTAACATTAATGCTTAAGGGATTATGGAGATTTGCTTTATGATGTTCAATCACCTTTCTTTATCAACCCATAAATGTATGCTAGATTTATTATCCACTTGCATCCATATTAAAAAATTGAAATTTTTAAGCACATGTTGTACTAATAGTGTGGCTATTATTACTAATAAATCTCAAAATATTTTATTTATATAAACTATATGAAAATATATACACATGTATATGTACTTTAATAAAGTTAAGTTAATAAGGATATATATATATATATAACATATCATATACATCATTTACACTCCTTTAATGCATATAGTGTAAACATCCAGTGGTGCAGTGCTATTGGTCAAAATGAGGTATTAGATACCTCATCTCCATAGTTTAATAATGCCACATACCTGGAAATGTCTGTAGAGAAATGGATATGAAAAACAAATTATTTTTCTGAGTTTATCGTTCAATAATTCAAAATTTTTATATATTCATATATGTATTTATATGTATACTAATATATGTGAATCAATAGTTTCCGTTATATATGTATAACTATGAAATCATATATCTATGCATTTATATAGACCTTATTTAAAGTGGGATATTAAAATGATAAAGAAAATTGAGTGTTATCATTAAGTGAATCACAACTTATCCCCATTAATTTTAGGATATCTTTCACATGATCATAATTTCATTTAGATCTACCAACTAATATATGTGAATCAATAATTTCATTAAGATGTGTAAAAGTCATAAAATACATCCTTAGTATGAACTTTAAGATTGAGTTTTGAAGAAGAATGGGTTTCACCTTAAGTGGAGTCCATAAATCTATTCACTCTTTAAAACACTAAGTCTGATTTGAACAAAATAAGATCTATCATATGCAGTAATAATGAAATTATTAATACCTTAGTTAGAACCACTCAATAATAATAAATTAAACTTCACTCTCAAATTACAATTCAAATATGAAAGCTTAACTTTGTCTCGCCACACTAACCTTTACACACATGATATATCGATAATTAAGCAACCCTAGACTTAGGTTAAGTTTGTACTTTATTTGATGTACTAGTTTTTCTTATTTTATAGTGTATTATTTTAGACTAGATGTTAGGATTTCCTGTGAACAGTCTAGATAGACTAATGATGTTTTTTACAAGGTACTATGCTTAGTAGAGAAAGGGCTCACTATAAGAAATAAAATAAAATAAATGCTCTTACTTGTAGATGTTGTTTGCCCCTTAAGCATTGCCCATTAGGATAGGAGGGCATGGAAACCAATAAGTGCTAAGCCCTGAGGTATGAAATTAAACTTCCTTTGGTGTGTATGTGTGTTATTAGCTAACCTTTATTTTATAGATTTAGCTAGATTTTTATTTTAGAATTTTTAAATATAATTTACAATAAGATTAGGATTAGAGCCATGAGGTTTAGGATGAGAAGTGGCTAGAAGGCTTTAATTAACAAAGCCCTATAATGGCTATAAGATTGAAGAATTTAGAGGTGGAGAGAAGATGAAGACCCTCATAGGATGTTTTGATATATGGCTTGGATTTCAATAGGCTCTTCAGGATTTAAATTTGCAACCCTAACTTAAAAAATTGACTTGAATTAAAATTAATTCAACTTATAACCTCACTTTAAATCCTAGGGATTAACTAACTAAATAATTTAAAAAATAATTAGGCCAGCAATGAATGTATAACATCATGCATACATATTAATTTCTCTTCTTGAATATACAGGATCTTCACTTAATAAATGATAAGAAAAATTACAAGTTCATTGTCATCAACCCCCTTTAGTAAAGAAGACCCTTCTTGTAGATTTGGTCGATAACTTAATTTCATCATGCATATAGTCATACTTATCAACCCACTCCTTAATCAAATTTATGACAAAAAATATGTTAATTTTCTTGCTTTAGTCTAAAATATTATTTCATACTATTCATGATCTAGACTCTTATGGACTGAGTTAAGATATTTGATTCTTTTTAAATAAATAATAGTGGAATTATCTTGCATTATCATAAGACTTGTCCACATGGATTTAAAGCATAGGAGAAGTTAGCTGGTAGTCACTCCAAGCAGTTGTAAGTCTAGAAGTGATAGGATAGGTTCACACCTTAGGGTAAGGGTGCACTATTATATCTCATTTTTCTAAGTAGAATTAAGTTGACCTTCTATCCTGTTTTGAAGTACCATTAGAAATAAGTTCGGAGGATACTTGTTTATCATTTACTATGGGCATATGTCTTTACTTCTTAAGCATTTTTATAATATTATGTTATGAGATTATAAGTCATAGCATTCTAATAAGATGTCAATTTAAATAATAATAATTCTCTACTTTGAAAATATAAAGCCGCATCATAAGATAGACTAGAGTTCTCACCATGTTTCATAGTATTATGAGTGCCCCCTACTTATCTTGCATTAGATTCCAAAAAGAACTACTCCTACTTAAGTCTTTATATTTTCTTCCAAAAGTTACCAATCTTTTTCTATGCTTTGAAATTCATAGAGATTATGATTGGCTACTTTAAACAAGGGTATTTTTGATAGACCCCATCTCTTAAGATGTAATTAACTATGGGAGTTTTCCCCTATAGGAAACTTAAGAACCCAACTTAAAATAAACCTTACCTTACTTCATCATTCTAAGATAGGAGAAAATTCTCTAGTACATGTAGACCCATTAGATTTAGGACTCTTTATTAAATGATTAAGTCCATCATAGGGTGATATTTCTACCTTTTAAGGTAGTATATCAATCTTTGATGTTGCACCCAATCACTTCAATAAGTACCCCTGAAGACCTGTTTGATATTTTTATATGATAATTCTAAACACTACAGATTTTTCTAGCAACTTTTCTAAGAAAAATTCCTCTCTCAATCTTTAATAGTTGGCTTTTGTATTTATATATTGATAGTAAGTTTATGCCAATTATAGAATTTGATTATCATTTATTCTGATGGATATCCTCTTTGATGTTACACTAGATCACTTCAATAATTATCCCTTATTAAGTGATTAAGTCCATCATAGGGTGATATTTCTACCTTTTAAGGTAGCATATCATTTTTAATGTTGCACCTAATCACTTCAATAAGTACCCCATGATATTTACATGGTGTCCCTATGAAAATTCTAAGCACCAAAGATTTTTATAGTGACAACTAGGAAAAGTTTCTCTCTCCATCTTTAGTAGTTGGCTTTTGCCTCTATATATTGATAGCAAGTTTATGCCACTCATAGAATTTGATTATCATTCATTCTGATGAATATCTTGCTCATTTTTTTCTTAGGAAAGTGTTGTTAACATCTTTATCTTTGGTTCTATGACCTCTTATTTACCATTAGATAATTTGTAGGCTCTAGAACTTTCCATTAGGTTCCCCTAATGGGATAACTTATTAAATTTGGGAAAAATATCATTCATCCAAGCATCCAACTATTATATATACATACATTGAAATCTTTGACTTTCCAAAGTATTAGATTACTTCATTTAAACCTACCATCACAACCAAATTAGGTGAGTGCTTAGAAAAAAATACTTTTGAGGATGCACTCTGCCATCTTTGGTGGGAAGGATCGGAGTATGTCCTTTCATAAGATAAATTAATATATATTCAACCATATTTCCCCTAACATCTTGTTAGGGTTTATTTAGATCTAGGTTCTTCTTTTTATGAATGCAAGCCTCTATAGTTAATTAACCTTCTTACCACAGTAAGTGAGCACTCTCAATTAGGATTGAAAACAAACATATCTATCTAATATGCATTAGTGTCTTAGAGGTGTGTGTGGCATAGATGACTTCCAAGAAGTATGTATCATTATCTTTTAACTTAAAGCATATGTTTAGTGGAATGATGACGTGCCTAATCAAGATCCCATGCTTTCGTCATCCTAGGCTATCGTGGGGGAGTGATGATGTGCTCAATCAAGATCCCATGGTTCCATCATCCTAGGCTGTCATGGTCCCTAGTCTACTTAGTCAGGGCAGATATAATTCCTGAATGAAGAATTCTTGTCAGCATCCATGGATTGCCTTGTCCAAAATATTCTTGTAGACTTGAGATTATATTTGTTTGAGGTTACAAATTTAAGTCAATCTTAGCTAACATAAGGCTTCATGCCTATTAAATATATTACATAATTCATAGCTCAAAGAGAAAAGTCAATTGGGATCATATAGGCTATTGCCATGACCAAAATATAGTGGAGCTGCATAAATGCCAAGCAACATGATCAAAAGGTTCTAGTTGTATCCATATTTCATGTGGTGCCATATGGCCTCAAAGCCATGTAGATAGAGGACCCATGCCACATCCTTACTGGCATGAGATTATTTGAGTATGAACATAGTGAAAGATTTAATTTGACATTGGTTGCTTTTATGAGCAAAGAGTTTCTTTGCTTATAATCTATAACAAATAAAGAAATAAGGGTGGATGGGTGGATGATTATTTTCTTTGAATAAAACAAATCTCCTCTTATCAGGGTGAGTTAGGTTTTGGTAACCCAGACCTAGTCATGAGATTTAACTGAGGATAGTGTTTGCATGGTGAATAGATATAAAGTGATCATATGACCAACAGATGTGAGAGTCTTTGCATGGAGAACAAAACTAGAATGGGCTTATATCTCTTTGGAATACCAAAATTATGCAGATGCTCACATGGTGAACATATAGGGGTTGTTCACATGGTTAATAAGTGGGTTCTAAGTTCAAAATAATTAGGGATAGGCTTCCTTTATCAAATGAGAGGAATGACCAATAATTCCCAAAATTGAATCTAGGTTGAGCATTTGACTTGTGTTAGAAGCGCCTATAGACTTATGTTCTGAAGTTTCTTATTAGAGTAAGTCTTCAAACCATAGGCATTTCTATAGTCTTGTGCTACTAGAATATAAGTCCTAGATTTTAATAAAATGTCAACTCAAAATTCTATATATATCCTAAAATTTAAAGCCCAATGATAAGATAGTTGAAATATTTACTGAGCATTCTAGTATCAACAGGCATTTCCTACTTAATATCGATTGGCTTACAAAAATAAGTCTTTCTGCTTTAGATAATTCCTAATTGAAATTCCAAATTATGATTTCTTTTGGAAACCAACTTAGAAGTCTAAAGAAATAATTCTTATTTCTTTAATTGAGGGTATTCTTAGGAAGGGAAATAATGCTTATTTCCTACTTAATCTCGATTGGCATCCAAAAAAAAAAGTCTTTCTACTTTAGATAATTCCTAATTGAAATTCCAAATTATCATTTCTTTTGGAAACCAACTTAGAAGTCTAAAGAAATAATGCTTATTTCATAAGATGTATTTAACTATAGGGGCTTGCCCTTATAAAGAACCATGAACCCAGTTTAAAATAAACCTTGTTCTACTTCCCATGTAGTTTAGGAGAAAACTATATGGTATATTAAAGACACAGTAGCCTTAGGAGTCTTTTACTAAATGATCAAATCCTTTATATGACAACATGTTTATCTTATGAGATAATATGTTTACTCCTTAATGCATCATTTGATCATCCAAATAAGAAATTCCTAAAATATTATGTGGTGTCCTAAATTTTTCACATAGAGATAAAGCAATACAAGTGTAATTAAGGAGTGATAAAAGATTCCTCCAGCTCGATAATAGAAATTCAACTTAAAAGGCAAAGAAATTTAAATTAATGAGGACGCCTTACCTCAACCACTGGTTAAATCCCAAAAGTCTACCAAAATAGGATTAGACTATAACGTTCTAGCACACTTATGCAAGCTTCCTACTCTATTACTTCAAAGCTCTTTTTTAGGATCAAAGTGTAAATCTAAAATTATTCAATGAGAACTTACTAAATTCCAATGGTATTGGAACTTGTCATGTGAACCTTACTTAACTTCCAAAGGAGGATGAAATTTAGGAGTGTCTTACTTTCTTTAATGGATCTAAAGTAGTGGGCCAACTATTTTTATAGCTTATTTTTATTAGAATTTATGGAATTGGATCAAGCAAGACATGATTGTAGTCATTCAAGCCTTCTTCAAGGGAAAGGAGATACATAAATTCTCCAACACATCCACTATTACACTCATACCCTAAACTATACTTAATAGAGTAGGAAGCTTGCATAAGTGTGCCAGAACATTATAATCTAATCCTATTTTGGTACACTTTTGGGATTTAATCAGTGGTGGAGGTAAGGCATCCTCACTAATTTGATTTTATTTGCCTTTTTAGTTGAATTTCCATTATCTAGGTGGAAGAATCATTTTTTCACTCTTTAATTGCACTTGTATTACTTTATCTCTGTGTGAAAAATTTATGACACCATATAGGATTTTAGGGATTTCCTATTTGAATGATCAAATGAGTCATCAAGGAGTAAACATATTATCTCGAAAGATAAACATGTTATCCTATAAAGGATTTGATCATTTAGTAAAAGACTCCTAAGGCTAATGTGTCTTTAATATACTAGATAGTTTTCTCCTAAACTACATGGGAAGTAGAGAAAGGTTTATTTTAAACTGGGTTCATGGTTCCCTATATGGCCAAGCCCCTATAGTTAATTAGATCTTATGAATGAATGATCTCTTCCTAAGAATACCCTCAATTGAAGAAATAAGCATTATTTCTTTAGACTTCTAAACTAGTTTCCAAAGGAAATGATAATTTGGAATTTCAATTAGGAATGATCCAAAGAAGAAAGACTTATTTTTCATTGGGCATTAAATTTTGGGATATATATATAGAATTTTGAGTTGATATTTTATTAAAAATTTAGGACTTATATTCTAGCTGCACAAGACTATAGAAATGCTTAGCATTTGAAGACTTACTCTAATAAGAAACTTCAAAACCTAAGCCTATAAGTGCTTCTAACATAAGTCAAATGCTCGACCTAGATTCACTTTTTGGAATTATTGGTCAATCCTCTCATTTGATAAAGGAAGCTTATCCCTGATTCTTCTGGACTTATAACCCAACTCGAAGGGCTACTAGCTAACACCACCTAAGCACATTTTAAATTCATGATCCCAAGTCTCATGAATGCTAGATGGTTGGCCTGTTGACTTTTGGGAAAGAATCTAAGAACATAAACTCACTCCCTAATCTCTAGGATCATGTAGGGTATGAAATGCACCTAACTAACACACATTTTTTGCTTTTAAATGCTTTGACTCAGAATTCATTTAAGCCTTGGAATATGAATTTTATGTCCAAATGATATGCAATTAGAAGTGATCATGGGCCAAATCAATAAGAGAAGGTAGACTTCCTCAAGAAGGCAATCATACTCAATGGTCAGATGCCTCTTATGTGCAATGAGTGAAGTGCCCAATTCAAGAGTTTAAAGTAATATGATAGCATGGTTCATAAATTCTAATTATTCCCAGTTGATTTCATGTTTTTCCTAGGGATTTAATTTGTATGAAGTTTCAAGTTTTTTTATTTTGTGTTTGATTTGTTTAGACTTAGATTGGGTAGAAAATTTAGTCTTTTTAAGAGCCTAATCATCTAGGCATTCATTATAGAAAACATAGCATAGAAAGAAACCTAGAAAAGCAGGTTGACTCTATTGGGCACCCAAAATAAATAAAGCCAATTTAAACTAAAGAAAGGCTAATACCACCAAGTACCACTGTACACCCTGGAAGAGAGAGAAAATGGGTAGTCGAGCTCTACCCTTATATAGCCCGGCCTAGAACTAATAGTTTAGATCTATGAGTCTTCTTTCCAAGATCATCTGTTTCTTTAGGGACCTTCATTAGGCTTAACAGAGGACCTTTGTACCCATCTACTTGTATGGTTAACTCTTGCTAATCCTAGACCCTATATATCCTAACCTAATTCTAAGCTCAAATTTACATTTCAAATTCAAAAATAAATTTTAAGTCGTGCAAAATAGATGTCAAGAAAATATAAATAGGACATAGTAGTTATATTATAATAACATATGGGCTTAGTATTAGCTGCTTGCCAAGCCCACCTATCCTATTGGGCTATGCTAAGGGTATGTTCAACACCTGCAAAAAAATAACATTTATATATTTATTTATGACAACGGTCTCTTCTAGCACAACCCCACTATATAAGAAAATGTTAATTATAAAAATAGCATCATACCATCCAAATTAATGGCAATCAATCCTAGCCATTCAATCTAAAATAGTACACCATAAAATAATAAAGAGGTAGTTCACATTACATCATCACAACATCATAGAATATCACAGAACTACGCAACCTAAGTCTAGGGTTTGTCACCTAATGATATAGTGAGTGAAGAATGGGGATTTGTGTGGAAGACTTTGCTAGGCCTTTTAGATTCAAGTTTGCATTTGAAGTTTATTTTATTTACCTTTGGATGGTTTCAATTCTATTGATTTAATGATTTAAGATTCTTGTTTTCATTTTCATTTTTTATGAATTCTAAGTTTTCAAGAATAAAGAGTATAATAGATTCCACTTTGGGTGGAACCCATTCTATTCAACATCCTAACTCCTAATAGGATGAAGTCTTCACCCTAAGATGAAGATTTCTCTGAAAGGCCTAATTAAGATCTTTAAGTATCTTAATTTACTTCTTTTTGATTCATTGAAATAATTTGGGTTTGAGTTTAATTTGGATTAATGTCTTATTTTTGGCTTTATAATTTAATTCTTCATTTCATTACTTTGATTTGATTAAATCTTCTTCAGTCAATTTATTTTTAATTTGGTTTGATTTATTTGATTTGGATTAGTTTAATTATTTATTTCATGATTATGTTCATTGAATTTGTGTTCATTTAGTTTGAATTATGTTAACCTAACACATTTAGGTTAGTGTTTTAATCAAATCTTAATTTACATTGATTGTGGATTAAGATTTCCTTTATTGGTTGATTATGAATTTTTTTACTTTAAGGTTTAATTAGGTTTTTTTGCTTTTAATGATTTTGCTTAAACCTTAAATTTGTAATTAACCAAATTCTTTTACATTAGAATGTTCAAAAAATTATCCTTAAGTGTTCTGGTGTTGATGAAGATGTTTCAAGTTAATTTTATGAATTTTGTGATTTGGTGATTTTTTAATTTATTATTTAATTTATATTGATCTAGAGAATTGGAAATTCAATAACTCTCAATCCATAGGTCAATAGGTTTGAAATTTTTATGGAAAATGGGGTTCATTATTAATTTGATTTTCTTAAAGTTTCATTTTAATCAGATGCATGATTAAGGTTTGAATTTTTCATTAAAATCTAAATTAAGCTTAATTTAGAAAGACTTAATTAGGGGTTTTATTTTTATTAGATTTCTCTATGAAAGATGCATTTTTTTAAAATTTTTTTGAGTTTTGGTTGATTTATTATGATTTTTATACATTTAGGTTCATTAATTGGATTAATTAATTTAATAAATTACCAAATTAGGCCATTTAGTGATTTACTTAGTTTCAATGGGTTTCATTAGTGTGTTTAAGTTCACTAGGGTTGACTATGCTCATTTAAAGTGATTTGATCAATTTTCATGATTCATTTTATTTATTATTAATTTCTTTCATTAAAATTAAGGTTTGGATTTTTAAATTTAATATCTCCTAACTTACTTTGAGATAAATCATGAAAATTTTTCCTAAGGTGTATTTTAACAACAATTTAAATTCCCCAAAGTTTCATTTAATTAGATTAATGGTTTATGATTAATTTGAGTTTATGTATTTTCATTAAAGATAAATTAATCCAAAATTTATTGGTGATTTTGGGTTTAATGGATTCTACTCACCGAGATGAATCCATAGAGGCCTCACTTGCATTTTTTGGATTTATATTTTATATTTTATTATTTTTATAATTTTTTGGCATTTTTTATAATTTTTTATTAAGGAAAATGGGAAATCCCCTTTTAAGCTCCGTTACAAACGTGGCGGCATTGCCATGTGGCATGGTGCCATTGGGCCATGTGGGATCCATGTGAATCCCATGTCAAAAAAGTAAAGGCGTACATGGGATTAATCTCGACCATCTGATCTTCGATTGGATAGTCAAGATTTCTCTCTTGATTTCTTTAAGTGATTAAATTAAATCGTTCGACTAAATCATGGTCGTTCATTTCAAATAGAAGGAACAAATGATGGAGATTATCTCCCCATCCTTCCATCAAAGAAATGAGGATCATCAATTGAATCCAGCCATTTTTTGGTGATCAGAGAGATGAAATCATGTGATTTTGATTTTAAATTGATCAAGTATCGATTTACAATCAATCAATATGGTTTGATCCCCTTGAGGATCAGATTCTTACCTTAAAGGACCAAAAAAATTTGTTAAAGGGGTCGACTGTGAAGCATACCACATTGGCATCGATCCCCAGCAGTAGTCGTGCTCCGAGCACCTTCGCTTCAATGGGTCGAAGCCAAGGATATGATTTGGTGGCTTTCTTCCCTGTTAAACATTGTAGAGACCACCTCATTGTTTTTTTGTCTATTTTGGATGTTCTCTAGCTCGCCGATGGTGTAGGGATCAGGGGAAGATTCATTAAGGTTTCCTTGACCCACAGAATGTGTAGGCACATCTAATTTGGGGGGATGAATCATATTCCTCCATTTGGATCCTTGGCCAAAAGCTTGGCCACCGACTTTGGCCAAATTTTGGTTTGCTGATGGTGAGAGGTTGGGGGAATGCTTCATTTCTCCTTCTCTTCACCTTGGGAATGTGTAGGCGTGACTATATTAAGGGGAAAGAATCCCTTTACCATACTTCCATACATGGCTGAAAGCCATGTATAGAAGTTTTTAGGTGGTCAGAATATGGCCACTAGTGATGAGAGGCTTGGCCAAAGGGTTGGTTTGGTCCCTCTTAAACTTATGAGTGTGTTGGGATGAGGTTCTTGATGAGAGGAGGCCTTTTCCTCCCCTTTATTTCCTTGGCCAAGAGCCTCCACATGGGAGAACACCACTTGCTCTCTATTTCTAATTAGTTGACAGCCTTCAAAGAGGGATCAAATGGTATAAGACTTGGCTTCCGTATGGAGGAGGGGAAGTAGGATTTTCCTTCCTTGCTTTCTGATTCCTCCTCCCTTTACATAGTTTCCACCTCATCCTTTTGATTTCTTCTTTTTGGAGGCTTTTAGCCTCACCACCATAGCCCTTAGGCTGGTGTTTGGCTATCCAAATCAAACCCAATGTGATATTTAAGTTGAACCCAAGTCCATTTGAGTTGGATTAGTGGTTTGAACCAACTTCATGCCATTTGAATTCAAAGTATTTTAATTTTGTTTATTTGATTTAATTCATTTAAATATTGGTAAAATTATTATTAATTGATAATGCATTAAGTTTTAATTTGATTAATTTCTTTAGGTTTTGAGTTCATTTTGCATTTTATTTCAATTTAACCCATTTACACTTAAATGGGTTAAGTTGATTCCAATTGGGTTTAAATGACCCATTGGGCTTCATTAAAATGTTTCTTTGATGCCAATCATACTTGATTACATTTATGGAGTGATATAGAATGTTTTATTTCAATTGGTTTGAGGTTTAATTTCAATTTTAACCCATTTGACCCAAAATTAGGCTTAATGGGTTAAGCTTGGGGTGGTTCATTTTAGTCAAATGACCAAATTAGTCAAATTAGACCCAATGATTGGTTAGATTATGTTTTATTATCATTTCCAAATAATTTTCAACAATCAAATTGCGTTGATTTCAATTTGATTTGGGTTTGAACCCCATAGGACCCATTTAGGCCCTTTTAGATCAAATGATCTAATTAGCCTAAGTAAGGCCTAAATAAATTTAAATTTCTTTAGATTAGTGATTAAACATATTTATTTTATCATTTGAATCATTTGAAATAATTTCATTTTGGTCAAATTTTGGTGGTTTAACCTTTGATTTGGTGGGACCCATATAAGTCAAATCTATGTCAAAAGGGTTGAGTAGATTTGACTTTGATTTGGATTTAGATTCATTTGTTTGATTTAATTTAAATTCATTTTGGTCTATTTTGGATTTTTTTTCATTTAATTCAAATTTATAATTTGGGTTGAGTCTACTTAAACCCATTAAGTTAGAACAAATCTAAGGAGTATGATGGTTACTAGGTATAGTGTTCTAAGTGCTTAATTAGGAGGCTCTGAATTTAGGATTAGGTCTTCGAATTACTAATTTCAAAAATGATGTTAACTTCATCTAAAAATGAGGTCAACACTTCTTCCTAGCTTTCCCCATCAAAAGAAGTTTCTAAGCTTTGTAGCTCTTTGGAGTTTCTAGTGTCTTTACAACTCTCAGAACTACTCTTTGATTCTGGGCATAGTTTCATAAAGCCTAGCTTATTTTTTTTTGTTTTATAGGCTTTTCTTTAAAATAGCATAGCTCTTTTTTAGAATTAGTTGAAGTTGTAACCATATTTATCATTCAAGACAATATTTTCTTCAAGCTCTTTTGTGTTGAGCTATAAATGGTGTATATATTCCTTTAATCTAATCAATTTTTGAGGAGGTTGTTCATACTCCTCTAGAGAATTTATCACCTTGTGTCTTATATTTTTTCAAGCTTTCTTATTTTTTCTTGACTTATGAGGCTTTGATGTAGAAGGCTTATCAGTTTTCATCTACTCTTTCATTTTGTATAAAAAATGTCCCCTGATTAAGGGAAGTATCTGAGGATCGATTTCAGGTTCTAAGGCATTTTTCCACCGAACACCCTCTATAGATAAAAGAATATTAATCATTTTTTAGTCTTCTTTGAGGTGAAAGTTTCCCAATCTCCTTCCTCTTCTTCTTGTACTTGTGGAGCTTTTTCTTTGTCTTTATTTGTGTCTTGAATCTTGGTCGACCCGCCCTTCTCATTCAGCTGTGCTGTAATAACACTTACCTTTTCCTTTTTAAGATTTACTAAGACGTTGTTTAATAAGAAAAGTTCTCCATTATGATAGTTTTTCTCAACCTAATCTTTGAGAATAAAATAATCTTCAATCAAGTGACTTATATGCCTATGGAAGGGACAATAGTTGGGATCATTCAGCATGTCTACTTGATCTGGTCAATGCAGCTTTGGCAGGTGTAACCCCAACTTTAGGGCATGTTTGAAAATCTTAGCAGTACATTCTCTTTTAAATGAGTACTGCTTAGCCATCTTCTTCTAGAGGGTTGGTACTCTTTTCTTTTCCTCTATCAACTTTGTGGTTGGTCGTGAAGTTGATGCTCCTCCGTTTCCTTTTTTGTCTCCTGTAAATGTGAATATTGTATTCGCATCATTTTTTTTGGACTCTTGTAGCTTGGATTACTTTCCTCTTTTGACAGAGCTATTATTATAGCCCAAATTAATCCCTTTTGTTTGGGAAACCTTTCAAACTTGGCTAAATGATCTAATAATTCTTAGAATGTATTGATTGTTTCCATGGTAAAGTATGGGGCCATTTGATCATCAAAATTTCCCATGAGGCGTTCCCCTGCATGATTTTTTGTAAGCTACTAATCACATCTTATTCTTAAGTTCTCCATTTGGTGATATATTTAGTGACACTCTTGTCCTATCTCCTTTTTTCAAAGGTGAAATCCATAATTATTACTTTCTTTATTACATCCAAAAATATTTTGACAAAGAGTGCCATTCGAAGGTCATTTGGGTAAGACTATTGAAGAATTGGCATAGCAACAAAGTGTCATTTCCTTTGGTATTTCTACATGATGCTTTAAATTGAGCCAAATATTATCGAGGATTTTCTATGTCTGAGAAGGTATTGAACTTTAGCATGACGTATCCCTTAGGATATTGTGCTTGATCATACTCAGCTGGATATAGTCATCCTTTTCCTACCAGTAGCTTAGGAATTTCTGAGGCTATCACTTCTTTAACCTTTTGGCTAATGATATCTTCCACTTAGGTCTTGGTGATAACATCATCTTTTTAGGTATGGCTTCCCATGGAAGTTCTTGTCTCTATGCCATAGCTGATGGTAAATTAGGTGGAGCATTTTGTATACCCTCAGTCTCCACTATTGGATTATTTATTTTTAGTGGATTCTTTGGAGATATCCATTGTGTTGTTGTTATTATAAATTTAAGTTGACCAATAAGTCCTTCATAGGCCTGCTCATTTCATTAAGGTGATTGTTGAGCTCACTGATTTCTTGGTCTCTCCATTGGAGTTAGAAACCCATCAATTATTGTAGCCTTGCTACAATATCTGTGAGTTCTTCAGCCACTTCACTTCAACTTGAGCCTCACCTTTAGGCACTCGATGACTTGGGTTTCCCTATTGATCCTCCTCACTTTGTTGTTCACACACTACACCTTTATTTCATAGGAGAGTGTAAACCATCCAAACGATCTTGACCTCCATTTGATTAGCATCTTTATTATTTTAGAGATCTAAACTTTATAGTTCTTCATTGGTTAGGAGATCTTCATCTTCTCAAAAAAGTTGATAATCCATGTCATCATCCATTGGCCTGTTCTTTTTAGACTGACACTTCTAATTGATGATAGGAGATTCATCATCTTCTTTATCTAGGGGAGTTGATTTATGTTGATCTCCTTCCTCTTTGACATCTTTTGATCCTTTAGCCCTTTAGATTAGTCGAGACCAACTAACGATGAATCTCTGAGAATGAGTCTAAGATGTTACACTCTAGTGTTCATCGATTGAGTTAAAAAGGCCTGAGTGATGTGATTTTCTTTTATATTATTGCCGGGACCTTTCGATAATTGGCTATCTATTTGTTTTTGATTGGATGGCTTATTATTGGTGCTCACCAATCATTCAAGTTTTTGGTCTTTATTTCTGCTCAAGACGGGCAAGACAATACTTCTTAATATTCTCACTCCTTTTAAAGTAGAAAATTTTTGGTTTGGTGACCTAGCTCACCAACTTCTTAATCCTTCTTTGATGACCTCTATTCTTAATAGTTTTCAAAACCTTGTAATAGGTTCCTTTTATCATGACTGATTCTGAGACATCGGACTTGTAGGTTTATCCCATAAAGATTTCTTCATAACTCCTTCAAAGTTATTTCTTTTGACCAATTTTAATATGTTAAAGTTATTATCTGTAGGTATGTTGGCCTCTACTTGTGGGTCAGATTGCCGGTTAGTATGAATAGGTAGCTAACAGCTCTACGAGAGGCATTGTATTTCCTTCTAGCTCTTTTAGACATCTTAGTGCCCAAAGAAGATGCTTCATGGTTATTTTTACCACTCAAAATTAGGATAATGGTTTGTGTTGGGCTCTGTTCCTCATACACAATGTTAAGTGGGTTGACTATAATAGATTTTAATTTGGGCTTGACAGTCATTTTACTCTTAACATGTGGAGGGTTGTCCTTGATAATTTATCAAAGACAACTATTCTCTTTAAGATTGTGTCAGGCCTGAGCTCATTTAGGGATGACATGTTTCCTTTATTGTATACCTTAGGTATAAATTCATTCACTGGTCCAGCCGATAAAAATGGACAACCTCAGAGATTATTTTGAAATGGATAGTGGCTCCAGCAAAAATGGTGTTAATTATAGCTTGGGGAAATCTAATAGTAGATCCCTCCCTTAGTCGAATAGTCATAATATTGGTCGAGCTCTCCGTGGTTGATATCAAATCTAAAGTGAATCTAAAGTTAGGTTCTACAAATATCAAAGAATCTAAGGAATATAACCCAAGATATTCTTAAGACATCATTTATCTTTTCAATTTTACAATCAGAGATGGAGAGAGAAGCAATCTCTAGTAGAGTTGTTAGAAATTTGATCACTAAAAAAACACATTTGAGGATATGCTCCACCATCTTTGGTGAGTTGGATTACAGTATGTTCTTTCATGAGACAGATTGATATATATTCAACCAAATTTCCTCTAACATCACATTAAGGTTTATTTAGATCTGGGTTCTACTTCTCATAGATGCAAGCCTCCATTGTTAATTACCCCTCTTACTGTAGTAAGAGAGCACTTTCGATTAGGATAGGAAATGACATATCTATCTGATATGCATTAGTGTCTTTGAAGTGTGTGTGACATAGATGATTGTCAAAAAGTAAGTATCATTCTATTTTAACTTAAAGCATATGTTTGTGGAAAATGATGATATTTTCTTAAGTTATCATGCTCCGTGGTCTGCTTAGTCATGACAGATATAATTCTTGACTAAAGAATTCTTATCCACAATCATGGGTTGCATCGTCTAAAATATTCTTATAGACTTGGGGTGGTATTTGTCTAAGGTGACAAATATAAGTCTATTTTAGCTAACAGAGGCTTTTTGCCTATTAAATATATTACATGATTCATAGCTCAAGGAGCAAAGCTATTTGGGAACATATAGGCTATTACCATCACCAAAATATAGTGCAGCTATATAGATGCCAAGCCACCCGATTAGAGGGTTTTGGTCATATTCAAATTTCATGAGGTGCTATTTGGTGGCAAAGCCACACAGATAGAGGACATAGGCCATGTCCTTACTGGCATGAAATTATTTGAGTATGGACATAGTGATAGATTTAATTTTACATTATTTGCTTTTGTGAGCAATGGTTTTCTTAGCTTATCATCCATGACAAATAAGGGTTGATGGATGGATGATTGATTGTTTTAAGTTATTTTGAATGAAACATTTGCCCTATGGAAGAATTTTATAATAAACACATCCATCATTAGGTGAGTTAGGTTTTGGTAATCTGGGCCCATTCATGAGACTCAACCGAGGATGGTGTTCGCATGGTGAATATATAGTGTGCTCAAATATCCAATAGATGTGCATGGAGAACAAATATAGAATGGGTTTATATCCTTTTTGAATGCCAAAGTTATGTAGATGTTTACTTGGTGAACATATTAGGGTTGTTCACGTGGCGAACAGATAGAAGACTGGGAATACATCCCTTTGTAAAATGCCAAAATTATGCAGATGTTCACATGGTGAACATATGGTGGGTTGTTTGCATAGCAAACAGATAGAGGATTTATGTGATGGTCAGACATATTGTCATTTTATTTGGAAGAAATAAAATTTTTTAAGGGACAGTGCCTAAGCAATGCTATGGTGGAGCCCATTGCCTAGGTGGACAGATGAGCTGCCAGGTCTAGCTCCATGACACATGCATTATTGGTCCTTTGATTATTTGAAGATTGCTGCTTGGATAGCGCCATGGCACTAGTCAAGATTCTTGGCTAGCATGCAACAAGTTTTAAGGGGAAATGACAGCCTCATTTTAATGGATGCCACAGTGCTAAGTATGTCTGCACTCTTTTCATGCAAGTCAATTATGAAATTATTATAATTAAATATATCTTTCTAACTACACAAGAATCGATGTGACAAGTCGACGGTTCTACACATGTGGGCACGACCGTGGGATTTATTTCTTTTTTATCAGAAAATGTTCTAAGTCATATTCCAAGTGACACGTAGGAATGGTATTACGATGCTAATTCTATGGTTCCATGGCACTAAGGTGTCCTTTTGCTTATATTAGGATGACACGGCGCTGCGATGCCAATCCTATGGCATCGTGGTTGTGGTGTTTTAATTTAGAGTCATGTGGACACCATGCATATCTTATGGGGTACTTATTGAAGTGATTAGGTACGACATTAAGGTATGATGTACCATTTCAAAAGATGGTAACATCACCCTATAATAGACCTAATCACCTGATAATGACTTTCTAAGGCAGATGGGTCTTCCTATATACGAGAGATCTTTCCCTTACTTTATATGAAAAAGTAAAGCAAGGTTTATTTTATTTTAGATTCTTTAGTTCCCAATGGAAGCAAGCCTCCATAGTTAATTACATAGTAGGAAATGAAAATCTCCTAAGAATACTCTCGATTAAAGTAGTCAATAATTATCTCCAAAGATTTCAAAGTTAGACGATCAAAGGTTTGGGTATTTTGGAAAAATCAAGTGGTAATGTTCAATTTGGAAAAGACCTATTTTCATATTCCAAAAGAAGATGAGTAGGGAGCACTCATGATATTACGAATCCTAGTAAGCACTCTAGTTAATCCTATGGTGAGGCTTTATATGTTTGAGAGAGAGGATTTATTTTCATTTGAATTAAAATTTTATTAGGATATTAGGGATTTAATCCATCAACACAAGATTATTGAAATTCTTAAGAAGTGAGGACTTATGTTCATATCCTGAAGTAAACAAACAACCTTAGATACTAAATCTATGATGCTTTAGCACAAGCCAAAAGCACGACCTAAATCTAAATGAAAAATGGGACATAATGGTTTACCTCCACAAGAGAGGATAAACCCATCCCGACTCTACTGGACTTACAACCGCTTGGAGTGGTCATTAGCTAACACCTCCTATGCTTCAAAACCATGTAGGTCGGTCATATTTAAGTGCAAGATAGCTAAGCTGTTGTTTAATTAGGAAGGAGACTAAAGTCCTAAACTCACTCCCTAATAGACTAGATCATGACTGGCATGAATATATTACTTAGACTAAATGCAAAATTTTACAAATTTTTATGTCATCTTGACACATTCATTTGAACAAAAGCTTGGGATAATTATGTCTAAATGCATGATGAAATATGGTTATTGGCTAAATCAGTGAGAGGATGTGTTCTCCACTACAAGGGATGCCCTTACAGGTCAAGCATTCTTCTATCGTGCAAGAGTGGAGACCCTCCCTATTCAAGACCAAAATAATATGTTATGCATGATATTAGATCATACATTATTTAGCTAAGGGGTTGCTAAATCTTTTAATTATCTTGATTATAGCCTAGGATTTAAGGTGAGGTTATGAGTTTTTTTAAATTTTAGTTATAGTTATTAGTGGGGTAGAAAAAAGTATTTTTTATTCTAAAGAGCCTACTACATCCATGACACACATTCAAACATCAAGCTTAAGAAACCTATGAAGAAGATGCAATTTCAATTGCACAAGATAAACATAATCAATCAAACATTTATAAATTATTGTGCAAGAATAAAAGGACGGTGTGGTGAGATGATGGACACCCTGGAAAATAAAAGAAACTGGGTAGATGTGCTCTATCCTTATACAGCCTAGATTATAATAAAATTTTACAATTATAATTAAATAAATGTTATGGGGGTCTTCATCCTTCATCTTTTCTTCTTTCTTTTGATTTCATTTGGTTTGCCCCAAGGCTTGACAAGACCTCCCAGGACTTTGCCTTCTAGCCACTGCTCATCCTAACCTCATAGCACTAATCCTAATTCCTATTGTAAAATTACATGTTTATGGAAAAGTAAAATCTAACTACAAAGCTAAATATTCATAATCCCAGGCAATTATATTCGATAAATCTAGACTTAGTACCCTGCACATGGGTGACTAAGCCCACCTATCCTAATGTGGATTATGAAAAGGAGCATAAGCCACCTGCTAGTAGAAGCATTTATATTTATTATTACAGTGGCCCCCTTAGCACAATCCCCTACAGAAAATAACATTAGGCTAATAACAGCCTAACATCTAGTCTACGCATAAATAATCCTAACATTCAGTCTAAAATATTACATCACAAAATACAACATAAAATCATAGCATACACCATTCTAACTTAGAGCTAGAAGTGGTGACTTAGTATTTTTAATATGTGTGCTTAGGCTTAGTGTGGTATGTCTTAGTTAAGCTCTAGATTTATAATTGTTTAGGATTTGGAATTATTTAATTAAACATTTGGGTAGGTTTCACTTTAAGTTATTTAAAATATTAATGGATTTTAGTTTGTATTTTATTTTGTTTCATTTGATATTTACTTGACATCTAATTGTTATAAAGAGAAGACAGAGGTTTGACCCTCTTCATCCCTATCCTAAGTTATTTTATAAAGGAATATTATTATAATTTTTTGTTTCTTTTAGTGAATGGTTTATTAAACATTTTATTAATCCTAAATTTGGGTTGATCTTAAAGAATCATATTCGAACATGAAAAGCATCTTAAGATTAATGAGATTGAATTACTATCACTTGGATAAAGCTACATCATTCCTTTTCATCATCAATAGCATGCATATGATTTTAAACTTAACAAACCTATACATGCAATGTATTTTTAACATACTTAAATGATTATGAATGCATATACTTTTAGTAGAAAAAAAGATATTTCATTCCTTAGCTAAATACACATACACATATATTAAAGATTTAAGCAAGTACATGTCATTATTTAAACTAGGGAAGTGAAATAATCTAAGACCACCTTGGGGATACTTAAAGCCTCATATTCCTAGGATATCTAGACTATATACTTGCTATCTTAAATACATATGAATGTATACACAACCATGAGAATGAAAATTATGCAAAAGATTGTATATTAACAAATTTATTTATTCATGTTAAGTAAAGCTTTATCCAAATTATAATGTATGTAAACATGTGAATGAAATTAAGTAAGTACATGCCATCATTAATCAAAAAAGTGAGGTAATCTAAGACCTCCTTGGGGCTACTTAAAGCCTTGTATTCTTGGGATATCTAGACTATATACTTACTATCATTCAAATACATGTAAACATACACATGAATAATGAAAATAAAACAATACTTCAACATGTTTAACTTATAAGCATATGTAAATCATATAGAATATTCATAGCCAACACCAATTTGAATCTTCTTTATTAATTTATAACTTTGAAAATAATTTTTGAAATTTATTAGTGATAATAACCACACATATAATAGGATTAATCCAACACATGCAACTTACACTAATTAAATTCCATTGATTCTTTTATTTGAAAACATGAGTGCTTGATATCAAATGGCATACACATCTATAATGATTGAAAATGAATAATTGAACTTTACCAAATGATACATTCAATCACATTAATTTCTAAGGACAATCAGGTTGAAGAAAATTATTTAAGGTCAACCAAAAGTGTTATGAAGTTAAATTTTGGATTTGAATTGTTAAACATAAAGAGGAGATATAATATTTACTGTTTTAACCCCATCCCACATTAGTGACTTAATATGTTTAAGAAAAAAGTAATTAAGTAATTTTTATATATTAATTAAGTTCAAGCCATTAAGAAATTCATTTAATTTCCCTTTCCTATACTTCTTTAATTTAATTAATCATTTAATAGTGAGCCTCTAATGATATGCCAATGAGAATTTAAAATTTGTAATGCTCCTTACAAGAACTAATGCACGTAGGCTCATGATTAAATATTAATTAGATTAAAGAGGAATCTAATTAAGTACTCATATAATTTTCTCACACCCGTGGGTTAACCATACATTCCTTAATGGTCTTTTTGTTATTGAACACAAAGAGGAACCCATGAATTCAAATTAAATTATCTGGAGCAATTATCATTTTAATTTGATTTAATTTCACCATCAATTGCTTAATTAATTCTTAATTAATACATAAGTTAATTAGCCCTCTTAAATGAAATGGATTTAGGGAAACAATTAGGAAAGAGATCCCAATCATTCCCCTTCATCATTTCACTATTAATAATGATTAATCAAGTTTAATTAATCAATTTTTTTAATGTTTGGTATTTTTAATAATTATTAAATCATTTAATGATGGTAATAAAGGTTTAAATTTTAAATTCTTCTAATTACCTAGCCAATAAATCTTGAGAAAATTTGAGATCAATTGGCCAAGTAATTAATGCTTAATTAAGATAATTAGGAAAGCTTCAGATCCTAATTAAGACTGTTCACTATTCAAACACTAGGGATTTTATTTTTATTAAATTATTCTCTATTCACCCTTTCCAAAATGGGTTTACTCATATTTTTAGGATTTTTCTACAATTAGTTATGATTTTTCAAAGTTTTGAGTCATTAATCACATTTTTAACACCTAATTAACCCTTTAACCCGTCGGCACCACACGGATGCTATGCGGCAGCACTTTCCATGTGGTGCCACGAGACAGGCTACTTAAAACGTCCCCCGTGGTGGCTGAGTCAGTGGCAGCAGACATGGCTTTATCCCCGCTATCCGATCTTGGATCAGATGGCGGAGATTAATCCTGTGATATTTAAAGGATTAAATATAAAATCTAACAGATTAAATCATAGTTGTCCATTCTAATCATGTGAAATAGATGGTGGATGATCCTTCATCACCAAGCACTAAAAGACAGACACTGTCCGCCTTCCACTGCTCGATTTGAGCTTGCTAGAGCTCATTAGGTGTCGGGATTGACTCCAAAATGTTTGGGGAGGTGGAAAGTGCGTGAAATCACAAAATCTTTTACAAAAGAGCAACACCTAGGAGATTTTCTATGGTTTTTGAAATTTACCTCTTTGGAACTCAAGACTAGCTGTCCAATGACTAAGGTAGCTTCATCTTAAAGAGATGAAGCCCTATTGAGAAGCTCTTGAGTTTCCTTCCCGCTGACACCTCTATGGACCAAACATGACCACAAAAGTTGTTAGAGTTGGTCTAGGAGTGGTCTTCGGTGCTCAAATTGATTGAGAATTGATTCATTTCAACTCGTCAGGGCTTGGGGATTGTGTAGGAAAAGTTATTTGAAGTTTGGTTGAGATTGAGTGAGGTTGGATGGACAGAGGGATCGATTTCATTTGTCTTTGGTCACACTTGTGATAGGGAGCATGAAATGATTAGGGAATGCTTTAAGTACACTCATAATAACTCAAGAATTCTCTCTGTGTGGTTTGATTGGATGGGGAGGCATAAGTGTCAGTGATGGGCTGAGGCGGAGGGCCTTGAGTGGCTAAAGGAATGGCAAGGGTAGAGGTGGTGTGTACCTCCTTCTCCAAGTGTACCAATGGGGAGCCATGGGTGAACTCACCTTCTCTTGACCCATGGTTGAACCTAACAATCTTGGGTCAGGTGAGTTAGTGGTCCAAGTGTCCAAAATGAGCTAAGGGGTGTTGCCAAGAGTTGGTGAGTATGTAAGACCATCCAAATAGTAATTTTATCTCATTTGGATGGGTTTCTCCAATGAGTTTTGGCCTAATCTATCTCCAACATGGGTTGGGTTTATTTGGGCTAACCCATGGTGACCCAAGGATGGGTCATGTTGAGTTTGGCTAGTTTTGGACTTGGCTTGGATGGGTTTGACTCATATTGACCTTCACTTGGGTTAGGTTGACCAATTGGTCAAATTGGGTTAAATTGGTGGCTTAGGTAAGTTCAAATGATCATTTGGAATATTTTGGTTCAATTGGTTTGGTTTATTTTGAAGTGGTGGCTCATATGGGTTCATAAAGGTCAAATGGCTAAGTTGGCCAATTTGGTCATTTTGACCAAATTGGCCTGGATGGAGGTTGATTTAGGTTCAATTCATCATTTGAGAATGATTGTATGTGTTAGTTTGAATTAATTTGGATTTGGGAATGATTTGATTCAATTTTACCCTTTAGGTCAATTTGGGATAAATGGGTCAATTGGGTTGGTTTGATCAAATTGGGTTCAATTGAAGGTTGGATCATGTTCAATAATTAATTTATAATTGATTAGAGGCATTAGTTTAAATCAATTTGGTTTAGGATTTTATTTGACTCATTTTAGCACTTTATGCCAACTTAGGTCAACTTGGGTCAAGAGGCCAAATTGGCTTGGTTTGATCCAATTGGTGGTGAAGTCATGTTCAATGATCAATTTATGGTTGATAGGAATCATTGGTTTCAATTTATTTAGATTGGAATGAGGTTTGGTTCATTTTGGTCCATGGGTTAATTAGGTCAACTTGGGTCAAGTGATCAAGTTGTTTTAATTTGACCCAATTGATTGAAATTGGATAATCAAGGATGATAAACAATCATTATAGAAGAGATTGGATAGGTTGATTCAATCCAATTTGTGTTGGATTGAAGTTTGAATCAATTTGGTCATTTAGGCCACTTTGGGTCAAGTGGACCAAATGGGTTGATTGGGTTGCATTTGATTGAATTGGGTGTTGAGAAGAGTTCAATGATGGATTTAGAGTTGATTGATTGCTTTAATTTGGATTTAATTGGATTCTGGCTCATTTAGACCCTTTAGGTCAAATGGGCTAACTTGGGTTGATTGGATTGGTTTGATTGTGTGTCTTGGAAGAGTTTGAAGTAAAGGTTTAGAATATTGGAGTGCTTTTGTGAAAATTGATTGGATTTGTTTCAATTGAATGATATTGAGCAATAGGATCATGGGATGATGGTGGAATTGGTTTAGGTTAAGGTTAAGTTAATTTGGCTTGGAGCTTAGATATGAATCAAAACCTAATTAAGGTTGATTGCATTGGCTTGGGGTTGGTTTTGGTTAAGTGGATGAGTATGGGTTTTGGTTTAGTCCATAGGGTAGGTAGGACCTATTTACCCTAGGGTATGACCTAAGCTCAGGGTATGCCTTATTAAGTCCCTAGGCATGAGTTTAGTGTTCCCATAATCATTAGAAGTGTCTGTTGACCTCATTTTTAGGATGAGCTCTCAACCCCTCCATCTTAGACATAGAACTTCTCTTAGACTTTAAGAGTTCCTTAGTTTTCAAACACATCTTGTGATTAGGTGGACACTCAACCTAACCCTAGATACTTAGAAGAGTAAGCCATAGGAATATGCCATGCCTTAGGGGTGTTAGGAAAGTTTGCCTACCCAATAGCTTGAACCAAATTCCTCACTTTCTTCCAAATTCCAAATTAAGTCTAAACCAACTCCAAATTCTAAATCAAATCAACATCAAAACTTAAATCAATTTCAACATAATTGATTTTCTCAAACTCAAATCAATTCCAAATAATTGAAGCTTAGGATTGAAATCCAAATTCCAAAAATATTTTCTAAGTCCCTTTGATTCCACCTTATGGACTTAGCTCAAATCAAATCCAAATCAATTCAAACTCAAGACATTTTCTCATAACCCATTTATATTCTCATTTATAGTCACATATATAAATGAAATATAAATTCAAATCAACCCAACTAAATCCAAAAATCAAATCCAAATTCCAAAGAAAAGAAATCTTTTCCTAAGTCATTTTGATATCATCTTATAAACTTAGCCAAATCAATTTCAAATCAAGCCAAACCCTTGATTTTTCTTTATGATTCAATCAATCCTACAATCATGAATCCAAATATAAACACAAACTTCAACCAAATATCCAAAACCAAATCCAAATTCAACCAAAATCCCACTTAAGCTTTTCAAGTCAAATTCTTGAACTTAGCCAAATCAATTTTAAATCAAGCAAAACGTTTAATTTTTCTTCATGATTCAATCAATCCTTCAATCATGAATCCCAATATAAACACAAAATTCATTCAAATATCCAAAAATAAATCCAAAAATCAAATTCAAATTCAACCAAAATCCAACCTAACCCTTTCAAGTCAAATTCTTGAACTTAGCCAAATCAATTTCAAATCAAGCCAAACCCTTGATTTTTCTTCATGATTCAATCAATCCTTCAGTCATGAATCCAAATATAAATACAAACTTTAATCACTAAACCAAAACTAAATTCAAAAATCAAACCTAAGTCAAACTCATGTTCACCCTTTGAACTTGAAATTATCAAATGAATCAAAACCCATTTGACTTCAAATCACTTGCAAATGGATTTATATTTCAATCATAAGTCCATATGTGAGTTCAATCAAACTCAAATCAATCTTTGACCAAGCCATTTGACCTACTTAGGCTCACTTGACCCAAAGTGACCTAAAGTATCCCTTTTGAGCCAAATTCTAATCCTACCTAAATTGGATTGAATTAAGCACATCTAAGCCTCACATTGTGAGCAACAATCATCATAAGATGATCAATCACTCAAATTGGGTCAGACCAAGTCAAATCTAAGGGTTGACCAAGTTAAAATTTGATCAAATAAAACCTAAACTAACCATAATCCACCATAGGCCAAATTGATTGAAACCATTGATGAAAACTCATTCATGATCAATATTTGAACTTGACCAAGTCATCATTTGCGCCTAACCAAACCCAGCCACTTGACCCAAGTTGACCCAATTTGACCTAAAAAGTCAAAATGTGTCCAAACTTGATCTAGGCCAAATCAATTGAAACCAATGGGTCAAATTCATTCTAAAATGATTGTTGAACTTGACCAATGCCTCAACTACCAACTAGACCTAACCTAGCCCAATTGACCTTCAACCCAACTTGACCTAAAAGGTCAAATTGAGCCAAATCCAAATATAAATCAAATTGATTGGAAACAAAGATACCAATCCCTTTCAAATAATCAACTAAACTTAAACCAACCCATGACCTAACCCAAATAGGTCAAATGGGTCAAATTGGTCAACTTGACCCAATTGACCTAAATGAAATCAAATGAACTAAAAATTAAACCTAAACCAAATTGAACCAAAAAAAGATGCCAAAATATTTCAAATGGTCATATGAACTTGACTCAACCCTTGGTTTGACCCAATTTGACGAATTGGTCAACTTAACCCAAGTTGACCCATTTTAACCTAAATGGGTTAACATGAGACAAATCATATCAAATCAACTCCAAATTCATTAAAACTTGGCCCAACCCATTTATCAATTATACCAAACATACTCAAACTGAAATCCAAGCTAATTGACCATTTTACCCCTAGGCCATAGGGTAACCTAAAATTAAAACCACTTAGAATTTGGTCAATTCCTTTTCGTGGACACTTGGCATCCTCTTAGTGGACCATATGGTCACTAATGGACTTGGTGCACATGATCCAATGGGTTCGGCTTAGCCCAACCCAACCCAAGGTCAAAATTGACCACTTACTTGATCATGGGTGTATGGGAATCATTCCTCCACCAATTTCAAGCACATGGCACTCCTCCACTACCTCTCTCTGGCCAAACCAAATGCCATGCCACCTTATACGGCCTAACAAACCCACTCAAGGAGGTGTATTAGATCAAAATGGCAAAGCCTTGCTCAGCATCCGATTCATCTAGGGGGAGATATACTCCCCCTAATTTGACTTGAATTTTTCACACACACTCGATTGACCTTAGGGAACATAGAGGAAGTGATTCCAAGCTCCCCCAAGGTTTCCTAAGCATTTTCCATTTCTTCATTTTTTGTTTCTTTAAGCCGAAAATAGGGTTGCTCCTTGATTTTTCCAACTTAGCCAATACATAAAATTAGCTCAATTCCTCATGCAAGCATCTTCAGAGGAGTCAATTGAGTTGATCCAAACTTTCTTCCAAGCTTCAAAGGCAAGGGAGGTGGGAGCTAGACCAAGGCCGAATCCATTTTAAGGTGACTTTGGCTAATTGGAATATCCACTCAATCTCAACACCTCAAACCTTCAACAGGGCTTCGACTCCACTAGACGAAGCTACCTCATAGGATCCAACCACCGGTGGTAGCCTCCAGCAAGGTACTATTCAAAATCGAGCATAATTTCAATTTTCTTTGGTCATTTGTGAAGGAAAGTTTCACCCTAAGTAACATGGACCATTAGATCTCCATCTCCTTGCATGATGATGGTGTGGGTTGAGTTTGAGCTCAATCCGAGCTCAATTGATATCAGATCATGTCATGGAAGATGGATGGTGGCCATCTCCTGTAGGTGAGCCCAGGGATGGATCATGGGCCATCCATCCGCACATTTTGGATGGATGACCATGATCAAGATGCGTAGGATCCCTAATTTAATCCTTTAATACCACAGGCTTTATCTCAACCGTTCAATCTTAGATCGAATGGGTGAGGAGAAAGTGCGTAGCACCGCCGCTAATGTGGTGCTATGATGTGAGAACTTAAGTGACCTCTCCCATCGCGCCATGTGGAAAGTTCATACCGCGTCAGCCTCCACGTGGCGCCAACGAGATTAGTCACATAATTAGGGGATTAATTATCTAATAAGCTTGGAAACTTTAAATATTCATAATAATTATAGAAAAAATAAAAAATACAAAATAAAAAGCAATGGAAAGATAATTCAAAGAGGAATAATATAAAATTAATTTCAATTGATTTTGAATAGTGTTATTTTCAGAATTAGGGTTTGATTGGGAATGTAATTATATAATCACTCCCTAATTATTCCACTGATTAATTTCAAATTTTCTAGGATTGATTAATGGGATGACCTCTACCTCCCATAATTTTCTTGAAATTTATTGATGTTTAATTGAGATAATTACTAGGTCCATTCCTAATTACTCTTTTAATCAATTAAATGATTAATTAACCTTTTAAATAGTGATAAATCAACTAATTAATTTTACTAATTATGCTAGAACAGTGAGTGGACTTAGAGAATGAGATTATGGGTTCTTTCCCATAACTTTTTCCCAAAGTTTATTTCATTTGGATTAAAATCTAATTAAGGTGCAAAATTAACTAACCAATTTAATCACTTTATTAAATGGCTTAATTAATCAAAATTTTAAAATCAAAACATTCTAGAACTTAATCAATCCATCTTGGGTAGATGCTTAGGTGTTCAAAAACCTAAGTGACTTAAGGAAATCAAAATCCAATTCACATGAGTGAGAAGGGTTATGAAAGTTCATAAATTTAACCTTTTAGCATAATTAATAACTAATTATGAGTCAATTACATTAGGCCCTTTCTTGCCTAGGTCATTGCTGATTTAAATTCCTTGTGGGGTTTTATGTCATATCATTGGCTCATAATTATTGGATTAAATATATTAAACTGGTGTAGGTAAGGGGTAATTAATACACTTAATTCACACCTTTACCTAACCAAAGCATAAAATTGATCTAATCACCTAAAAATTAAACTAAAATATCATTCACATGTGGGAATGGGTTACGACCAGCAAACTCATCTCTCATTTCTCAAATTGAAATCAAACTCAAACAAAACAAATTTTCCTTAAAACCAAATTTGATTTGCTTTAAATAATTCTATTTCATAGGATTGTCCTTAGGAATTAATTAGGATGAATTAATTTACATTACTTTCATCACTTTGTTTCTTTCCTAGCATGCTAAATGTGTGTCATATGAAATTCATGCATTCATGTTTTTTTTAAAAATCAAATTAAAAGTGAAATGTTTCCTTTATGTCAAATTGCATGTTTTGGCTAATGTAAAGATATGAATGGCTATTATCACTATTAAATCCAAAATTACTTTCAAACCTTATAAATCAAATATCAAAACTGAAAGGTATGCTACTTATAATTATTTATAAGCTTGCATGTGAGTAAAAATATAAAGATGTGCATTGTGTGGCTTTCCTTCTCTTTTCTTTTAGCATAGTTTTGAATAGAATTTGGCAAAGTGTATAGTTCATTTGAAAAGAACACAACACTTGCTTAAATCTATTCCTATTCATTCCTATGTTATTACTTAAGAAGGACATCTACACTTACACATATAAATTGTATAAACAAATCAACAAACAAACACAAACTTTTGCATCTTTCTTTTTCCATTCATTTCTTTTATACATGTGTATGTATTTAAGGAAAGTGGTATATTAGTCTAAACAACCCCGGGATTGCGAGGCTTTAAGTAACCTAAGTAATTCTTGTACCTTACACCCCTGGTGCTAACAATGGCATCGTACTCACTTATATCTTTCATACATGTACATGTGCATATGAATAATGGATAAAAGAATAACCCTTTTCTACTTAATGAAAATCATGCATCATAAAGCACCCAATTTTCTTAAGTAACATTACTTAGCATTCATCATGAAGGTGTGCAAAAAATTTTCATTTGCATGTATAGATATGCTTAGGACTCATCCATATGCATGTTATACATGTTGGGAAAGAAATAAAGTGTTGTGTGTTTTGTGACTAGTAATTCACTTTACTTAATCTTAAAATGCCTTTCTCTTTGAATAGGTTTGTTTAGAGAAAATCTAAACTTAGGATTAATTAAAACACATAAGAGAACATTCACTAAACAAAATCAAACATAAATCTACTTTAGAAATTACTTAAGGTAGGGAAGGAAAGAGAAGTTCTTTTCTCTTTTCCCTTTCTTTAGAGCTTAATAATTAATTGTAGGTTCAGTCAAACCTAAACAAATCTCCAAATAAAATCAACCAAATCAACTAAAAAACTTAAACAAAACCACCCGTCTAAGTTGAACATTTTCATACTTAGAAAACTTAAACCTTAAAGCCATAGTTAAGCATACCACACAAACCTTTTAAAGCACACACATTAAACTAAGTCACCATTTCTAGCTTTAAGTTTGGGAGGTGCATGGTTTGATGCTTTGCTTTTTTTGTGATGTAATGTTTTAGTCTAGATGTTAGGGTGTATGTGCGTAGAATGAATAGTAGGATGATTTAGTCTAATCATTATTTTCTGCAGGGGATTGTGCTTAAGGGACGCTGTAATAAAAATGTAACTACTTTTGTTGTGCAGGTGCTTATACCCCTAAGCATAATCCAATAGGTTAGGTGAACTTGGTTACCCATGTGTGGGGTGCTAAGTCCAATATATGCATATACATGCTTGGAATTTGTATGGTTTGTTTAGCTAATCTCTATTTTATAGGTGTTAGTTAGATTTACTTTTCCTTTTTCATGTAATTTTGCAATTAGAATTTTAAAATTATTATTATGGGAGATTAGGATTAGCATTGGTCATAAGATCTCATCTTATGTACTATGTGAAGCCTTTAGAGCATCCACATTCCAACCATCCAAAAGAAGGAACCAAAGAAGAAAGAAGAAATGAAGACCACCATAACATGAATTCCTTGCTTAATTGTATTTAATTCATTTATAATCTGGGTTGTATAAAGGTAGAGCTCGGCTACCCAATTTATTTTCAGGTTTATGCAGTGGTGCCTGCCCATAAATGGCCTTTTATTCTTTTGCGCTAGTTTTATTAAATGTTTGATATTTTGTTTAGCTTGTGTATTAGAAATGGCATGTTTCTCTAGTTTCTTTCTTGCTTGATGTATGGCCTGAATGATGATTAGGCTCCTAGGAAAATATAATTCTTCTGCCAAATTAATCAACTCAAAATTAAAAATAAATAACTCATAACCTCACCTAAAGCTTAGGCTAAAAATCAAGATAAAAGATTTAGCAACCCCTTAGCTGGATGTTGTCTTACTTTTCTAACATCATGCATAAAAAAAGTATATTGTTTCACTCTTGATTGGAGGGCTTCCACCTTTGCTAGAGAATTTGGCTTGACCTGTGAGAGCCATGGTGGAAACACACCTCCTTATCTTTCTGATTTTGGCCCATGATCTAATTTCTCATGCATTAAGCATAAAAATCCTAAAGCCTATGTCAAATTGATTGTCCAAAATAAAAATAAAATATAACAAAATTTGCATTATAATTAAGTCATTAAAGCATTCCCTATATGATCTAGTCTCTTAGGAAGTGTGTTTAAGGACTTAGTCTCTTTCTAAATGAACAACATCGTAGCTATCTTGCAAAAGTATTTGACTTGCCTACATATTTTAAAATTGTAGTGAGTTATGTCACCCCCCGCAAGTAAGTCCAACAGTTGGGTGGTTTATCCTCTCTTATGGAGATAAATCAAATACCCATTTATCACCTTAGATTTAGGCCATGCTTTTGGCCCTCGCCAAAGCTCCATAGATTTAGGTTCAGAGGTTGCCACTTTTCTTCGCGGGCCATAAGCATAAATCCTCGCCTCTTAGGTATTTTTATAACCTTGTATTATGGAATTGTAAGCTTAATATTTCTAATAAAAATTTAACTCAAATAAATTAATTCAATTTTAAAAAAGTAAAGCCCAACCATAGGGTAATTTGGGATGCTTACTAGGCTTCCTAGTATCTTAAGCATCCCCTACTTATTTTCATATGGCTTTGATAAGAACTCCCTCCTCTTGATCGATCCCACTATACTTTTTAAAAATAAACCAATTGATTGATAGTCCTATCCTTTCAAAATCTTTGGAGACAATGATCATTTACCTTAATCGAGAGTATTCCTAAGGAATCCTGTTCCTTGGGATGTAATTAACTATGGAGGCTTGCCCTTGTAGGGAACTTAATGAACCCGATTCAAAATAAACCCTGCTTTACTTTTCCATGTAAAGTAGAGGAAGAATCTCTAGTACATTCTGAAGACTCATAGTCCTTAGGAGTCCTTATTGAGATTATTAGGTCCATTGTAGGGTGGTGACTTCTATCTCTCGAGATAGTACACCTTTCCTTAATGATGTACCCTATCACCCTAATAAGAACATCTGCAAATCTATGTGGTGTCCCAACAAGGCGTATATATTTCTATTTTCATTTATCATCTTTCCAAAAAGGAATTGATAAAGAGAGAAATATTTTCACCACAGTGTCCTATGACTAGGGAAATCTATGTGTCTAGAAGATTCCTAAACCTAAGATAGCAAGGATGAGTCCTCACTCCAAAAATGAGGTCAACAATGGCTATTGACCTCACTTTTAGAGTGAGGATCCAATCTTCTCATCGTAGATCTAGGAGTCTTCTAGGCACTAAGAGCTCCTTGGTCATAAGACACTCCTAGTGGCTAAGTGAACACTCAACCCAAACCTAGAGACTTTAGGAGGAATAGTCTTAGGTTATGTTTTGCCTTAGGACATAGGGAAACCCACCTATCTTATAGCCTAACCAAACCCATGCCTATTTCCCTTATCAAAATCAAACCTCAAATCAATTCAATAAAAATCCAATTGAATCCCAACTTAAATCTAAACACCAAGCCAAAATTAAACCCAAATGATCTAAACCTAAACCCATAATTAATTCTTATGGACTTAGCCAAAAATTTCCTTCAATCAATCCTAACTCAATTGATTTCCTCAAAAGTCAATCAATTATTCAATCAACATTCTACACTCTACCAAAACCACAATCAAACCAATCAAACCCAAAATCAATTCAATCAACCTAACCTAACCCATTTGACCTAAAGGGTCTAAATAAGCCAAAATCCAATTATACACAAACCAATTATAATCAAAGCTATCAATCAATTCCAAATCAATTATCAAACTCAATTCAACTCAAATCAAATCTAATCCAACTCAATTAGCCTAATTAGTCTACTTGACCCAAAGTGACCAATGTGACCAAATTCAACCAAACTCCAATCCAACCCAAATTGGATTGGATTAACCCTTCAAATCTTCTCCATGATGATTATTGATCATCTTGGATAGCCTAACTACAATCAATTCAATAAAATCAATCCAATTGACCACTTAGGTTCACTTGGCCCAAAGTGACCTAAAGGACCCATTCTTGACTCACATTGGGTTAGCCCAATCCAACCCAACCAAAATTAAACCAGAGTTGACCCATTACCTTATGGGTAAAGCCTCCCACATGAGACAAAACCAAATTTTGGATGGTCAATCCCACTCTCCTTCCCTTGGCAGCCACCCTAAGCTCCAAATGGACACAAGGAACACTAGCTTACTTAACCCAAAGTTGTTTGGGTCAACCATTAACCAAGTGGAGGTGAGTTAACCCATGGAGCCCCATTGGAACACTTGGAAAGCTAAATCAAGCCACTTCAGCCAAAGACAACCACCTCTCCTCCTTTGGACACTCAAACTGAGCCACCTCAGCTCCCTCCTACCACCCATAGCCGTCTACAGCGGCCAGATGCCTAAAAATGGCAGAGAGGGTCACAACCATCAGATTGGAGGGGAGGGGTATAGTCCCCTCATACTCATTCAAACGAGACATTAGCAATCCTCAATGCTTTATCACATCGAGATGAACTCCCCCAAGCATTTTCAGAGCTTCCAAGGCCTTCCTACCACTGGTGATAATGAAACTGAGCACCCAAAAATAAGACAAGGTCTAACTCCATCCAACTCCAACAAATCTCCATAGTTTTCAAAGTAACTTCACCCACACATTCACTAAGCTCTAACGAGGTGAAATGAATCTTCTCCCAAGCGATTCGAGCACAAGAGACCACTCCAAGCTTAACTCCGATGACTTTTTTGGTGATAGTTGATTCACAAAGACACTGATAAAGAGGCAAGGCATGAGGTTCTCAACAGGGCTTCATCACTTCAAGATGAAGCTACCTCAATTGGTTAGTCGCTAGTCCTGAGCTTCAGCGAGGAAAATTTTAGCAACCCATTGATTTTTTTTAAAAAAATTTTTCTAAGCCTTTGTGAAGAAAAGATTGATGTCATGCAATTTATATAGTTAGATCCTTCTAGATCTTCCTTGTGAACATTTTGGATCGATCCTGAGCCTCCACAAGCTCCAGTGAGCTCGAATCGAGTGAGGGCACCGCTCAGGAGATGATGGATCATTCACCATCCATTCTGCATGATTGGAATTGACGCCCATGATTATTTGATAGTTTAAAACTAATTTAATTCCCTTAGGAACTGTGGGATTAATCCCCATCATCCGATCTTAGATTGATCAATGGGGATGAAAGTGCGTCCGTCGATGCCACACCAGCACCACGTTAGATAAGTTTAAGTTGCCAATCCTGCAGTGCCATGTGGAAAGCACTACTACATCAGTGATTTGTGTGGCACCGATGAGATTAGGGGTTAATTAGGCTTAATAATTCATTTTAATGGCTGAAACTTTATAAATTCATAATTAATTTTAATGTACTTAATTAGATTCTTTAGTTTAATTAATCTTTAATCATAAGCCAATTGCATTAGGTCCTTTAAGAGCATTGCAATTTTATTTTTTATCCATGTTCATGTCATTTGTGGCTCATGATTTAATGGTTAATCAAATTAAAGAAGCATAAGAAAGGGTAATTAAGTGATTTGGTTAATGATTCAACTTAATTAATGCATAAAATCCATCTAATTATCTTTCCTTAAACCAATTATGATTACCAACTTGGGAATGGGATTAAAACAATAACTGATGACTTCTCCTCTTTAAGTTCAATCCAAATCCAAAATTAAATTAATAAGAAACTTTGGTTTTCTTTAAATAGTTTTATTTAATGTGATTATCCTTAGGAATTGGTGTAGTTGAATGAATAATGTGTTTATATGTGGATATTCCTCTCCAACCGCTTTAAATGTTGTATGTCACATGATTCCATGCATTCATCTTTTTAAATATAAATGAATCAAATAAAATTTATTTATGTAAGCTTGCATGTGTTGGCTTAATTTAAGTATATGTGTGGCTATTATCACTAATAAATCCAAATCTATTTTTTTAGAGTTTATAAATTAATAATAATATTTGGAATGATAATAGTTATGAATACATATAGGATTTGCATGTGTTTATAGCTTAAGCATACGAATGTGAATGTCTCTTTCTTAAGTTCTTATATAGATTTACATGATTTTGAATGCTAATGAGTATATAGTCTGGACATCCCAGGAATACGAGGATTTAATTAGCCCCAAGGAGGTTATTTGATTACCTCACTTCCCTAGTTAACAAAGTCACATACTCATTTAATTTCATTCCTATGAATTTTGGATTAGAATTCAGATAGAGCTTTAACTCTAATGCATAAATAACTCAATTAAATAAAATATAATCTTCGCATGGTTTTCATTTCTCTGATTATGTATACATTTATATATATTTAAGATAGTAAGTATGTAGTCTAGACTTCCTAGGAATATGAGGCTTTAAGTAGCCCTTAGGAGGTCATTTGATTATTTCACTTCCCTAGTTAACAAATGCATGTACTTATTTAATTTCATCCCTATGTATGTTTGTATTAGAATTTGGATAGAGCTTTAATTTACATGTGTAAATAACTCAATCAAACAAAATATAATCACCAAATATATGCATTCATTCATCATTTATGTATGCCAAAAATATGTTGTATGTGTAAGTATGCTAAGTGTCAAATCATATGTATGTTATGGGTAATGGAAAGGAATGACTTAACATATGTTATGTGATAGTAATTTAATTACATTAATCTTAAGATGTCTTTCATGTTGAATTGGATTCTTTAAGATTAACTTAAACTTAGGATTAATAAAAATATTTAATAAGTCATTCACTAAAGAGAACTAAACCAAATTAATGTGCTTTAGAAAGTTGCTTAAGGTAGTGATGAAAGAGGATAAGCCTTTTTCCTCTCTTTATAACACCTAGAATCTAAGTGTAAATCACATGAAAGAAAACAAAACATGAATTAAAATTTATAAATCAACTAAACAACTTGAAACAAAACTAACCTTTCTACTTAAATTAATTTTTTCCAAATTTAGAGAATTCTAACTCTAATGCTTAGTTTAAGACATACCACACAAAGCCATAGCACACACATTAGAATTAAGTCGCCACTTCTATCCCTAAGTTAGGGTGGTGTATGTATGATGTTATATTTAATTTTATGATGTAATATTTGAGATTAGATGTTAGGATGTATGACACGTAGACTGGATGTTAGGTCATTATTAGCTTAATTTTGCTTTATGCAGGGGATTGTACTTAAGTGGTTGCTTAGAAATAAATTTAAATGTTCTCTTTGCTGGTTGCTTATACCCCTAAGCATAATCTAAATTAGAACAGGTGGGCTTGGTTACCCATGTGCAAGGTGTTAAGTCCAAATTATAAACTATAATTGCTTGGGATTGTATGTATGTTTAGCTAATCTCTGTTTTGCAAGTATTGTTAGATTTTATGTTTCCCATAAAAATGTAATTTTGTAGTAGGAATTAGGATTAGTGCTATGGGGATTAGGATGAGCAGTGGCTAGAAGGCTTAGTCCTGGGATGCCCTGTGATTCCTTGGAGAAAATCAAATCAAAAGAAGAAAGGAGAAAGAAAGAAGACAGAAAGAAAAGAAGACTTCCATAGCATGTATTCAATTTCAATTGTAATATTATTTTATAATTCTGGGTTGTATAAGGGTAAGACTTTTTTTTTTTTTTTTTTTTTATTCTTTTATGGTAGTTTATAAAAATGAATGTTGTCATCTTTAGCTTGCACATTAGGATTGCATCATTTTCATAGTTTCTTAATGATTGATGTTTTAATGTGTGGCCTAGTTGCGATAGGCTCTTAGGATAAAATTAATTTTTTTACCTCTACTAATAACTCATAATTAAACTTTAAATAACTCATAACCTCATCATAAAGCTTAGCCTATAATCAAGATAATTAAATGATTTAGCAACCCCTTAGTTGAATGATGTATATGATAATATCATGCATATCATCTTATTTCCAATCTTGAATAAGGTCTCCACTCTTGCATGATAGGAGAATGCTTGACCCATGAGGGCATCCCTTGTAGTGGATAGCACCTTCTCCCGCTGATTTAGCCAACAACTCTATTTCAATATGCATTTAGGCATTAGAAATCTCGAGCCTTTGTCCAAATGAATGTGTCAAAATAAAATAAAAATTTTTAAAAATAATTGCATTTTTAAACTAAGTCATATACTCATACCAAACATGATCTAGTCTCTTAGGGAGTGAGTTTAGGTCTCTAGTCTCTTTCAAAATTAAAAAACAACTTAAACCATCTTGTAACTTTATAAGACTAGCCTATATGATTTTGAATCATAGGAGGTGTTAGGCGACCACTCAGGCGCGTAAGTCCGTAAGAGAACAGTCTATCTTCTCATGTGGAATAAACCCTTATATCCCCTTTCACTTAGATTTAGGTCATGCTTTAACATGTGTTAAAGTTCCCCAGATTTAGGATCTGAGGTTGCTAGTTTCTTTTAGGCTATGAGCATAAATCATCTCCTCTTAAGCATTTCCATAATCTTGTGTTGTTGGATTATAAGCCTTAATAATCTAATAAAATTTCAACTCAAACAAAATAAATCTCTTCACTTTCAAACATATAAATCCTCACCATAAGATAGATTGGAGCACTCATTAGGCTTCATAGTATCATGAGTGCTCCCTACCTATCTTCCATTGGAACCTGAAATAAGTCTTCCAATTGAACGATCCCATTTAATTTTCTATAATAACTAATTCTTTGATAGTTTTAACCTTGAAATATTTAGAGATAATAATTGACTACTTTAATCGAGAGTATTCTTAGCAAATCTCATTGTCCAAGATGCAATCAATTATGGAGGCTTGCCTCTATAGGGAACATAAGAACCCGACATAAAATAAACTTTGCTTTACTTTTCTATGTAAAGTAGGGGAAGAATCTCTAGTACATACGAAGGCCCATCATGCCTTAGGAGTCCATATTAGATGATTTGGTCCATCATAGTGTGATATTTCTATCTTTCAAGATAGTACATCATTCTTTAATATCATACTTGATTACTTCAATAAGTACCCCCTACGATCTACGTGGTGTCCAACCATCGCATCCAAAAATAAACACCATAGTGGCGCTATGAAATTTCATTAAAGTGTTATGGAATTAATTCTTAGGTGCAGCAGCACCACTTTTGTAATATGAATACTTGAGAACATGATGCCATTGTGCCAATATTCAGCTCTGCGATGCTGAGAGACAAAATTTGAGTCTAAAGTGTGAATCTTCAAAAAATTTTAAAAATTTTGGCAACATTTCACCTTAGCAATGCTAGACTTCAAAATTATATAATACGGAGCACTCTTCTCCCTTATTCCAGATCAAAGATCGATAGAGGGGTGGAGATTTTTATCTCACATCAAAATGAAATTCAATGGTGGATGTCTTCAAATCTCCAAGTTTTTCACGTTGGATCAAAGATCAATGGTGGGATTTTTATTTAACATGCCTTTTCAAAAGTTAAATGACATAGATTCTTTACCTAAAGTGTGAGATCTCTTAGAGTGAAGGATGATCACCAGTTTATTTAGAGTGTGGAGTTAAATGGGTAAAAAGTCCTTGGAGTGGACTACTCACTCCTATTTATAGTAGTGGGTTGATAACTATTCCCTCTCAATAACCAGTGTAGCTCCTCGGTGCCAAGATTGTGGCACCATGGTACTATACCATAATTTGATAGTTGGACTGGGGTAGTTATCCTTCTAGAAAGTCTGGGCAGTGTCGCAGCACTATAGCCAGAAAAAATTTATTTTATTTTATTTCACTTCTTTTCTTTTGATGTAAATAGCGAGATAGGTTTATATTTCTCTAAATTTTGCAGTCCTTCAAACATACTTTATAGTGCAGTCCAAAAGTCCAAATCTTTAAACTTACTTATAGTGGAATTGATTGGAATGGGTTTAAAATCAAAATAAAATTTCCCAAATAATTAATACTTTACTTGTTTTTCTAATAGGAGTAAAGCATCATAAGACCAAGATAGTACTTTCCATACCAATAATTAGTCATTATGTCTTCGAGAAAGCTTATCTTCTATTTCTCTACTAGTTTAGACTTAGCTATGGATCAAGCATTTCTAATTAACTCCCCTATCATCAAGTTTGGGTTGGGCTTGGAGGACTTTAAAGTCACTTACGGTGGTCTCGCCTTCATAGTTGTAGATCATCTTGAGGTTGTCAATAGAAAACCCCTATTGTAGTTTGAATTCAAATTTGAGGTTAAGTTTCCCTCTCTTAAAAGAAAGGTTGTAGAGGTTCCCATGTCATTTCCATTTATTATCGTACCATTAGGGTAGCCAGAGATGATTCTAAGATAGCCCTAACCTCTGAAGGGAAGGCAGAAGTTGAGCTAGAGATTATTCCATCTAGTTTTAAGGTTAGTTCTGCATCCATGTTCCTCTCATAAGGACTTAAGAGAGATCATCCAAGGAGCATCCAAGATAAGATCCACAAAGAGAGAGAGTCATAAAGGTTAAGGTGGCCATGCAAGTAGATAGAAGAGATGGGAGGATGTTCACTAGATAGTACGTGACCTTTGCTCTTATGAACAGATATCCTGATCAATGATCTAACAGAGCTAATTAATCTAATCATGATATCCTCATTGGGTCTAACCAGGAGAAGAAATCTTTGGCAGAGATGCAATAGGTGTGATCCCTACTGTAATGCTCTACTTATCATCTACAATCATTAGTTAAAGTAACACCATAAAAAATCCCTATTAAATATTAGAAGTAGTCATTCGATAGAATGTCCCCACCCTTGGGGATCCAACTACAACCCAAGGGTCTCCTTTCAGCTTTTCACACTTGTAAAGTAAGGTCAGCTCTCATATCCAGCCCCCTACTACATTGGTAAAGAAGAAGGCATGAAAGCCCAAGAGTGTTGTGATCATCCTGCCATCATAATCATGTGTTGAGAAAGGCAGTAAGGACATAGTGAATCCCTCAGTATCAACAGAACCCCTAAAACCCTTAGAGGTAGTATTAGTTAGTACACCGTAAGCGCAAGAAGTTTAGTGTGATCCATTGGTAGAGGGTCAGATGGTAGTAGATAGCCATCCTAAGTATGTCCCTATAGATCCTCAAAGGATAAATGGCCATCTTTTCAAGGAAATCTTAGCAATATATAAAGAAACTGTTAAGGATATAATGGGTGACAGCTGGAAGGGAGTGATGATGAGATAGTAAACTTCAATGCAGAAAAAGATGATCTTTTAGATGAAGTAGACAAAATTCTTATAATGGAAACTAGGACATCTTTTTATAGAGAGCATCACCATAGTACTAATCCATAGGGTGTTGTAGTTAAAGAAGTTGAGGCATTAGACTCAGCTCAATGGCAGGTACATCAACTCAAGCAAAAAAGATAACCCGATCAGTTATATAGAGAGAAGGATAGAGGGGCTAATGCTAGTGGTGTTAGCTCTTCAGAGTTAGACACCATTGCCTCAAGTTGCACCTATGGAGATGAATATGCCAGAGTTAGTGCATATAGTTGGAAGGAACAAGAGGGAAAGAACAAGAGCACAACTCTCTTAAAGGAAGACACAGGCAATTTGCATAAAAAAGGTATAAATAGTGTAACTCTTCAAGAGCGTGATATCAAATAGTTGGTAGAGAAATAGGTGAAAGAGGCCTTGGCAGAAACTTAAGAAGCCTCATCAGTTTAAAAGGGTTGACTCTACCGAGAGGAATTTGATTTAGTTCAATACCCTAAAGGGTTTGTACCACCAACTTTTAAAGTTTTTCATGGAAGTGGGAACCCGAAGTAGCACATAACACACTTCAGGGCTAATTGTTGCAATGTAGGAGGCAGTGATGCCCTATTATGCAATCAATTTATGAGTAGTCTTTTAGGAGTAGCATTCAATTGGTACACTAAACTTTCCAACAATTCAATGAAGGCTTTCGCATATTAGAGCAACTTTTCATTAAAAGGTTTTTAAGAGCACAATAAAGAGAAAAATAAACCCAATGAGTGTCTTATTGATTATATTCTTAGATGACATAACTTTAGCATAAAATACGAGCCTAAGTGCCAAGAGCAACATGCCGTTGAAATCATTCTCAAGAATATTCATGCTTAAAGGGTTTACTATTAATACATTTAAGAAGTTAATTAGCAAGGCAACTAACCTCCAAGAGGAAGCTAAGTAATTACCCTTCTTTGACCAATCATGCAAGCCCAAAACTCAAAATTCATTAGAAAAGAAGTAGGGGGTAGTCTCAACAGGAGTTAAGGGAAAGCAACCTATTAGATAGAGTCTATCCATAGAGGTAGAGTCTATCCATAGAGGTCTAAATTATAGTAGCCTCTACTTTTACCTCCTCTTCCACCTCCATGACTACAATAGTAGTAGCAACATTGTCGTTATCCAGACTATCTATCATGTAGCTATATTTCACCCACTCTTACTAAAAAGTTTAACAAATCATATTCATTTAAGAGAAAGGTGGTCAAGAAAATCTTTAAAAAATTTTTTAATTAACTTGATTTTTCAACTACCTAAACCCAAGAAGCCAAAGAAAGTGGAAAAGTGTTATCCTAACTTTTGCTCCTACCACCATATGTTAGGTCATGTATTAGAGGATTGCATTACTCTCAATGATTAGCTTGAGCAAAGTGACAAATCTGGAGCTATATTGACACTCAAAGAGTACTTAATAACACACACCACTAGATCTATTAAAGTAATCCCTAGGGAATCATTTGGTCCTCTTAAAACTAAAAAAATTTAAAAGATATCTTTATCCCAAACCTCTAAGAAGATCATCTATAAATTGAAGAAGTCATCTTTGTAGGTGCCTAAACAAGCTCAGATCCCCATCCCATCAAAAGGTCTGCTAGTTGCAAGGGTCAGCTTGAAGAAGGTAGATGTCGAGCAAGAGCCACCACTTTGAACCCAAGATATAGCGACAAGACCACCACCTACTATTTCTCACATTACTACTACATCTAAGAATATTGTATCTATAGATGGGGTAATCAAGCCCACTTATGCTACTCACTTTGCATGATACTCACTTTGTATGATTTTTATTTCAAACTACCTAAAGTAAATGAATCAATGAAGAAAATCTCACTTACATCTTCTATTTGTATAATGACTCTAAAAATTCCATTCCTAATCGCAACTATTTATGTCTTAACAATAATTATGATCATTCTCATCCTTTTAATGACTTCAACTTTAATAGTGATGTTTTTATCTTAATTCTTCATGGTGCCCCTATCAAGATAGAGTTAGAATCATCTGACTCTGAAGATTCATTTGGAGATGCTTCACATGCTCCCAACAAATAGGTAGATACCACTATAATTCTCTCAGCCAAAGAGATCATCAAGGTCAACCTTTATAGTGGTAGAGTTCTACCTCCTAATATGCAACCTCAAGATAAGGGTAAATAGATCATTAATTTCAATGAACAGATAACCTCTCCATAAGATGCTCCAGCAATTTATAATATTATGGAGAACTAGCCCAAAGATTGATTATAATGTCCTAGCCCACCTTATAAAGTTGTTAGCTATGCTAAACATATATAGCACCATTATTTTATCTAAAGATATAAGGGTGTCTTTGATTAAAGCCATATTAAATACTTTGATATGCTTAGGTTAGTTGGTCGTACTTCCACAACTATAGAAAAAGCTTATTATTTCAAGGAAGTCTTACGAGTAACATTTTTAGATGAAGACTTCTAGAAACTTTTGATCATAATCTCCAACAATACATCTCAGTAAACATAAATAAATTTAGATTGACCAAAATACTTGTTGACCCTGGTGCATCGGTCAACATCATGAGTTTATGAATCTTCACCTAGTTGAGGACTGACATTGCTAGACTTAGTTCTAATGACATGATGTTGAAAAGATTTAATGAACAAAGCAAGAGGATCTAACGATCAATCACATTGTTACTATAAATTAAAAATTTGAAGACTAAAGAAAAGTTCCTCATCATAGACTCTGACTCATCCTTTAATGCCATACTAGGAATACCTTAGTTAAATGAGAATAAGATGGTACCATATTCTAGCATTAGTGTATCAAGTTCATGCATAATGGTCTAGAGTATTGCATCAAAGGGGATTCAAAACCCTTCTTAGTGCATGAAGTTGGGATATATGAGGATGTAACTTACCACATCACCAAGAAATAAGTAGTGTACTCTCTTGGTGTTTAAAATAGTATCCATCAAAAAGAAAAAAATAAGAGGAGAAGGAAAAGAAGGAAGATCAAAAAAGGAAAAGAAGGAAGATCAAAAAGGAAGTAAAAAAGAAAGATATGAAGACTTGGGGATGGAAGTAGAGTTTGACATCACTTATAAACCACATCTTACCTCTCCCTTCCAATGAGTAGGTGAGATGTCCAGACCTCTCATAGGATAAGAATGTGGTAGGATTTAAGAAGGCATTAAAGGTGGGAAATCATTTTGCATACCTCCAACTTATGCTCTGATCCCCATACTATCTACATAGATTTAAAATCTAGCTCAAAGGATAAAGCTTATATAATTAGCTAACCAATTACTTTCTCACATTTGAAGACCAAGTTAGAAGTGACAATGGAGCTAAACAGTAAAGATGATTGGGTCCCCAAAAAAAGTATCAATAAATAAGATAATTACAAGCACTGTAGTGATACATCTTTGTTGTCTTTGTATGAGAGGCTTAACCAATATGTAAGCACTCTTGCTTTAACCACACTTTATTCAAAAGATGTTGAGGGTTTGGTAATTAAAATTTCACCATATATGAATGAAGATTCCAAGCCTTAAAAGTTTTACTTATGAACATCATCCTTAGGTTTAGGAGATGATGTAGAACTTAAGGATTAAACTTTTTAAGGAAATAATAGAATTGTCTTTCAATTGGTGCCTGACTTGTGTTTTAAGTTTAGATAAATAGAGATTGATACCCTTGTGAACAATGATGAATGCTATTTAGTCATCACTAATAATCTGGAGTCTCATGGGTTATTTTCAAATAACACCAATTCATATGAAGAGATTAATCTAGAAACTTCAGAAGATCTGGATGACCTCCATGTTAGGGATGCAACCCCAGAACAAGAGTAGGAAATAAAGTCAACCATAAATGTGCAAAATAAATCAACTTAAACACTGAAGACAACCCATGTCTAATGTTTATTGAATGAATCTAAGGATAATGACCTAATTAAGATACTTTTAAAGTTTAAAGATTAGTTCACGTAGAGTTATGAAGAAATGCTTGGATTGGCTCATGAAGTTGTAGTCCATAAATAAGAAATTTAGCCTGATGTGATATCTATTAAGCAAGTTCCTAGGCCTATGCGATTAGACATTAAATAATAGGTAATTTATAAAGTAAAAAAATTAATCAATGCTAGTTTTATTTATGAAGAAAAATATCCCATTTGATTATCCAGCATCAAACTAGTAAAAAAAGAATGATCAAATTTGCATTTGCATCGATTTTAGAAATTTTAATAAGGCATGTCCAAAAGATGAGTTCTTGCTAACCATACCAGAGTTGGTGGTAGACATAGCCTCCTCACATTCAATCTTTTCATCATGGATGGGTTATCTGATTATAACCAAATTAAGGTAGCACTTGAAGACAAGAAGAATGCTACTTTTAAAACTATGATAAAAGTCTTTTGTTACAAGGTTATGCCTTTTGACCTTAAAAATACTAGTGCCACATACCAGTGGGCCATGACCTGAATCTTTGATGAACTCAATCATCACCAAGTCAAGTGTATGTCGATGATTTTATGGTTAAAAAAAAAAGAAAAAGGGAGACCATCTATATTACTTGAGAGTAATTTTCAAATGATTGTAACATTATAACCTAGATATGAACCATCTAAAATGTGTTTTTAGGATGACTTCAAGGAAGTTTCTATGGTTCATCATACAACACTGAGGAATTGAGATTGATTTCGGATGATCAATGTGATATTAGAAATGCCACCTCCTAAGAGTTTAACCTAACTTAGATCCTTTCATGGAAGGTTGGAGTATCTAAGATGCTTTATATCTAACCTATCTCACAGATGTCAACCCTTTGTGGCTCTCACCAAAAAAAGATGCCAATTTTTTATGGGATGATAACTGTCAACATTCATTCGAGAGTATCAAATAATCCTTGATGAGACCACCAATGTTAGCTACCCCTATATAAGGCAAACCTCTCATCCTTTACACAATGGCATTAAGTAATTCCCTTAGCACATTATTGGATCAAACTAAGGAGAAAAGCAAAGAAATCATGCTCCACTATCTAACTCATCGCTTAATGCTTATTGATGTCAAATATCCACCCATTGAAAAGCATTGCTTAACCCTCATATTCACTACTAAAAAGCTAAAGCACTATATGCTTTCTCATAAAATTAACCTGATTTCTAGAGTCAATCCACTATAACATCTTATGACATGACCAACACTATCCAAATGATTAGAATCAGGGTCCATGATCTTATTACAGTTCAACATCTCTTTCATATCCCTTCATACTATGAAGTGGACACTAGTAGACTTCCTAACAGCACACCCTTTCCCTCATAAACTCTCCCATAAATTTTGACCTCCCCGATAAGGAAATTATGAGTATATGAACACGAGTAGCCACCATTGGGAATTTTTCTTTGATTGTGTGACATCTTCCCAGAAAAGAGGCAAACCATAGTCTATCCTCCCAAGAGAAACAGTGTCAGGGATAGTTTTCTTAACTTCTAGTTAGGGGATGTTCTGATTCTCATATAACTTAATAGAGTCATGTACAAATAATGATGTTGAATATGAAGCTCTAATTATTAGTCTAGAGTTGGCCATTTTGCTAAACATTAAAAATTTTAATGTCTTTGGGGATTTACAATTAGTTGTTAACCAGATTGCTAGAACTAAAGTTCTTAAGCCTAAACTCCATCAGTATCATAAGTACACCATAAAGTTATTAAAGTAAATTCTAGAGGTTATCTTATACAGAATTCTCCAAGGTAGAAATTCCTTAGCATATGCTTTACCAAGACTCACTAAAGAAATGTCGTGTATGAAGGTTGAGTCCATATTGATGGAAATATGTAATTGTCGGGTTTTATCTCCCATCAATATCAAGCTCATTGATCCACGAGTTTAGGAAAGGAAGGTTGTCATCACTAAAGATGATGAAGAGGTTGATTAAACAAAGCATTTCATTGATTATTTATGTGAAGGCAATACTTAAAAAGAAGTCTAAAGTCCCATCATGTTGAATCCAAATTTATCCGTAGATGGAGAAAGAACCTTCTGAGATACTTAGGAAAAAGAATTACATAAAAAGACTACTAGTAGAAAGACAAAAAGTAAAAAAGTGTAGGAGAAATAATAATATTTTTACTCAAAATCCAAGTACAAGGCATAGGGGCTAGAGTGAGAGCCAAAATGTCCCCTGGTAAGAGAGAAGTCCTCCTTTATGATACCAAGGGCTGACCATACATGGAAAATACTGATCACTCAGAAAAAACATCTATGAGGATGCTCTCCACCATCTTTGGATAAGATCAGTATGAGTATATTTTTTCACGTGGAAGATTTATATATATTCAACTAGAATTTCCCTAACATCATGTTAGGGTTTATTTTAATATGGGTTCTACTTCCTATGACAGCAAGCCTCATAGTTAGTAAGAGAGCACTCTCAATTATGGTTGGAAACATGCATATTTATCTAATATGCATTGGTGTCTGAAAGGTATAGTGTGGTTCATATGACCATCTAAAAGGAATTAGAAGTGTAATCCCAATGAAGATCCTATGGTTCTGTCATCCCGGGATTACATTATTCTAACTTACCAACATTAGAGGGACATAGCCATAATGTCGAGGGAAGCTGATTAGTAGCCATGGGTTACCTCATTTCAAGTATCCTAAGTAGACTTAGATTTTTTAGTATAAGTGGTGTAAGAGTGTTCATGTGGTGAACAGAATATAAGGTGTTTACATGAATAACGGATAAATGTTCACATAGTGGACAAATAGGAGTTTGAGCTTACATCCCTTTAGAATGCCAAAATTTGGGTAGTCCACATGGTGAATGGATATGAATTTGTTCACATGGCGAACAAATTATGGGGTGTTTACATGGTGAATGAATAGAATAATGGGCTTTCATACCTATTGGAGTGCCAAAATTAGGGTTGTCCACATGGTAGATAGATATGAATTTATTCACATGGTGAACAAATTATGGGGAATTTGCTTGGCAAATGGATAGAAGACTAGACTTACATACCTTTTGGAATGCCAAAATTAGGTTTATAATTTTATTATTGTTATAATTATAATTTATTTAAGGGAGTAACACCTAGGTGCTAGAATAGGGCACATACGCTTGCTGCATAGGTGGCAATCTATATGATAAGTGTATATGTGAGCTATGAGGCCCAACGCCTCGACACTACATGGGTGGTATCGCAATGCTAGCATTATTAGTCTTTTTTACCATTTGAATAGCATTGCAGTGTCGCATTATAGCACTACGGCATCACATTGTGCACCATGGAGTCACATTGTAGTGCCATGGCATCGCATTGTAGTGTCGCAGTGTCACATTATAGCATCGCGGCGTTGTATTATAGTGCCACGATGCCCATCAAGATTCTTGATAGTTGTATAATCAAATGGAAAACAACAACCTCATTTTAATTGGCACTGTGGTGTTGAGCCAAAGTGTGGTGGCACTACAATGCTTTTCATATGTGTCAGTTATGAGATTTATTATAATTAACTTTAACTTTTTTTATCTCACAGTAACTAATGGGATGGACTGGCCAGTGCCTTAGTGCTATATATGGGAGCCACGAAACTGATGTCATGTTCTGCAACCTAAAAGCCTAGCACCTCGGCACTATGTTTGGGGGTCACAATGTTGGGTCTGATTTATAAATAGGTCCTAGGGATATCAATGATTTCAATTCAACGGTCTATCTCTTTAAATATTTCCTTTCTATCTCTCAGCTTTATGCTTCTCTTAAGTTTACAATTTTATCATGCATTTTAAAAGGGTAGTAAGTGAAAGAGGGCATTCAATGATGCCAGCAGATTTGTTAGTATTAATGCCAAAGAGCGGTGTTAAAATGCCCTTGAGAACAAACACTTGATCCCAAAGAGGAGCTTCCAAGATTCCGGTGGCAATGTTGAAGTGGTGATCATGAGACAAGGCTGGGCCAAGATGGCATATGATAAAAGCTGATGCATCATCCTGGTGGTGCGTGACTTCTTCACAAATGCAAAGGAGAGTCAAGACAACAAAGCATACATTTAAAGGAAACTAGTAAGTTACGATAATAGTGCTACAAATGCATATTACAATCTCCAAGATATTGATTATGATTAATATTTTTTTATTATAATGATCATCCTAATCTTGATGAGATCCTCCATTTTCTTTCTAGTGGAAATGCAAATATGCAATGGAAATGACTGGAGGAAAGGATCATCAACTATCCTACTTCTAGTCTCAATGCTGAGTCTAAGGCTTGGCAGTGTTTCATTTCTGTCAAGCTTATGCCCACTAGTAACATTAGTGAGGTTACCAAAGATAGGGTTATTTTAAATTTTGCTATCCATAGGGGGATTTACGACCAATATCAAGAAAGTTATTTATAATTCTATTTGTAATATACTAAAGGGGAGTATTACTATCAGGTATGGTCACCCTTCTTTGATTTATGGTTTATTCAAAATGGCAGGTGTAGTAGATAGGCCTAATGAAGAAATACTCATTCAGAAGGCTCCATTAACAAAGAGGATAATTGGGGGATCTGGGTCTAGGTTTGAAGTGGGGGAGAGTTCACGCACCTTAAAGCCTAAACCCCAATCTTTTAAGTCCCTAGCTGAGCAAGTCCAAGAAATTGTTAGTCAAGTCATAAACTTAAGATAAAGGGTGGACAAGAGTAGTCGCAGGCAAGAGATTCTGGAGCATAAGTTTGATCATCATATGGATCAACAATATATACATTTCTCCTACATGGAACATTTCAATACTGCAATGGTCAACATATTTCAGAGTTGCAATCTCACAAATCCAAATTTGGTTTTTTTTCTACAATGTCTCAATATCAGCGTTATGCAATTACCCTATAGGTATCAGGCGTTGAGGAGGAAGAAGAGGGTGATGAGTATGATTATTTGTTTCACCCATTTTTTTATATTTTCACCTTTTTGTAATTTTGTGTTTTTTAAATTCAAAAATAAAGTTCTCCTTTTATTTTTTTTGTGTTGTATTCTTGCATATGTTGATTTATCACTCCAAGACCTAAATAAAAATATTTAAACACATATATAAAATTGAGATATGAGTGACAATGCCTCGATCAACAAAGCTAAAAATTTGAAGAGCTTAGATCGCGGTAACTATGGCTATGGTGCGAGGGTTGTGAATAAGATGAAAAAACTCCTAGTGTTACGACGCTGACCCTATGGGACTGTGGCACTAGGGTAGCATTGTACCCTTCAGCCAAAAATTTTTTTTTAAGTCTTTTTACTTGTGTTAGTGTGATAGAGCACTGAGGCACCAGTTTTATGGCACGGTAGTGTTGAGGGATATTATGTCCCTTTACCCAAAAAAATATTCCAATTCATATATCTAGCGCTAAGTAAGAATAGTTTCGCACTGCTAATGCCATGGTGTTGTAGGTTTAAGGTGATTTTGATAAAGTATTGTAGCACTAGATCTTGCCACCATGGCGCTACCTTTATAACATGAAAATCCAAGAACACAGTGCTATAAAGTTGTTATCCAGCACCGAAGTGCTATGAGTTAGGTTTTAAATTTAGTGTGAGAATTTTAAAATATTTTTTAGAAATTTTGGTAGTATTTTACCTTAGAAGTGCTAGATTCTATAAATTATAGTGCAAAACACTCTTCTCCCTTATTCTGGATCTAAGATCGATGAAGGAGAGGAGTTTTCATATCACACTAAAGTAAAGTTCAATTAGCGGAGGTCTTTAAATCACTGATATTCTAATTTTTTTCTTTTTCTCACTGGATTAATAATCAATGTGGGATTATAGTTTAAACCTAGTTTCTCAAAGATAAAATGGCATGGATCTTTTACATGAAGTGAATGGGGGATCTTAGAGTAAAGGAAGATAGTCGGGGACATTGGTGTAGTTCAGGAATGCAGTGAGAGTAAGACTAGTCGGAGAGAGAGGAAGAAGAAGAAGAAGAAGTCTGGAATAGACACTTCTATTTATAGCAATGTTTCTTATAACAATTCCCTCTCAATAGTTGGTGTAGCACCTTAGTGCCAAGATCACAGTGCCATAGTGTTGTACCATAGTTTTGACAGCTGGCCCTAAGCAGTTATCCTTCTAGAAGGCTAGGGCACTACCTCGGTTCCATGAACACAATGTTGCAGTGTTGTAACCAGAAGAACAAAAGTATTAATATTTTTTTAGGAGAACAAAAGTTCCCCCAATGAATGTTTCATGTCATTAGGACATGATGCATTCATTGTCATACTTATCCATTAGTTGTAACACACATATATAGATATAATTAAGAAAATAATTAAAGCCTCTGATGTGTTACTTTAATAATTTTCACGTATTACAAAATAATAGAGAGATATTTTACATGAGAAAATTTTAGCTACAATAGTTCGCCTGGATTTCTCTAATGCAAATAGAAGTTGTATGAGCTTTATAGGACATAGTATCCTATCTCTCTCATGCCTCATGAAGATGTTGAAGGGAAGCCTCTTGATCATACTCTAAATAAGAAAGAATTTGCTCAATTTTGGACACCTAAGCATCTACATGTGAGCAATCTTCTTCTATAGCTATGATAGCTTGTCTAATCATAGATCTCATTTATAGAAAATATTGTCTCCTCTACTATAGTTCTCTCAATTTAGCATAGATATTGAGGAGTTCCATCTGTGCTCTAGAAAGGTCCCTTTGGAATGATCTCAAGGCTCTAAGACTGTGCTCTAGATTTTGGCAAATTAGGTAGACTTGATGCGAAATAATATTAGCTGATGTTTTTGCAGAAGTAAGTGTATATGATAAGACCTCATAGGTAGTGTGCAAAGAGAACAGTCTGAATTCAATATTTCTACAGAGGGATTCCCATAATTATAATTATCCAACTTTGAGACCTAGAGTGGCAAGACAATCTAGCAAAGGATTTGCTTCTATACAAAAGCTAGTGAGTTCAGACAAGACTTCATCATCAATGCTCAGAAGTAATTGGCACAGTGCTGCTATTATGTGATATTTATGTGTTGGAGCTAAAGTCCTAGGAAGTATTCTAGAGATAAAACATTAAATTTCCAAGCTGGATAATTTCCTCTAAACTATATATTCCAAACTAGAGATAGGGTGACTCTCTGCATAAAAATCAAAATATGTAGAGTTATCATGAGTAGCACTCACCATCACTCAAGTTGATTCCAATAAAAGTGGCTCATGACTAATATTCATAGTATGAGACTCCTCTATATGTGTATCCTTTATAGTATGCGCATGATCGTTACTCGCAGACTAAGCAGTTGTTGGAGAAACTGCACTAGTATCTGTAGATAATACTAATGTGACATCATTCTTCATCTACCTTGCTGTCGGCTCAGCTACTACTAGTGAACTGGGAATATGAATAGAGACATCTATATCTATAACTCGTATATAAGAATCAACTAGTAAAGGGTTGTCAGAGTTTCCATCATCCCTCCCCTGAATAACAGAAGTATGATGTCGTCACTTCTTATTACCTTTTTGGTCATTTAATGGCTTTCTAGAAGCATTAGTTGTAGGTTGTGAAGAGTGTATAGTTTGGATATTTTTGCCTTTTTCCAGTTTATGACGAGTCTTCTATGGATCTATATAGAAACTAGAAAAGGTCCCTAGGTGAAGTGTGAAGGCCCATGCTATAGATGTTGCCACTAAATGGACAACTAGTAGAAGTTTTCCCTAAAGAGTGGGTATCCACTATATCTAATATTAGGGGTAACCTATATGTAGGTGTAGCCTGAGTAAATCTGAACTGTCTAGCCACCCTATTAGGGTTATAACCTTCCAAGATTACAAATTCATGGTGGTGATACCATAGCCAAGCGGGTCTCAGCCCAATAAGATATTCTATAATGTATTAATGTCCAAGTTATGATAATAATAATGGGGTGCCTCTATCAGTGAGAGAATCTATAAATGTTTTACCCATACTTTGAATAAACAGACTATAGAAGGTGATTTGAGATCATGTCCACTAGGGTGAACATGAATGTTCCTATCTAATTTTTATTTATAAAGACTATAGCTCTATTAAGTTGCATAATCAAGGGGAACTTTTTCTCTATAAAATAGGATGGTGTCTCAGGATAATTGAAGACCATTGAAATATAAGCATGAATCCATCCATGTAGATAGTGATAAAGGGCATCCACATCGTAGTGTCATGAATCAGTCATGACACTTACTATGCTTAATCCATGATATAAGTAGGCTAGTGCTATGGGTGTCAATGATATCTTTTTACCACGAGTGAGTAGGCTAGCCATCAGTAAGGTAGAAGGACAAAATATTCTATTGTGTCCATCGATTACAAAGTAACATAGCCAAGTGGCAATGAAAGTTACTAAAGATACCTCATCGTCAATATCCCATGCTAATATCTAGCAAGGATTGGGTTTTCCCTTTGATTCAAATATTTTACTAATAGATGTATGGAATCCATTATCAAATGAGTCCTCTAGTTGTGTAAAATATGGTAGATGTACCCCTAAATGGAGGAATCTTTCTAACCATGTATCTAGAGTGATAACATTCCAAAGTCTGTGGCTTTCCTTCTATTCTTTGGATAGTCTTTAATAATAAGCTACGATGTAGTGCAACCCTAAAAAATATGTATAACTACCAATCCCATGCTAGCCATCTAACTGGTGTTGGAAAAGCTCGAGATTTTGTGGGAAGCATTTTTCATAGAGTGTCCCGATAATTAGAAGTCCTACTATATCTTGCATGTCTGCCATAGTTATTATCATCTCATGTGGATCGATCCAACAAGTATTGGTGGCCCTATCCCAGTGTTCTACTATACTTCTGATCCATGTGTAAGGAAGGCAGCTATAGTCAAAGGGTGATGCGTAGACTACCCGATATACACCATCCATCCTAAGAACATCACCATGCATCTATAGGTGGTGTCGAGCTCAGTATATGTACCCATTGATAGCTAATAATGAAGTATTAAATACTACCTTTGGGTCCCAATCTTCAGCCTCATGATGTAATATATGATAATCCAGTAGCCTGACTTTGCCTGTAGGCAAACTAGTGTTTTAGCTAGTTGGAGCACATTCTAGTCGCCAGAGTTAAGGTGATCTACAACTCACTCTAAAGGGACATCATGGTTATGTCTCAATTTTAAGTTGGTTACCCAATCAATTGGGTCATAGTTAGTTGGAGATTGTGAGTCAAATAGTAGTAGATGTGATGATCGAAAAAATGAGCCTTCAAAAATATCTCTACCTCTTAACATATCTTGGTGCCATGATAACTTGTCCCGTATCCTAGTTGCACCATGTAGATCGTGGGCTTCAATAACAAATCATATCTGCTCTTCCATAAGCTCAGTGGAAGGCATATCATTTGGTCTTTTCTAGATAAACATTGTAACCAACCTGTAATATATCTAGAATAGAGAAGCATGTGGGTTTTTGGAGCTTTATAAATCAATTGTAATATCTGAATTTATACATGAGCTATGATTATGGGCTTTTTTAAGTTAGTATTTTATGTAAGTTTATATTTAAACTCCCTCCTCTTGGTTATATGGGAATCTAAATTTAGGTTTAGATCCAGTCCCTTTGGACATGGTGGATCTAATCTTGCCCCTTTGAACATGATATATCTTAGTTTAATTTAGATTTGACCCCTCTTTTGGGTATGATGGAATCTAAATTTAGGTTTTGGATCTGGCCCCTTTGAGATTGGTGGATCTGATTCGGCCCCTTTGGGCATGATGGATCTTACTTTAATTTAGATCCGACCCTTTTCGATATGATAGAATCTAAATTTCAGTTTTGGATCCAGCCCCTTTGGACATGGTGGATCTGATCTGGCCCCATTGGGCATGATAGATTTTAGTTTAATTCAGATTTGACCCTTTTCGATATGATGGAATATAAATTTAGGTTTTGGATCTAGCCCCTTTGGACATGGTGGATCTGATCTGGCCCCTTTGGGCATGATAGATCTTAGTTTAATTCAGATCCAACCCCTTTGGGTATGATGGAATATAAATTAAGGTTTTGGATCTAGGCCCTTTGGGCATTGTGGATCTTATCTTTGGGCATGATGGATCTTTGTTTAATTTAGATCAGACCTCTTTGGGTATGATGGAATCTAAATTTAGGTTTAATTTTAAATTTTGTTGGACAAAATTTCTTTACATTAAAGATTTCTTCTAGCAATGCAAGGCAAATAAATAAAATTGCCTCTATTAGTTGGGGCACCACTCTTTAATAGTGAGAGTAAGTCTTTTATATTCATGCATAATATTTTTTAAGATATTGTCCATTTATAGGTGCCATAGTTCTAATTCCTTTTGCATCAATGAGCTGATAAGCTCCACCTTCATACACTTTTTTGATGATATATGACCCTTCCCAATTTGGGTCAAATTTTCCACCAGTTCGTTAGTGTGGAACTATAGGCCTTCTTCATACCAACACAAGTTTACCTACTTTGAATCTTCTTAGGCAAACCATGTGATCATGAACTTGAGTCATTTTTGCTCTATATATTTTTAGATTTTATTGAGCTTATAGTCAAATTTCATCTAAGGTTCGTATCATATTTGAATATTTCCTTCCATTGAAAGTTCATTTTGAACTACTATGTGAAGTGAAGGTAATTATAGTTCGAGGGGAAGTATTGCTTCAGTTTTGAAGACTAAAGAGTATGGTATTAATTGTGTAGCAGTCTTATAAGTGGTATGATATGCCCATAATACTTTTATTAATTTATTATGGCACTCTCTTTTATTTTTGGAAATAATTTTCTTAAGTAGCTTAATTAGTATTTTGTTAAATGCCTCTGTCAATCCATTGGCTCTTGAATTATATATTTTATAAGAGTATTGCCAATCTATCTTATAATTTTCAATAAAATGATAGATTTTGATATTCTTGAAGGTAGTGCCATTATAAAATATAATCCTTCGAACTATTTAGAATTTATAGACAATATGGTCCCGGAAGAACTTTACTACATCGTCTCCTTTAACCTTTCTTAATGGAGTTGTTTCTGCCCACTTGGAGAAATAATCAGTACCAGCTAGAATAAAGTGTTGTCATCAAGATGATGGAGGATGTATTAGACCTATTATATCAATTCCCCATCTGTCAAATAGCCATGACACTATTGTTGGGTGTAGGGTATTAGGTGGCTGATATAATGTGTCTACATTTATTTGACACTGATGACATCTTTTAGCATATTCGATGCAATTGTGAACCGTCCTAGGCTAGTAATATCCTATTCAATTAACTTTGATTTTTATTTTATGTCCAGATTGGTGTGCACCACACAATCCTTCATGAATTTCAGCCATTACTGTCTTGGCTTCATCAAGTCCCAAGCATCGTAGCCACATTTAATCAAACGAGCACAAATGTAATGTGTCATTTATAAGAGTGTATCATAATGCTCTCTATAAAATTTAATGAGTCTTTGATTTATCTTTTGGAAGCCCACTACCTTTGAAATAGGTGATGAATGGTTCTTACTAGTCGTCTTCTTCTATTATGGCCATGGCTTCTTGACTTTCTTTAGCTTTAAAGACTTGTAAGAGAGTTGGCACTAGCAAGCCTATTTTGGACTATTATTGTAATTGGATTTCCTTGAGGGTCTATCATTTCTTTATCTAATTTAGCTAATACGTCAGCTTTGTCATTATCTCAATGTGATACCCTTGTGATGGTTACTTTTGGGATTTATTTTAAAAGATCCATGGTAAAGCACTATTTCTGGCTTATTTATCTTAAAAGTCTCAATTATTTGTCGAATTATAAGTTGGGAATCTCTATAAATATGAAGCTTCTTAATTTTAATATTAATTGTTAGCTCTAGACCTATAATTAATGCTTCATTATTAGTTTGAGGCTTAGTAAGACTATAAAAATGTTGCAATATACCTCTTTGTGGTGCTATGAATATTAGGTTGATTCCAACTTCTATTGTGGAAAAGTTAGGTGGTTTAGTTGATTTTAAGGATGAAGCTCCATCAAAATATACTTCTCATCCTGATGGTTGGTGAGTTTTTTCAACATCAAAAATCTATTCATCTGGCAACTCATCATTAAGTGCAGAGTTTGTTGGTAAGGGATGAGCAGCTAGGATATCAACCAAGGCTTGCCTTTTTATAGCCTTTTGCAAGACATATGTTATATTTAATTACAGCTATAGGATAGTCCATTTAGCTACGCAACTTATTAAGGTAGGCCTCATCATCAAAAATTTGGTTGGGCTGACTTTAGATATTAATGTTATCTTATGAGATAACATATAATGGCGTAGTTTCTAAGTAGCAAATATTAATGCTAAACATTACTTTTTAATAGAAGAATACTTATTTCAGCTCTTATTAGACATCAACTTATATAATATAGAGCATTTTATTTCTCTTCTTCATTATTTTGTGCTCCCAGAGCTCCTAATGATTCTTCTAGAGATGTCGTATATAATATCAATTATTTCCAGGTAATTTGTGCTGCTAAGTTTGAGGGGCACAATAAATATTACTTTATCTTGTCAAATGCTTCTTGATAAGCATCATCCCATATAAAAGGCACATCTTTTTTCATTAACTGAGAGAAAGGTTGGCATCTACCCGAAAGATTAGATATAAATCTTCTTATATAAGTCAGTTTACCTTTTAAGGAGCGTAATTATTTCAAAGTCTTAGGTGGTAGTATTTTCATTATTGCTTTTATTTTAGTGGGATCAATTTCAATCCCTCTGTGGCATACAATAAAGCCTAGAAATTTTTTAGAAGTCACACCAAAAGTGCATCTTAGAGGATTCATTTAGATTGACTCAAATCCTACTGAATACAATCCTTAGATCGTTTACTTTGCATTTTTCTTTAAACGAACAAATAATCAACATAACACTCTACATACTTATGTATGAGATAATCAAAGATGCGGGTCATTGCTCTCTAGTAAGTGGCACATGCATTTTTCAAGCCAAATATCATAATTTTGTAGTAATATATAATGATTGGGCATGCAGAATGATGTATGCTTCTCATCATCTAAAGCCATTTTAATTTGATTATAGCCCGATGATACATCCAATGAAGGAGAACATATTATGGTTGGATGTATTATCCACCATGAATTCTACATTGGGTAATAGGAAATCATCTTTTGGGCATGCTTATTAAAGTCTCAAAGATTGATGCAAACTTGAATTTGCTCATTTTTCTTTCTTACTGGGATAATATTAGCAATCCATTCAACATATTTTTCTTCTTATATGAACCATGCTTTGATGAGCTTTTTCATTTCAACAACTGTTTATTCTTCAATTTCTAATCGCATTCGCCTTGATTCTTGCTTTATTAGCTGTACATAAGATGTAATAGCCAATCTACATACAGCTACATCTAGTATTAAACCTAGCATTTCATTACAATTCCATGCGAACCTATCTTTGTATTCATAGAGTAATGCTTTTAATTATTCAAATCTTTTTGATGTGAGGTTAGCACTAACAAAAGTGGGCCTATACTCTTCTTCGGTACCTAAGTTAATTTCCTAAAGTTCATCGATCATAGCTTGATTAATTTCTACAAATTCTTTCAAGGCTTCTTTGAGGTTGATTATTAATTCATCTTCAGGCACATTTTTGTTCCCTTGTAAGGTACCCCTTTGTAGATTTGTGGTTTTGAAAGGGATTACTTCTTTAGTGGATATGGTATAGCATGAACTTGCTGAAGAATTTATTGAAGGAATGTATCTTAATCCTCACGTAATGAATTTTCCATTTTTTATGGGACTCTGAACATTATCCCCTCACAAAGCCTTCTGAACAATCGAGCTTGTGTGCTTGATTATATAGGTTGGATATTCTTCTTAATTAATTTCTTCAAGGTTGGTGAGAAGTATTAAAGAATAATTAGTGGATTATCTTCTTCCTCAAAATCATCTTCTTCAGATAATTCTTGTGTGGATCAATCTTTAGTTTTGTAAAAGAGTTGTTCTTTATAACCCTTTCTAGGAGAGACATATAACATTTTAAATTATTCTACATCTTCTTTCCTTACAGTTGATAAGGCTTTTATATGTTGTTTTAGTGTTAACATTATTTTCATGGCCTTATTGGAGACGTGAGACTCAAACATTTTTATTAAAGAAATGCATCTTTTCACTAATTATTTTGTCACACCACTAGAACGAGCCTCTTATTTCTTTTGACTAGTTGAGGCCTTATTGGGTACTAATTCCTCTTCATTATCTTCAGTATCACTACCAAGGTGGGGAATTACCTTGTGTTATTCTGATTCTTTATTATTTTTAACTTTTGAATCACCACTCTTAACATTAATTTGATAGGTGGAGCTTCTTTCTTTTGGGAGTTAACCCCTTCTACCTTCTTATGGATAAAGTATTTGGCATCATCATAAATCTTGATTTTGTATATCAAGAATGGATTTATGTCCCCATCAATTTGATGCTCTTCATCATTTTGGATATATTTCATGCGTTAATGAAGGGTTGAGGGTACTATAACATACTCATGAATCTGTGGTCTACCAAGGAGTATGATATATGCAACTTTAGCCTTGATTACATAAAATTTAGCTTCTATATATAATTCCCTGAAGTGTACGATTAGGACAATGGACCTTAAGGTTTGCTGCCTTTATTTATTAAAACCTTATAAAAATACCATGCTCTTATCAAGGTATCGAGCATCTAAAGCTAGTGCCCTAAGTGTCTTTGCTGTAAGGAGATTGACTGAAGCACCTGGGTCAATCAACACCCACTTTATGCATGTAAAATTAATTTTAGCCGTAACATAGAGAGGCCTATTGTGTTCAATTATTTTGAGTAGTAAATCCTTATTATTGAAGGTGATAGTTGCTAGCTTTTGAAAGGTAAGATCTTCTTTTATCCTCTCTTTAGTGAAAAATGCTTCATATTATTCTGGATATCATGAGAGCATCATATATACTTAATATAGTAGGAATCTTGCATAAGTGTGCATGTATGTTATAGTCTACTCCAGTTTTGATAGAATTTTGGGGTGTAGCCGATGGTGGAGGTAAGGTATTCTCATTAATTTGAATTTATTTGCCTTTTACATTGGCTTTATGTTGTCAAGGTGGAGGAATCTTTTTTTCACTTCATAATTGCACTTATATTACTTCTGCTGCCTAGCTTTCCCCATCAGAATAAGTTTTTGAGCTATGTAACTCTTTGAAGTTTCTGGAGTTTTCATGACTCTCAGAACTACTGTTTAGCTTAGAGGGCATAGTTTCTTGTTGCCTAGCTTATTTTTCCATTTGGTAGGCTTTTCTTTGGGAAAGCATAACTGTCCTTCAGAAACAGTTGAAGTTGCAACCACATTTATTATTTGACATGTTTCTCTTACAACTTTGGGCCCTTATGTGTCGATCTGTAAATAGTGAATATATTCTTCTAGCCTAACTAGTCTTCGAGATGGTTATTCATACTCCTCTAGAGAATCTATCATTTTTTTTCTTGAATTTTTGTTTTTGAGCTTTCTTATTTTTTCTTGACTTACAAGCCTTTCATGTAGAAGGCTTATCATTTTTCATTTGTTTTTTCATTTTGTATAAAAATTGCCCCCTATTTAGGGGAAGTATCCTAGGATTGATTTCAGGTTTTAGAGCATTCGTCCACTGAATGCCTTCTATAAGTAGAAGAATATTGATCATTCTTTTAGTCTTCTTTGAGATGAAGGTTTCCCAACAATCTTCTTCTTCTGCTTATACTTGTGGAGTTTTTTCTTTATCCTTATTTGTATACTAAATCTTTCTCGACTTGGATTTCTCATTTTGTGCTTTAAGATTCAGCTGTATTGTAATAATGCTTACCTTTTCCTTTTTAGGATTTACTTAGACACTATCTGACAAGGTAAGTTCTCCATTGTGATAGCTCTTCTCAACCTAATCTAAAAGACAACAATCTTCAATTAGGCGACTTATAAGCTTATAGGAGGGACAATAGTTAGGATCATCGACCTTGTCTACCTGATCTGGTCGACATAGCTCTAGCAGTTGTAATCCCAACTTTAGGGCATGTTTAAAAATATTAGCAGTACATTCTCTTTTAAATGAGTACTACTTAGACATCTTCTCCTGGAGGGTTGGTATTCTTTTCTTTTCCTCTGTCAGCTTTGTGGTCGGTCACGAAGTTGATGCTTCTCCATTTCTCTTTTTGTCTACTGTAAATGTGAATGTTGTCTTCACATCATTCTTTTTGAACTCTTGTAGATTGAGTTGCTTTCCTTTTTCGACGAAGGTATTATTATAGCCCAAATTAAGCCCTTTTTGTTTGGGTAACCTTTCAAACTTGGCTAAATGATCTACTAATTCTTGGAATGTATTGATTGTATCCATGGCAAGGTATGGGGTCATTTGATCATCAATATTTCTCATGAGGAGTTCCACTGTATGCTTTTCTATATGTTGTTGATCACATCTCATGCTTAGGTTCCTCCATCCGATGATATATCTAGTGGCACTCTCATCCTTTCTTCTTTTTCCAAGATGAATCTCCAATTTTTACTTTCTTTGTTGCGCCTACCAATTTTTTGACAAAGAGTGCCTCTAGCTTAGTGAATGTTTTTGCTGAGTCAGTAGGTAACTCAGCATACCATTCAAAGGCCATATGGGTAAGACTACTGATGAATTGGTGTAGCATCATTTTTTCCAGTATTTCTACATGATGCTTTAAATTGAACCAAGTATTATCATGGATATTTTGTACTTGAGAAGGTACTGAACTTAGGCATGATTTATCCTTTACTTGATCGTACTTGGCTAGATATGGTCATCCTTTTCCTACCAATCGCTCAACAATTTTTGAAGCTATCATTGCTTTGACTTTTTGTCTAATGAGGTCTTCCACTTCAAATTTGGTGATAACATCAGCTTCTTGATGAGAGTTTGGTATGGCTTCCCTTGGAAGTTCTTATCTCTATGCCACAGCTTTCATTAAATTGGGTGGAGCATTTTTTACACCCACAGTCTCCATTGCTAGATTATTTATTATTTATCTCTGGTAGATTCTTTCAAGGTATCTATTGTGTTTCCATTACTATGAGGTTAAGCTAACCAAGTAATTCCTTTATTAGCTAGTTCATTTTATTAAGGTGGTTGTTAAGCTGACTAATTTCTTGGTCCCTTCTTTCAAGTTAGAAACCCATTTATTATTGTAGCCTTGCTACAATTTCTATGAGTTCTTCAATCATGTCCACTTCTACTTGAGCCTCACCTCTAAGCTATTAATGACTTGGGTTTTCTTTTTTGATCCTTCTCGCTTTGCTGTTTGGACACCACACCGTTGTTCTGTAGGCAAGCATCAACCATACGAATGCTCTCGACCTTTTTGTGATCAGTATCTTCATTATTTTCAGGGTCTGAATTTTGTAGCTCTTCATTGGTTGGTAGATCTTTATCTTCCCAAAAAGTTTGATCATCCATATCATCATCCATTGACTGGTTCTTTTTTGACTAACACTTCTAGCTGATGATAGGAGAGTCAACTTCTTCATTATCTAAGGGAGCTAATTCATACTAAGCTCTCTCATCTTTAACATTTTTTGATCCTTTGGCCCTCCATATCAGTCGGGACCTCCCGGTGATGGATCTCTGAGAATGAGTCCTAGATGTCACACCTGGTGCTTTTTGACTGGGTTGGAATGGTCTGGGTGATATTGCTTTCTTTGATATTATTGTCGAGATCATGCGATAATTGTCCATTTGTCTATTTTGGATTGGATGGCTTATTGTCGGTGCTTACCAATCATTAAATTTTTTGTCTTGATTTTTTCTCAAGATGGGAAAGATGATACTTCATGATATTGCTACTTCTCTTTTAAGTAGAAATTTATTGGTTTGGTGACCTCGCTAACCAATATCTTGATCCTTCATTAGAGACCTCTATTCTTGACAATCTTCAAGACCTTATGAATTTAGAAAGAAATAGTTTACCTTTTTCATGACTGATTCTATGACATGGGAATTGTAGGTTTGTCCTAGAAAGATTTCTATATAACTCTTTCAGAGTTGTTTCTTTTGACCCACCTCAGCAGGTCAAAGTTATTATCAGTGGGTATATTGGCCTCTACCTATGGGTCATATTGCTACTGAATATGAATAGGTAGCCTAGTAGCTCTATGAGAGGCATTGTACTTCCTTAGAGCTCTTTTGGACATCTTAGTGCTTGAAGAAGATGATTCATGGTTGTTCTTGCCACACTGAGCTAAAATAGTGTTTTTTTACTGAGCTCTGTTCCTCAGATGCACTTCTAAGTGGGTTGAAAATGATAGATTTTAATTTAGGCTTAACAGTCATTTTATCCTTAGAATACATTGTCTGGGATGTCTTTAATGACTTATCAAAGATAGATATTCTCTTTGAGGTTGTGTCAAGCCTAGGCTCATTTGAGGTGATTAGGTTTGACCTATTTCTTTAGTTGGATACCTTAGGTATGAATTCATTTATGGATCCAGCTGGTAAAAATTAGACAATCTCAGAGATAATTCTAAATTGGATAGTGGCTTTAGCATGGGGGAATATGATAGTGGATCCCTCCCCTAATTTGATTATCATCATGTTTATTGAGCACGCCATGGATGATTTCAGGCCTGAGTGTAAATCTTAAGTCAAGTTCTACTACAATCAAAAGAATTTAAGAAATACGACCTTAGATATTTTTAGGACACCATTTATGTTTACATTTCCAACTAGAGATGGAGAGAGATGCAATCCCCAATGGAGTCATGAGAAATCTAATCATTCAAGAAGAACACCTTCAAGGATGTGCTCCACCATCTTTCGATGAGATGGGTAGGAGTATATATTTTAATGAGCCAGATTGGTATATATTCAACCAAATTTCCCCTATCATCACGTTAGAGTTTAGTTAGATTTGGGTTCTACTTTCTGTGGATGTTAGCCTCCAAAGTTAATTACCCCTCTTATCATAGTAAGAGAGCACTCTCGATTAAGGTTGGAAATAGACATACCCATCTGATATGCATTAGTGTCTTAAAAGTACAGTGTGGTTCAGATCTCATGGTTCTATCATCCTAAGATTACGTTATTCTAGCCTACCAACATCAGAGGTACATAGTCATAATGTCCAGAGAATCTGATTAGCAGCCACAAGTTGCCTCACTTTAGGTATCCTGAGTAGACTCAGAGTTTTTAGTGTAAGTTGTGTAAGAGTGTTCATGTGGTGAACATGTTATAAGGTGTTTGCATGGTGAACAAATAGATATTCACATGGTGAATGGATATGAGGCTAGGCTTAAACCGCTTTAGAATGCCAAAATTAGGGTTGTCCACATGGTGGATGAATATAAATTTGTTCATGCGATGAATGAATTATGGGGTGTTAACATGGCGAATGGATAGAAGATTGGAATTACATACCTTTTGGAATGACAAAATTAGGGTTGTCCACATTATAGATAGATATGAATTTGTTCGCAAAGCGAATGAATTATGGGGTGTTTGCATGGCGAACAGTTAGAAGACTAGATTTACAAACCTTTTGGAATGCCAAAATTAGGTTTGTAGTCTTATTATTATCATAACTATATTTTATTTAAGAGGGAAAAACCTTGGAAATGGAATATGGCACTTATGCATAAGAAATGGAATATGGGGCCTAGGCGTAGCTACTTAGGTGACAATCTATATGACAGGTGTATCTATGAGTTGTGAGGCCCAATGTCATGACGCTATATGGGTAGCATCGTGGCAGTGGAATTATAGGTCTTTTTAATCATTTGAACAACACTGTATTGTTGCATTCTATGGAGAGTCTCCTACCTCCAATTGAATGTTCTAACACATTCTAGAGGTGAGGCAACCTTGAACGATTCTCCACCATGATCCCTCACCACTAGTGAGCCTGAGATCGACCAAACCTAATAGAAAATGGCCTTAAGTTGGTCTCCAAGGTGATTAGAGGGGATGCAAGCCACCAAATTGCATCCACGCCTTCATCATATTAAGGCAAAGGTGTTCGAGTCGATCACACCACCAGTGATCGCCAGAATTGAGCTACGCTCTACCACTGACCTATTAAGCATTCGAATTTGGTCCTTTGTGAAGGAAATTTGATCCCCATGTGGACCAAACTATATAGATTGATTGAAAATTGATCCTAATCATTTTGCAATCAAAATTACATCAAAGTCTAATGGATATCGCCAAAAATTCATCGAGATTGATGGACTGCATCCATCTCTCACCAGAGAAGCTTGGGATATGATCTTTGCCATCCGTTCTTTCAATTTGGAACAGACTGCTAAGATTTAGTCAAACGATAGAATTAATCACCTTAAGGAGATTATGGAATGAATGAGGACCATCCGATCTTAGATCGGACAAAGATCGAATGGTCGAGATTCATCACGCGCAGTGCCACTTTTGAAGCGACTGCCATGTGAGATCTGCGTGGCCCAATGCTGTCGTGCCATATGGTAGAGGTACCACGTCGGCACCACATAGGCTCGCCATTTAAAAATAATAAATCCCCCTTTTAATTAATTAAAAATTATATAAAAATCTTGAAATTTCAAAAATTCATAGAAAATTAAATATAAATCAAAAAATGCAAACTTGGGCTATATGGATTCTTCTTGATAAGAGAATCCTACTAAAATTAAATCTTCAATTAATTCTTGGTATTGTGGCCATTATTTGCATTTGAATGTAATTAATTAAACCCTAATTAATCACAAACCATTAATCCAATTCAAATGAAACTTTCAGAAATTGAAATTAAGATTGAAACTCACCTTAGAAAAAATTTCCTGAATGATCTCCAAGTAATTAAGAAATATCAAATTTCAAACTATAAATTTTAATTTTAATTAAGTTAATTTAAATAAATTGAAATAAATTATGAAAATGAATTGAATCACTTCAAATTAACTTAATAAACCCTAATGAACTTAAAAACATCAATGAAACCCATTAGAACTTAATAAATCACAAGATGCCTTAATTAGGTAATTAATTGAATTAAATAATTCAAATAATTAACTAGAATTTTAATAAATCATAATAAAACAACCAAATTTTCGAAAATTATGAACAAACCTTCTTTGGAAACATCTTTCAAAGAGGAATCAAGGAAAAATAAAATCCACAAATAATTTTCAATAAATTAGGCTTAATTTTAATATTAATAAAATAATTAAAACTTCAATTACACCCTAATTATGAATCTAATCAGGATGAAACTTTGGAAATATGAAATTGGCATGAAACTCCACTTACCATAAAATTTAAAATCCAATTGACCTCTACATTGGGAATTGTTGAATTTCCAAATCTCTAGGTCAATATAAACTAAATAATAAATTAAAAAATTCACAAAATTACAAAATTTCATAAAGTAGTTTGAAATAATCCTAATTAACCCCATAACACTTAGGATAATTTTTCAACATCTTAAACCAAAGAACTTGATCAACTTTTTACTTAAGAGTTAATAAAATTAATAATGCATATTAAGATTGATTAAACCTTAAGCAAATGAACTCATAACAAATGGAATAACTTAATGAAACCTCAATACACAATCAATGTAACTTAAGAATGAATTCAAACATTAACCTAAATGCTTTAGGTTAACATAAATTAAACCAAATGAAATGAATATAATTCAACAAACTTAAACATAACTCAAATTAAAACATTAATTCAAACAAAATCAAAACATTAATGCAAACCTAATCAAATGAAATAATTCGAAAAAAATCATATGAAATAATTCAAACCAAATCAAATTAAATAATTCAAGCCAAATCAAATGAAATAATTCAAACCAAATCAAATTAAAAGAATAAATTAAATCTAGAATGAAAATTAATTCAAATCAAAAGAATGAAATGAAGAATTAAATTACAAAGAAAAATAATTGAAATATTAATCAAAAATCCTAACTAAATTCAAATCTAAATCATCTAAATGAAACTAAAATGATTAACTAAGATACTTATGGATCATAGTTAGGCCTTTGGGATGGATCTTCATCTTAGGATGAAGGATTTATTCCACTTGGGGTTAGGATGTTGAATAGAAATGGTTCCATCCAAAAGTGAAATCTATTCTACTCTTCATTGTTGAAAACCTAAACTTTACTTTAACAAAATAAAAGTGAAAATGAAAATTTAAATGAAAATAAATCATTAAATCATTTGAATTGAAACCATCCAAAGGTAAAATTCAAACAAACTCAAAGTCCAAATTGGAACTTAAACTAAAGAGGCCTAGCAAAGTCTTGTTGTACAAGCCTATTTCCTTCACACACACTAGATCATAAGGTCACACACCCTAGACTTAGGTTAGGCCATTCTATGATTCTTTTCTATGATACTTTGTGTTGTAATGTGATGTGTTTAAATGTCTTTATGGTGTACTATTTTAGACTACATGTCTAAGATTGTTTGCCCATTAGACTGGATGATAGGACGATCTTTTTAGAACTAACATTGTCTTCTGTAGGGGGCTATGCTAGAAAGGAATGCTATCATAAATAAATTAAAATGTTATTTTCTTGCAGGTATGTTTAAGACCATAAGCATAGCCCATAAGATAGGTGGGCTTAGCAAGCAACTAATGCTAAGCCTGTATGTTTATGAAATATAAATGTTTCATGCTATTTGTATTTTCCTAACATCTATTTTACAAGATTTAGGATTCATTTTTGAATTCAATATGTAAGTTTGAGCTTAAAAGTAGGTTATCATCTATGGGGTCTAGGATTAGCAGGAACTGATTCTACTATAAGATAGGTGCAGTGGTCCCCTATGAAGCCTAAGGGATGTCTCTGAAGATGGAGACAATCCTGGAAAGAAGACCCATAGATCTAGACTTGTAATTATAGGTCAGGCTGGATAAGGGTAGAGCTCGCAGCTCATTTGCTCTTTCTTCCAGGGTGTACAATAGTACCCGGCAACATTGGCCATTTTCTTAAATCAAATTAGCTTGATTTATTTTGGGTGCACAATAGAATCAACTCACTTTTCTAGGTTTCTTTTTGTGTTATGCTTTCTTGTGATGAATGCATGGATGACTAGGCTCATAAGGAAAATTAAAATTGCTACCCAATTTAAATATAAACAACTGAAACTAAAATAAAGCAAACTTGAACTTCACTTAAATTAAAGCCTTAGGAAAAACATAAAATCAATTAAAAATAATTAGGTCTAGAGAATCATGCAATCATATTGCTTTGAATTCTTGAATTGGGCACTTCACCCATTGGACATAAAGGACATCTAATCTATGAGGATGGGCACCTTCTTTGGGAAGTCTGCTTTCACTTAATGATTTGGCCCATAATAATTTCTAATTTCATGGCATTTAGGCATAAAAATGCATACATAAAACATCAAATAAATCATGAATCAAAAAACTTAAAATTTTAAAAAATATGCATTAGTTAGATGCATTTCATACCCTACATGTTTCTAGGGATTAGGGAGTGAGTCTAAGATTCTTGGATTCATTTCCTAAAAAGATAACATCCTAGCCATCTTGCATAGATAATACTTGGTGTCATAAATTTAAAATGCGTTTAGGTGATGTTAGTTGGTAGCCCCTCCATGTGGGTTATAAGTCCAAAAGAGTCAGGGATAGGTTAGTTTCCTCAAGTGAGAGGATTGGCCAATAATTCCCAAAATAAAATTAGGTCATGCATCTGGCTTGGGTCAGAAGCACCTATAGACTTTGGTTCTAAAATATCCTCCTTAGAGCAAGTCTTCAACCCCAGGCATTTATGCAGTCTTGTCCTACTAAAATTTAAGCCCTAGACTTCTAAGAAAAATATCAACTCAAAATCTAAATTAAATTCCAAAATTCAAAGCCCATTAATAGGATAGTTGAAATTCCTACTAGGCATCCCAATATAAATAGGAAATTCCTACTTCATCATATTTGGATTCTAAAAATAACTCTTTCCATATTAGATCATTCCCAATTAAAAATTCCAAAGATCATTCCTTTGAAAACCAACTTAGAAATCTTTAGAAATAATAACTTATTTCTTCAATCGAGAGTATTCTTAGGAAGATACTTTCTTAAGATGTAATTAATTATAGGGTCTCGCCTGTATAAGGAGCCATAAACCAGTTTAAAAAAACCCTATTCTACTTTCCACATAGTTCACGGGAAATTTCTCAAGTACACAAAAGACCCATTAGCCTTAGGGGGCTTTTATTAAATGATCGGATCCATTATAAAAAATTATGTTTATCTTCCAATATAATATGTTTATTCTTTAATTATGTAGTTGATCATCTAAAAAAGAAATTCCTAAACTCTACGTGGTGTCAAAAATTTTTACCATCAGTGTAGAGATGTGATAAGGGAGGAGGATGTAGGAGCTAGGTCTTATTCCCAAATTTTAAAAGAAGTACGTGGACCCTATCAATGTGCAATGGCCATACTAAGGAGAAGCTGTTGAGGCCTTGACCTAACTTAGATTTATTAGCCCAAAGGGGTATCCCATTTATTTGTAGAATGATTCTACTCAACCTAAAGGGGAAACCACCATAAGAAGGGCCACAAAGGCATGATCTAAACCTAGAATAATCACTCGAGAGAGGGGCCATGAGGGCATGTTCCTAACCCAAAATATATATTGGCATTATTGTGGAGAAAATTTATGGCACCATGCATATTTCAAGAATTCCTCATTTAAGCAAAAAAAAAAAAAGTACATCATTAAAGGATAATATATCATCTCAGGACATTAAAAAATCACCTTACACTAAATTTAAATACTTTAATAAAAGACTTCTAAAATAGATGGTTTATAATATTCTAAAGATTCTTCCTTTTAACTATATAATAAGATAAATAAGATTTATTTTATTGTAGGGTTCTTAGTTTTTATAAGGACAAGATCTTACAATTAATTACATCTTAAGAAAGAGATACTTTCTTAAAAAATAAACTCTTGATTAAATAAATTATTTTTATTTCTATGGATTTTAAAGCTTGTCCTAAAATGATATTTAATTTGGAATTTCAAAAGAGAGTACTTCAAAGAGGAAGAGTTCTTTTTAGAAACCAATAAGGAATAAGTAGAAAATGTTTTTAGATATTAAGAAACATAGTAAAAATTTTAGCTATCCTATCATTGGGCTTTACATTTTTAAAATTAAAATTATTGAGAATATAAGTTGATATTTTATTAGAAATCTATAACTTATATTCTGACAACACAAGACTATAGGAACACCTAAGTGTTGAAGACTTATTCTAAGAAGATGCTTCAAACCCTAATACTAAAAGTTCTTTTAACATAAGTTAGAATCTTGACTTGGTTTAATTCTTAAGAATTATGGGGTCTTCATCTTACTTGAGAATAAAAATCTATCTTTGACTCTTTTGGACTTACTTCCTGCCTAGAAGGTTTCCCATCTAACCCCACCTAAGTGATTTTAAATCCATAATTTTTTTCTTAAGTTATGAAAGATGACTCAACTGTTGCATTTAAGGAAGGAGGCTAAGAGTCTATACTCACTCCTTAACACTAAGATAATGAATGGTATGTTATTCACTTAACTAATGTAATAATTTTTATTTTTAGATTTTGGACTCATACTTTCATTAAAGGTTTTATGTATGTAAATCATGCTTGAGATGTGATGCTATTAAAAATATTTATGGGCTAAATCTATAAGAGAAGGCACACTTCCCTAGGTATGGTGATCATTATCATAGGTCAGATTTGCCTTATGTGCAATGGGTGAAGTGCCTAATTCAGGAAGTACGAAAGAATATACAAGCATGGTCCAGAAAATCTAGTTATTTCTAGTTGCATTTAATTGTTTATGCCTAGGGCTTTAATTGTGTGAAGTTATGAGTTTTCATCTATGTTTCCATAATTTTAATTTAATGGGATAAAAATATTAAATTTCTTAAAGGCTTAATGCATCTAGGCTTTATCACAACATAGTAAAGCATAGAAAAAAAACTTATAAAAGCATGTTGTTTTTATTACACACCCCAAAATAAATCAAGAAAAATAAACTAAATAAAATAAGTCAATGCAACCTTGTATCATTGTACACCTTGAAAGAAAAAAAAAGCAATTGAACTCTACCCTTACATAGCCCATCCGAAAACTAAAGCCTTGATCTATGGGTGCCTTCATTCAAAATCGTTACCTTCTTCAGGACCTCCTCAGGCACCATAGGGGTTGACCAATATGTATAGTCAACATCTATTAATCCTAAACCCTATAGATCTTAACCTAAATCTAGGCTCAAAATGTATTTTAAAATTTTAAAAGAAAATCCTAATCCCTACAAAATAGAAGTCATAAAGAACACACCGCACACTAGTAGTTATAATACAAACATATAGGCTTAGCACCAATGATTACCAAGCCCACCTGTTCCATTGAGCCATGCTTAGGGATTTAAGTAAGACCTACTAGCAAACAACATTTATTATACTTTATTGTAGCAATCCCATAAGCATAATGCCCTGTCAAAAATAGTGTTAGACTAAAATGAGTGCGCTAACATGATTTTAATTTTAATATATTCTTCCTTAAATGTTGAATTCAAAATTTAATTAACTAAAAATTTCAATTAATCATTTGATTTATTATAGTTTTTTCCAATTTTAGGTTTAGGATTTGATTAATTTTATTTCTTTAAACTCTAATTTTGTGATTTTTTTTATAACTTTAATGAGAATATATATATATATATATATATATATATATATATATATATATATATATATATATATATATATATATATATATATATATATATATATATATATATATATATATATATTCTCTCTAAAGTTAAAGAATTATAAAAATCATAAAATTATGCTCCTTCAAGGTATATAGTCTAGACATCCATTTCCCTAGTTTAATAATGGCACATACCTAAAATGGTGTGTAGACAAATGCATAGGAAAATTAAATTATTTTTCGAAGTTTATCATTCAAAAATCAAAATTTCTATAAATTCATATTTGTGTTTGTATGTATACTCATATACATGAATCCATATTTTTCTTTATACATGTATATCCATGAAATCATATATATATATATATATATATATATATATATATATATACATACATTTATGTATATCCTTTGATTCATAATAGAATAAAATGCAAATATACATGCATGTATTAATGTGTGAGATTTTAAAATGATATATGTAAATTAAATCCAATATTTTTTTTCTAATTAAATAAATGATTATTTGAAGTGGGACATTAAAATGATAAAGAAATATTGAATGTTATCATTATGTGAATCATAACTTATCCCCATTAATCTTAAAATGTCTTTCACATGATCATAATTTCATTTAAATCTAATTCAAACTTAGAAATTAATTAAAATCTTAATGCTTCCTTAAGAAGATAAAATACATCCTTAGACCCAACTTTAAGATATGGTGTTGAAGAAGAATGGGTTTTACCTCAAGTGGAATCCATAAATTTATACACTCTTTAAAACACTAAGTTTGACTTTAACAAAATAAAGTCTATGATATAGAGTAATATCTAAATTATTAATCACTCAAAATAGAACCACCCAATAGTAATAAATTAAACTTTTCTCTCAAATTATAATTTAAATATTAAGGCATAGCTTTATCTCACCACACTAGCTTCTGCACACATAATAGATTGATAGGACATCAACCCTTTACTTAAGTTAGTGATGCACTTTTTTGTTTTATTGTGTACTATTTCATACTACATTATAGGATTATTTGTGCATAGTATGGATGCTTTTATTAGATTAATGATGTTTTTTATAAGGGGTCATACTTAATGTAGAAAGCGACTACTATAATAAAATAATAAATTAAATGCTCTTACTTGTAGGTGATGCTTTCCCTAAGAATAATCAATTAGGAAATGTGGGCTTGGTAACCAATAGGTGCTAAGCCTCGATGTATGCAATTATACTTACTTTGGAGTGTATGTGTGTTATATCTAACATCTGTTTTGCAGGTATAGTTAGATTTTTAATTTAGGATTTTCAAATGTAATTTGTAATAGGATTAGGATTAAATCTATGAGATGTAAGATGAGTAGTAATGAGAAGTCTCTAACCTCACAGACCCTATAATGCCTAAAAGATCCAAGACCATGGAGGTGGAAAGAAGATGAAGAACCTATAGGCTTCATTCAATTTGTTGTAACATTTATTGTAATCCACATTGTATAAAGGTTGAGCTCGACAACCCACTTTATTTTTCTTAGTATATAGCTAAACTCAGCCACACTAGCATCTTCATTATTCTCTTGATTTGATTAAATGTTTAGTGTATTTGTATTATTTATGTAATAGAAACTGCATGCCTTTTCCTAGCTTTCTTAAAGTGTGATGTTTTAATGTATGGCCTAAATTTTGGTAAGCTCATTATGATTTAAATTTGCTATCCCAACTTAAAGTCAACTTGAATTAAAATAAATACAACCCATAACTTCACTTTAAAACCTAGAGATTAATCAACTAAAATATTTATAAATAATTCAGCTTGTGATTAATGTATAACATCATGCATGCATATTAATTACTTTTCTTGAATATAGGGGATATTCACTCATTGCATAATAAGGGCGAGTGTAGGTCCATAGTCAACAACCCCTTCGAGTGAAGAAGGCCCTTCTTGCTAATTTGGCCAATAACTTAACTTTGTTTTATCAAGCATATAATCATACTTGTCCACTCAAGCATGAATCAAATTTATGAGTCAAAATAAATAAATGATGTAACATTTCTTGCATTAGTTTAGGACATTATTTCATACCATGCATGATCTAAACACTTAAGAAGTGAGTTAGGATCTTATATTTTTTTTTCTAAATAAATAATAGTTGAACTATTTTGTAATAACATAAGACTTGCCCAGATGGATTTTAAGCATAAGAGATATTAGCTAACAGCCACTTTAGGGCAATTATGAGCTCAAAAGAGTTGGGATAGGTTCACATCCTTGGATGAGTGTATGCCATTATATCCCATTTCCTCAAGTAGAATTAGGATGGGCTTCTTATGTTAAAGCACTATTAAAAATAAGTTTAGAGGCTACTTGTTTCTCATTTGCTATGATCATAAGTTCTCGCTTCTTAAGCATTTCTATAATCTTGTGTTATAAGATTATAAGTCCTAGAATTCTAATAAGATGTTAATTTGAATAATAATAATTCTCTACTTTGAAAATATAAAGCCTCGTCATAGGATAGGTTGGAATGCTCACTAGGTTTTCTAATATTATGTGTGCTCCCTACTTATCCTCGCTTGGATTCTAAAAATAACAACTCTTACTTAAGTCTTCCTATTTTCATTAATATAATTTAAACTAAAAAATTTTTTTCATTTTTAAAAATATTTGATAATTGTTATAAAATTTACATAAATCATAATAAGATCTTTGAGATCAAAAGCATTCTTTAAAAATTTTCTAGAAATTTATTAAATTAGATGCATATTATTTATAACTTTTATATATATTATCTTGATTTGTAAAAATTATAATTCTACCTTTGGACAAGCTACAATCAAATAAAATCTCTTGTAAGTGAAATATGTTATTTTTAACTCCGTTTAAGTTATTAAAAATTAATTATTATAATTAATTTTTTTAATAATATATATATTGATAATTATTTAAATAGTAAAAATATGTTAAATATGCCAAAAAATATATAATATTTATTTGGTTAAACATATTCACATTAAATAAATAAAGAAAATATTTTTTATTAGACTTAACAATATTATTATTATTATTATTATTATTATTATTATTGATCATTAAAACTAATTTTGAATATATATGTATATATATATATATATATATATATATATATATATATATATTTATTTATTTATTTATATTATAACAACTTAGGTCTTACCATTAGAATCAAGTTAATCTCGAGAAAAAAATCCCATTAGATTATTATACTGCAATAGTATGCTTGCATTTCTAAATTGCATCCATGAATTATACTAGGAATTTGCAATTTCTTTTCAAAGTAGTTCTTAATTTAAATTATTTAATCTTTTTTATAGTATAATTATATCAATTTATATTATCCACACTAATATTTATGTAGGTAGTTTGATTACTTAAGTAAGTGAGTCAACTTGGTGGTTAACACACTTTTAAGGATCACTCTATATAATATCTTAGAGTTTTAATTGCTTTTTAAACTATTTTAAGAGTTTGCATCAATAACATCATGCATGTTAATCATTCTTCTTAAATTAATACCACTTTTTTTTATTGGTTTTCCAATACCTATTCAACTTTTTGAGTAAGTAATCTTACTTATTTTGGTTTATTACCCTTGACTAATATTCTCCCTATCCTCTCACTCATGCCCTCATGATTGAGAGAATCTCATCAGTTAATTACACCCCTAATGACTTAATCCATTTATAATATAGTCACACTTTTGTGATTATGTTGTTCTCATTTTATGAACTTGGTTATATTTAGAAAAGGTTCAATTTGAGTTTGGCTAATATGACCTTCAATAAAATTCTTACTAAATTGAGTCATACTAGTTTGATAAAGTCATTCCATGATTCAATCATATAATGTTATTGAAGTTAAGGTTCTATGATGTTTATTTTTTGAATGTAGGGGACACCATGTAGATCATAGGGTACTTATTATGGTGATCGGGTATGACATTGAGGTATGATGTACTATCTCAAAAGATAGTACAGATCACCCTTCAATGAACCTAATCACCTAATAAGAACTCATAAGACATGATGGGTGTTTGAATATATTAGAGATTTTTTTCCCTACTTTACATGGATGAATAAAGCAGGGTTTATATTAAATTGGGTTCGTAGTTCCCTATGGAGGCAAGCCTCCATAGTTAATTACATCTTAGAAAATAAAATTTTCTAAGAATACTCTCGATTAAAGAAGACAATTATTATCTCCAAATATTTTAAGGTTAGACTATCAAAGGATTGGTTATGTTTGGAAAATCAATTGGGAAAGTTCAAGGAGAAGACTTATTTATGGAATCCAAAAGAAGGGAGTAGAGAATGCTCATGATACTAGAAAGCCTAGTGAGCTTTCTAATCTATCCTATAATTGGGATTTATATATTTGAAAGTGAAGAGATTTATTTATTTAAGTTAAGTTTTATTAGATTACTAGGGGTTGTAATCCACCAACACAAGCTTGTGAAAATGCCTAAGAGATGAGGATTTATGTTATAGCCTGAACAAAATAGCTACCTCAGATCTTAAATCTAGGGAGCTTTAGTACGAGCTAAAGTGTGACCTAAATCTAAGCAATAGGTGGACATAATCATTTACCTCGACAAGAGAGAATAAATTGTCCGACTTTTACACTTATAACTGGCTGGAGTGGCCACCAACTAACTCCTCCTATGATTTTAAAACCATGTAGTCCATTTTTATGAGTTGCAAGATAGTTAGGGTAGTTATTTAATTAGAAAGAGACTAAAGTTCTAGACCCACTCCCCAAGAGACTAGAGCATGAGTGGTATGAGCATATGACTTAATCTATAAGTGCAAAATCCTTACAAATTTTTACCTTTATTTTTGACACATCATTTAGACAAAGGCTTTGGGATTTTTATATGCCTAAATTAATGATGAAGTAGATTATTGGCCAACTCAAAAGATAAAGATGGTGAAGCTCCATCAGTAGGAGTTGCTCTCATGGGTCAAGCAGTCCCTATGCATGTAAGAATGGAGGCCCTCATTTTATAAGAGTGACTCAAGATGCATGAATGATGTGAAACATACAATAATACAGCTAAGGGGTTGCTAAATCTTTTAATTATCTTATTTATATCCTAAGCTTTATGATGAGATTATAAGTTATTTAAAATTTAGTTATGAGTGATTAGTTGGATAGAAAATTTATTTTTATCTTAAGAGCTTAACGCGTCCATGCCACACATTAAAGCATTAATTATAAGAAACTATGAAAAGCATGCCATCCTTATGCACAATTTAAATATAATAAAAAAATTTATAAACTATTGTAAAAGAATAAAAGGCTAGTGCAGTCAACCTCTGTAGTACAATCCGAAAAGAAAAGATGAGTAGCCGAGCTCTACCCTTATACAACCCTGAATATGAAAGAATGATTACAAATGAATACATGCTATGGGGGTCTTCATTCTTCATATCTTCTTGTCCACCTCATCTTCCTCCTTTTATTTGGTTATGCTCTTTCCTTGGTTTGGATGTGCTTACTTCAAAGGCATCATAGGGCACCCCAGGACAAAGCCTTTTGGCCATTGCTCATCGTAATCTCCCATAGCACTAATCCCCATTCATATTGAAAAATTACATTCATATATAGAAAAAAGTAAATCTAACTACACCTACAAAATAGAGGTTAGCTAAACATACATACAATCCCAAGAAACTATACTTATAATTTAGACTTAGCACCCTGCACATGGGTAACCAAGCCCACCTATCCTAACTTGGATTATGCTTATGGGTTTAAGCAACCCACAAAGAAAGAATTTACATTTATTTTTGAGCTTCCCATTAATCATAAGCCCCTGCAGAAAACATGATTAGGCTAGGAATGGCCTAACATCTAGTCTACGAAGTATACACCCTAACATCTAGTCTAAAATAATACATCATAAAATTAAACATACATCACATCATACACTGTCCTAACATAGGGCTAGAAGAAGTGGCTTAATTCTAATGTGTGTGTTAAAGTCTTGTGTGGTATGTCTTAACTAGGCATTAGAGTTATATTTCTCTAAGTTTTGAAGGATTTAATTTAGTATAAAAGGTTGATTTTGCTTCAAGTTGCTTAGTTGATTTAAAATTTTTAATTTATAATTTATTTTGTTACATATGATATACACTTAGCATCTAAGTGCTACAAAGAGAAGAAAGAGGATTGCCCTTTTTCATCCCTACTTTAAGCCAATTTCTAAAGCACATTAATTTGATTTAGTTCTCTTTAGTGAATGGCTTATTAAGTGATTTTTAATTAATCCTAAGTTTAGTTTAACTTTGAATGATATTATTCAATAAGAAAGGCTTCTTAATATTAATCTAATTGACTTAATATCACATAAGATATATTGAATCATTCATTTCCATCACGTGTAACATGTATATGATTTAATACTTAGCATATCTATACATTATGTTTTGGCACACTTAAATGTTAATGAATGTGTATGTTTGGAATTTATTTTCATTGAATTATATGAACATATAATTAAAGATCTATCCAAATTCTAATACCAAAATACATAGGGATGGAATCACATAAGTGTGTGTCATTGTTAAACTAGGGAAGTGATGTAATCAAATGACCTCATTGTGGCTAACTAAAGTCTCATATTTCTAGGATGTCCAGACTATATACTTATTAATATTCTAAATTCATGTAAATCTATACATGAATAAGGAAAAGCGCACTAATTTATATATCACACATGCTAATGACTTAGGTGAATATGAATGCATGTATTTTTAGTAATAAAGGGGATATTCATCTTTTGATTAAGCACACAAACACATGTATAAAAGATGTGAGAAAGTACATGCCATTGTTAAACCATAGAAGTGAGGTAATCAAATGACCTTCTTGTGGCTAATTAAAGCCTCATATTCCCAGGATGTCTAGACTAAACACTTGTTATCTTAAATACATATGAATGTATACAGAACTAGAAAGATGAGAATCATGCAAAGGTTGTATTTTGTTTAACTAAATCATTTAGGCATATGAATTAAAGCTCTATCTAAATTCTAATATCAAAATACATAAGAATAAAATCGAATGAGTATGTGCCATTGTTAAACCAGGGAAGTGAGGTAATCAATGACCTCCTCAGGGCTAACTAAAGCTTCGTATTTCTAGGATGTCCAGATTATATACTCATCATTATTCAAACTCATGTAAATCTATATATGAATTATAAGAAAGAGAGCATCATTTAATATGCATAAGCTATAAACACTTACAAATCCTATGTGTATTCATAACTATCAACACTCGAAGTATTATAATTGATTCATAAGCCTTAGAAAATAGTTTTGGTTTCATTAATGATAATAGCCACACATATATTTATCTAAGCCAACACATTCAAGCTTACATAAAAGAAATTCATTTGATTTATTTGAATTTGAAAGTACGAATGTATGTAATCAAATGACTTACAACATTTAATGTGTTTGGAAAGGAACAATTGAATATAAACATATGATTCATTCAATTAAACTAATTCATAAGGACAATCACATTAAATAAACCCATTTGAAGAAAACCAAAGTTCCTTTATTAATTTTGATTTTTAGGTTGAACTTAAAGAGGAAGATAACTCATCATTTGCTGCTATAAACCCCATTCCCACATTGGTGACTTGATTTGGTTTAAGAAAAGGTAACTAGGTTGATTTTATGAGTTAATTAGGTTGTGGTTTGCATTAAATACATTAATTAACCCTTTCCTATGTTACCTTAATATAATTATCCAAATAATTATGAGCCAACATGATATGCTTATGAATTAAAAATTAAATTAGCAATGGTCCTAAGGAATAAAATGGCCTAATGCAACTAGCTCACAATTATTAATTAATTAAATTAAGAAACTTAATTAAGTACTCTTATGGTTTCCCTGCACATGTAGATTAATGATAAATTCCCTAAATGGCTTCAGATTATTAAAAACCTAAATATATACCCATGATTTAATTAGATAAGATCTGAAATGATTTGGATTTTAATTTGATTAATTAAATCATTCAATTAATTAATTACACCTTTAATTAATCTCAAATTAATTAATCTCCTTTAAAGTGAGATGACCTTAGGAAGGAGATTGAGAAAGAGGTCCCCATCTCATTTCCCTTGCCCATTCACTGTTCAAAATTGATTAACATGCCTAATTAATCAATTTTCTTATTAATTAACAGTTAATTAATCAAATAATTAATTAAAACAATAATCAAGGCTTAGATGAGCAATTCCCCTAATTACCTAAGTAATAAATCCCAAGAAAATTATGGGAGGTAGAGGTCATCCCATTAAACAATCTCAGAAAGTTTGGAATTGATAACTTGAGTAATTAAAGAGTAATTAAGCTAATTAATTTTTTAATTAAGCCCAAATTAAATCCTAATTATTTTTCAAAATCAATTGAAAATATTTTTAATAAATTCACTCTAAAATACCTTTAAAATAAGTATTTATATGCATTTTTTAGATTTTTTCTATAATTTATTATGAAATTTTCAAGTTTCAACCATTAAAACCAATTAATTAAACCTAATTAAACCTAATCCCATCGATGCCATGCGGCCCATCGATGTGGCATGCTTTCCACTTGGTGCCATGGGATTGGTCACTTAAATACATCTAACTCAGTGTTGTTGTGGCTAGCGGCGGACACGCTGTCATCTCCACCATCCGATCTCAAATCGGACGGCGTAGATTGAACCTATGGTTCCTTAGGGGATTAAATTTAGATTTAAGTACAGAATAATTATGATCATCCATTTTAATCATGCAGAAAGGATGGACATGATGGATCATCCCCCAAGCAATGAAAGACGAAGGTCATCCGCCATTCCTCGCTCAATCCGAGCTCACCCGAGCTCAAAATGACTCCAAAAGGATCACACACCTTCTCATAAAGGATCCAAAGGGATCCGATGGTCAAGATCACATGGCATGCAAGTTTCCTTCAAAAAGCTCTACCCATTTTTCACCAAAAGCATAGTTTCATGGAATTACCTCGCTATAGCTCAAGACCGACGGTGAATCTGATTAAGGAAGCTTAGTCTAGTGGAGACGAAGCCCTATTGAGTAAAAATTGGATCAATTCCTCATCATTTGCTTGGAAGTCCATGAACTGACAATTTGGAGGTCGGTGTTGATCGATGTCATACCTCTGGTGGTCGGGAAGCTCGAGAGATGATTCATTCTTGCTCGAAGAGGCCTAGGACAGGTGTGTGTAAAGTTAATTTGAGTTTCATGGAGAAATGGATGAGTTGGGTCAGAAATGGGTATGTTCTATTTTGGGATGGATAGGAATGGATTTTTTCGATGAGGGAATGACCTCACGAGCTTAGGAAATGGCTCTAGCGGCTCATCCTAGGTAGCTAAGGCTCTGAGGATCTCTCTTGCTCTATTGTAGTTGGAATCAAAGGGGGTATACCACCTCCTCCTTTTGATCTGATAGTTCAATCAAGTTTGGCTTCTAGTGGCCATCCAGCCACCTCAGGGGGTCATGTGTGGCAGGGAGGAGATGAGTTGCCTCAGTTTGAGTGGGTGAAGGTGTGGAGGTGGCTGCCAAGGAGGGATAATGGGTGTCCTTGGGTTTCCAATGTGCCAATGGGGTAGGTGAGGTAAGTTCACCTCCCCATGGGTCATGGCTAACCCAACCACCTCTTGGGTCAGGTTAGGCAGTGTCCTAGGTGCCTAGGTGGACCATTAGGAGAAGTGGCCAAGGAGTGGAAATGATCACTTACATGAGTGATTTGTCTCATGTGGTAACTTTGACCCAATGGTCAAATTATCATTTGGCATTGGATTTGATTTGGGTAGATTTGAAATGAGTCAAAAGTGGGCCAGCCCAAATATTAAGTGATTTGGAGTTGATTTGATTAAGTTTGGCTCAATTTGGCTTAAATGGGTCCTTTTGGGTTAGGTTGGGTCAAGTTGACTAATTGGTCAAATTGGGTCAAACCAAGGGTTGGGTCAAGTTCATATGATCATTTGGGATGTGTTGGTATCATTTATTTGATTTAGTTTGGCTTAGATTTGATTTTGGCTCATTTGGAATCAAATAGGTCAAATGAGTTAAGTTGACCAATTTGACAAAATTGGCCAAATTTGCTTGGGTTAGGTATTGGTTTGTGTATGGTTGACTAATTGAAGATAATTGTAGGCTTTGGTTTGAATTAATTTAGATTTGGTTTTGATTTAGGCTAATTTGACTCTTTTAGGTCAATTTGGGCTAAATGGGTCAATTGGGTTCAATGGGTCAAATTAAGTTCAATTGGGGCTTTGGTTAAGTTCAATAATTAATTTGGAATGAACTTGAGCCATTGGTTGCAATCAATTTGGGTTAGATCATGATTTGACCCAAATTGGTCTTTTAGGTCAATTTCAAACAACTTGGGTCAAGGGGGCCAATTGGGTTTGGTTTGGCTCAATTGAAGGTCAAGTCATGTTCAAATATTGATCTTAGGTTGGTGTGAATCAATGGTTTCAATAAATTTGGCTTAGGTTGCAATTTGGTTAGTTTGGTTCATATGGGTTAAAAGGGTTGACATGGTAAAATGACTAAGTTGACTTGGTTTGACCCAATTTATGATAATTGATCATCCTAGGGTGATCAACAATCATGGTAAGAGGTCTTGGTGGGCTTGGTTCAATCCAATTTGGGTTGAATTGAAGTTTGGCTCAAATTAGTCCTTTAGGTCACTTTAAGTCAAGTGAACCTAAGTGGGTTTAGTTGGTTTGATTTTGGGTTGAATTGGATTTAGTTGAGTTTACATATGGGTTTAGGATTGATATATAAATTCAATTATAATTGATTTGGGTCTGGATGAGTTTTGGTTCATTTGGATATTCCAAGTCAAAAGGGTTAAGTTGGGTTTGACTTAGGTTGATTTTGGTTTGATTTGATGATTGTAGATTTCATTTATATTTGTGAACACTATTGAAGGTATGATTGATTCATTAGAAAATTAATTGAATTTGGGTTTTGGAATGAAGAAATTTGGCTAAGTCTATGGAGTTGGATCATGTGGCTTGAGAAGGGTTTGATTTAGTTTGATTTAGTTTTAATGATTTAAATGTATATTTGATTTATATTTGTGAAGGTGATTGAAGATATGATTGATTTATGAAAAAACCAATTGAGTTTGAAGTGATTTGAAGGCAAATTTGGCTAAGCTCATGAAGGTAGGTCATAAGGCATAGAGAAGAGTTTGATTTAGTTTGATTTAGTTTTGACGATTTAAATGTATATTTCATTTATATTTGTGAAGATAATTGAAGATGTGATTGAGTCATGAGAGAATCAATTGACTTGGGTTTCATTTGAAGGCAAATTTGGCTAAGCTCATGGAATTAGATCACATGGCTTAGGAAGGATTTGGTTTGATTTGGCTTTGATCAAGGTTATTTGAATGTGGATTTTATTTATATTTGAGAAGATAATTGAGGAAATAATTGATCTATAAGAAAATCAATTAACTTTGGATTTACTTAAAGGGGTTTTGACTAAGTCCATGGAATAAAATCATAGAGCTTACGAAGGGTTGATTTTATTTGATTTGTTTTAGAATCGGTTATTGATTTCAATTATTTGATTTGGATTTTAATTTGGATTTAGATTTAGATTTAGTAATTTAATTGAATTTGAGGTTTGGTTATGGCTTAAGAAGGTGAACATAGGTTGGGTTTAAGTTATGAGATAAGTAGATCAACCTAATCCCTAAGGCATAAGCTAATCTTATGGTTAACCCTTCAAAGTCTCTAGCCTTAGGTTAAGTGTTCACCTAATTGCTAGAAGTGTCTTATGACTAAGGAAGTCTTAGTGTCTAGAAGACTCCTAAGTTTAAAATGGAAGATTGAGAACTCACTCTAAAAGTTAGGTCGACAGGTTCCAAATATACACCTAACTTGATTTTGTTCCTTCCTTATCTAAAAAGATAGTTTCTACTTAGTGATACCCTTGACCCTAAAATATTTATAAATTTTTCTATACTCTACTTATTCTCAAGTGTTCTTATCCCACTTGAATACTTAAAAAATGTACTTGATAGTTAATGGTTTCAACTATTTTATCATATTGTTACATTTACAAGTAAACAAAGTGATATCAGTACTTTAGGTTAGAATATGTCCTATTATAATGAAGACATAACACTGATTATGAGTAATTATTATTATTATTACATGATATTTCATCATATGATAAAATTAATTTAATTATTATTAAATTTTATATATGCATTTGATGAGTTTATTAACCGAAAGCTTATCACATCAATTGAAAATAAAATGACAAGCCTTAAAATGATTAAACTTCCATAAATGACTTTATTTTGTAAGTCATTAGAATCATATGAGTTAACCCTAGAACACACTGACTTTTACAGACATTTAGGAGCTATAATAGTTTACACCTTTACTTACTTAGGGAGAATGTAAGTAGTTAGTTTTGATGTGTAAACCCTTTGATGCTCAAGAGGAGGTTGGTTTAAGTGTAGTTAGTAACTAAGATTGATTGTTATGTTTGTTTTATAATATGTTGTGCCATTGTAATGTTTTGTTACATTATGATAGAGATATTCTTTTGTAGGTACTTGATGAATTGTTGACATCAAAAATGTCAATAAAAACTTAACTTTATATCCTCCTCAAGCATCAATAACTTTGACCCAATCAACCTTATTAGGTTGGCCTTAGAAACCCTTAGGAGTGCCCATGAAAGAGGGTCATTTGTTAATAGTTCTTTTACTATTGATCTAACTTTATTTATCCATAGGGTAGACTTCTTTTATTGTTGAATTCAGCTATTCCTTGGTGGATGTCATTATTGAATTTATATAATCTATCAATCTCATTGGCATAATTGCTTGTTTACTTGGTCATGAGATTTTCAGGATTGGTTTGACATTCCTCAAGAATCGATTTAAAATATTTTGCCCAAGGTTGAGTCCAAGGTGCCCATTTATCTTTATCTTATGTGAAAACCTTAGGTAGGTCACTACCTTGACCCATCAAATGAACCATTCTCATCAATATCAATCTTAAAATATTTTATATAAGCTCCTTGACTAGCAAGATGCATGACCATATGCCTAATTCACTAAGGATCATAAAGTTAAACTTGAGTCAAGCAAATCTAAGATGAAAATAAAACTATGTTTGATGAGTTTAAGTAATCTATCACTCTCATTTGAACAATTTCTTGTCTACTTAATCATGAGAATTTAAAGATTGGTTTGACCATCCTCAAGAATCAATTTAGAAAATTTTACCCAAGATTGAGTCCAAGTGACCATTTATCTTTACCATATGTGAAAACCTTAGGTAGGTCACTACCTTGACCAATCGATGAACCATTCTCCTCAATATCAATTTTAAAATGTTTCATAGATGCTCCTTGACTAGCAAGATGCATGACCATGTGCCTAGTTCACTAAAATCATAAAGTCAAACTTAGATCAACCTAAGTTAAATCTAAGTTGAAAATAAACTCATGCTTGATGAACCTTATAAGAACAATTCAATATCATCCAAGATGCATATTTTGAACAATATGTATGTACTAATTTACTTAATTATATCCCAATAAACTTATTTGACCCAAATTGGCCCAATTAGGTTAATTAGACTAAAATGGCTAAAGAAATTAAACCAATTGACAAATTGACTTAGTGCATTCCTTTTTATATTTCATACAATATTCAAACTTTTTGGCACAATTACCCATGATCCAAAGGCCAATTAACCATAAAAAATGCAATAATTTATGAATGCTTACACTTAGCCTTGGAAATTAGTTAGACCAACTTGATTTTAATATTTATTTAAACTATTTAGTACCATTGTAGCCAAGGATGTCCCAAACAAATGTCTAGTTGAACCAAATCTACTTTGACCACTCCAAATGGGTCAAAAAGTATAAATTAAACCCAAATGGTCCCTTTAATATTATGATTGAGTGATAAAATGGACAAATTATTTCACCTAATTTTGGAAGGAGCTAGGGGAGACTGTTAAGAACAACCCATTTTGAACAAGCTAAATGGGTCAAACGAACCCATAAATGGGTTTGAGTCTAAAAGTGTAAAATTACCACATACGAGCATAAACATCTTTAATTTCCCTCTAATTTCCAAAATTTATTTAATTAATCATTTTCCTCATCTTGAGGCAATTAAACCATGAGCTCAATTAGTAATTTAGATAAATTGTCCTAGCCTATCCTTAGGGGAGTTATACTATGAACGCTTGAACCAATCTCTATTAGCTACCTAAAACTCCCTCTAAAACTCTACTAAATAGTAATATTTGCCTTCCAACCTACATGAACTACCATCTAGCCAAAAATGTCATCCAACTCAGATTAAATTGAGCTAAAACATGGTTCAGCTTATGTTGATGACTATCTATGTAAGGCCTCTTCTTTTGGCAATTAAAGTGTTTTAGCACACACTCTGAACCTCCATGAGCTCAACTAAGATTATTTTTGCCATTGCCACTTTTCCAATTGGTCTTGAGACTAAGCAAAGATAGAGCTCATCAAAACTTAGTCAAGCCACCAACCTAGTTCTTTATAGTCATGAGTTCGTGGGTGAGGTCATGAAGCTATTCTAATCAACTCTAAGCCATCTCAATCCTTCTTCAGATAACCTTGATCACTTCTCCTCTCCTCTAGTTTTAGGCATGGTTGCTTAATCTCTTTAAATAATGACATGGCTAATGTAGAAATATGTTTGACTCCTCTCCTCCTCCTCTAGATTCCCATTGCATTAGGAGGGCCAAGAGAGTAACAATTTATCATAAGCCAGACTCAAGTCACGTCGATCGAAGCCCATCTCAAGATGTCTCCTGCAACCCATTGAGAGTTAAGAGATGATGCTTCCATCATTAGATTTTATTTAAATAAAATCTAATAGTTAAATAAAACCAACGGCGTTGACCGAGCTTGACCACAATCCCATCCATCCGTGAATTAAATTTAGGGTTTTTTTTATATTTTTTTCTTGAGTCAACTATTGCATATCATGATTTGAGATTCTAGGCATAGATGAATCTACAAAAAAGCTTAGCTTTGATGAATCTAATTATATATAAATTTAAAAATTCAAAATCCTCAATTTCAAAATGAGAGACTTACAAAAAAATTTAAAACCAAATTGAATTAAAATTTAAAAATTATGAATTCTACATAAACAAGCCATTATTTAAAATTTTTAAAAATTAAAATACATTCAAGTAAAATATAAATAATTCATAAAATGTTTGAAATATTGGTTTAAACTTCTTGTAAAATTTTCATATTTTTCTTAGTTAAAATGAATAAGTTATATATCTTCCAACATTATCTACCATTGTTCAAAATAAATTTAAAAATTTATAAAAAAATAAAAAATGTGTAAAATATCAATTTAAGATTATATTTATAATTTAATACTTTTTAAAGTAAAATGTAAATTTATGAATTTACAAAGAAAATAAATTATTGTTCAAATATAGTAAAGAAAAATATCTTTGAAAAATATATTAAAAAAATCTCAAAACACTGAAAGAAGCATCCTCAGCTTGTTGTAAGAATTTCATAATTTTTGAAAAAAAAATAAAAGAGGTAGTAAAATTCAAACTTAAATGATCACTATTAAAAATAATAAAATAAACATATAATTTGTATAATATATAATTTCTATTTACTGCCAAAATGTAATAATTTTTTAAGTTAATTTGACTTATAAGATTATTTTTTGTATGAAAATCCTTAATTTAATAATTAAAATAAATAATCAGTAATACTCTAAAGATTAAAATTCCCTGGATATTTTAAATGATCTTAAGAATGTCATAGATATTTTACATGAAATTTTAGAAGTTATCATAAAGCCAACTAAATTTTATAATAAATAATTTGAGAATTTCTAAATAATAATAAAATAATAATAAATTCTATAAATTCAAAATAATTTGAAATTTAAACACCTAAATCATAATTAACTTAACAATAAATTTTTAAAAGGAAAGAAAATCCTCTTAATGGCTAATTAATAAGTAGAGATCATAAGTGCCCTTGAATATGATTAACATAGAAACAATATACATAACCTATAATTCATTTTATTCTAATCAAACATCATAGATTATTGAAGGCAAAAATAGTAGAACACTTGTATATCAAAACATCTTCTTGAATGCATTTACATGATGAATCAAGTATTTATCATGTATAAGCACTTGCACCATGGTTCTCTTATTGTGATTGATTTGATTTCAACTATATCCTTCTTTTGAAATTGATTATATCAATCAATTTTATCTACACTACTTCATGTGTACATAAAATGACTACCTTATTCAGGTAAGTCAACCTATTAGGAAAACACATCACTTTGGATCACCCTACACAACAAATTAAGGTTGATTTATTTCTGAACTTATCTCATAGGCAAATATAATGGGCATCATGGCATGACCATGTTCTTCTTAGTAACTTAGCAACTATCATTTCCTAAGGTCCATCACACTTAGCCAACCCTCTAAGTTAAGTGTATCTTCTTGCAAGAAAACATGTTTTGAATCACCACCCTTGATATATTCTCGATCATGCTTATATAGTTGAGCAATTTTTCGTGAGTTAATCATGCACACTATGAACCAACTCATTCCTAATATAGTTATCTTTCTATAATTTTACTAAACTCTCTTAATAAATTTAGCTAGCCTTCAGATCAAGTTCAATTTGAATTAACCAATACTATTGTTGGTTAGTTCTCACCCAACTAAGTCATACAGATATGACTAAGTAATTTAATGGTTCAATCAATCACTGTGATTGAACATCATCAGGATTTGAGTATGCACTTATATTCAATCCAATTTATTTTCTCTCAAATGGATGATTTTCAATTAATATTGACCTTTTTGTTATATATTTGGAATATTTTATCTTTTATTATTCATGTTTTTCTTGAATACTACAATATCATTCTGTAGTGATAGTGTTAGCTATTATTTATCATTTAATTTAGATGTGTATAGTTGTCAGCACACTAAGTTAGTCTATGTCTTAGTAGAGATTGGACACAACCTAATTCATGGTTATCTGTCAATATTATTGGATGAAAATTAGTCTAACAATATAGCTATTTAACCATGATTTTACACTTATATGACTATATATTATATTAAATTAGCCTAAAGCTTATCACTTTCTTTTGACACAATACATATAAATTTATAAGCCTTAAAATGATCAAAATATTTATATGACTTAGCAAAGTAAGTCATGATCATATATGATATCTCCTAAAATATACTAACTTATATTTACTTACATGATGTGATAATTCACATCTTGTAATTGTCTAATAAAGGGAGTTGAGTTAGGTTGTTTTGCTTACACAATCCATTGGCTATTTGAAACAACGTTGTAAGAGTTCATCTAGATTTTTTCTATACATTTGCTGAGAGGTTTGATGGAGAAACATAGAGAAAGTAAGGAGGATCTAAATATGATATTTGTTGATTTAGAGAAAACATAGATAAAGTTCCAAGAAAAGTTCTTTGGAGAGTTCTAGAAAAGAAAGGAGTTAATATTGGTTATATTTAAGTCATTAAGGTTATGTATACTATAGCTGCTACTTGTGTCCAAACACAATGAGGACTAACATCATATTTTCTTATTTTAGTTGGATTACATCAAGGATTGACATTAAGTCCATATCATTTTATTTTAGTTATGGATGTTCTTGCTAAGCATTTACAGGATGATGTACATTAGTGTATGTTTTTTACTGATGACATTCTTCTTGTTGAGTGACATTACTCTTAGAGATAAAATGTGATATTAATATATTCATGAGAAGGTTGGAGTTGCTCTAGTGGTAGATAAGATTGGAGAGAGTTTCCTTAGATGGTTTGGTCATATAATGCATCAGCTATCCAATGACCTAGTTAAGAGAGTTGATGTATTAGATTTTCCTTACATTAAGAAAGGTAGAGATAGACCTAAAAATTCTTCATTAGGATGTATAAAAAATGGCCTTAGTTTATTAGAATTAAGTGAGAATTTGATACTTAATATGACATAATGGACAAAAATGATTCATGTAGTTAACCCTACATAGTGGGATAAAGGCTTGTTATTGTTGTTTATTAGTTACATTATGATTTGATGTGTTGCTTTGTTGTTGTACAATTATTAAGTTAGAAATATTTTCTATAAGTGCTCGACATACAACCCTTGATTTACCTTTTACTTTACACGGTATTGTGCATTAAATATTAATAAATTTGTGATTATACTATGATGTAAATTTTATTATGATGTGATGGCTCCATTTATAATAGTAGTTTTCTTTCATTGCAACACGTTTTGGATATTTTCCAATGTAAAAATAAAATATAAACTAATTTTTGTTGACTTAGTGCTAGAAAATTTTCCATTTTGATAAATGAACATCAGCTTAAGCTAAAAGAAGGACCAAGAATAAAGGTAAACTTAATTTATATTTTATTTTCTAAAACTTATCCAAGTTTTCTTTGATAAGTAAAACTTAATTACACTTTTCTTTAACTATTTGTGTATGTATAAGTGGCTATCCAACGCACTGACCTGTTACCCTATAATCGTATACAACCATATAACACAGTTATTGTTTAATTGCTTTGCTTGTTTGTTTTGTGTTTTTCATTTTTATTATTATAGCATGAATATTTGGGTTATTTATTTCTATTAAGTTGAAAGGACAAAAAATATTTTTCTACAAACTTTAATAAACTATTAAACAACCTTTAAAATTATTAAGATATTATTTCAAAATATTAAAATTAAGGCTCTCTCTAAATAGCCTTTTTAGTTTACATTTACTGCTTTATATTTTTTAGAGGAGCTATAAAGTAGAGCCTACTAACAATTAAAATCCCCCAAATGCTGGTGCCTATTCATAACATGGCTAAGTTTGCATCATTAGAAGTCACACTTCAGGACAAATAACCTACATATTATGTATATCTCCTTCAAGATAAATCCATAAGTAGAAATGGATTTAATTATGATTAAGAGTCTTAGTGCATTATGTAGCAGCAACCTAACCTAAATAGAATTTTAAATCCAATATCGATAACTTTAGTCATATTACTAAGTTATCACTCTTTTTTTCCTTCCTTGGGCATTTCTCCATCCATTGGAAATTATAAGTCTTGTATTCTTCTAACCTTTTTCATTTATAATCCATTTATCTAATATATTCCTCTATTTTCCTTCCTTGGTCTATGGTCATTAGGCCAACTCTAGATGATGCAACTCATGGTTACTAACAAAGCATCTCACGACTGGGTTAAGTCAACCACCTTCCCAAGCTAAATGCCTATGAACTTGATAGCTTAGGATGATGAATCCATAACATTAGTACAAAAGTTATTTTTACTTTTTCCTTATCTTATTTACCCCACTAACCCTTGGTTCCCATCATACTTCTTATTAGGTCCTTCATAGTTTAGTGGTCACTTTTATGTAGACACTCTGTATATTAAGTTGTTATCTTGCTTGGTTATGATGATTTACCATCTACCTCTTAGATTAACACTTAGTATATAAATTACCCTATAATGCATTCATTATTAAGCCATGAACCCTTTTTTGGAAAACCTATAAAATAAAATTAGAATGATGATGTACCTTCATTAATCGAGAGTACCTCATAAAAGTATCTATGACTGTGATTAATCAGAGTAGATACATCTCTTTAGAAAAATAGTAATCCACAATCCTTCATTCTTCAATTAGTATGATTATATGTCAATGAACAAAAATTTATCATAAGTTTAAATTAAAGGTTGATACCTTACTTGGGTCCCCTTTTCATCTCCTCTTATAAAATTATCATTCATAGAAAATATCATGTTAATGTAATTTACATGCCCACCACCTACAACCATTGCTTTTGATTTTACTTTCATAGAAGACATACATCAACATATAAATGTTGCCATGCTATTCATTATTTTCTTTGTGATGTTATATTTATGTTGTATTATGATAGCTCTATTTAACTTAAAAGTAATTGTTACTATATTTTAAAATTTATTAATGTAAAGTGTAGTATAAGAAAAGTTTTTTTTGGCTTAATACAAGTTGATCTAATTCAAGATGAAATGATGTATAATCTAAACCCGAAGAAATGACTAAAGGAAAGTTGAAATGTACATGTTATCATCTAAATTATCTGAGCTTATTAAGTAGAACTCGCCTACTCCTTTTATTTATTTTAGGTAAGTAAAAGCATATTACCCAACCACACAAGTATGTTACTTACTCTTTTATAGCCATCACAATACATTATTTAATAGTACTTTTTTTTTCTTATTATTTTTACTTTCTTATTATAATGAGATTATTTAAGCTATATATGACTTTAGCTAGCTAGGGTCATAGAGTAAAATATTTTCTATTAACTTTAATAAAAAAAAGATATATAACCTTAAATAAAAATATTTTAAAATTAAAATTAATGATCGCTTTTACTTAATATTTTGAATTACTTTTGCTCCCTCATATCTACTAGAGAAAATAGCTAGCTAGTGATCAAACCCTAGTGCTAGACGTTCATAATTTGGCCCATTTAAGTATGCATTAAAGGTCTTCACTTAAGAATAAATAACATACATTCCATATCATATCTCTTAGAGTAGTCTTAAGTAAGCATTATTTTAATTATGCCCAGGGACTCTCAGGACACTAAAAAGTGGCAACATGACCCTGCAAAATTTTAAGTCTGAAGTTGTTTAGCTCTTATTGTATATAGCTGAACAATCTCATTTCTTTTCTTTTTATAAGAATTTTTATCTATATTTTTATAGGTATTTTTTTATTTATCTAGACATCAAAATTCCTACATTCACCCAACTTATTCTTAGAAATCATCTTTAATTTTTCTTCTTGAATTTGAGATCACGAGCTAATTTAGAAAGACTCAATTTATGGTTGCTGATAGAGCATCTTATTGTTGAGTTAATTCAACTACCTTCCTGGTCTAATTTATTTTGAACTTGACATGTTCAGATAACAAATCCATAAAGTCTAGAATATGCCTCCTCATTGATTTCTTTTTCTTTACCTACTTACCTCTCTTGAGCCAATCATACTCTTTGTTGGGACTATATAATGAATTTTCATATCACTTAGTCATGATAATTCTCTCTCTACCTTATTAATCAAAACCTAGTATATAGTTCTTTCTATTATGATAATAATTATTGAATCATGAGTCCTTCTTATAAAACTTATAAAAAAAGTCAAAATATAGATATATTTTTACTTTTTGAGAATTCTCAGGTGTAAATGTAATTAACAAGAGAGAGCCTAATCCTTTTATAATAACCATTAACCTACATTCTCTTGATTTTTTTTATTAAGTTGATGATGCATCTATAAATAAATATTTAACATGAGTTCAAATGAAAGATGAAAATCTTACAAAGATCCTTTCCTCATCTCCTCTCATAAAATATTTTATATGAAATTATATCATCATGTTAATGCATTTTTTTTCCCACACTAAGAGTGATTGCACCTTTCTAGGTTAAGAAACTTTAAAAGATGGTAAGGGATGCGTGAAAGAAATAATTTGAGGTTTATATTAAAGGAATAAATAAAAATACAAGTTAAGGGTTAGTCATATTTGATGTAATTCAAAAAAAAATCCTAAATCTAATTTTAGGCCTTCAGTGTGTGTGTGTGTATATATATATATATATATATATATATATTCTTTGGCTTAAAACCACTTTAAATTTTGATTTTAAGATGTTTAGATATGATCTTAAAAGTTTCATAAAATTTTGTAATGATTTGAATTTTTTTTTATATTTACTTAGTGACTAGGTCATGGTGGAACTAGAATTGGCATTAAGCTATACAAGGAATTTGCATTTTTTTTCTATATATATTTTAAGAAGCCTTGGCAGAAGAATTTCACACTTGATAAAAATTACAAAAATATATTAATAATATAAAAATATGTCTAAACTAATTTTTAGAGTTTTTTATAAATCTTGAAAGTGTTTAAAGTAATTAAAAAGCCAAAGGAATAAATCTATGTTAAATTTAAGCTTCATCTTGGCCAACCCTTTAAGGTGAGATTTGGAGGCGTTTTGTGGGAGATTTAGAGATGGAATTTTATTTGTGCTAAGAGCATGAAGGAAGAATAATCCCACTAAAGAAAATAAATTTTCACATTAATGAATTTTTTTTTAAAATAAGATAACTAGACCTATAACTTTCTGAAGCAATAGAGTGATTGAAGATCTTCCATCAAATCTCATCTCCTTGACCAATCACTAAGCCTCCAAGTCTTATATCAATTTTTAATATTATTTTTCTTAAAGTAACCATCCTTCATTCAGCCAAAAATAATAAATAGGTGATCCATATAAATATTAAGTAAAAAAAAGGGCTAAAGAGATGGAAGGGTGGTGGCCCCTCCTTTTGAGTGAATGAGAGGACCAACACTCTTACTTCAAAACCATATAAATATTAATTAATTATATAATTTTAATGTAATTATTTAGTAATTATCTTAAGAAAAATTAAAATTTTCTTTAAAATTTTATAATTTAAACTTAATGAGACTTAAAATGTTCAACTTTTCATACAAGTCTAAAACATTAATCTTAAGTCCTCAAAAAATTATAATAAAATAATTAAATTTCTATTCTAAGTAAATGTTCTTCAAGTTGTTTAGAATCTATTTCTAACTGCAAGCATTAACATGATTCACGTTGGCCTTTTTATAACCATATCACCTTTAACTCCTTACTCACTTAAGGTTTTATCAATGTTTAATGTCTAAAATTAGTCTTCTTCACTCAAGCTAATGATTGTCTAAATCTGAATGACTATCCTTGGTGTATAAGTATCAAAAACTCACTCAACCCCTTATTTAAATAAAGTAACCTTGCAAAATTATCAATCTTTGTGAGTATAATTTTAAGTGGGTGGTTCATGATGACTTGGATCATATGCACTAAGAAATGTCATCTTGCTATGATTATTAATTCCCATACTAGTTTTTTTATGGTAGGATATCTAAATTCAATTATTTAAAAGGTCTAACTTGCATAACAGATCAACTATTACTTTCTTTGATTTTATTCAAACTAAGGCTGAACTTACAAGATCCTCCACTCCAAGATATAAGAGTAGATCTTCCTTGACCTATAGAATTTGAAGTAATAAGGATGAAGATAGAAGTGACTTCAACAATAGAAGGCATCTTCATATTTTTTATTTTATACCAAATATTTAGTAGTATTTGAGATTGTATAAAAGTGCACCTACCATTACTTTTGAGATGAAATGGTTGAGCCATAAGACTTGCTCGTTATATATCCTTCATCATTTTTAGGTAAAGCATGTTCAAGATTATCATCGCTTTATTTTGGCTCACTTATATGCCTTTTTAGAGTGAGGTCAAATCTCAAAAACTTCATTAACCTAAACCCAATGATAAAATTCAAGATATTAAGATGCTTGATATACTTTTAGAGTGTAATAAATATTTCATTTAAGCCATGTATATGTTGCTCAGGGGACTTACTTCTACTAATTAATTTCCTACATACACTTTAATACTCTTCTCCTTCTAGTCTTCAAATACTTGTTCTATTTTTTGTTGTTATGTGGTTTAATAATTCTTCAAGTCAAATGGTTTCATAGTAAAATATTTCTTATCTTATTATAAAGCTCATCATCTTATAGTCAGTAGGATGCTTCCTTATTTGATGGTAATCTGAGAAGGCATCAATTAAACTCATCACTGTAAAATTAAATGCTGAGTCTTTTGATGCATTATTTATATGGAATGGGTAGCCATCTTTTAGACACTAAATTTTGGTTATTGAGATCCACATAAATCCTTCACTTGTCACTTACCTTTTTCACTATTATCATACTAAAGATCTAATTAGAGTATTGTAGTTCTTTTATGAATTTGATCTTGAGGACCATATTTAATGTGTTTAATTAGGGTAGTGGCTATCTTTTCGATCTTTTATTTGATTGGCCTGGCCTCTTTTCATACATTTAGCCTATGATATGCAACATTAGCATTTATTCATGGCATTTTAATGGCTATCTAGGTGAAGAGCATGGATGAGTCAACTTTCATATTCAAAGATAAAAGCTATGTTAATTCTATAAGTGAGCATTTATGTTCCTTTAGTGGTTTGAACTTAATTTATGACTTCAGAAGTCTCTAGATCTCCATCCCTTTTAACTTTAAGTTGCAACGCTTCTTCTTGTTTACCTCTAATAGGTTTAAGATAATAATCACTTGATTGTATTAAGTTTTTATTAATATTATTTTTTATTCCTCCATTAAAACTTAATCACATCATGATTGATAGAGGCCACTAATCTAAAAGTCTTCAATAGGGTAGTCCAGAAGAGTCTTTATAAGTGGTAGGTATATATATAATGAAAATGGCAGCTATAATAGTGTATTAGTGTTCTTCTCCTCATGTGATAGACAAGGTAATCTTCCTTTCTATTTTTCTTTTTTTAAAAAAAAAAATTTGAAAATGGTCATACCATAAGAGTCAATTAGTCTGCTTTTAAATTTATCTTCTCAACATTACTTTAAAAATGATTTTAATAGATTTTTAGTGTCCTTCAAAATGTTGTATATATAATAGTTAATAGTCAAGATCATGACCATTATTACATTGTATAAGAGATTACCATTAGTTGGACAATCTTCTTCAACAAAGGTGATGTTAGTGTAAGGTATTTTGAGATAGTTTTCAAGTTCACTTCTCTTGATTGGAGTTACTATAGGCTTCCAAGTAAAGATCCTTCTTTTCTTACTTCAGGAAGAATTGTTGGCACTACACTAGTGATATAAATTGTTTTGGTTAGAATTAGCTTGTTCCACTACCACTTTATGTGGGCACCTTCTATAGTCTTCTTCCAATATCAACCAAAATAAATTTCTTTAACTTTTTTGCTTTGATTAACTCATCTTCAGAATTCTTAAATGTTAATTGCCCTTCATGTCATGGTTGTGTTCCTTATGGAATGCATAATTTTTAATGGTGTCCTACAAGTAAGCTCCAACTCTTATGGGTTTGGGTGCTTGAAGAAAGCCTTATTTTGTATGCCCCCATGAGTTCAGTTAATGAAACATATAATAAGATAATCAATAGATAATAATGGACACATGATTTTTTCATCATATTGCTAAGTGGGGTTTGGAAGTATTGTTTAATATAACTTTCTCATTTTGGATGATTGATGAGTTGGTGACATTTAATAACCTCTCAATTTTATGTGCTTTTTGTTGACAATACTTGTGGTTTTGAAATTATGGTCTTCTCTCTATTCTTTAGATATTGAAGCATTTTTTTTTCAGTTAGGACTCATTAGAAATCTTTCCCTTTTAGAGTAAAACAACTTTGTTGTACTCTTCAATGTTAATATGGTTTTTAGTGAATTGTAATAAATTTGCATTAAGGAACTATGGTACCCAAGAGGGGGATGAATTGGGTGATTAAAAGATTTTCAAATTAAAACTTAAGATTTTGGTTTTATAAAAATAATTAGTTGTAAAAATTGTATGAATAATTATAATTAAAGATCAAAGAAACCAACCAAACTAAATGCAAAAAAGTAAATAGAGGAGGCACAAAAAATTTTATGTGGTTCAGCCAAACCCTAAAAACTAGCCTACGTGGACGCCAAGTCACCTTAACTACAAATTCACTAATCAAAATATATTAAATCTGATCTTTTATACTTTTCTATCGAGCAAGTACAACCCTAACTCTGTACTTTCCTACAACGAGTTAGTACAACCCCAACATTGTACTTTCCTACAACAAGCAAGTACAATCCCAATAATGTTCAAAAAATAAGGAAAAGAAGATACAATTTGAACATTTAACTCTCAAATTTAAAAATAATTTTGCACTCAAATTCACTAAACAATATTAAGACATATAATAAGGAAAAGCTTAGGCTTATATTTGTGTTTTATGAAAGTGAATGACTTTAAAATTATCTATAACATAAAGTGTAAGAATGAAGTGAGATTTTTAAAACACTTGCATAAAATGACTTGCAAAGTTCTTAAAAATAAATCCAAGTAAACCAATATTTGTAAAAGCCTTAAAGATATGATTTCAATTCAATCCAACCAAAAAGAAAGTCTTTCAATTTACTTTAAGGAAACATGAAAAGAGATTAAGAGAATACTTTGATAATAAAGTAGATAAATCTTTTCATTCAAATCAAACCAATGAAAGCTAATGATTAAAAAAACAAAGTAAAATAAATATTCTTACCCAAGTCCTTTACGTGTATGCAATAAAAGAATGACTTAAAATTATCTTTTCAAAGCTTGAAAGAGGCTTAAAGAGTTGAAGATGATCTCTACTTGAAGGTTATTGAAGATTTGAGGAGAGGAGATGATCTTCTACACTTCAATTCATAAAACCCTCAAGCAAAGTTTTAGACAAGCTGGAATCAATCAAGAGGAAGAGATCTTTAGCACTTTGATCCAAGAAGCACTCCAAGAATTCAAATGGCAAGGGTTCAACCTAGATGGAGAGAAGTAAGAGATCAAGAGGTTGGGAGACTAACTATTTTTATAGACTTTGAACAAAGGAGGGTTTGGCCAATGCATGAAGAAAAGAAGAGGGAAGAAGTAGGAAGAAAAGTCAATAAGGAAAGAATTCAATATTTGAAGTTCAAACACAATGTAGGTTGATCACACATGAGAGAAAGAAGGAGGGATTTCTTGTCATAGTTAAGAAACACAAATTAAATCTACACACATAGATTTCGGCCAAACAAGAAGAGAAGGGAAGAATGGTTAAAGTATGTATTTGAATATTGATTTGATGATCACATGATAATAACTTGAATTTAAATCAATTTTTGAATTAGTGTGGTTAGCCAAGGCTAAGAGAGGGCAAGAGGTTTATGCACTTAACATAAATGACTCAAATCCATTTAAGGAAATAATCAAGCAAGGAAAGGATTTGAATAAATTCAAAATAAATTGAATTTAAATCTATGAAATGGATGGGATGGCCAAGGACGATTCCAAAAATGATTCAATCATGAGATATTAATTTAACTAAACTTGATTTAGAAGAATTAAGGCAAATCAAATAAATAAAAACTAACAAAATAAATTAAGAATATAAAAGGAAGGATTTTGACCAACCTCATTCCAAATACGGATCAACTTCAATCAATGCAATCAATCACATGTATCATGAGAAATCAATTTAAAAATATTTTTAAAATATTTACATGATTTAGATTAATTAAAATCAAATGAATAGGGACTAACCATAAATAATTTCTAAAATGGAAAAGTAGTTTCAAAAAATGCACTTAATTTAAGATCCAATTGAATTTGAATTTAAATCAACTTAGATTAAGTTTATTAAATTCAAATATAATAAATTAAAATACATTATGGGTCGGTCTCATCATGCCATAAAATGATATAACTAATTTGGAAACAAATCATAGCAAATGTAATTTAAATTTCAAAAATACTTAAATTTAAATTTCAAATAAATATGAATTTAAAATTTTAATAAATGAGGGAAAATAGTATGATAATAAATTGAATAAATCCCATAAGATTTCTTATGCTAAAGTCCATAAAAAATTCAACCAAAATAAAATTAGGAAGGGATTATTGATAGGAGAGAGAAAATAAAGAATATGAGAGAGAAAAAAATAATTTGAATAATGTAAGAATTATTTAATTCTCGTGATAAAACAAATGGAAAATTAATAAGAACAAACATAAAATAACTTAATCAAATGTGAAATAAATTCAGCACACTTTAAAATATATTACATAAGGCTTAATCTCATGCAAGTGCTTAAATTATCCAAAAAGGATAATTCCAACAATAATTGAAAATATTGTGCAAATAAATATAAAAAAAATGAAAAATATTTAAGCAATTTTTTATATTATTAAGCTCTTATTTTTCTTATTATTGTAAAACATAAGAAGATTCATGAATTGCCTAGTCCAAGTTGATCTTGACTTTCCAAATTTTACTGATCATACTAAGTCTAGTGAACTTCGTGAAATACTTGAAATAAAATATTAATTTCATTCAATCATATTTTTTGTATTATTAAAATCAATTGTATAAGGTATAAGGCTCATTGAGTCAATAATTTGCTAGTGTCTCTGGCTGTTGTAGGCCACGTATGTGCCTAAATGATCCTTTTTATAAGCCTTTGGTGAGGTTAATTTGGGTGACAACAAGTTTTAGGTTCTTGAATTTCAACATATCTCTTTAGAACCTCATATTAAAATTTTTGACGGACTTGTCTAAGTTTTGTCTCATCTTTATATAACCCTATGAATTCCTTATAAGCTTCTTGACATTAGTAATTTAGAGAATAAATATCTTCTTGAAAATCATGAAATAAATGTGACCTCTAGTGGGATACATAAGAAACACCAAAGAGGTGATTCTTTGAAGGTGGTGAAAAACCAGCGACACTTTAAAGCATTATTGATATCAAATTACATGGTGGCTGACTTAAAGAAGCCATATGGTTGGCTAGGTCCATTCTTCCGTTATATGACTTTAGGTGTGGTAGTTTGAACTTCACCAAAGGCTTGGCATCTACAATTTCCATAGATAATGCATTCATCTACAAAAGCCTCTACTTTTTAACTCATGTAAGTAGGGGGTACACTCTCCATCATTATTGGGGCAGCAAATCTAGTTTATGCAGGTGTAAAGATCGGCACTCTAACCCTCAATGGTGTCTATATACAATTAAAACCAAAGAGCCATCCACTATCTTTATTCTTGAGACTACTCTTGTCGCTTCCTCTAAAGCTCCCTACATTATTTATATGATTGCCTCCTCCATCTCTAAGTTATTTACTAGTCACAAAATCCTAATTCCCCATTATGATGTTTTTTGTTAGGGCGTGCTTTGCTTCTTTAGTATCTAGTTCTTGGTTCTTTGCATCAATTTATACTCATCCACCTACAAAAAAAAATATTGGATTCAAATCAATCTATGGCAATGACGAAAGTCTACTTATAGGACCCATGAGATTTTACCCTGAGTAAAAAGAAAAGAAAGGAATAGGAAGAAGAAGAAAAAGAGGAGGCAAGAAAAAAAAAGGTTTGGGAGAGAATCTTTGAGAGATCTTAGTCTTAATGCAGGATGCTTAAAATATTATACATATTATGTAAAAAAAAATCCATTTAACTAAATCTAGTAGGATGAATAAAAAAGTAAATAAATATTATGGTTTTTATAGAGATGTGGTAATAATAATCAAAATTTTAATGAATTCACAAGGAATGTTGCCTTAACGGGTGTTTTGAAGGTTTTGGTGATTGAGAAATTGAAGTCATTATCCCAAAATAGGTGAGTTTCTTTCATGTTTTATGTGAATGCCTTTGAGCAAGATGAGGACCTTCGGGGATAAGCAAGAGTCATCTGAGTTAGATGAGACCTTTTGAATTAACTAAATGCCCAATTAGCAAAGTAAAAGCCCTTTAAGCTAGTCAAGTGCCTACGAAGTTGAGAAAGTACATGCTAAATTTAACCTTTATAGATAGTCGAGAGGGCATAGAAGGTGATAGTGGATGAAAAGAATTAGCCTACTATAGAGGTAGCAATGAAAAAAGAGGAATTTTAACAGCAAGACGTTGAGTTCTAAGAGAAGCGTTGTGGGTCACCTTCTTGATGTTGCTAGAGTATACAACCAATAGTAATATGTTTAGAGCAACATTAAGAGAAATATTCTTTGGTTTCACTAAGCAAAGTATTCTTAGTTTTTTCTCTCATTAGCTCTATGATTTACGCTCTTACTCCCTTAGCAGTGATGAGCGTTTGAAGCATAATGCTAATCAACTTCCCTTAAAAGCCGGCTAAAAAAAAAAATTCCCTCGCACGTGAGACTTGACGTACAGTCCGGTAGCTCCTGATCTGACATTCACTCTCACTATGATCGCGCCTACACAGTTCCAAGTTATTTTTCAATCCACTTCCTCACTCCTCTCCTCACTCCTGTGGGTTTTTGTCCTCCATCTCCACAGCTCGCTCCTCTACTCTGCTCTTCCACTTCCGCTTCACTTCTATGAAATACTTCTGATGAAGAAGAGAACATGGGAAAGTACTTGAGGAGGGCCAAGACCTCGGGGGATTTTGCAGTCATGGAGGTCTCACCCAAATCTTCTTATGGTGTCCGCACCCGCGCCAAAACCCTAGCTCTTCAGCGACTCCAGAATCCCTCGCTATCGTCGGACGACTCTTTCTCCTTTCTCGAACTCAGGAGCCGCCGCCTCGAGAAATTTCTACCGTCGGTGATAAAGACTAAGGAGGCCTGGAAGGATACCGTGAGATCGAGCCCTAAGCCTAACTCCAAACTCTGTATGACAGTGGGTGCCAGCTCAGTTCGCCGGAGCAGAGCATTCGAGCTGTCACCTTGCTCTAGCAGCATCAATTACGGTTCAGCTACTCCACAGCCGACTCTAGTGAATGATGCTGAGGTTGAGGCTGAGGTCTCTTTTGGGGAAAATATGCTCGAGGTAGAAGAATTGAGCAGGTTGGTTATCTGCTCTGTTTCTATCCCCCCATAGTTTGCTGTGATACCAAACTAGGGTTTTCACCCTTTTTTATCCATTGCAAGTACGATATATTGTTTTCTTAAGTGTTTGTTTGGGTTCAATTTTGTTATGTATTTTTATTTTTTAAATTTATTTGATGTATTTTTAAGTTTTTTTATTTTTATTTTTAAAAACATTCGAAATAATTTTAAAACGGTTCGAGTGTTTTTAAAAAATAATTTGTCAATCAAAATTTTTTTTTTCAAATCAAAATATATATAAAATAAAATAAAAATAAATTTAATCCCAAAGAACCTTTTATAAAACTGTTTTATTTTTATTTTAAACTGCAAGACACTCTTAGTTAGTTGTTGAGATAGTGGTTGAGAGATTAATAATCAAGATGTCTTGAATTCAAATTCTTAAACGTTCACTGAATGTGAATTTATGATTAAATTATAAAAAATATTTTTATTAAATAAATTTATATTTCCGAAAACATTTTTGAAATCTAGAAAGTTTGTTTTTTTCAGAAAGAATACAATTAAAAGGATTTTGTCGACCATTGAACAGGATACATTTCATAGTAATTTTTTCAGAAAGAATACAATTAAAAATTTTTTCTGCCCTTCATGAGCATTCCAATATTTTATAAATTATAGCTATGCATTGTGAGCATTCCGCATTATCACTCATATTGTCTTCATCTTCTATGCTATGCAGCTTCATGATCTCGTTTGAAATATCTATGACTCTTATTTTGTAGTCATATGGGTTATATATCAATTGGATGAATTTTGATGTAAATTTATGGATGCCACAATTTTCAGGGAGGTTCTGTTATTCTCGTTTGTGAAAGTTGCTCTTGCACTTTAGTTTGGAATTCAGGAGATCAGCCAAGCAAAGTGGTTTGTGTGGATGGAAGGTCCAATTACACCATGCAATTTCCATTGTAATTGGAAAGAATCGGAATCCCAATCTGGACATGCATGTCTTTTGTGTGAAACTTTTTGAATTTCTGTTTTTGAGGTAGCTTCAGATTTTGCTTGTGTTGTCCTGATGCATTTGATATATCATTCAAACCTTGACAAGTTGCATTGAAAGAGAGACAAGTATGAGTAAAAGACCATGATAGACCTGTGGAGATCTGGAGTAGTAGAGTTGCTCTTGATTAGTGACTCTTGTTGGTGTTTGTGGTGGCTGATTAGAAACATGATGATTTGATGTTTTTTCATAGCCATACATACATAGGAATATTTTGTCATAGTTTAATGGTGAATAATTATTCCAATGAAATTTTCCTAGGTCACTTTAGTCTAGACAAAAGTTTGGGGCACAGGCTCAAGCAGTCAAAATGTTGTCTTTTTAGGTAGTCAATTCCTGCAATTTATAAGACAAATGATTTAACTTCAAGAACCTATTACTTGAATTAAGGATTATGATCTTGTAGGAAGTTAACTTGCTTTTACTTGGGCTTTAATTTTTATAATTCAACTTATTTTGCATAGGATGACTGATTAGGATTCACCCCACTTTTTCATTTATTGATTTCATTGCAGAATCTGAGGCAGAAATGTTTGGCAATTACTTTTGTTATGTATTCCAAATTTTGATATTACGTTTTATCTCTATCATATAGATGTATATCGATTAATACAGGAATTCCATTTGCACTTTGGCTGTAGGAAAGTGAGGGAAACCACACCTACCAGCCTAATAAGGAATTCAGAGGACATAGATACACCTGGTTCTTCAACAAGGCCTTCCTACTCGACAAATACCAATGGTAGGAGTTCAGTTCACAGGAACATCCCAACCACCATGGAGATGGAAGAGTTTTTCAAAGGAGTGGAGCAATCACAACTGAAACTATTTACAGAGAAGTATATATCCTTATTAACTCCATTGCACAGAATTTCTGCTTTTAGAACTGTAAAAGAAAAAAATAAAATAGAAAAGGTCTCAGTTTATGAAAATGTTTGGCAGCAAAACCATTAATCAGATTTAACTGATAATGCGAGTAGCATAGGTCTCATGACTTGCTTGTAATGATTAGTTTTTTGTGAACTTTTACACACTTTTTTCTTTTTTTTCTTTTTCTTTTTTTCAACTCCTAGGTACAATTATGATCCCGTGAATGACTGTCCCCTCCCTGGTCGTTACGAATGGATCAAGCTAGGGTAACAAGCATTCTACATTCTGACTCTTTTACCCAAAGGATCATTTAGTCGCAGAAGCTGAAGCAGTGAAGATTCTTAGCACTTAACTTTCTTCTGTGAGTAGTGCTGACTCTAATGTTACTGAATTGTTGATTTAGCGCAGAGAAGGTAAAGAAACACAAGTTAAACCAAACAATGTTGTTCTATTAGATAGCTTAGGATGGTTGTTAGGGTTTTGCTAGCTTGTCAATTTTTGCCTCTGGAAGGTAATAGGGTGTCACCATCAAGTACAAGTCCCATAAGCCTTGTATCTTGTGTATAAAGTTTCTGATTGAAACAAAAGTTCTGTGGTAATAAATTGCCCATTTAACCTCGTTTTCCTCAATCTTTAAAGAATCTTTATCATGATCATGATTGTCTATCTGCATTCTTGTCTGATGGTGTTCCATATGAATGTGGTTCTTTTTTTTCAAAAAAAAGAACTTTTTGTTACAACCAAAACTCAGAAAAAGCTTCGTTGAGTTGGCAGCTGCCATGAATATGTTGAAAAAAGTTACCAAAATGTTTCATCTACTATACGGCCATCGCAAATCACGTTAACAAAGTTGCCATATACCATATAAGCTGTCAATACAACAAGCATCTTTTTGGCCAATGACTTGGCAACTTCTTTTTTATTTTTATATGTTTTGCTCGAGGATCCATTCGATTACTTGATGTTAAAAATCTTTTTAAATATTGTATTTAATAGTATGAATTAGAAATCTATAATTGATTTTAGAGTTCACAAATCTCCTAAAACTTTTCGATATACTTTTCATTATTTATTTTGAGGTGGCTTTCTGGAGTTCACAGAAGAAAGTTAATTTTTAATTGAATATTACATTTATCTCAATGTTAGCTGATACGATCTTTTTACATGAAGCTTGTTAACTAATCTTGAGCCAATATGACATTATGTCGGTGTCTTAGTTTCCTGTTCTTTCACATGGTAACTTCTGATGGGACTGTTGACTGCGTGGGTGGAATAGTGTTTAATTTGTTTTTTTTATCAGTGTGATCAGACTGTTTTAATAAGGATTTTGTTTTGCCGAGTCACTTGTGTGGTCCATGACTTTTTTTTTTATATTTTTTTAAAATTTTTTATTTATATATTTGAGTTAATTTAATGATAAATTTGCACACATAACATATGAAAAGCTTGAATTCTAAATTTTTTAATTGAGATTGAAGCTCTCAACTATTAGGGTAAGATACCTTGAATGGCCATCACTGTCTTCCTTTTGTAAGCTTTTAAATCTTGGAATCAGCACTTGTGCCCACCGACCTGTTCAATTTGTGGGTAAATTCATCCATTTGTATCAGCTTTATTCCAGGGTTGCTTTTCACGGATTCCAGTACTTTATGATCTGCACAAATATTTAATAGAAGGCAGTTTCTGGCTGGATGAGTGAGAGAGTGAGAGAGTGAGAGAGTGAGAGAATTCTTCAGGTTGTTTTGATTAAATTTCTTATTGGGATGACTCTTGAGATTATTAAATTTGCTTAATATAAAAGAAATTTATATTATATTTATTTAAAAGTAATTGTAAAGGACATTTATCTAGAATAAAATTTAATGAGTAGTTTGATTTAAATATTTATTTATTTATTTATTTTCTTTTTGGAGGGTGGGTTACATATTATTTATATATATATATATATATATATATATATATATATATATATATATATATATATATATATATATATATATATATATATATATATATATATATATATATATATATATATAAGCTCAAATTACATGTCATGTTAGTGTCAATCTATGTTATGACAGCTTTGAAATAGATTAAATGTACTCAGCTAATTTTTAGATTTTTTTTTTCACCCAAATGTATAAATTTGAGTTTTATTTTCATATATGTGAGATTTTAATTTAAGATATTGAATAACTTCTAAGATACTTACAACTAGATTAATTGAAACTCATAATATATATTATATGTCAATAATCTTATTATTTTTAGGATGAATTTAGTTAAATTAATTTATAGCATCCTTATCAAGCAACCACTAAAGTAGGTTATAAGATTAGTTGAGCTAATTTTGAGATTAACATGAGATTTAATTATTAATAGTGCAATCATTGAGGCACTCTTTTTTAATTACTTTTTTTAATTTACTCTCAATGATAAATATAATATTTTTTAAATCATTCGTAGTATTATTTAAATCATTCATAGTATTATTTGATTTTTTTTTTTTTTAATCTTAAGGAATATGATTATTTGCATGAAAAAAATCCATATTCCTTTTGTTTTAGCTAGCCAAGCACTTACTTTAGTGAGTAGGTGCTTGTGTATTTTATAAATTTTTAGTATTTATTGTTGTAGAAATTCTATACTATAAGAAATACTAATATTATTAATTAATTATAAGAAAATTAAATAGAGTGAATACATAGAATATTGGATTATTCCACATCACTTACTATAGGGGTCTTATAGAGCCTATTCATGCATGGCATGATTCCTCCATCATTTCCATTTTTTATCAAAAAAACATTTCAATACTTTATAGCCTCTCGGCCTAGGATAGCCTCAATAAGATCTTGTCTTGTTCCCTTAAGCAATCAAATGTGAAAAATCCCATAAAAAATTAGCATTAGCTCTATAATTATCCTAGACACATCCTTTCATCAAAATATGGGTTAATTGCCTTTGGTTCCATCCTAAAATTATTTTCTTAAAGCCTAAACTCCAAGTAAAAGTTGTTGGCTAAAATGAAACTTTGTTGACTCCATCTCACTTTACAATGTCATAAACTTCTTAGAAATTTATGGGAAGCTTTAGAAATCAATTAGAGGCTTTCCTTAACTGACTCTAATCATTTTCAAATATCTTTCTTTGAAAAATTTTAAAGAACCGAGTCCAAATCAAAAATTAATCATTTAAGGTTAGATCTAACCAAGTTAAGTGATTACCCTTAATTCATTCATCAAATCTCTTTGGAATAAGGCCACCAACTTCAAAATTATATTAGAGTGCTCTCCCTACCATTTAATGAGACTTTACTAGAATTTGAAACCTGCATCAATTTTGATATTAGATCCATAGTTTGTGGAGGATCATTTGAGCATTAGTCATTAGGGAGTTTAGATGCCTGGAAGGGTGCTTGCAAATGGTAAATTTGGAGTCCATAAAAAGGTTCGTCTCTAACTTTTAGAATTATCTACTTTCTTTTATGGCATTTTATCTTTTATTATAAAACAAATAATAAGTCTCCTACTCGAGTTAATTATATGGATCAATGCATAAGTGTCAAGTAGTTGCCTCCATTTTTGCTAACCTAACCAAATTCCTTGAATTTATTCTGCTTAATAGAGTTAAGTGGCTTCAAATTAGTGAGAAAATGTTCGATAATTAAAATAGACTCTAACCTAGATTTAAATCAATATAGGAAATCTTATATTGAAAATTTTATGATTTAATTTGAATTCTTGCATGGTATTTTGTAGTAGTTAATTTACTTATATTTATATTTAAGTGAAGTCTTTAGATTTCTTTTAAGATTTTTTTTATAAGCATCTTCTCACCTAGACTAAAGCAAGCAATCATTGCATAATTATAAAAAAAATTGCTAAGAAAAATTTTGATTCTTTCAACCATCATATTATATAAACATGCCAATTAAATTTAGTAGTCAAGATTAAATGGATAACCTCACTAGAAAGGTAGAAGAATTGAATTTATAAATGAGGAGAAATTCAATAGAATGAAAGACCAAATCATGAAGTTAGGCCTTGAACACTAGAGAACAAATTCCATCCCAAGTTCAACAGATTATTGGCATTAATAACCTAGGATAAAAATTTATAGATTACCCTAGAATTGATCTTCCACCTATGACGGGGCAAATTTGAAACTATCTTAGCAATGAATACTAAATCATGATCATGAGTGATGTAGCACATTAAACGAGGAAAGGACTTGTCACAAGGTCCTAAATTGAAGCTTGAAATTAGGTTGACTTTTATTAAAATTTATGTGTTGTAGATTTATGTCTCATGTGTTTTGTTGTATTATATGGTAATTGATGTATTTGGTCATCTTTAGGCATTATCTGAGAGTTGTGATTGAAAATATATGAGTTTATGTGATAAATTGCATAGGTGTCAGTTTGGCGCCCAGGCGTTGCATTTCTAGAGGCTTGGCGCTACATTCCGTGGTGTTTAGTATTTGGGGACAGAGAAGCTAGGGCCTTGGCTCTAGCCTGTGGCATTGGATTGTGTCGCCGCAGCGTTGGTCTATGGTGCTTTGGCATTCCGAAATGAAGGTTCTGAATTTTTTTTTTCAGTTTTTAATAGTTTTCTCCCCAAGGGACACATCCCTTCGAGTGATGTACTTATTTAAACGTTATTTCTGACCTAATGAAGGAACTTTGGCTTTTGTGTGTGAAAAATGAGTGAAAAATCTTTAGTTGGAGCTTAGTGGCCGACCATTTGAAGGATTCAATGATCTCTCGCTATCGCTCTATTTTGGTGAGTAGAATTTCTTTCAGATCCCTTCCACTTTCTCCACCATCTATTATGACGTCTTCTCTCCACAACCCATCTTTATTAATTTTGGTATCAGAGCCTAAGGTTTGGAGGATTGGAGAAAGTGTTCGCAAATAATCCATAACATACCCAAGCAATGTTAGTTATGGATTTGGATTTTCTATAAATTTCTTTATAGATTTAGTGATTTTGCTTGAAAACTCATACTAAATTCATGTGATAGGCAATCCTATGAATGTTTGTCGCTCAGAAAAAACACCTTTGAGGATGCTCTTCGCCATCTTTATTGTGATGGGTAGGAGTTTATTTTTTGTGAGGGAGATTGATATATATTCAACTATAATTCTTTTAGCATTACATTAGAGTTTATTTAGATCTGGGTTCCACTTTCTATGAACACAAACCCACATAGTTAATTTCCCCTCTCACCGTAGTAAGAGAGCACTCTCAATTAAGGTTGGAAAATAAACATATCTTCCTGATATGAATTGGTGTTTAGCAGTGCAAAATATGACATAAATGACTGTCCTCTCTAACTTAAGTGTATTCATTTTGGGCTATTGTGGTCCTTACTCTACTTAGTCAGGGAACTAGTTCCTAACTAAAGAATCCTTATTAGCTACCATGAGTTGCATCGTCCAAGGTGTTCTTGTAGACTTGGGATGATATTTATCTAAGGTGATAAATTTAAGTCAACCATAGCTAGCAGAAGGCTTTTTTTCCTGTTAAATATATTTTATGATTCATGGCTCATGGAGCAAAGCCATTTCGAGAACATACGGGAGATTGTCGTGATCAAAATATAATGGAGCTATATGAAAGTCATGCAACTCGGTTAGAGGGTTCTGGTCGTACCACATTTCATGTGATATCATTTAATGACAAAACTACATAGATAGAGGACACTAGCCACGTCCTTATTGGAATGAGATTATTTGAGTATAAATATAGTTATATTTAATTTGACATTAGCTATTTGTGAGCAGAGATTTTCTTATCTTATCATCCTTGACAAATAATGATTAATGGGTGAATGATTGATTGCTTAATTTATTTTGAAGATGAACTTCATCCAATTTGAATATATCCCTTCTGAATGAATTTTATAATCAACACAACCATCATTGAAGAATGACTCAGTTCTGGTAACTCGAACCCAATCATGAGACCCAATTGAGACTTTTAACCGCACAGTATCCTCAGACATTTAATTTGAATTTTTATGCATATATCGGGGCCCCATATGGGTGATTTAGATTTCTTTTTTTTATATTAACTTGCTAAGCATTCTTAGATAATATACTTAGGCAATTGTTATTGTGTTGGAGCTCATGTGGGTGATTTAGATTCATTTTTTTAATATTAACCCACAAAGCATTCTCAGGTAATGGACTTAGGCAATTATTATTGTACTAGGGCTCATGCGAGTATATTCTTCATTTATCAAATTTATTGTCATTCAAATATTCCAGGAATTAAAATTGTAATCAAATAATAAATTTTAACTCAAATATTGGTAATATTGGGAGAATTGTGTCTTTGTGTCAGAGCATCAACATCATGGTGCTAGGAGGTTTGCACAATAACACCATAGGATAAGGGCTTTTGATTTTTTTTTAATAACTCAAGATGGTCACACTGTGGTGCTAAATATGTAGCGTTGTGGTACTATAAGATAGAGAGTTTTGTCTTATTGCTTGAGAAGATAGTGCTGTGGCACCCGATAGGCAGCACTACAATGCTATATATTAAAAATAATTTGTCATCTAACCCGAGAGGGTGGTGCTACCGAGCTTGATGGTTAGTGTTGTGGAAATCTAATATAGAGATGTTTTCATTTATTACCTAAGAGGACAGCACTTTAGCGCCTATTTGGTAGTGCTACGATGTTATAAGTTGGAAAAGTTTAGGTCCTAACTGAGAAGTTAGTGCTGTGGTGCTCAATAGGCGGTGCCTTAGTGCTGAGTAAATAGGATTTTGAATTTAGATTTGAGAAAGACAATATTTTAAGTGTCAAAAATAGGGTTGTAAAATTAATGTAGCATCTCAGCGCTTCAAAGTACAAAACCTGAGTGGGTAGCACTTAGGCACTAAGGTTGAAGCATTGTGACACCATGTTTAGCACCTTTGTGTTGCATAAGCATTGCGGCACTGTGGCATGGGATGCCATATGTTTAAATTCCCAAGATCTTAGTGTTGTGCTGCTATGTCTCAGCGTCGAGGCGTTATGTATCAGGAACACCATTTTTGGGCAATTTTCTTGGGGCGGGGGTTGGGGGAATTCACCGATTTCTCAAAATTTTGGCAGCATAATAATTTAGCAGTGCTAGAATTCACACTTATTAGTTTAAAAGCACTCTTCTCTCTTATTATGGATCTAAGATCGATGGAGGGAGGGTGTTCTTCTCACACTAGAACCAAGTTCAATGACGGAAGCCTTCAACTTTGATATCGATAGTATTTACAATGATTATCTCCCTTCTACTTCAATCGTTTCACGTGAAAAAAGAGTGGAGCGAGTGTAGGAGAGCATAGAATGAAGAGAGTGCAGAAAAATGCCCAATCTTTATTGGAGAGTGAGAGCCCCCTGATTGAGTAGGCAACCCCCTTTTAATAAGGAGTAAATCCCCTAACTCCTCCTACTCCTCCTTTAAGTAGTTCTTTAATAGGGAATAACTGTTGGTGGGCCGCTCTCCCCTTTTGGGAGATTATTTCTAGTGAGAGGCAGTTGCGAGTGTTTTTAGATTCATTAAAATGGTGACAGTGCTTAGGCACTACGATTTCAGCATCACGGCAATCTGGGTCGAAATTCTTTAATTTCTCTCTTTTTTGTATGCAAACAACTAACAACTAGTTGTCTCCACTTATAAAGCCTAGCCTTTCTCTACTTAACCTAACTACAAGCTATCATACTTGAGTGACAACTTTAATATGTGAGAGTTCATTAAATAGACTAACCTAATATACAAACCTTACCTAAAACTAAAACTTATATCATTAAAGATCTTATATTTATTTCTTTTTAAAATTGCTTAATATTTTTTTTGTATCGATGAGTTACTTTATGTTCACTAAAGGTTAGTCATTCTCAAAATTGGTGCCTCTCATTTGTGTTAGGTTTAGTTAACTTATTGCATATTTAAAAATTTCATTTGGAGCATCATACTTGCATATTTTGTTAAACATCTTGCCACCAAAATCTATTAGTTTGAATCAACTAGAGGACTTAACTCGGAGAGTAGATGAGATCTCTATGAGAAGTAAAGAGAAATTCACTAAGTTTGAAACCCTCCTCATGAACCTAACTGCACAAGTTCAAACTTTGAGTACAAGGCTTCAAACTCCACCGACTATTCCAAGTCCGGATGACATAGAACCCACAGGAGGGAAAAATATTAAACTTCCTAGATATGATTATCATGCGAGAAGGCCAACTCCTTAGACAAGACTATCTTAGGGTCCATGAAATAGTACATGAACCTATAAAATAAGTTAAAATAGAAGCCCCAACGTATGATGATGTTTATTACCGCAATAATTTTTTTAGATTACCATCGATGACCCAACAAAATTTTTAGATTGGTTAACCCAAATAAATAACTTCTTTGATTGGTATCATATGTATGATTATTAATGAACTACATTCACTAGAATTAAATCAGTCGGGCATGCGAAAATTTATGGGAATAACATTTTAGCTAAAGAAGAGAGATTCGATAGAAACTTCATGACATGGGTAGAAATGAAAGAAATTCTTAGGGTTAATTTTTGTCTTGAAAATTATGATGAAAAGGCTCCACGAACAATTGATTGCTCTTTAACAAGAAAATATGTCAATAGTGGAATATATGAATATATTTGAGGACCTAATAGTTAAAATATAATGCACTGATCAAGAGTGACAAATACTTAATAAATTTGTCATTGATTTAAGAGGAGATATTAGGAATGAAGTAGAGTTTTAAGATCCCTAGACTTTAAAGGATGACTTTCACTACGCTTTACTCCAAGAATAGCATAAGAAAGTTGCATCCACATCCATAATGAAAACTCAATTATCTTATAAATATCCACCCACTTCACAATCTCAAAAGTCTATCATTAGACCTAATCCTTATACATCGAATAACCCCTCTAAAATGACTATTGAACCTATTTCTAGAAATGTGAAAGAAATAGTTTTCTTTAAATATCATTAGAAATGTCATATGCAAAATCACTATAGAGAAAAAATTATGTTCCTAGATGAATTGAAAGATTTAAGAGAAGAAGAGGATATTGAAGAAATATATGATGATACACAATTATCAGATAAATGAGTATATCCAGATATAGATAATTCAATGTCAGTTATGAGGTGTATCACTGCTTCTAGGGAAGAAGAAGACTGGAGAAGAAGGATATTTTCTTAATTTATATCTATTAACCTCATTTTTGGATGAGATTAGCATCATCTCTAACTTTAGAAATTAGGACACCTAATCTTAGATCAGGAGCCTCTTGATTATGCACTAAGGACACTATACTTGGTAACCTAATGGATCCTTTTAGGATTTGATCTAACCCAATAGGATTAGGTGAGCTCAAACCAAACTCAAATTTAAATAAATAATTAAATCAAAAATATTTTAATTGAAATCTAAAGTCATATTGAGCTTGAACCAAGATAATTGCAGCGGTCAACCTAATTAACCTACCTAAGTTGAAAATTACCCAAACCTAAAGAAACTTAAATAAAATCAAAACAAATTAAAATCAAATAAAAAAAAGCATAAACTCAATGCATGAATATAAATGAATCTAAAAATAAATCTAAATGAGGTTCAAGATGGTCAATCATGTCATTTGACCTAGAGTTGACCTATGTGGGCTCCACTGATTCAAAGATCAACTCACCAAAATTTGATCAAATTAAATCATTCTAAGGACTTAGAATTATCAAATGAATATTTGTAAACATAAATATAAATGAATCTAAATCTAATAAAGCTTCAAATGGGATAATTAGATCACTTGGTCCAAATGATCCAAAAAAAAAACTCATGTTGACCCATTAAGCCCAAATTTGGGTCAAAGTGAGTTTAGATTCAAAATGAACTCTAAATAAAATAAATTTAATTAATATAAATAATTTTAAATTATTAATTAAACACAATTGATTGAATGTCAATCACATTTTAATTATGTCAAATTAGCTATTTGATTTAATTAAATCTACTTTAATCTAAGATGGATTCATTTGGGTTCAAAATCAAAATTAATCCCTACTCTAATAAAATTAATAAATTAAAAAAATTATAAATTTCTAAATAAATATAATTGAATCTAGATTTAAACCCATTGATCAAATTTAATCCAAAAAATCCAAATGGATCAAACTTAAACACTTAAACCCAAGTTTAACTCAAATGAACTTGAGTTTAATCCATGGTGTACCTTAGATTTGATTTGGGCAGTTAATAATCATTCCAAATAAGTGAATAATGAACATCCAATGCTAATTGATCTCACATAAACCAATCTAGATCAAGCAAAACTCAAATGGATCAAACTTGGACCTTTAAGCCCAAACTTAAACTAATTTCACTTTGATTCACTTAAACTCATCTTAGGATGAACCCAAGGTAGCTGCCAACTAATGTTAGAGGTTTAAGGAGGTTCCAATTAGTATAAGGAGAGAAGAATATGCCATGGAGGAGAGAATCCAAAACCAAACCATCCTCCTCCAAATCTATCTAAGAAATTCTTTCCATGTGTGCAATCTCAGCTACTCTAAGAATTCAAATAGATGCTTTGACCTTCTCATTGCCTTTAGCCTCATCATTGGAGTAAAAATCCCTATGACCAATGACCTCCATTGAAATCCAATAAGTGAGCTCTTGGCCAAGCTTAAAAAGGCAATGGGAGATCAAATTTTCTTCTTCTTCGAATTCCAATACCTTCCTCAAGTGAAATTGAATACTAGCACACCTTTCCCCTTCTCCCAAGCTCTCTTGACCATTTCCAACACCAGTGAGTCACGCCAGATGTCTATCTCTACATCAATCTAGAGGGAGGCAAAGCTCGATTCTTACTCCAAAAGCTTCATCTCTCTTCCTTAAACATTTTCAAAACTCAAACCACCATCTAGAACCCATGCTAGTGAGGTATGGACAAATCTCTTTTTAATTTGATTTTGGTCGTTTGTGAAATGAAACTAGCCCTAAGATCAATCAAACCATATATATCCCTTTGAAATCATGCCTTGATAATTTGGCAATCGAAATCTTGTGATTTCATTGCGAGGATCATCGATGAATAGCCGCAAAAAGTAGACAATGCTCGATCACTGCCATGGATGAAGAAGATAGAATCGTGACCGTCCATTCCTTCTATTTGGAATGAATGGATATGATTTAACTAGACTAATTGATTAACTTCCTTTAGAAAATCATAGGACAATTTGGAGCCATTTGATCTTCAATTCGATTGCTCGGATCAAACCCCGCCCCCAGTACCATATTAACGTTGGATCCATAAGGGATCTCGGCTTAATCATGCGCCACCACGTGTAAAGTAGTGCCACATCTATGCCATGGGGCACTATTGACCTCATTTTTGAATGAGGTTAATAATATTTCCAAAGCTTGTAATTAGGATACCTAATCCTAGATTATGAATCTCTTAATTAGGCACATATGGCACTATACTTGATAGCCATGTGCATTCCTTGTTGGGTTTAATACATACAACTTAATGGGTTTAGGTGAACTCAACCTAAACCTCAAACAAAAGTGAACTTCCAAATCAAACACATACCAATTACAGCCTAAATTCAAATTAAGATTAATTTAAGTTAATTTAGGAAATTAAACCTAATTACCTTAATTAAGCTAGAAAATCACATAAACCTAAAGAATTCAAATTAAACTAGAATAAATCCAAATAAAATATAACAAAATCAGATCCATTAAATAAATTAAAATTAAACCCAAATCATGGTCAAAGTGGTCAACCTTGCAAACATAGGTTTGACTTATGTGGGTCCCACCAAGTCAAAGGTCAACCCACTAAAATTTGACTAAATAAAATCATTTCAAATGGTTTGGATGATGATATGAACATATTTAAACATTAATACAAGTCCAATGTGGCCTTAATTAGGCTAATTAGGTCATTTGACCTATATGGTCCTAAATGGGTTTTATTTGGTTCAAACCCAAATCAAACTCAAATCAACCCAAATCAATTGTTCAAAATTATTTTAAAATGATTATTGAATATAAAACAACACATCATTGGATCTAATTTGGCAAGTTTGGTCATTTGACCCAAATGAATCAAACCCAATTGAGCCAAAAATCAAAATTGAAATCCACTTGAAATTAAATGAAATTAATCACTCCAAATCATCTCACACATATGATTAAACATAATTAGAGTGTGAACAAAACTTAATTGAGTTAAAATTTGCCATTTGACTCAACCAAATCTAATTTAACCCATTTAAGGTAAATGGATCAAGTTGACATAGAAGTGAACTAAACCCTCATGTGGCATGGGTTAATTCAATTCCTAATCATCCAATGCATAATCAAGGATGATTTAAACAAAATATAAAATAAATTAATAGTGATTAAAGCATTTGAAACTTAAATTGAATCTAATGTTAAGATTAATCACCAAACAATTAAAATTGAAAATAAACCTATGCAAACTTATCAAAATTCATCCTAGCATGGGTTAAGAGAGATTGCCAACCAATCTTAAGCAAATTAATCAAGTCTAAGTCAAGCCAAAATGATGGAATATATCATGACAAAGAGGGATTGAATGTAGCCAAATCAAATTTGCCCAATCCCTCATCCCCTTAGTATTCCACCTCTTTAAAGCCTTGGATAGCTGTTAAAAAATAGCTGAAGAGCCTTGGAACTAGCCTCCAAGGACCTCAGTTAGCTGTGGTCGACCAAAGGAGGAGAAAAGAAGGGATAAGAGGCTCGACCTCTAATGAAAAAACCCAAGAAAGAGTATCTCACTCGAAATTGATCATTCCATTCTCTTCCCCACCTAAAATGAAGTCACAACCTTGCCTAGATCCCCTCACCGCCGAGAAGCTGAAAATTAACCAATGTTACTGAAAACTAACCATGATTTGGTCTAGGAGCCAATCCATGAGGAGGCAATCCAATTCCTTCCTCCCACAGCTTCGTCCTGTCATTCCATAGGTATTTGAGTTGATTCCACCACCAGAGATCACCGAAGTTGAGGTATGTCATGAACGTCACTCTTTCAACATTCAGTTTTGAATCTTTTCGAAAGAAATTTTATTTCAAGTGATATCCAACGTATAGATCCATTTGATTTCATTCATTGATGGTTTTGGAATCTAAATTGAGCAATTTTGATGGTTTGATCACCGGTGATTAGCTTGAATCAATAGACGGCTCTCGACATTCATCCACATCAAAAGAGAAATAATCTGTGCTATCTATTCCTTCTATTAGGAACAAATAGCTCTAATTTAGGTGGATCTTTTGATTAAAATCCTTAAGGGAAATCATGGATCGATCAAAGCTGTCTGATCTTCGATCAAACGGCCCAGAATTGGTCCACGTGCGCTGCCATTTTGATGTGGGATCTACGTGGATTCCCAATGGACAAATGCTGCAGTGCTGCATGGAAAGTGATGCCACATCGGATTCATATGGACCTGACACGTTTAAAACAAATATTCATGTTTTCTGAATTAAAAAATTAAGGAAAATGTCAAAAAATTTAAAAAATCATAGAAAATTAAATATAACTCTAAAAATTACAAACTTGGGCTCTATGAATTCCTCTTGATAAGAGGAATCCATTCAAATTAAAATCCCCAAATTATGTGGGGGGTATTTTGGCCTTAATTTAAGTTTGAATGAAAATTTCCAAACCTAAATTAAACCCAAACCATTGATCAAAATGATTTTAAACTTTAGGGAGTAGAAATTGATGTTAAGATACACATTAGATTAGTTTTGATAATTTATTGGATAATAAAGCTGAATATATTAAATTATAATCTTAAACTCTAATTTTAATTAAAATAAATTACTTATAAGTTAAATAAATTAGAAAAGTATGCGAATAACTCAAAACCTCATAACATATCATAATGAATATAAATAAGTAATTGAAACCCACTGAAACCTAATGAATCACAAAATCACTTAATGTGGCCTTTAATTAAAATAATTAATTCAATTAATCAACTTGAACTTGAATAAATCATAATAAATCAACTAGACCCCAAATAATTATGAATAAACCCTCTTTGGATGCACATTATAGAGGGGAATTAGGGGAAAAAAACCCCTAAATGATCTTCACTAAAGTAGGCTAAATTTAAGTTTTAATGAAATAATTAAAATCTTAATTAATCCCAAACTATACATCTGATGAAGGTGAAATTTTAGAGAATCAAATTCACAAGGAACCCAACTTGGCATAAAAATTTCAAACCCAATTAGCCTCTAGATTGAGAATTCTTGAATTTACAAGTCTTTAAGTCAAATTAAAGGAAATAATAAATAAAAAAAATCACAAAAATTACCAAACCCATAATACAAACTTAAAACATCCTAATTGGCATCATAACACTTAAATAAAAATACCTAAGCAATTTGAAAGCAAAGAAACTTAATTAATCCTAAGTTAGGGGTTACACATAAGTAAAATGTAGAATTTAATTATATTCCAAAATTAATAACCTCTTAAACCATATTAAACTGATTAATAAACTAACACATAAAGTTCATTAATCTCTAAACTTTATAAGTCATCAACATATAAATACATTAGAGCCATCTAGATTAAGGAATAAAGTGGCACAAATGCAAATATGAAAGATTAAGCATAATTGATATTTAGGGTAAGATTAATTAAACTTGAAATGACATAAAAATCTAAAGTAACATAGGGAAAGTTTAATACGCATGAAAACAACTCTTCCTTGAAACTCCTTGGGTCAAATAAGGGAAATCGCATTATGCTATGTGATAAAAAGAACTTTCAAATAGCATAATCATCACACTCTTTAAATTAATTAAAATGGATTAAACTATTCCATAATGTATGAAAATATAACTTGGAATCAATCATCTTCTAAATTCATTAATAAACATTAGAAAAATTCATGAAATGAATAAATTAAAACAAGAATAAATCATTGATGCAAATGAATTATAATAAATGAATAATCAATTCAAATAATAAAAATGGTGCAAATTGATTAGAAAATTGAAACATAATAAATTGAATCTAAATTTACATAATAAACATCAATGAAAATGGATAAATGAAATTAGCTTGAGTTGAATAAGTGAATAAAATACATACACCTAAATGTAATACATAAACTAAATGCTTTCTAAAATTAAATGAACAAATGAAATGAAAATAACTTAAATGAAACATAAGAATATAACTTAATGAAACATTAAGTTAAATGAAATTAAAAATAAATGTTTACCCTAAATTAAACATAACAAAACTAATGAACAAAATGAAAGAGTGAAAAATATATTAACATAAATATGTTGGATTAATATATTGAATACAAGCCTTTATCCCACTAAGTGGGGTCGGCTACATGAATCCTTCGTCTCTATTGTGTTCTATCATGTGTCAAATTCTCATTTAATGCACGCAAGGTCATTTTTATATACCTCCAAGTCTTTTTAACATAAGGCATATATAATGCATCTACTCTCCTAACCAAGTCATCGGACGGTTGACGCTTTATGTGGCCAAACCATCTCAGGTGACTCTCTCTAATCTTATCTGCCACTGGAGCTACTCCAACTTTTTCCCGAACACACTCATTTTGCATTTTATCTCTAAGAGTAAAGCCACTCATCCACCTGAGCATCCTTATCTCTACAACACTTAACTTAGTCTTATGCTTCTCTTTTATTGGCCAACATTTTGCACCATAAATCATTATGGATCTTACCACCATCTTATAAAATTTTTCCTTAAGTTTAAGTGGTAATTTTCTATCACACAACAAGCCAGATGCATTCCTCCACTTCAACCATCCAACTTGTTTTCTACTAATAACATCTCCATCTATTTCACCATCATTTTGAACAATAGAGCCTAGATATCTGAATCGCTCACTCTTTTTAATGACATGTTCCCGAACACAATAGTACCGCTAGAACTTCTACAACTAAAATTACACTCCATATATTCAGTTTTAGATCTACTTAAATGAAAATCTTTAAACTCTAAGGTTGATCTCCATAATTCAAGTTTCTCTTGAACTCCCTCTCCAATCTTATCAACAAGAAGAATGCCATTAGAAAAAAGCATACATCAAGGTACATCTTCCTATAAATTCCTAGTAAGATCATCTAAAACTAAAGCAAAAAAGATAAGGCTTAAAGATGTTCCTTGTTGTAATCCAACTAAAATAGGAAAATATTTTGTCAATCCTCCTTGTGTTTGGACACAAGTAACAGCTCCAGTATACATATCCTTAATGACTTGAATATAACCAATATTAACTCCTTTCTTTTCTAGAACACTCCAAGGAACATCTCTTGAAACTTTATCATAAGCTTTCTCTAAATCAATAAATATCATATGTAGATCCGCCATACTTTCTCTATACATCTCCATCAAACCTCTTAAAATGTGTAGCATCCATAGTAGATCTACTTTGCATGAAACCAAATTGATTGTGAGAAACTTTTGTATCACATCGTAACTTATGCTCAATTTTTCTCTCCCAAAATTTCAATGTATGACACATGAACTTAATTCCTCTATAATTTGCACACTCTTGTGCATCCCCTTTATTCTTAAATATAGGAATCAACAAACTCTTTCTCCACTCATCTGACATCTTTTTAGTCTTTAAAATAACATTAAAAAGATTTCTAAGCCAAGAAATTCCTTAATCTCCTAAACATTTCCACACTTCTACTGAAATATCATCAGGTTATACTATTTTTCCACATTTCATTTTTTTATAGCTTCTCTAACTTCAAATGTACTAATATGATGATAAAATAAAATTCTCTATTTTTTTAGGGTATTAAGGTTGTTAAAATCAATCGCATTTTCATATCCTTCATTTAAAAGTTTATCAAAATACCTCTTCCACCTATTTTCAATATCCTTTTCTAAGAAAAGCACTTTATGATTTTCATCCTTAATAAACCTCACTTGAACAAGATCTTTACTTCTCCTATCTCTTTGGTTGGCTAACTTATACATACATCTTTCAGCATCTTAGGTATCCAATCTATTGTATAAATTACTAAAAGTTAAATTTTTTGCATCATATATTACTTACAATTTCTATGGTCCACTTTATATCTTTCTTAATTCCTTGAGTTTTTACATCTAAACCAAGTTTATTAATGCTTCTTATTTATTATCTTTTCTTGCACATTCTGACTCCACCACCAACTATTTTTTATTAAAAGAAGCTTTTCCTTTTGATTCTCCAAGCACATTTTTGCAACTTGCTTAATTTTACTTGCTGGTTTTTCTCACGTAACATTAGCTTCTTTGTAAACATCCCAAATTCTACGCTCTTGTAGTTTACTCTTAAAATTATTTTTATTAGTGTTCTTTAGGTGCCCCCATCTTATCCTAGGACAATAATTTGATTTTTTTTTTATCTTTCAATATTTCATCTTAAAATCTAAAACTAATAGTAGATGTTAGGTACTTAAATTTTCACTTCGAATGATCTTACAATCTTCACAATCTAAATGATCTATTTTTCTTATTAAAAAATAGTCAATCTGTATTTTACTAGATCTATTTTTGTAAGTAATAATATGCTCATCTCTTTTCTTAAATAAAGTATTAGCAACTACAAAATCATAGACTAAAGCAAAATCTAATATAGTCTTACCTTCCTCATTAGTCACTTAAAATCCATAACCACCATAAATAGTTTTAAAATCTTCTACCGCTCTACTAACATGTCCATTTAATTCTCCTCCAATAAATAGTTTTTCTTCAAGAGGTATCTTTTCTATTAATCCCTCTAATTCATTCCATTTTTTTTAGCCTACATCCAAACCTACTTGAGGAGCATAAACACTTATAACATTGATAATTTTAGTATCAATAATAATCTTTAAATATGTAATTCTATCTGCACATCTATTAATATTTATAACATTATCCTTCAAACTTTTATCTATAATCACACCTATGACAATTCTAATTTGACTTCTACCTGAATACCAAAGTTTAAAACCTAAACTATCAATCTCCTTGGCATTCTCCTCAACCCATTCAGTTTCTTGGACACATAAAATATTTATCTTTCTATAAACATTAATATCTATTAATTCCATTAATTTACCTATAAGGGTACCTATATTCCAAGTTCCTAACCCAATTCTTGTAAATATTAAATTAAACAAAAATAAATACTAAATATTAACACTAACAAAAAGAATGAAACTAAATAAAAGTAAAAGGAATTAAACTAAGAATCAAATTTTCAAAGAATGGAAATCACAGACTTAATTCAAATCAAAGTCATCTCAATGGACCCAAACAGACTAATTAAGATACCTAAGGATCTTAGTTAGACTTTTAAGATGAATCTTCATCTTAGGATGAAAAATTTATGCTATTAGGACTTAGGATGTTGAATAGAATGGATTCCACCCAAAATGGAACCTATTATATTCTTCATTCTAATCTCACTTTAACCTAAAATGTACTAAAATGTAAATAAAACTAGAAATCATTAAATTATTTGAATTAATCACCCAAAGATAAAAATTAACAAACTTCAAAAAATTCAAATTGAAACTTGAATTAAAAAAAGACCTAGCAAAGTCTTGCCACACAAGCTTATTTCTTTCACACACTAGATCAATGGGTCACATACTCATAGTCCCTAGACTTAGGTTAGGTCATTTTTTGATTTTTTTTGTAATATTCTGTGATGTTGTGATATGGAATGCCTTTTTATTATTTTTTGGTGTACTGGTTTAGATTGGATGCCTATGATTGATTGCCATTAGTTTGTATGGTAATATGTTATTTTTAAAATTAACATTATCTTCTACAAGGGGCTATGTTAAGAATGGACTATCATTATAAATAAATTATAGAATTGGTGTTTGCTTGTAGGTGATGAATAGTCCCTTAGCATAGCCTAATAGGACAAGTGGGCTTGGCAAGCAACTAATGTTAAACCCATATGTTTATAAAATATATCTGATCTATGATGTTTGTATTTTTTTTTACATTTATTTTGTAGGGCTTAGGGTTTAGTTTTTTAAATTTAAAATGTAAAATTGAGCTTAGAATTAGGTTAGGATCTATGGGGTCTAGGATTAGTAAGAGCTGACCCTACCAGTAGATGGGCGTATAGGTCCCATGTGAAACCCAATAGAGGTTCCTGAAGAAGGAGATGATCTTGGAAAGAAGACTCATAGATCTGAACTTGTAGTTATGGGTTGGGTTGTATAAGAGTAGAGCTTGACTGCTCATTTTCTATTTCTTTCATGGTGTATAGTGGTACCCAACAACATTAGCCTTTCTTTAAATTAAATTGGCTTGATTTGGGTGTGTAATAGAATCAACTTGCTTTTCAAGGATTTTTTTTTTAATGATGAATGCCTGGATGTAGGCTCATAGGAAAAAAAACTAAATTTTATACCCAATTAAATCTAATCAACTAAAAAAAGTAAAGAAATTTCAAAACCTCATATAAATTAAAGCCTGAGTAAAGAACTTAAAATCAATTAGAAATAATTAACTTTCAAAAATCATGCAATAATATTTCTCTCAACTCTTAAATTGGACACCTCACCTATTGCACATAACAAAAATTTGACTTATGAGGATAAATGCCTTCTTGGGGAAGTCTATCTTCTCTTAATGATTTGGCCCATAACAAATCATAATTACATGGAATTTAATCATAAAAATTTATACCCAAGACCTCAAAAGAATCTTGAGTCAAAATGTCTAAAAAGCTAAAAATGTGCATTAATTATATGCATTTCATATCCCACATGAACTTAGGGATTAAGGAGTGAGTCTAGGTTCTTAGATTCTTTCCTTAAAAGATAACAGATTAACCATTTTGCATACATGAGACTTAGCATCATGAATTTAAAATGCACTTAGGTGGTGTTAGTTGGCAGCCTTTCCAAGTAGGTTGTAAGTCCAAAAGAGTCAGGGATAGGTTTGTTCCATCAAGTGAGAGGAATGATCCATAATTCATAAAAATGAGTCTAGGTTGAGCATCTAACTTATGTCAAAAGTACTTATAGACTTAGGTTCTGAAGCATCCTCCTCAGAATAGGTTTCCAACCATAAGCATTTCTGTAATCTTGTGCTACTAGAATATATTCCCTAGACTTTTAAGAGAATGTCAACTCAAAATCTAACTTAAATTCTAAAATTTAAAACCCAATGATAGAATAGTTGAAATGCCTACTAGGCATCCCAATATTAACAGACATTTACTACTTGATCCCGCTTGGCCTCCTCAAAGAACTCTTTCCACTTTGAATCATTCTTAATTGAAATTTCAAATATCATTCCTTTAAAAATCAACTTAGAAATCTATAGAAATAGTATCTTATTTCTTTAATCGAGAGTGTTCTTAGGAAGAAACCCTTCTTCTTAAGATGTAATTAACTATATAGGGTTGCCCTTATAAGGAACCATGAACCTAGTTTAAATTAAATCCAATTCTACTTCCCATGTAGTTCAGGGGAAAACTCTCTAGTACCTGAAAGATCCATTACCCTTAGGAGTCTTTTATTAAATGTTCAAATCCATTATAGAATAACATATTGATCTTCTGAGATAATTTATTTACTCCTTAATGACGCATTTGATCATTTAAATAAGACTTTTTTAAATTATATATGGTGTCATAAATTTTCCCCAGTGGCACTTATTATTTTAAAGAGAAAAATGAGATTTTTTTTCTTAAATAAATGTTAAAAAATACCTAAATCATCAAAATTTTAAAAAAATAGAATAAAATAAATAAAATAAAATGCTCCACCAAAAAATACAAATAAAACTTTATAGATTCATCCCAATGAGAGGAATATACTAAACCCAAAATTCTCAAATTTTATTAGGTATTTTTGGGTTAATTTACATTTAATTAAAAATAATCAAGCCCAAATTAAACTCAAACCATTAATCCAATCATTTTGAAACTTCAAAAGATTAAAATTAAAGTTGAATTACACCTTAAATAATAATTTGGGGGTTTATTGGTTATTAAAATAGGATATATACAATTTTCAAGTCATATGGCTTAATTTAAAGAAGTTAATTAGCATTAATTCAATAAAATTAAAGAGAAATATGAAATAAATTCAAATAATTATAATGAAACTAATGAATCTAAAAATATCATTAGAACACTCTAGAATTTAATATACCTCAAAATGACCTAATTAGATATTTAAATCAATTAATTAGTGTGAACTTTAAAATTTTATGACAAAGAAAATAAAAATTTAAAAATTTTAAATAAACCCTCTATGGATTCATCTTCAAGAGAGAAACTAAGGAAATATAAAACCCCTAATTAATTCTTAAAATTTTTGGCTTAGTTTAGGTTTAATTAAAAACTTTAAAATCTTAATTAGTCATAAAATACTTATTTGACTATAATAAAATTTTATGAAAATGAAATTGGCAAAGAACGCCACTTGCTATAAGAATTTCAAAGCCAAATGACTTATGGATCAGAAGTCATAGAATTTTCAAATTTTAGGTCAATTTAAATCAAATAATAAATAAAAATTTACAAAAATTTTAAAACATTAGTTGAATCAATTTAAAACATCTTAAACAACATCAAAGAATTTTAGGAAAATTTCTTAGCCCTTTGAAGTTAAGAAATCTAATTGATTCTTCACTTAGGGTTTATGGAAAAAATTTAAAAAATTAGAAATGAATCAAACTTTAAAATACTAGATTGTCAAATTAGGAATTAAATAAACATTTAGCTAAAATTTGAAGCCAATTAATCCCTAAATTTCATGTCTAAATAATGGATTCATTACCATTAAAGCCACCTTAATCTTACTTAACATAAAAAATATTAATAATTATGAATGATTAAAATTAAACCTTTTAACTTAAAAGCCGTAAGAATAAGAATGGCTTAGATTAGATTTGGCACCTAAGTAGTTTAGTTCATTCCTTAAATATTCTTAGGTTATGATTAATATACAAAACTTTATCTTAAGAGGTTTAATTAAATAATGAACTTTTAACATAAAATATCCCATTAAAATCAACCTAAATAATAGTTTAGATGTATAAATTAATGAACATCCTAAGTTAAGAAATTTAAATGTAATGGACTACTTGAATAATGAAATTAGTGCTTTTTAAAAAAAACCTAAATAATTTTTTTCTTAATTAACTAAAATAAGTTAAATTTGATCATTCATGTTAATAAACATTGGTATTAATAAAAATGCCACTATTAATCTTTGATCCGATGTGAAAAAATTGGAGATTTGAAGACCTCCGCAGTTGAATTTTAATCCAACGAGAGACGAAAACCTCCTCCCATATGTTGATCATAGATTCAGAATAAGGGAGAAGAGTACTCCGCACTATGCAATTTTGAAATCTAGTACTACTAAGGCAAAATGTTGCCAAAATTTCTAAAAAAATTGAAAGATTCACACTTTAAATTCAAATTTTGACCTGCAGCATCGAGGCCCTGAATATCGGTGATGCGACGCCATGCTCTCAGGTATTCATATTACAAGGGCGGCACTATAGCGCCCAAGAATTAGCACCACAACACTTTAATGAAATCCCATAGTGCCATGGCACCATAGCATCAGCACCACGCCACCATAACATCAGCTCCATGACGTCATACCCACATGTCACTTGGAATATGACTTAGAACATTTTGATAAAAAAGAGATAAAATCCCACAGTTCTGTGGCACTATAAAGACAGGGCCACAACGCTATATGGCTTTTCTATATTTGAAAAAAGACTTAGAAAATTTTCTACTATAGAGGAAATATCCCACAGCGATGTGATGCTGTAGGATAGCACCGTGGCATCGCAAGATAGTGCCATGGTGCTCGCCTCTCAGGTTCTTCATTCTATCTCCACCACTGAGATGTTGTCATATCAGATCCATGACGCTGTACCAAGATATGATTTTTTTATAGGTGGTATTTTTTAATTTTTATCTTTTTTATCCCAAAACATTAATAACAATAATAATACACAAGTACAACACATAATTATAAAAAAATGAAAAATTTTATTACTAAATCAAAAAATTAAAAAAAAAAGAAAAGAAGGGAAAAATACAGGGGGGGACCTAATAGTCTACTCATCACCACCATCCTCTTTCTCTTCTTCCTCCTCCTCTGTGCCTGATACCAATGGGGTAATCACACACAGCTAATATTGAGGCACTGTAGGGAAGGAGACTTGTCTAAGATCTGTAAGATTGTAATTTTGAAATATGTTAACCAGCACAGTGTTGAACTGGTCCATGTAAGATAATTGCATCTGTTGTTGATACATATGATGGTCAAATTTGCATTCTAGCATCTCTTGCCAACAATTACATCTATCCACCCCTCTATCATAAGTCTGTGACCTTGTTGCCAATTTCTTGAACTTGCTCAGTCAAGGACTTAGCAGTTCAGGATCTAGAATAGGGAGGACATAAACTCTCTCCCACTTCAAATCTATTCTTGAATCTCCCTATCACCTCTTCGTTAGAGGGGCCTTCTGAAAGAGTACCTCCTCATCAGGCCCCCTACCATATCCGCCATAATGCACAAACCATAAATAGAATTCAAAATAACCTTCTTGACATTGATCGAGAACCCCTTATGAATAGAAAATTTTAAAATAGCCCTATCCTTGGTAACCTCACTGATGTTACCAGAGGGCATAAGTCTAGCATAAATGAAATGGTGCCAAGCCTTAGAATAGTCTATCATTCTTCCTTCAATCATTTCCATTGCATGCTTTAATTTTTGTCAGAAAGAAAAAGAATGATCTCATCAAAATTGAGATGGTCATTGTAATAGGAGAGATATTGGTCATACTTAATATTAGGAAGATCATAATATGTGTTTATAGCACTACTGTCATAACTTACCAGCTTTCCTCAAATGTATGCTTTATTGTCCTAGCCATCCCATGCATTTGGAAAGAATTCATGCACCACCAGGATGATGCACGAATTCTTATTGTAAGCTAACTTGAGCCACCTTTGCTCCATGATTATCCCCTCCACGCTACCATCGAGATTCTAGAAACCCCTTTTTGGAGTTAGGTTCTTCTGAAGGAGAGCATGCTAATACTGCTCCAGAACATCGGCACAAGCGGTTGGCATCACTGGATGCCCTCTTCTTGCCCACTACACTTCTAGGAGGCATGATTAATATTGGAATTTATAAAGAAAAAAGAGCTAGAAAAGAAAATAAAATCTTAGGAGAAGGGATCGATGATTGAACCTTAGTAGCCTTAGCCTCTATTTATAAATCAGGCCCCAACATCACGGTGCTCAAACCTGGCATAGACGCTCTACCCTCTTGAGTTGCAGAACATGACTCTAGCACTACAGCGCTCACTTGCAGCACTGAGGCGCCGGTCAGCCCATCTTGTCAAATACTATGCAATCAGAAAGATAGATTTAATTATAATAAATTTTGCAATATACATGCATGAAAAGAGCGTAGTACCGCAGCGACCCAGTGCCACAATGCTCATTAAAATGAGGTTGTCATTTTCCTTTAAAATGCACTGCATGCCTATTAGAAATATTCACCAGCACTGTGGCGCTTCAAGGCAACATCACAATGCTGTTAAAATGGTCAAAGGACCAATAATGTTGGTCTCGCGATGCTATATACGCAGTATTGAGGTGCTAAGCCTCAAGTTCATCTGCCCCCATGTCATGCCACATAAGAAATGGGCTCCACTATCATAACATCGTGGCACTGAATCCTAGTGCCAAGGCACTGGGTCCTAAAATGAGAATTTTATGTACTTTTAATAAAGTTTATTTTTTATGTATTTACTATGCAAACACAACTATGTCTACCCATTATGTGGATAACTCATCCATATGGAAATCCAAGAGGATGTAAGCCTAATTTAACTATTCATTTACCATTGTTGACCTCACTTTTGGAGTGAGGAATCACCTTCCTCATCTTAGACTTAGGAACCCTCTAGGCACTAGAATTTTCCTAGTCATAGGACACTTCTAGTGACTAAGGGAAAACTAAACCCAAGCCTAGATACTTAGGAAGGCATACCCTAGGCTTATGTTATACCCTAGGATAAATAGGTCTTACCTATCCTATGACCTAAACCAACCCATGCTTGTCCACTCATCCAAAACTAACCTCAAGCCAACATAACCAACCTCAATTGAATTTTGTTTCTCATCCAAGCTCCAAGCTAAATTGACTTAGGCCCTAACCTAAGTTAGCTCCATCATGATCCTTTGATCCAACTCAATGCCCGTTCAAGTAAACCAAATCCAAGTGATTTTCACAAAAGCACTCCAACAATTCAATAGACCATTTTAAACTCTTCCATTACCTATAATCAAACCAATTGAACCAAATAAATCTATTCAACCCAAGTTAGCTCATTGGACCCGAAAGGTCCAAATGAGCCAAAATCCAATCAAACTTAGATCAATTTCAATCAAGGCCACCAATCAACCCTAAATCCATCATTGAACCCTTCTCAACACTCAATTAAATCTAACTCAACCCAATCAACCTAATTAGTCCACTTGATAGAAAGTGGACTAAATAACTAAATTGACTCAAACATCAATTCAACCCATTGAATCCCTTCCATAATTATTGCTTATTATCTTGGATAGCCCAATTGCAATCAATTGAATCAAACCAAACAAATTTGGCCAATTAACTTAAGTTGACCTAATTTGACCTAAAGGGCCAAATTGGGCTAAATCTCATTCCAGCTCCAATTGATTGAAACCAATTGCTCTACTCAATCATAGATTGATTATTGAACATGATTCAACCTTAAATTGAACCCAATTTGGTCAACCTAACCCAACTGACCCTTTTAGCCCAAATTAACCTCAAGGGTCCAATTGAACCAAATCCTTCCCAAATCCAAATTGAATCAAACCAACCCTTGTAATCATTCTCAAATGATCAATTGAACCTGAATCAACCCTCCACCCAAGCCAATTTGTCCAATTTGATCATATTGGTCAACTTAGCCCGTTTGGCCTAAATGAACCCATTGGAGCCAAAATCAAATCCACTTCAAATGAAACTAAGACAATTGTACCAATACCTTCCAAATGAACATTTGAACAAATCCAAACCCTTGGTTTGACCCAATTTGACTAATTAGTCAACCTATCCTAATTGAACCCAATTTGACCCATATTGGTCAAATTGAGCCAAACTCATCCAAATTAAGTCCAAACCCAAACAAACTTGGCATGATGCATCCATAGGTCACCATGGGCCAGCTCAAGTGGATCCAACCCATGGTGAACTTGGTTTGGGTCAAAACCCTTGAACCAAGCCACCTAAATGGGAATAAATGGCCATTTGGATGGGTTCTCCCACTCCCAAATCCTTGACAGCCACCTTTGGCCATTTTTGGACATTAGGACCACTGATCCAACCTAACCCAAAGCTATTTGGTTCAGTATTTGGCAATGAGAGGGTGAACTCACCCATGGAATGCCATTGGTTCACTTAGAGGAGGAGGTACACCCCATGACCATGCCAATTCCTTGGCCTCTCAAGCACCTCTACCTCAACAATCCACTCCCACCTCTGGCCACCTACCCAGGCCAGATGGTTGCCAAAGGCTAAGCCAATCTTAGCTCTTGGTTTACTTGGGGAGGAGAGTATACTCCTCCTCCATCCATTGAAACTTCATAAAAAGCATCCTTAGAGCATTCCTAGTAGTCCTAGACCTGTCCCTGAATCCTTAGTGCTCTCCATCACCGGCGAGACCAACCACTAAGCAAAAGTGAGAGCCCCGTCCGTCCAACCTCACCAAAACTCTACCAAACCTAAATTAACTCTCCTTACACCTTCCCCTCAGTCTAGCAAGTCAAAATAAATCGATCCCCAAGTGATTTGATCACTGGAAGGCACTCTAAAACCAACCCCGGTGGGCTTTGTAGCGGCACTTGGTCCATAGAGGAATCGATAGGGAGGTAGCTCGAGATCTTCTCAATAGGGCTTTGTCTCTTCAAGACAAAGCTACCTCAGTCGATGCACCTTCGGTCTTTAGCTCTAGCAAGGTAAATATTCAACAAACTATCGATTTTCCCCTAAGTGTTGATCTTTTATAAAATGAAATGTGATTTTATGCAATTTCTATAGTAGGATCTTCTTAGATCTCCTCCCTACACATTTTAGAGTTGATCTCATCATTCTATGAGCTTTGGTGACCTCAAATCAAGCGGTGGAAGGTGGACGGGGTCCACTTCCAATGCTCGAGGGATAATGGATCATAGAATGTCCATTCTGTGTGATTAAAATTGACGATCGTGATTTAATTCACTAGATTATTCAGTTTAATCCTTAAAAAACCACAAGAATAATTTCGATCATTTAATCCTAGATTAGATGGCTAGATTAAAATTGCACTGCCATCACTGACTCAGCTGCTGCGTTAGACATTTTAAATAACCTATGCCATGGAGCCACATGGAAAGCACTAACATGTTGCGTCGATGGTTTAGGAGGTTAATTAAATGTTAAAATATGATTTAATGACTAGAACTTTTGAAATTCATAACTAATTGTAGAAAAATCCAAAAAAAATACAAATATACCCAATTTGGAAAGGTTAAATAGATGAGAATTTAATAAAAATAATATACCTAATGTTTGGTTAATGAATAATGGTTAATTAGGGTTTAAAGTTCCTGCTAATTACTCTAATTAAGGTTTAATTACTTGGCCAATTGATCTCAAATTTGATAGGTTAATTCTATGGGATGTCCTCTACCTCCCATAATTTTCATAGAATTTATTATCCATGTAATTTAAAGAATTTGAAATTTCAATCCTAATCACCCTCCTTAATCAATTTAATAATTATTAAAAGTGCTAAATAGTAAATATTAGATGATTAATAGTGGTTAATAATTATAAATAGTGGGAATAGTAAATAATAAATTGATGATTGGGTTCAAATAATTTAAATATAATTCATTAATTTTCTCTTTATGTTTTTAATAACATAAAGATCTTTATGGAACTTATGGTTAACCCTATAAATACTTAATTTAGTTCTTTCTTTAATCTAATTAACCTTTAAGTATGAGCCTCATTGCATTAGGTTTTACTAAGTGCATTGCAAATTTTAATTTATCATTAGTATATCATTAGAGGCTCATGTCTAAGTGGCTAATTAATTTAAAGAAGCATAGGAAATGGAAATTAGATTAATTTCTTAATGACTTGAACTTAACCAATCCATAAAATTAATTTAATTATTTTCTTTAAACACATTAATTCACTAATGTGCAGTGGGGCAAACATCAAATGCTTTTCTCCTCTTTAGGCTTTAATAATTCAGACATTAAAATAAAGATTTCATAACAACCTTGGTTAATCTTAAAGAACATTTATTTGACTTGATAGTCCTTAGGAATTAATGTGATTGATTGTATTATGTGGTAATGTTTAATTATTCCTTTTAAATCATTACTAATTTGTATGCCATTTGTATCATCTATTCATGTTTTTAAATAAAAGAATCAAGTGAATATGGTTATATATATGTAAGTTGTATGTGTTGAATTAATCCTATTATATGGCATGGCTATTATCATTAATAAATCTCAAATTACTTTCAAAATTATAAGCCAATGATGAAAATTTAAATTGATGTTGGCTATGAATATTATATATGATTTCCATTCACTTAAAGTTTAAACATGTTAAAGGATTCTTCTATTTTCATGATTCATGTGTATGCTTACATGTGTTTGAATGTTAGTAAGTAAATAGTCTAGACATCCTGGGAATACGAGACTTTAAGTAGCTCCAAGGAGGTCTTAAATTACCTCACTTCCCTGGTTTAACAATGACATGTACTTACTTAATTTCATTCATATGTGTACATGTGCAAGAATTTGGATAGAGCTTTACTTTACATAAGTAAATAATTTTCTAATATACAATCATTTGCATGATTTTTATCCCTATGTTAGTGTATACATTTATACGTGTGTAGGATAGCAAGTATATAGTCTGGACATCCCAGGAGCATAAGGCTATAAGTAGCCTCAAAAAGGTCTTAGATTACCTCACTTTCCTGGTTTAACAATGGCACATACTTACTTAAATCTCTAGTACATGTGTATTTATACTTAGATAAGGGATGAAATCTCTCTTTTCTACCAAAATGCATGCATTAAAAATCATCCAAGCATGATAAAATAACACATACATATATAATTACATGTATAGATATGCTAAATTAAATATCACAAATAATAAAAATGAAAACATATGCATGTTATTAATGATGAAAAGGGATGGTGGAATATTATCCATGTGATAGTAATTCAATCTCATTAACCTTAAGATGCTTTTCATGTTTAAATAGGATTCTTTAAGATTAACCCGAACTTAGGATTAACAAGATGTTTAATAGATCATTCCTTAAAAGAAATCAAAAATCATAACAACATGCCTTTAGAAAATAACATAGGGTAGGGATGAAGAGGGTCAAACCTCTTTCTTCTCTTCATAATAACTAGTAATTAAGTAAATATTAAGTAAAATAAAATAAATATACATATATATTAAAATCTATTAATCTTCTTAATAATTTGAAGTGAGACTTCCCCTCATGTGTAATTTGAACATTCTAAAACCCTTAGATAATCATAAATATAAAGCCTAACTAAGACATTTCACACCAAACCTTAGCACACACATTAGAATACTAAGTCACCACTTCTAGCTGTAAGTTAGGATGGTGTATATTATGATATTATTTTTTATTTTGTGATGTAATATTTTAGACTAGATGGTAGGCTGCTATTAGCTTAATGATTTTTTTTACAGAGGATTATGCTAAAGAGAGCTACTGTAATAATAAATATAAATGCTCTTGCTTGTAGGTTGCTCATGCTCCTAAGCATAATCCAATTAGTATAGGTGGGCTTGGTTACCAATGTGCAGGGTGTTAAGTCCAAATATATGAAATATAATTGCTTAGTTTGAATGCTTATTTAGCTAACTTTTATTTTGTAGGTGTAGTTAGATTTACTTTTTATAAACATGAAATTTTATAATAGGAATTAGGATTAGTGCTATGAGGTTTAGGATGAGCAGTGGCTAGAAAGCAAAGACTTGGGAGGCCCTGTGAAGCCTTGAGTAAATCAAATAAAAAAAAGAAGAGTGAAGGAAAAGTAAGGAATGAAGACCACCAAAGAATCTATTTAATTATAATTATAATATTCTTTTATAATTCACATTGTATAAGGGTAGAGCTTGGCTACCCAATTTCTTTCTTTTCTAGGCTGTACGGCAGTGCCCGACTGCACTGGTCTTTTATTCTTTTACAAAAATTTATAAATGTTTGATTGCCATGTTTAGCTTGTGCAATAGAAATGACATGTTTTTCATAGGTTTCTTAAAGCTTGATGATTGAATGGGTGACTTGAATGTGGTAGACTCTTTAAGATAAAATTAATTTTCTAGCCCCATTAAATAACTCATAATCAAATTTTAAATATAACTCATAACCTCACCTTAAAGCCTAGGTTATAATCAAGATAATTATAAAAATTTAGCAACCCCTTAGTTGAATGTTGAAGATTATAACATCATGCATAACATCTTGTTTCACTCTTGAATAGGGAGGGTCTCTATTCTTGCATGATAGGGGAATGCTTGACCATTGAGGGCATCCCTTATAGTAGAGAACACCTCCTCTCGTTGATTTAGCCCATAGCCTTATTTCATCATGCATTTAGGCTTAATTGTCCTATGCCTTAGTCCAAATGATTATGTCAAAGAATGGTGTAAAAGATTGTAAATTTTGCATTAATCTAAGTTATGACTTCATTCCAATCATAATCTAGTCTCTTAGGGTGTAAGTTTAGGACTCTAGTTTCCTTTCTAATTAAATAAAAACTTAGCTATCTTGCATTTACATAAGACTGTCTTAATGATTTTGAAACATAGGAGGTGTTAGCTGGAAGCCACTCCAAGCGGTTGTAAGTCCAGAAGAGTAGGGATGGGTTTATCCTCTCTTGTGGTGGTAAACCACTATATCCCATTTTTCAATTAGACTTTAGGTCGTGCTTTTAGCTTGTACTAAAGCATCCTAGAATTAGGTTCTGAGGCTATTTGTTTCCTTCGGGCTATGAGTATAAGTCATCACGTCTTAGGCATTTCCATAATTTTATGTTGATGGACTATAAGCCCTAGCATTTTTATAAAATTAAACTCAAACTCTTTCAAATATATAAAGCCTCACTATAGGGTAGAGTGGAGTGCTCACTACGCTTCTAGTATCATGAGTGCTTCCTACTTATCTTCTTTTGGAATCCATAAATAAGTCTTTCTATTTGAAATCTCTCACTTGAATTTCATAAAACTCAATCCTTTGATAGTCTAGCTTTGAAATCTCTAGAGATATTTATTGACTACTTTAATTGAGAGTATTTTTAGAAAATTTTTATTTCTTAATATGTAATTAACTATGGAAGCTTACTTCCATAAGGAACTAAAGAACTCGACATAAAATAAACCCTACTTTACTTTTCCCTATAAAGTAGGGGAAAGATCTCTGGTATATACGAAGACTTATCTGTCTTAGGAGTCATTATCAAGTGATTGGATCCATTATATGGTGATGCTTCCATCTTTCGAGATGGTACATTATACCTTAATGTTGTACCTGATCACTTTAATAAGTATCCCCTAAGATCTATGTGGTATCCCAAAATCTCCAAATTAAAACACCACATCCATGCAAACACCCTAATTTTGACATTCCAAAAGGATGTAAGCCCAACCTCTTGTACATTCACCATGTGAACATCTGTTCATTTGCAATGTGAACACCACATAATTTATTTTCCATGTGAACAAATTCATATCCGTCCACCATATGGACAACCTAATTTTGGCATTCTAAAGGGATATAAGCCCAGCCTTATATTTGTTCACCATGTGAACATATGCTCATTTGCTATATGAACGCCTTTTAATATGTTCACTTCGTGAACACTCTTGCATCACATACACTTATAATTCTAAGTCTAGTCAAGATATGTGAAATGAGGAAACCCATGGTAGCAAATCAGATTCTTTATACATTACGGCTATGTCCCTCTGATGTTGGTAGGCTGGAATAACGTACTCCCAAGATGGCAAAACCATGGGATGTTGATTAGAATTACACTTTATTTTCTACAAGGTAGTCATCTATGCCACACACACCACTAAGACACCAATTATATATCAAATAAATATGTTTAATTTTATTCTTAATCAAGAGTGCTCTCATGCTACGAAAAGAGGAGTAATTAATTATGGAAGCTTCTATAAAAAGTAATACCCATATCAAAATAAGCCCTAACATAAATGTTAGGGGAAATCTGGTTGAATATATATCAATCAGCCTCAGGAAAATATATACTCCAAGCCCATCCCATCCCACAAAGATGGTAGAGTGCATCCTTAAAGATTTTTTTTTTCTGAGTGATCATGGTGTTAGCTGCAACCCTTTTAGGTGGGTTATAATTCTAGAAGAGTTAGGGATATGTTCATTTTTTTCTAGTTAAAAAGGAACCAATAATTCCCATAAATTACATTAGGTCGTGCTTTTGACTTATGTCAGAAGCATTTTGGACTTAGGTTTTGAAGAATCCTATTTAAATAAGTCTTCAACCACAAGGCATTTCTACAGTCTTATGTTGTCAATATTTAAGACCTTGATTTTTAATAAAATACCAATTCAAAACTTAATTAAATTTAATCTCAAAAATATAAAGCCAATGATATGATAGTTTAAATGCTTATTGAGCATCCTAGTATCTATAAACATTTTCTACTTAATCCTTACTGATCTCAAAAAAGAACTCTTCCCCTTTGAAGAATTCCTTACTAAAATTTTGAATTAATAATCCTTTTAAGACAAGCTTAGAAATTCATAGAAATAAAAGTCAATTTCTTTAATCGAGAGTATTCTTAAGAGGAAATCCCTTCTTTCTAAGATGTAATTAACTATAGGAGCTTGCCCTTATAGGAAATTACAAACTCAATATAAAATAAACCCTATATTACTTCTCTATGTAGTTCAGAGAAAAATCTCAAGAATATCGAAGACATGTTAGATTTAGAGATCTTTATTAAGTAATTGAATCCATTAAATTATCAACATGCTTATCTTTCAAGATGATATATTGATCTCTTAATGATGTATTTGATTACCTAAATAAGAAAGTTCTAAAATTTTTCCCATAGAGATATTTTTTAGCGACTTTGCTGAGGAATAGTTCCTCTCTCCATCTCCAGACATAGATTTTTATTTCTATATATCGCCAATGTACTTGTATTTTTCATGGTATCTCTCCATTTCATTCTTGGTAGAGCATACTCAACATCCACTAAATGAATGTTAGAACTTTCCTACTTTTTTTTAAATCAAATAAGAGGGTTCTATACTTTCTACATTTTCAAAAATATTTCTTTTAAACACTCTAACCATAATCAAGATGGCTAAATCTTCCTAACAAGTCAAAATTATTTTGACTACATTATGTTAATTAATGCCCATTATAATTTATATAGTTTTCTTTCTTGGAAAATAGAAAATGGTTGGACAGTTCATTTTTGCTACTACAATTGGGATCAACTTCCCGTTGATAGTAGTAGGCTATCTGATGTCTCCGTCATCAAATTTGGTGCTAGCTTTGAAGATTTAAGCATCACTGCTAATGGCGTGAATCTCATGTTTGTTAGTGATGTGACTATTAAAGATAGAAAGCCTATTCTAGAGTTTTCTAGATCACCCCGTAGTATCCCTGCCATTAACAAGGAGGTGGCTATGGAGGCCATTAAGAAGGTTTAAGCAGGCCCTACTCTAAAGAAAGCAAAATTGTCTGCTGAAAAGATACTTGCTCTCTTTTTTCCCAGCACTTTTTAGATAGGTTTCTCTTCTAAGCCTTCACTAATGACCAATAATCAAAAGGAAAAAAAAGTGGTAGATTGCTTAAGAGATAGGCCCTTAAGGAAAGAAAACAAAATAAAATGCTTGAAATTGAATAAGCTAGGATCAGGGAGGGGTATACCATTCTAGATACTTCTCCTCTTTCTAGTAGCAGATTTTACCCTCTTTCTACAGTCTAGGGAGAGGAAGATATGTCTAGAATTATGAGTTCCTCACCTCATCCCTTTACTGATAAAATTAAAAAAAAAAAAGTCTTAAACTACTGAATAGAGAAACTCATGGTATATTACAACAAATCTTTCATAGAACTTCTAAGTCCTCTTCCTATACCAAGGAAGAGTTACTTAAAGTTATAAAGGGATATGTCTCTAGAGAGCTTGAGAGAGAAATCTTAGGGAAGCCCATGATTACCCAAAATAAAGGAAAGGGAAAGATAATCTTCCTGGATAGAATAAGATCCTACTAGCCCATGCCTATTATACCAGATCGGTATCATCACCTTGGGAGCTCACTAACTTGGCATAGGGATGAGTCGACTAGCTTAAGGAGGAATAGAATTATCTCTAGGAAAGAGACTAGGAGAGATTATGTTAAGGAAACCCTGTTGTCCATTGAACCGAAGATACACTCACCATCATAGTTTGAGGGACTGCCTATCATTCGACATATTAGCGAGACACCTTCATCACTTTTATCTAGGCCATGAATTGAAGGATTGTCCTCATCTAAATCCTCCAATAAAGATATAAAACCTCTTTTCTATCTCCTTATAATATAGAAATTTTAGATGAGATACACCTTGGTTTGGGATTCACACTTATTACAAAAGAATTCCCCATCATTTAAGAAAATCATGAAGAAGAAACACCCAAAATAAAATTCATGGATGTAGAAGAGGAATCTAAAGTCATTCTTGACAACAATGGTATTCCACTTCATCTAACAAAATAAGAAATGGAAACCATTGTATGAAAGGATGAAGAAAATAAAAAAAGTAAGTAAGATTCAAGAGCACTTTGACTTAGATTAAGATGACCTATTAGATGATGACTTAAGACTACATATAACACATCTATTTATAATAGGCACAAAGGCATCTAAAAAAGAGCAAGAAGAAACACATGCTATTATAAAAGAGAGTATTATACTTGATCCCACTCAACAGTTGATTCTTCAATTACAAAAGAAGAATGATTAGATTTTGGGGATGGAAAAAAAGATGGAGAAGATGATTGACAATATGCAATCCCTCCAAAGTCTAATTCCTACCTCTTCTTAATCACATTCTTTAGAATAACCAAAAGAGTCCCATCCCACTGATGAGAAGAAGTTTGGTTTAAGAGATCATCATCAAGAGCATAAAATAATAGATGATGCATCTCCCAAAACTAACTTGAAGTCTCTAGTGGAACAGCAGATAAAAGAGGCATTAGCACAATCCTGAGGTACAACTTTAACTTCAAAGGGTAAGCCTTACCTTGAGAAATATGACTCTGTACCTTTCCCAATGGGATTTGTATCATGTTCCTTCAAAGTTTTTTATGGTACCTAAACAACATTTGGCACATTTTCAGGCAAGTCATTGTAATATCCGGGGGGGAGTGATGTCATGTTATTTAGGCATTCTACCAGTAGTTTGGCCAGGATTGCCTTTGATTAGCATGTATAAATACCAAATGGTTTAGTGTGCACTCTCACTGAACTAGAAAATATGTTTATGAAATGATTCACTAGCACACAACATCAAGTTACTGTTGGTGATTTAGTCATTGAGAAACAAAATCCAAGTGAATCTTTTGTAGATTATATTTTGAGAGAGGGGATTCTCAACAACAAGTGTGAGCCTCAACTACAAGAGTAGCATGCTATAGAGAACCTCCTATGAAATATTCATGACCTTATACCCTTCATGTTAAAAGGATTTACTATCAAAACTTTTGAAAATTTATTAAGTAAAGCCTCTAGACTTCAAGAAGAAGATCCTAGGATGTCATTCCTAAGAGATCAGTTTACCAAAGAACTATTAAAAACTAGGAAAGTACTAGAAAAGAAACCAAGCAATCTCTTTATAGTGGACAAAGGAAAAGCTTCAATTCAGGACAAGGTAGAGCCCCCTTCACCTTATAGAACATCACAACTATTGTCACCACCACCCAAGAAAGCTCATATTAGCCTTTTTAACAAAAGAATGGAATAGATGTATTCAAAAACTAGGCACTATGGAAGATATTTAAAAATTTAAAGAAAAAGCTAGATTTTAAACTGCTTAATCCGAAAAGGCCAAAAGAAGTCAGCAAAGTTAATGACCCAAATTATTGCCCATACCATCAGATACTAAGTCATATCATTGAAGACTGCTTCACTTTAAAAGATCAGCTTGAAAGGAACTATACTAAAGTGTTCATGATTATCCCTAAATAATACCTTATGAACCCTCGATAAGGGTCCAATAAGGTGATCATAGGTGAATCTTCCACCTCTTCTAGTTCACAACATTCAAATAATTGGGATATTATTTTGTCCTGTTCTTTTAAGAAATATTTGATGAAGAAATTTAAAAATTCCAAGCAAGATTACATGAAGACTCAAAAGAAGATCATCTAAATTGATCCACTGGCATTAGAAGACTTAGTTCCTTCTCAATCCCATTCAGCACCATAAAATGCCTAAATGTCTGAAGAGAGTAGTGAGAGAGGAATGTCTTTTGAATTAGAGAGAGTTTTATATGATAAGGATAGAAAGGCTAAGCCTTATGTCCCTTTATCTTTTTATTCTCATTTTGAGAATATGAATAAAAAGTTTGCCATGAAAGGCATTTTCTATGTTCTTATAGTTTTTTATGATCACATTGTGAATGTAGAAAAATAAGAAAATTGAAATGAAACTTCTAATATTGATTGTGATGTACTTTGTGAATCAAGATCAGAGAGTGATAGTTCCATGGATAATTTACAAGGAAATCCTATTAATATAGAAGTAAAACTCTCAGATTCTGATCAATCTTTTGAAATGAACACTAGTGATGAGGAATAAGTTGACATGACCCCTGTTTCTAATATAGGAGATATTACTGAGGTCAATCTCCATAATGGAAAGGTCCTACCACCTCGCCTACCTCCTCCTAAGGATAACTGTAAACAATATGTTGACCAATGTCATAAGCCTACATAGAAAGACCTAGTAGTTGAGCCAGCTATTCTCAAGGTCGATTACAATGTCTTAGCCCATCTTGGGAAGCTTCCTTCTAGCCCAAGCATTTATGATTCCCTTATTCTATCTAAAGAAATGAGGGGATCATTAGTTTAGGCATTACTCGACCCAGAGATATGCTTAGCATAGCTAGCAACAACTTCCTCAGATGAGGCTTGCTATTTCAATGAGATCCTTGGGATAACTTTCTCTAATGAAGATTTACTTTTAGAAACCATAAATCATAATTGGCCCTTTATATTTATGTCAAGGTGGAAAGCATTAGATTATCAAGAGTTCTTGTTGATCCTAGTGCTTTAATAAATATCATGAATTCCAAAATATTAGCATGTTTAAGGATCAATACAAGAAGATTTAGCTCTGATAAAATGTTATTAATGGGGTTTAATGAAATGAGAGAGAAAGCTTTGGGTTCAATCACTCTATTATTAGAAATAGATGGGTTGAAAATCAAAGTAAAATTCCATATTATTGATTCTGAGAAATCCTTTAATGCTCTCTTAGGCAGGCCATGGATACTTGAATATATAATGGTTCCTTCATCACTCTACCAATTTTTTAAGTACACAAGGGATGGAATGGAGTACACCATAAAAGGTGATATATAACCATTCTCCAATCATGAAATTGAGATTTATGAAGATGCTTCCTATTATATGCCTAAAAGGCAAATGCTAGATTTTATGAAAACTACCATTATTGAGGCATCGAAGAAAATTAAAAAAGATACCAAAATAAATGAAAAAGAAGAAAAGAAAGAAAATGAGGGAAAGAAAAAGAAAATTAAAACAACCTCCAATAATTTAGATTGACTTAAAATCTAGCTTTAATAAAGATTTCAATCAAAAGTATGCGTTGATAAAGTTTGAGATCTCATTAGAATCAGATAGCAATGAAGAGCAAATTTGAGCATCAAAGGATGAACCTTAATTATGTACTTGTAAAAAATTGAAAATGTATGTGGATACTTTGACTTTCAATCCTTTATCTCAAAATAAAACTACATAGTTAAAAGTCAAAGTAGCCCCTAACCATTCAAGGGAGGTTGGGAAATTATTAAAGTTTTATTTTGTACATAGATCATCAAGCTCAGAAGTAGATGCAAAGCGTGAAGATCCATTTTATAATGAAATAATAGATCTCCCTTTTGATTGGTATCCAAACTATGTTAAAAATGCTATAAAACATGGTTTGATTTCTTATGTTTAGGCCAAAGATATAGCTCAATGCATGGAAGGCTTATGGAATACTAAAAATAAAAGCTCAAAATCCAAAGCTGGCATTGGGTTTGGTACCATTAGACGTTTGAGTAATGATGAATATTATCTAATGATAAGTAATCATATGAAATATGATCAACTCTTTGGAAGCCTATTTGATCTTTTAGAAGAATTCTATCTTGAAACATCAAATAATCCAAATGATTACTTAATTCAAAGTGCACCCCCAAAATTTGAGAAAGAGATAAAATCCGCCATTGACTAATTAAAGGAGATCAACTTAGGGACTGAGGAAGACTGACAACCAATTTTTATTAGTTCACTGTTGGGTCCAAAAAATTTTGATGAGCTTATTAAATTACTTTCTAAATATAAATATTATCTTTGTATGGAATTATGATGAAATGTCAGGTTTATCTCTAGATGTTGCAATTCATAAACTATAGATTAGACTTAATATAATCCTAGTAAAGCAAGCTCCTAGATGTATGTGTCTAGAAATTAAGAAATAAGTAATTGTTGAAGTTAAAAAATTAATTGAGGCAAGTTTTATACAAGAAGAAAAATATCCTTCCTAGATAGCAAACATTATCTGATAAAGAAAAAGAATGGCCAACTACACATATACGAGATTTTAGTGACCTAAATAAGGCTTGTCTAAAATATGAGTTATGATTGATAATACAAAAACTTATGGTGGATATGGCCTCATTGCATGTAATCTTCTCATTCAATGATGGGTCATTTGGGTATAATCAGATGAAGATGGCCCATAAGGATGAGAAATATATGACCTTCAAAACCCTAATTGGGATATTATATTACACGGTCTTGCTATTTGGTCTCAAAAATATTCAGGCTACTTATCAGATAAAAGGGTAATGACTAGAATATTTATAATTTGATTCATAACCAAGTCGAATTCTAGATTGACATTCTAGTCTTTAAAAGTAAATAAAAGAAAATATTGAATCCGAATATGAGGGGACCATTTATGAATTCAATATTTACGGATTATTTTTGAATGGTTACGCCATTATAACCTAAAAAATGAACCCCTTGAAGTGAGCCTTTGGAGTAACTTCAGGGAAGTTCTTAGGGTTTGTAGTGAGGCACCATCGGATTGAAATCGATCCTTAAAAGTTAAGTCTATCATGGAAATGCTGCCACCTAGAAGTCTTACACAGTAAGATCATTCCAAGGTAAGCTTGCATATTTAAGAAGATTTATATCAAATTTGTCTGGAAGATGCCAACCATTTGCTTCATTGATTAAAAAATATTCTAAATTTGTTAGGGATGAGAAATACTAGAGTGTATTTGAATGTTTAAAGCAATATTTGATGAGTCCTCCTATTTTGGCTACCCTAATCCCAAGAAAGCCATTAATTTTGTATATTATAGCTTTAGATGAATCCTTTGGAGCTTTATTAGCTCAAATTAATGAAGAAGGTATAGAAAATTCCCTCCTAAGCCATAGACTTATCCCAACAGAGATGAATTATCCGTCCATTGAAAAGCATTGTTTAGCTTTAAGTTTTTCTACTTAGAAACTAAGATAATACATGCTTTCACATAAAGTAAATATAATTTTATTGGTAAATCCCTTGCAATATCTTATGGCACGCCCAACATTTTCTACACATCTAGCATGTTGGTTTATGATTTTAATGTAATTTAAGATTACATTTATTCCCCTTCATGCTATAAAAAGTCAAGTTATAGCTGACTTTTTAGTGGCACATCCTCTCCCCAAAGGTTCCCTTTTAAATGATGATCTTCAAGATGAACAGAAAAAAGAATTTAAAGGATGAAACTAATGCCACTTGCGAGCTATATTTTGATGGTGCAGGATCTTCGAAGAAGAATAAAGAGTTGAATTTCTCTATCCAATGGAAGGTAAGAAATGGTTTAATTTTTATAACTCCAGACAAAAGAATGATGCAATATTCTTATCATTTGTCTGAACCCTATACAAATATTGAATCTGAATATGAGGCCTTTATAATTAGATTAGAATTAGTAATACTTATGGATATTAAAAATATTAAAGTCTTTAGGGATTCCCAATTAGTTATTAATGAAGTGAGCAAAATTTATAAAGTTCTACACCAAAAACTTTTTAATTATTATCAATATATAATGAAATTGTTTGAAAAGATTTCTTTTCATGACTCTATATAGAATATCACACAAAGATAACTCTATAGTAGATACTTTAGCTAAACTCATAAAAGAAAGTGTATGTCCAAAAATATAATTTATATTCATAGAAGTTCAAAATCAACAAATTCTATTCCCTATAAATTTAGATTTAGAAAAATAAAATTGCAAAAGATCGCCACCCTCACTAAAGGTCAAGAAGAATATGATTGGAGGAAAGCATTCATTAACTATTTAAGTGAGGGGAGGCTCTCAGAAGATAAGTCATTAGCAAATCAAATTAAGAAAGATGCCTTATCTTATGCATTAATTAATAATGTATTGTATCATTGGTTAATTGATCAAATGTGGCTATGTTATTTGAATAAATAAAAAGATAATAAGATTATGACTAAGGTACATTCTGGATTGTTTGGTGATCACCAACCTGGACCTAAAATGAAATTTAAAACTAAAAGAATTGGATATTCTTAGACCTCTATGTTAGATGACTACATGGAAACTGCATGTCATTGCCATCAATGCAAAATACATGGTGTAATTTATATTAGCCACTCAGTGTGTTGCATCCAACGATTATCTCTTGGCCCTTTGAGAGTTGGGGGACAAAAAAAATAGGGCCTATTGACCCTCCTTCTTCAAAAGGGCATCATTTTATATTGGCTGCAACTGATTACTTTTCTATGTGAGCTAAGACAATTCTATTGAAAGAAGTTAAAGCATACCATGTACTTGAATCCTTTCAAGAAAATATAGTATATCATTTTGGTGTTTATTGCTGAATCATATCCGATAGCGGTCCATCATTTAAATCTACTAAAATAAATCACTTTGTGGCTAGACATAACATTGAGTGGAGATATTTGACCATCTATTACCCTAGAGCAAATGGATTGGCTAAAGCTTTTAATAACTCTTGTACAATTTCTAAAAATTATTTTTGATGAAAATAAATGTCAATGGCATGAAAAGTTGGTTAAAGCCTTATCAGCCTATCATATTATAGATAGGATACCAACTCAATCTACACCATATGTTTTGGTTTATGGAACTAAAGCTATTCTTCTATTAAAGTACAACTACCTTCTTTGAGGATAGCAATTAATAACAACATCATAGCATATCAAAATCATTAACTTTGACTGAAAGAACTTGAAAGTCTTGAAGGAAAACATCTAAGAGCTCAGCAAGACCTTGAACTTTACCAATCGTGTATTATTCAAGCTCATGCTAAATTGGTCCATCCTAGAACTTTCCAAGTAGGACACTTGGTCTAGGTTCTTAGAAGGCCAATTTTAGCTCATCATAGGATAGGTAGCAAGTTTGTACCAACATGAGAAGGACTATTCATTGCAAAAAAAATTACGAAGGATGTTATTATCAATTGATAACTTGTAATGGTGAACATACAATGCCACCCATTAATAGATGTTACTTAAATAAGTATTGTGTACGAATTTTACTCCAATTGCAAAGATGACAATCAATAAAATTATGTTTGTTCTTATTTTTATAATTTATTTGGGTCCAAACACTGATCTCTTTCAAATTTAAATTTTATCTATGAATTTTGTGTAATGTACTTTACATCTTTTGGAAATGAATTCAAAAATGCCCCATTTCAAATAGAATATTTAGGATATCATTAATTTATCAAGACCCCATTCCTAATAGTCAAAAGTTGAGGATTAGAATTAAGTCATTAAGGCCTCTTTTCTTATTTTAGCTATTTAAGTTGGATGAAAGTCATTAAAGGACCCTTATTAATAGCTAACCAAATAGGTGTAAGTCCCTTAGTAGGAATCCTTTCTAAAAAATAAGAATAGGATAAAGTCATCAAGACCCCTTCTTATCAAATAGACTACTTAAGTTAGGTTAAGTCAACAAGACCCCTTTCCTATTAGTCAAAATTTGAGGTTTAAGATTAATTTATTAAGATACCTTTCCTCACATAAGCTATTTAAGTTGGAATTATGTCATCAAAGTCCCCTTATTAGTAGCTAACAAGTTAAGAATAAGTTCTTTACCAGGCATCCTTTCAAGAAGATAAGGATAGGATTAAGTCATTATGATCCCTTTTTTTAAGCTATTCAAGTTGGAACTAAGTGATTGAAGTCCCCTTCCTGATAGATAAGTTTATTATGTTAAAATTTAAGTCCTTGTGACCCCTTCCTAGTTCAAAATAAAAGAAATTTAGGATAAAAAATAAGCTACTCTTAGGTCCTGTCCATATTTCCACTTCCTCTTAATCAAAATTTAGAGAATTAGGAACTAAGCCATTGAAGATCCATTTCCTGAGTTTAGCTACTTAGGTTGGAATTAAGTCATTGAAGACCTCTTTCTAATAATTAGCTATGGGGAAAATTTATTACACCGCATAGAGTTTAGGAATGTCTTATTTAGATGATCAAATGAGTCATTAAGAAATAAATATATTATCTCAAAAGATAAATATTTTATCTTATAATGGATTCGATCATTTAATAAAAGACTCCTAAGGCTAATGGGCCTTTCATGTACGAGATAGTTTTTCCCTTGAACTATATGAAATGTAAAATAAGGTTTATTTTAAACTAGGTTTAAATTGAGTTCATGGTTCCCTATAAGGGCTAGCCCCAATAGTTAATTATATCTTAAGAAGGGTCTCTTCTTAGGAATACTCTCGATTAAAGAAATAATAAATTATTTCTATGGAGTTTCTAAGTTGATTTTCAAAGGAATGACATTTGTACATTCAATTGGGAATGATCCAAAGTGGAAAGAGTTCTTTTAAAAGGCCAAATGCGATGAAGTAGGAAATTCCTGTTGATACTAGAAAGCCTAATGGGTATTTCAACTATCCTATCATTGGGCTTTACATTTTAATTTTAATTTTAATTTTGATGGTATATTTTCTTAGAAGTCTAGGGCTTAGATTCTAGCAACACAAGAATATAAAAATTACTAGAGTTGAAGACTTACTTCAAAAAGGATGCTTTAGAACCTAAGTTTACAAGTGTTTCTGACTCAAGTCAGATGCTCAACCTAGTTCCATTTTGGGAATTATTGGCTATTCCTCTTGCTTGGAGAAACAAACCTATCCCTGACTCTTCTAGTCACACAACCCACCTAGAGGGGATGCCAACTAACACCACTTAAGCGCATTTTAAATTCATGATGCCAAGTCTTATGTATGGATAATGGCTTGGCTATTGTCTTTTAGGAAAGGAATCTAAGAATCCTAGACTCATTCCTAATTCCTAAGATCATCTAGGGCAAGAAGTGCAACTTACTAATGTACATTTTTAAATTTTATTTCTTTTGACTCGATAATCATTTTAGGCAATGAGTATGTAATTTATGCCTACATGGTATGTAATTAGAAGAAAGTATGGGCCAAATCAATAATGGAAGGCAGACTTCCCCAAGAAGTCAGTTATCCTCACAGGTCAAATGACCATTATTTGCAATGGGTGAAGTGCCCAGTTCCAGAGTTGAAGCAAAATGATTTCATGATATTTGAGACTTAATTATTTCTAATTGATTTTAAGTTCTTTCCTAGGGCTTTAATTTATATGAGGTTTTAAATTTTCTTTAATTTTGTTTCACTTGATTAGATTTAATTGGATATAAAATTTAGTTTTTTTATAAGCCTACATCCAAGCATTTATCACAGGAAGCACAATACATAAATAAACCTAGAAAAGTAGGTTGATTCTATTATACACCCAAAATAAATCAAGCCAGCTTTAGTTAAAAGAAAGACCAATGCAGTGGAGTACCACTATACACCCTGGAAGAAAAAGTAAATGGGCAACTGAGCTCTGCCCTTATACAGCCTAGGTTAGAACTATAAGTCTAGATCTATGGGTCTTCTTTCCAAGATCATCTCCTTTTTTTAAGGACCTCCATTGGGCTTCACAAGAGACCACTACAACCATCTGCTTGTAGGGTCAGCTTCTGTTAATTCTAGACCTGATAGATCTTAACCTAATTCTAAACTCAATTTTATATTTTAAATTCAAAGAGAAATCCTAAGCCTTGTAAAAAAATGTCAAGAAAATACAAATAACACACATCAGTAATATTTTACAAACATACAGACTTAACATTAGTTACTTGCCAAATCCATTTGTTCTATTGGGCTATGCTAAGGGACTATTTAGCACCAGCAAGCAAACAACAATTTTATAGATTTATTTGATGGCAGTCCCTTTTAGCACAACCCCTATAGAAGATAATGTTAATTCTAAAAATAACATACTACCATCCAGACTAACTACGATCATTCCTAGCCATCTAGTCTAAAATAGTACACCAAAAAATAATAATAAGTCATTCCACAATATCAAAGAATATTATAAAAAATAATAGAACAATCTATCCTAAATCTAGGATCCGTGACCTATTATTCTAGTCTGTGATGAAAAATGGGTTTGTGTTGTAAGACAGTACTAGGCTTTTAGGTTTTAATTTAAATTTTGGATTTGAGTATTTGTTTATTTACCTTGGATGATTTCAATTCAAATAATTTAATGATTTATTGATTCTTGTTTTCATTTTTAGGTTTATTTTATCATGTTGAAGTGAAATTTTTAAATATTCAAGAATGAAGAATAAATTAAGTTTCACTTTTGGATGAAACCCATTCTATTCAACATCCTAAATCCTATTAGGATGATATCTTTTTTCTAAGGTAAAGATTCATCCTAAAGATCTAACTAAAACTCTAAGTATTTTAATTAATCCTCTCTTTAAGTTTAGATGATTTAGATTAGTTTAGTTTATATTTTGTTTAAATTTATTTATTCTTTTTCACTTAGTATTTTGTGTTTTGATTTCTTTAAGGTTTGTTTCTTTATTAATAATGTTGTTATTGTGATTTAACTTGAATTTTAATTCATTTGCTATTCTAATTTAGTTTGGTTTTCTCCTTAATTCATTATTATGATTTTAATTTCATTTAATTTCTTTACTTTAATATTGTGTTATTGACATTTTATATTTTATCATTTATTTTATATTCAATCTTTTCTTAATTTGATTCATTATTACTTTACTTTATATGTTTGCTTTATTGATTATGATGATTTATATATTTCCAATTTTAAGTTCTTTTAATTAGATTTATTTTATGTTTACATTAAATTTGTCTTATTTTTATAATTTATATTGATTAGGTTTTAATGATTATGTTGTCTGAATTCATTTTTAGTTTGATATTCATTTTTGTTAAACTCATTTTCATTTTTTTTATTTAAGTTCAATTCATTTTTTATGTTAATATTTATGTTTAATTTTATGTTTATGTGACTTATAAGTTTTCAATCATGTTTATATGGTTACTTTCTTATGATGTTTAGATTGAATCAATTATGCTTAACTTAATATTTCCTCTATTAACTTAGGTTAGTATATGATGATTCTGAATTCAAATAAGAAGAATCTAATTATTTTCAATTACCTTTAATTGAAATAATGATTTTATTATTTTAGAAGAAATTCCTTTTCATCCTTTGATTTAATATATATTCATCTTGATTATGACTTGAGGAATTTAGGAGAGATTCTCGTCTTATGCTAACTTATTCATTCTTTTTTTTTTTAAGTTTAATTTTTGCTTAAGTCTATTGAATCCATTTCTTGCTAAGGACTTAGCTTTCTAAATTTTCAATTATATAACTTATGCATTTCATTATGTTCATTTAATTCATTCATATTTAATTTAAATTGATATAAATCATATTAACTTAATACATTTAGGTTAATCTTTGATTCATTTCTTAGTTTAAATTGATTATTTATTGAAAATTCATTAATTTATTTACTTATGAATGCATTAGTATTATAGTTTACTTAAGCTTTCTTTCAATATTCTTTTTATTAAACCCTAGGCTTATAATTAATAAAATCCTTGACTTAGGATGCTAAAAAATTTTATATTTAAGTATTATGATCTTTATAGCAGTGTTTTAAAATGATTTATGATTTTTTACTATTTATTATAATTTTTTGACTTATTATTTATTTAAATTGGCCTAAGGACTTAGAAATTTGATATTACCAATTCAAAAGTCAATTGGGTTTAAAATTATGGCATGTGGGGTTCTCTGCCAATTTGATTTACCTAAGATTTACTTCAATGAGATGTCTAATTAAAGTGTAATTAAAGTTTGAAGTATTTTATTAAAACTAAATTAGGTCTAATTTAGTGAGGATCATTTAGGAGTTTTATTTTTTCTTGATTCCCCTCTGAAAGATACTTCAATTGAGGGTTAATTCATAATTTTTAAAATTTGGTTGATTTATTGTAACATTTGTAAGTTCTAGTTAATTATTTGAATTAATTAATTCAATTAGTTATCTAATTAAGGGATTTTGTGGTTTATCAAGTTTCATGGATTTCAATGATCTATTTAAGTTCATTAATGTTTGTTATGTTGACCACAAATGACCAAAATCGAATGCTATAGAGGTTGGTGGCTATCTTCGGTGGTCGAATCGACTTGAACACCTTCGCCATGATGTGATGAAGCCATGGACTTGATTTGGTGGCTTTCCTCCCTGCCAAATACATTGGAGACCAACGTGTTGCCATTTTTCATCGGGTTTGGCTACTCTTTGGCTTGTGGTGAGGATTCATTTGAGGTCACCTAGACCTTTAGAACGTGTCAAAATGTTCAATTTGAGGTGAAACGCACTCTCTGTCATTTTTCCATTAAAGGTTGATCGATGGCCACTAAATTTGGTCAAATTCTAATGTTAGGATGAAAAGAGGGAGAGGAGAGGCTCTCCTTCCTCTATTTCCATACATGGCTGAGAGCCATGTATGTGGGCTTTTGGATGGTTGGATTCTGGCCACTCGCGGTGGGAGGGTCAGCCAAAGGGTGGATGTTGTCCCACTTGGCCTTGTGAGCATCTTGGGATTAAGAATCCATTTACTCCCATTTCCTCCTTTGGCCAAGAGGTTGGCCTCCATGTCCTCGCTCATTTCTCCCTTGCTTTCCCTCTTAGAAGAAGCTAAGTTCCCTTTTGCTTGAGGCCTGATCCATTGATTTTTAGCCTTGCAACCATCCTCCAAGAGGATGTCAAATCTCACTTAGATAAAATCCAAGGAATTTGGATGAAAGGAGGGAGAGGAATCCCCAAAGCATCTTTATTTTGTCAAAAATCTCCACTCTTTTCCTTTTGGTTTTATTTATGGTTTAAATCATCTTTGATTATCCATTGGATTATTAGGAATTGACTTAACCCATGACACATGAGGGTTTAGTCCAATTCCAAGTCAACACCCATTTTGCCTTAAATGGGTTAAGTTAGATTTGGTTGAGTCATATGACCAAATTTAACTCAATTAAATTATGTTCACACTCCAATTATGTTTAATCACATGTATGAGATGATTTGGAGTGATTCATTTCATTTAATTTCAAGTGGATTTCAATTTGAACTCATTTGACCCAAAATGGGCTTAATAGGATAAGCTTGGGTTTCATTTGGGTCAAATGGCCAAATTGAACCCAATGATGAGTTGGATTGTGTTTGATTAACATTTCCAAATGATTTTGAGAAATCAAATTGAGTCGAATTTAATTTGATTTGGGTTTGAACCCAATAAGATCCATTTAGGTTCGTTTAGACTAAGTGATCTAATTAACCTAAGTATGGCCTAAATAATTTAAATTTTATAAGATTCATGAATAAACATGTTTATTTTATTATTTGGAATATTTGGAATGATTTTATTTGGTCAAATTTTGGTGGGTTGACTTTTGACTTGGTGGGACCCACCTAAAGTCAAACTAATGTCAAATTGGTTAAGTCCACCTAAGCCCATTAGGTTAGATCAAACCCAAGGAGGGTGCACTAGGTCACTAGGTATAGTGTCCTAAAAACTTAATTAGGAGGATCCTAATCTAAGATTATGTGTCTTAATTACTAATTTTAGAAATGATATTAACCTCATCCAAATATGAGGTCAACACTAGCCAGATTGGAATATGTCCCCTAGTAATATCCCTTTCTGGTTCAAATTCATGTAATTTTGAGAAGAGTGAGTATCCATATTGGTCCTTTCTAACTATCACTTCTATATAAGAGTAAGTATCCATAGTGGAATCCTTTCTAAAAAAAGAAAACTTTGGGGTCTACATATAGATCCTATCTTTAGAATTTGCTAGTCATTTAGACTATCTCTTGGCTAATCCCACTTAGAAAAATATGAGTCATAGTGGTTTCTTTCTAAGTTAGGTATTGAAAACCTATTATAGTTAAGATAAGAATAAGTCTTTTGAAGGAAGCTTTTCTGACTATCTTGACCATGCTAGGATTAGATTTCTTATTTAGTCCTTTCCTAATAACAATCTTAATCTTCTTAGAGACTAGTGAATTTAATTTCTTTAAGAATAAATCATTCTAATTTAGAATAACTTAAGACATGTTTATTCATATCTTTCATAATCAAATTAAAAATAAAATTCAAAATCAAAAACTAAAATTTCAAAATCAAATTCAAACCCCTTCAAGCTTATACTTGTAATTCTATCAACTAGAGTGTACTCTAAGTTAGTCCACCAAAGATATTTGGGGTCTATTTTTTGAACTCATTTTTGGATGAGGTTAGCATCAGCTTTAACCTTGGTAATTTAGACACCTAATCTTAGATTAATGGCCTTTTGATTATGCACTTAGGACACTATACTTTGTGAGATAATGAATTCTTTTGGGATTCGACCTAACCACCCAATAAGATTAGTTGAACCAAAACCAAACTCAAATTTAAACAAATGACTAAATTAGAAACATTTTAATTGAAATTAAAAATCTAATTGAACTTGAACCAAGGTAATTGGGGTGGTCAACTCAATTAACTTACCTATGTTTAAAATTAGCTAAACCTAAAGAAACTCAAATAAAATCAAAAAAAATTGAAATGAAATCAAATAAAAAAGCATAAAGTCAATGATGAACATAAATGAAACTAAAAAAAAAAATCTAAATGAGGTCTAAGATGGTCAATCATATCATTTGACTTAGAGTTGACCTAGGTGGGCCCGAACAAGTCAAAATCAATTCAACCAATTTTGACAAAATTAAATCATTCTAAAGACTTAAAATTATCAAATGAATATTTGTAAACATAAATCTAAATGAATCAAAATCCAACAAATCTTCAAATGGGCTGATTAGATCACTTGATCCAAATGAACCCAAATAAACTCATGTTGACTCATTAAGCCCTAATTAGGGTCAAAGTGGGTCTAGATTCAAAATCAACTCTAAATAAAATAAAATAAATTGATTTTAATCATTTCAAATACTTAATTAAATAGAATTGGAAGCAATCAAATTTTTTTTATGTAAAATTATCCATTTGACTTAACTAAAACCAGTTTCTAAGACGGGTTCATATGGGTTCAAACTCAAACTTAATCCCAAATACAATAAAATTAATCAATTATAAACATTATGAATGGCTAAATAGATACATATCAATCTAGATTTAAACCCCATTGATAAAATAAATTGATCAAATCTAATCAAGAAAAGCCAAATGGATCAAACATAAACACTTAAAACTAAGTTTAACTGAAATGAACTTGAATTTAATCCATGTTACACCTTAGATTTGATTTAGGTAGTATATCACCAATCCAAATAAGTGAATAATGAACATCCAATTCTAATTGATTACACATAATCTAATCGAAATTAAGCTAAACTCAAATGGATCAAACTTAAACCTTTAAGCCCAAACTCAAACTAATTACACTGGAATTCACTTAGACTCATCCTAGGATGAACCCAATGTAGATACCAACTAAATTTAGAGGTTCAAGGAGGTTTTAACTAGTCCAAGGAGGGAGAAGCCAAAATCAAACTATCCTCCTCCTAATCCCTCCAAAAATTATGTCTATATGTGCAATCTCAATTACTCTAAGGATTCAAATGGATTCTTTGACCTTCTCACCACCTTTAGTCTCATCATCGGAGTGCAAATCCCTATGGCCAGCAACCTCCATTATAATCCAATAAGAGAGTTCTTGGCTAATCTTAAAAGGCAAGGGGGGTTCAAATTTTATTATTCCTATGATTCCAACACCTTCCTCAAGTAAAATTGAATACTAACACATCTTCCCCCCTCATCCTAATCTCTCCCAATCAATCCCAACACCAAAATCAGGTGAGCCATGGCGGCCATCTGTATCCATATTGATCTAGAGGGAGGCAAAGCTTGATTCTTCCTACAAAAGCTTCATCTCACTCCCTTAAACATTTTTGAAACACAAATCACCATTGAGACCCTATGTCGATGAGGTATGGTAGAAACCAACCTTTTTTTAATTTAACATTGATCATTTGTAAAACAAAACTAGCCCTAGGATCAATAAAATCTTATAAATCCCTTTGAAATCATACCTTAATTATTTTGCAATCAAAATCTTATGATTTCATTATGACGATCGCGATGAATAGCCGTAAAAAGAAAACGATGCTCAGTCACGTCCATAGATGAAGAAGACAGAATCTTGACCATCTATTCCTTCTATTTAAAATAAATGGCTGCAATTTAGCCAAACCAATTGATTAATTCTCTTTAGAAAATCATAGGATGATCCAGAGCTATCTCATCTTCGATCGAACAGCCTAGATCAAATCGTGTCCCCATCGCCAAATTAACATGAGATCCATGTGGTTTAATCACATGCTGCCCCATGTAAAGCAGTGCCATGTCAGTGCTACATGGCGTTGACTATTTTATATAGAAAATTGAGATTTGTTTTGGATTAAATAAATGCTAAAAATCACTAGGAACTTCAACATTTTATAAAAAATTAAGTACTGCACTAAAAAAAGGAAAATAATAGCTCTATGTATTCATCATAGTGAGAGGAATGTTGACTCAATGAGCCCCATATCATATGAGATTTATTTTGATGATAACAAACAAATGTTCAAATGCTACTAATCAAGTTAAATTTAAGTGTGCTGGTAAAATTCTTCAGCTCTTGGTTCTTTAGTTATATCAAATTACTAAAGCTACTGGACATGGAGTGGGTGAAAAATTTACTAGGAATTACTATATTAAGAAAAATAAAAAGCTCACTAAATTAAAATAAATACTTCATTCAGTTTTAGATTCATCATTCTAAATTTTTATATTTTTCTATATCTTAATATTGCAATTATTCATTAAGTTATCCATTTTGGATAGTATAAACTAAATGCATGATATAAGTTCCATTAAATGTGTATTCAAGAAAGATAAACTATGTTTAAACTTTATTAAATTATTTCTATGCCATTCATAATTATTATTCATAATGTTTAGTGCATAAAAATTTAATTATCCATTTTCTTTTTATTCTCTCTCCTATTATTCTTTTTTCTCTCTCTTATTATCATTTTCATCTTAACATTGCTTTGGCCGACTTTCTTAAATGAATTTTGTGTAATAAATTGTGAGAAATTTATTTAAAATATGTTCATATCATTTTCCCTCATTTTCCATATTTTAAAATTTATTTATTTGAATTTTTGAATTTGAGTTATTCTATAATTCAAACTTCTTTATGCATGACATGTACTTGCTAAATCAAATCAATTTTTTTATGGAATATATTGAACATCCCAAGAATGATTAATTATGATTATTTAGAGCCTAATTAAATTTAAATTAAAATCAGCTCTCTTTTTCAAAACAATTCCTTTCATTTTCAAATTTGACCTATTTTAGAAAAGTTTTAGGGGGCCAACCACTATGCTTCAAATTTAATAAATTTATATGTTATTTAAACATTCAATAAGTATGTAATATAATCAGCTTTAATTTTAATTAATTCATGCATTATTTTGAGAATTTCGTATATTAGGAAACCCCTTTTGAGTGCTTTTTCAATGCAATTTCTTAAATGGATTTTCATGGATTTATTTTATTCAAAATTCCCTCCTTCATATCTAAACTCTCTTAGCTGAATTTCCTATGGGAATTTCTTCATCCTTAGCCGTGAATCACATAGCATTCATTCCATATTGGGTTTAAACAAATTTGTAAAGGAGCCAATGGAAGATCTCTTTGGTGATTGCATTTTAGTTAGCATTTCAAAGTCATTCAAGAAAAGTATTTCAAACTTTTTAAAGATCATTCAAGCAACATTGAGTTACTTAATTGCATTAAATATTTGATTCAAGATCTTATTTTAATTTTATTTAAAACTAAAGTGAGCTCTCTTTTTCATTAATATTCAATTACTTTAATATTAGTATAGATTGGGTTGTGAGTGCAAGAATATTTTAAAATTGAGAGTTAAACTTGTATCTTTCTCTTTGCTTTGCTTAATTTTTTGTTGGGACGTACTTACCCATTAAAGAGAGTATGTGTTGGGTTGTACTTCCTCATGAAGAAGAGTACGGGAGATTTGTTGTAATTTCAACTTTGGTTTAGTGAATTCTTATCTTACGTAGCTAGGCATAGAAGTAGGTCAGTTTTTATGGTTTGGCTGAACCACGTAAAAATATCTATGTTCTCTTTATTCACTTTTTAGTACCTTACTTTTTCTATTGCTTCATTTTACTAAAGCATTATTATTTAAAATTTAAATTTTCTACAAAAGATAAAATTTATTTTTTGAACACCTTGTCCCCAAGAATGATTAATTATGGTTATTTAGAGCCTAATTAAATTTAAATTAAAATCAGCTCTCTTTTTCAAAATAATTCCTTTCATTTTCAAATTTGACCTATTTTAGAAAAGTTTTAGGGGGCCAACCACTATGCTTCAAATTTAATAAATTTATATGTTATTTAAATATTCAATAAGTATATAATATAATCAGCTTTGATTTTAATTAGTTCATGCATTATTTTGAGAATTTCTTATTTTAGGAAACCCCTTTTGAGTGCTTTTTCAATGCAATTCCTTAAATGGATTTTCATGGATTTGTTTTATTCAAAATTCCCTCCTTCATATCTAAACTCTCTTAGCTGAATTTCCTATGGGAATTTCTTCATCCTCAGCCATGAATCACATAGCATTCATTCCATATTTTGTTTAAACAAATTTGTAAAGGAGCTAATGGAAGATCTCTTTGGTGATTGCATTTTAGTTTGCATTTCAAAGTCATTCAAGAAAATTATTTCAAACTTTTTAAAGATCATTCAAGCAACATTGAGTTACTTAATTGCATTAAATATTTGAATGAAGACCTTATTTTAATTTTATTTAAAACTGAAGTGAGCTCTCTTTTTCATTAATATTCAATTACTTTAATATTTATATAGATTGGGTTGTGAGTGCAAGAATATTTTAAAATTGAGAGTTAAACTTGTATCTTTCTCTTTGCTTTGCTTGATTTTTTGTTGGGACGTACTTACCCATTAAAGAGAGTATGTGTTGGGTTGTACTTGCCCGTGAAGAAGAGTACGGGAGATTTGTTGTAATTTCAACTTTGGTTTAGTGAATTCTTATCCTATGTGGCTAGGCATAGACGTAGGTCAGTTTTTATGGTTTGGCTGAACCACGTAAAAATATCTATGTTCTCTTTATTTACTTTTTAGTACCTTACTTTTCTATTGCTTCATTTTACTAAAGCATTATTATTTAAAATTTAAATCTTCTACAAAAGATAAAATTTATTTTTGAACACCTTGTCCTCCCCCCCCCCCCCCCCCACCTCTTGGAATTTAATTATGATTAATCAAACTCTAAAACATTATAGTATCATATTAGGAACGAAATAAACATTTAGCTAAAAATTGAAACCAAATTAATCCTTAAATTTCATGTCTAAACAAGGGATTCATTAACATTAAATCCACCTTAAGGTTACTTAACATGGAAGACACTAATAAATATGAATGATTAAAATTAAATCTTTTAACTTGAAAGCCTTATGAATAAGAATGGCCTAGATTAGATTTGGCACCTAAATACAATTCATTCTTTAAATATTCTTAGGTTATGATTAATAGAAAAAACTTTATCTTAAAAGGTTTAATTTAATAACTAACTTTTACGCATAATATCCCATTAAAACCAACCTAAATAATGGGTTAAATGTATAAATTAATGAGCATCCTAAGTCATGAAATTTAAATGTAATGAACTACTTGAATAATGAATTAAGTGCTTTTAAAATAAGCCTAAATAATAAAAAAATTTAATTAACTCAAATCAATTAAATTGGATCATTCAATTTAATAAACATTGGTATTAATAAAATAAATGAATAAGATAAAATCATTCAAAATCAAATGGATTAACTTAAGACATATGAAACTAAATAATTATTTCTTAGCCAAATCAAGGGACTATAAGGTCAAACTTAAACCTAAATTATGAAATTACATCCATTCTAAACATTAGAATTAAAATGAATAATAAATTAAACTTAATCATGTTAAATATTTAAACCTTTAGTTAAAATTTAAAGAACCATTTTAAATTTTAAATTAAAGATTATAAATTAAATTAAGAAATATTAATCAAGCCAAATAAAAATATTAAAGCATTTAGCTTATCAACATTTAAAGTTAATTAGATAATATAAACTATAACCTTAAAATATGGATTAAATAATTAATCAAAATAAATTATTCAAATGAATTTAAAGAAGTTTAATTAATATACTTAGAATTTTAGTTTGACTCTTATAATGGATTTTTATCTTTAAATGAAAATATCATTCTATTAGGATTAAGATGTTAAATGGAATGAGATCCTCCCAAAATGAAATTTATTTTATCTTCATTCTGTAAAACTTAAATTCAACCTTAACACAAAAATAGACCTAAAATTGATATAAAATCATAAATTAATTAAATCATTTAAATTGAAACCACCTAATGGTAAATTAAATAGTCTTTGAACTTAAACCAAATTCAAATTAAAATAAGACCTAATGCAATCATATCACACAAGCTTCTCTTTTACACACTAGATTATCAGGTCACCGACAATGATCTGTGATTCTCTATGATATGAAATGATATATTTTTGATTTTATGGTGCAAAATTTTAGACTGGATGACTAGGATTGTTTGCTTGCTAGTCTAAATGTTAGGGCATTTTTTTAGTCTAATGGTGTTCTCTACAATAGGCTATATTTAAAAGGACTGTTATAAATAAATACATGTTATTTGCTTACAAGTGCTGCTTATATTTTTAAGCATAGCCCAATAGGATAGGTGGACTTGGTAATCACTGATGATAAGCTTGTATGGCTAAAATATAAACTACTTGTGTGATGTGTATTTTTCCTAATGTTTATTTTGTAGGATTTAGGATTTTATTTTGGATTTTTAAAATATAATTTGAGCATAAAATTAGGTTAAGATCTATGAGGTTTAGGAATAACAAGAGCTAACTTTACTAGTTAGTAGCCCCCTGTGAAACCTATTGAGGTCCCTAAAGAAGGTGATGATCCTAGATGGGGACCACGATGAATTAGAACTTTTAGCTCTAGGCCAAATTGTATAAGGGCAGAGCACGGCTGCCCATTTTTCTTTTCTTCTAGGGTGTACAGGCTTCTTTAATAATTTAACTTGGCTTTCTTTATTTTAAGGTGCACACTAAAATTGCATATTTTTTCTAGGTTTTATTATGTGATGTACTCTATGATGAAATGCCTAGAAACATTAGGCTTCTAGGAAAACTAAATCGTCTACACCAATAAAATTAAATAATTTATACTTAAGAAATAAAAATAATTTATAACTTTACTTTAATTAAAGCCTTAGATATAACTTAAAAGCAACTATAATCAACTAAGTATTGTAAATTATGTGATTATATTATTCATTTCTCTTAAATTAGGCACTTCACACATTGTACATAAGGGGGCATCTGACCTTTGAGTATGACCACCCATCTTGGGGAAGTGTGCCTTCTCATTTTGAATTGACCACATCTACTCAATAATTGCATCTCATTGTAGGCATGAATTGCATACCCAAGCCTTACTATGAATTATGAATCAAAATACATAAAAGATAAAAATTTATTATATTAGCTAGGTATGTAACATACCAAACATCTTCTTAGGGTTAGGGAGTGAGTTTAAGTTTTTAGCTTCCTTCCTAAATGCAATAATGCAATTATCTTGCATAAATAAGACTAGAATCATGATTTTAAAATCAATTAGGTGGTGTTGGCTACCAACCCTTTCAAGATGATAATAATTCTAGAAGAGACAGGGATAGGTTCACTTTTCTCTAGTAAGAAAGAACCAACAATTCTTAGAAATTATATTAGTTCATGCTTTTGACTTATGTTAGAAGCATTTTAGACTTGGTTCTGGAGCATCCTATTGGAATAAGTCTTCAACAACAAGGCATTTATACAGTCTTGTGCTATTAAAATTTAAGACCAAGAGTTCTAATAAAATACTAATTTAATACTTAATTAAATTCAATATCAAAATATAAAGCCTAATGATATGATAGTTGAAATGCCTATTAGACATCCCAATATCTATAAGCACTTTTTTACTTAATACCTATTGGTCTCAGAAAAGAACTCTTCTCCTTTGAAGCATTGCCCGTTGAATTTTTGAATGAACAATCCTTCTAAGACAAGCTTTGAAATCCATAAGAATAAAGTCAATTTCTCTAATCGAGAGTATTCTTAGGAGGAATTCCTTTCCTTCTAAGATGTAATTAACAATAGGGGCTTGCCCTTATAGGAAACTATGAACTCAGTATAAAATAAAACTTATGCTACTTCTCTATGTAGTTTAGGGGAAAATGTCTAGAATATTGAGAACTCATTAGTTTTAGGAATCCTTATAAAGTAATTGATTCCATTAAAGGATCAACATATTTATCTTTTGAGATAATATGTTGATCTCTTAATGACATTTAGTTAACTAAATATAAAATTCTTAAAATCTATGTTGTCATAAATTTTCCCCAAAATGTCTTGTATAATGAAAAGATGTGTACACTAATGATAGATGGAGGGAGTGCTATGAATGTTATAATAATGAATGTTATTACTAGAGCCAATCTTACAACTGAATCTCACTTAGAACCATTCCAAGGAAATTAGGTAAATCACACATTCCCACTTATCACTAATAAATGTCTTGTTCTAATTAAGATAGGTTTATATGCTAATTAAATTTGGTGAGATGTTATTCCAATAGAAGTAACTCATATCTTATTAGGAAGATCATGGATTTGTGATTTGAATGTAATCTATAATGGTTGTGAAAACACTTATGTTTTCAAATATAATGAGAAAACCATAAAATTATTCCCCTTAAAGCCTAACTAAAAGAGGTCAATTACACCACTTCATAGAATTCATCATACACCTCTTCACAAATTCAATTTTGAACTACAACTAAAACCCAATAAAGAGAGATATGAAAAACTCTAATTGATAGTGATATTTCCATCTAGTGGTAGGAAGGATACTTCTGACATACATGGTAAAATGTGCAAATATCATAGTATTCAAATCACAACTTTAGGGTTTAAATGCTTACTTAAAGAATTTAATGACCCTACTTCTTTATTTATCTTACACTTTTGAGAAATCTCCATTGATGTTAAGAGTCACCACAAACTTGATGTGGTCTTAGATCTATTATCTGAATTTACTTATTTGATCTCTAATGACTTTCTTGATGAACTACCACCATTAAGGGATACACAACATATTATAAATCTGATTCCTGGTTCTCAAATACTAAACTTATCCCAATATAGGATGAATCCAATTGAGCCTACAAAATTAAAATGATAAGTAGATGAAATCCTAAATCTAAAAAAGTCTTAGTCACTCTGTTGTACCAGCTCTTTTAACTCCTAAGAAATGTGGAACTTGGAGGATGTGTATTGATAAGATCACAATAACATAAAAGTTCTTTATACCTAGATTCGATGATAAATTAGATCTTGTTTCAAGTTCATCCTTGGTCTCTAAAATTTATTTGAGAAGTGGATACTATCAGATATGGATTAGACTAGGTGATAAATGGAAGGTAACATTCAAAACACTTGATGGTCTTTCTGAATGGTTAGTCATGCCATTTGGTCTCTCAAATGCATTTAGTACATTCATGATGCTAATGAAGACTATATTGAAACCTTTTATTTGTCAATTCCTTATAGTTTGATTTGATGATATTCTTATCTATAGCCTAGATGAGAAGTCACACTTACATCATTCAAGAATGGTCTTAGAAAAATTAATATTAGCAAAATTATATGTAAACTTTAAGAAGTATTTTTTTTTCTTTCAAAGTGAAGTTACTTTATTATGTTTCACAATATTTGCTAATGAATTGAAAGTTTACTTATCAATAATTAAGCTTATTATAGATTGACCAACTCTAAAATCTTTTATGGATGTTAGAAGTTATCATAGATTTACTATTGGAGGTTTATAAGAAATTTCATTACTATTGTAGCTCCTATCATGACATCTTAGAAAAATATAATTTTATGTAGACCACAGATGCTAAAAGAGCCATATAATAAATTAAAAGTCTAATGAATTCTTCACCTATCTTAAGACTTCAATAAAGTATTTCAAGTGACTTATGATGCATCATGTATGAGAATTGGTGGAATATTAAGTCAAAAAAACCATGCAGTAGCTTTCTTCTATGAAAATTTAAATGATTCTAAAATAAAAATATTCTACATATGATTGAGAGTTTTATGCAATTATTCAAACTCCTAAGCATTGGATTCATTATTTATTACAAAAGAAATTTAATTTGATTACTGATCATCAAGCTTTAAAGAATATTAACCCTAAAAAAAACTAAATCATAAACACGCTAAATGGGTCAAATTTACCTTGCTCTTAAACACAAATTTGAAATGGAAAATAAACAAACATATGCTTTATCTAGAGTATCTCTAATGATTTCATCCTTTGAATTTCAAATTCTTATATTTAAAACTTTAAAGAAGATTATAAACTTTTTCTTGATTTTCATATGATATACTTTAAATATGAATCTAAGCCCTTGACTTTTGATAGGTCATTTATCATTATAGTGGGATATCTTTATAATGGTAAGCAATTATGTATTCCTAAATTATTCTTAAGAAAATTCCTTATCTCTGAGTTACATTGAGAAGGTATATCAACATATTTTTAAAAAATCAAAGATCCAAACATTAGTTGAACAATAGTTTTATGGGTCATCTCTATGAAAGGATGTTGAATATATCTTATCCCAATGTTACACTTATGATCAAACAAATAGTGGGTTGTTACACATCATTACATATTCTTATTAGACCATGAGAAGACCTATCCATATGTTTCACATTATGGTTAACTAGAACATCTTATGGACATGATAATATATTTATCATTATAAATATATTTTCTAAAATGACACATTGCATACCTTGTTCAAAATCAAATGATGCATCTCACATAACAAGATTAATCTTTGAAAAATTACTAGATTACACAAATCTCAACCACTATAGTTTCTAATAGAGACATCAAATTGATATCTTATTTTTGGAAAATCTTATAAAAACTAATGGGAATGCAACTAAATTTATCTTTTGCATTTCATCCATAAATTGATGGACAAACAAAAGTTGTTAATAGAACATTAAGAAATCTACTAAGATGTTTAGTTGAGAAAATTTTATAAAATTGAAATTTAACATTACCTACATATGAATTTGTGTATAATAGTTCCATTTCAAGAATAACCCACAAATCACTTTTTCAGATAGTTTATGGATACAACTCTAAAATGCCTATTGACCTAATTATTACAGCTAATCATGTATTTTTTTGATTTAGCATATACATTTTCATGTGATTTTTATAATCTTCATGAAGACATAAAAAAATAATTAGAAATATAAAATTCAAAGTACGTTGAACAAAAGATAAAAGATAAAAGTTTTGAGGAATATGAGGTGGGTGATTATGTATTAGTTCATATCCATCCTAAGAGTTTCCATTCTGTAAAATATAAAAAGTTACATGTGAGTGCATGTGGTCCATTTAAAATTTTTAGAAAACTTAGAATTAATGATTATGTTCTTGAATTGACCCCTCACATATTTATTAGTAATAATTTCAATGTGAAAGATCTAATCTCTTTTAAAGGATTTACCCAACTTCTAAGTTCGCAGAATGATACTTTTATAAGAGGAGATAAAAATTACTTGCAATTACCTATCCCACCAACATTATTTGAAGTAGAGAATATCATCACAACTAAGACACCAATAGATGATGGTAACATTCAGAGATTCTTAGTTAGGTGAAAAGATAAGCAACCAAGTGAGGCTACATCGATGACTTTGGAAGAACTACAGGGCTTCACCCCTAAACTTTTTGAAGACTTTAGAATATTAACTCTTCATAGAAGTGCTCTTATAGGTCCAAGGGAATTGATGTAGCACATCAAAGAAAGAAAGGACATGTCACAAGGTCCAAAACTAAAGCTTAAAATTAGGTTTACTTTTATTAAACTTTATGCATTGTAAATTTATATCTCAATTGTTATGTTATATTATGAAGTAATAGATGTATGTTATCATGTCTAGGTGTTGTATAAGATTTGTGGTTGAAAACACGTGTGTTCATGTATTAAATTATATAGGGGTCTGTCTGGCATCTAGGTGTTGCATTCCTATTGCTTGGTATTGCATTCCATTATGTTTAGTATTTTGGGATAGAGAAGCTAGCTCCCTGGAACTGACCTCTGGCACCTCAATGTTAGACTATAGAGCTGTGATGATGGTCTCCTCAACATTATGAAATGAAGGTTCTGACTTTTTTTTGTGGTAATTTTCTCCCTCCCTAAGGGAGACATCCCATAGAGTATTGTACTTATTTAAACACTATTTCAAACCTAATGAAGGGGCTTTGACTTTGGTGAGTGAAAATTGACTGAAAACTCTTTGGTGGAGCTTGGTGGCTAGCCATTTAAGAGATTTAGTGATCTCTTTGCTACTATTCAACTATGGTGATTAGAACTTCTTTATAACCCTTCCACTTTGGTGAGTAGACGACCCTTGGAACATCTCCTCTCCACCATCCACTGCGACATCTTCTCTCCATAAGCTATCCTCATCAATGAGCCTATAATGAAAGTTAAGTTAAATGTCTAAACCTATGATGGAGTTTATAATTCTAATAGGTTTTTAAATTGGCTCTCTCTTAAATGGATGAGTTCTTTGATTGATATTAAATAGATGACTATCAAAGAACTACCTTTACTAAAATAAAATTAATTGGTCATGTCAAAATCTATTGAAATAACATTTCAGCAAAAGAGGAGAAGCTAAGGAGAACAACACTAATTTAGAAAGAAATGAAAGAAATGCTTAGATCCAAATATTATTCTAAGAATTATGGAATAGATTACATGAGTAATTATTGATTTTAAGGTAGGGGCTGGTTGATTATATAAATGTCTTTGAGGATCTTATATAGGACTAAGAGTTTGCAAATAACTTTATAATTGGTCTAAGGCGTGATACAATGAATGAAGTAGAATTATAAGATTCATAAACACTAAAAGATGATTTTCATTATTCTCTACTACTTGAAAGCACAAGAATTCATTCTTCATCAAGACTAAAAGCCACACATCCACTTACTAGACTTTTACATTTTAAACTTTTTAAGTCCACTTCTAGACTATCCCTCTCCTTTTAGTGTTAAAGGATATTATTTATTTTAAGTACTATAAAAAGGGGGGATGCAACATTAGTTTAAGCTAAAGATTATATTCTTAGATGAAGTTGATGATCAGGTTGAGAAGATCCATGATGACATTGTTAAGAGGCTATGGCACCCAACAGGTGGGGGTAGTGAATTGGATGATTTTAAAAAAATATTACAATTTAAAACTTAATGCTGAATTTTATTAAAAACTTAGTTGAAAAAGAGAGTTAAGAGAATTTTAGTGAAAGAGAAAATCAAAAAACAAACACGCACAATAAAACAAACTACAGAAAAAGTAAAAGTAAGAGACAAGAAGATTTTTACGTTGTTTGTCCAAACCTATATGCCGACCTACATCCACTCTTAGTCACCCAAACTAAGAATTCACTAAAAAAATAAGATTACAACCAATCTCTCATACTATCCTATACTAGGCAAGTACAACCCCAATATGTACTTTCTCACACTAGGCAAGTACATCCCTAACACAAGTTCAGAAGAATAAGAAAATGAAGATTCAAATTGAAATATCTAACTCTCAAATTTTAAAATTATTTTTACACTCAATCCCACTAAACAATGTTAAGACAAATAAGAGAGAAGAGGTCAAACTTATATTTATATTTTATAAAAATAAATAAACTTGAAAATTTTAAAACAAAATGTGTAAAAGTGGAATATATAGATTAAGGCACTTATACAAAATAAAAATGATAACTTTTCAAAATAAGATTTAAGAAATCAAAGTTTATGAAGGCCTTATGAAGTTTTTTTTTTATTTTATCAAAGATGACTTTTACTATGAAATTAAAATGAAAGTATAATGAGAGGTCAAACAAAAGAAAAGTAAAGATCATTACAAGCTTCTAACGTAAGGAAAGTTTAGTAAGTCACTCTTGACTATATGGAGGATTTCAGGTAATGGTTGATATAAGAAGATTGGTCTATCTGCAAGTGATCCCATCTTTGCCAAATTATTTGTAAGTTTGTTTCCCTCTCAATGGAAGTGGCTGAATCTAGATATTAATTATTTAGCATAATGTTTTTAATGATGTAAGTTATATACTAAGGACATATATCACTAGTGGTAATGTAGTTGCTAAGCATTGAAGAATCTATTTCAATCTAGATTTTTCTAAAATGGAGGGAGGCTAACTTTAGAGTTGTATGGCAGGCTAAAGCTTCAGTGTGAAGAGCATTCATTGTATAGAAAGGGATAGAGAATAGGAAGATTCATTGGCCTGTGTGTTCTAAAGACACCTCCAATACATGTTGGTTTCTCTATTGTCCTGAAATGGCCATCAATATTTATATTAATACATGCAATTTTTGGTTTGTTCCAATGTATGAGAAGCGATTCAAATAGTCTTGTCTTCTCCCTAGTTATAAAAGTGGTTCTGAATAGATTTGTAGCTCCAATTTTAGCAATATGGTTTTTGTATGTGACATTCTATCATCACACCTTCTTGGCTTCCATGCTTGTTTGAGTTCCTTGCCATCCAAATGAACCATACAATAATGAAAGCAATAATGTAAATTTGGTCCTTCTTGTTGTAATGATTTGAACAATTCTAGACCTTGAAGTAGATTTGTATTGAGTCATCCATTGATTTGTCAATTTGAAATTAAGAGTGCATTACATCCCAGATTTCTTTGTTGATTAGGCATGTGATGAATAAATGCATTGTATTTTGCTCATCCCTTCTATATAGGTGGCATATAGAAGTGATCTTAAGGCCCTTAAGTTTTAGTATATCATCTATGGGGATTAGGTTGTGCCATAACCTTCAGCATAGAAAGGACACAGATGGTTTTATAACTACATTCCAAAAAATAGGCTACCATTTAGGGGCTCTATTAGAATTATATGTAGCCTAGGAAAGGATCTTGGACATGGAGAGCTTAACATTTTAGCATGTTAACATCAATTTGCACTTTGTATGTGGGATAAGAGGGATGCTAAATACCTCTTTCAAAACCTCTTCAAGAAGATGTTGTCTTAGCTTTGGGATGTTCCAATTGTCATCAATCTAGAACTCATAAACTTTTACCTGATTAGTGATGGTTTTTATTATAAAATTGGATAGTAACCCTTTTAGAAACCAGTGATCCTTTAAGAAACTAAGTGCACCATTGTCTTCTCAAGGAAGAATGAAAGAAGATAAGAGAATACTTTAACAACAAAGCACATAAAAATTTTCATTTGGACCAAGCCAAGTATTTAAATATTTAATAGAATAAGTGAAATCATTTTTCTTACTCAAGTCTTGTTTGTGTATGCAATAAGATCTATGCTTGATTTTTTTTACCATAAGAAAGAAACTTGAAAATATTTTGAGGATACTCTCCACTTGAATATTTGTTGAAGATGAGAAGAAAGAAAAAGAACTTTTGCACTTCAATCCAAGCATTATCAAATATGGCTTTCGGCCAAGGTGGTTGAAGAGAGTTTTAGCACTTATGATTCAAGAAAACAATTTGTAAGAGTTTGGCCTAAGATGAGAGAAGCAAGAGGGAAAGAAGTTGGGAAACAACCTCTTTAAATAAGCTTGAAGCTATGACAATTTTGGCCAAGCCAAAGGAGAAGATGAGGGAAATAACAAGAGGGAAAAATTAATAAGGAAAGAGTTTGATTTGAAATAAGTGAGCACATGCAAAATAATTTCAAGCAAGAATATTTGAATTTTAGCTGAGAGGGAGAGAGAGAGAGACAGAGAGAGAGAGAGAGAGAAAGAGAGAGAGAGTGAGAGAGAGTGAGAGTGAGAGTGAGTGAGAGAGAGGGAGAGAAATAAGGGAAAGAAATTATCCAGTCAATAAAATAAAATTAAGGGAATATACAATATACTCCATGTGATTTTCAACCAAGCAAGAAAAAGAGAGGGAACAATTATTTAAGTGAGTCATTGAATTTAGAATAATGGAACACATGACTTAAAATTTGAATTCATGTGAAATCAAATACAATGAGGCCACAATTCAAGAGTGGTGGGAATTATTTTGAATACAATTAACATAAATAAACTCTTTTCAAATATTTAATGGACCAAATAAGGAAGAGATTAAAAAACAATTTTAATTTAAAATAAATTAAAAATAATTTATGCATGGGATAGCCAAGGAGTTTCCAAAAGGTGTTCAATCATGATTTAATGCAATGTACATGATAGATTAATTAACTAATTTTAAGAGATTAATAAGGCCTGCCAAAATAGATAAATGTAATTAAAATAAATCAAGAGAAATTACATTGGATTTAGCCAAGGCATTTCCAAAAATAAATTCGATTTAAATCAATGTAATCAATCAAGAATATATCATGGATGATTAAAGTAATTTGAATTATTTTACATTAATTAAATCAATTAAAAATAAATTTAGAGTGGTCGACCACAATAATTCCAAAAATGGAATTCTAAAAATAGGAAATATATAAATTCACGACTCAATCAAAATTGAATTTGAACTAACCAAGATTAAGTTAAATTAATTCAATTAAGATGATATTAATAAGCATAGGGGTCGGCCAAGCTAAGCCATAAAAGGATAAAATCAATTTAGCATACATATGGCAAAGATAATTCATATAAATTTAAAAGTATTTAATTTCAAAATTCAATAAATAAAGACAAATATTATGATAATAATATGAATAAATCCAACATAAAATATCATGTCAAAAATCACACAAAAGTTTGGCCAAAACTATGTTAGGATGATAATTTTGAAAGAAGAGAAAATAAAAGGATTGGAGTGAGTAAAAAAATGATTAGGATAATTCAAGAATAACTTTATTTTTATACAAACATAAATAGATAATTAATAAGACCAAGTATGGAAATGACTTAATGAAGTGTAAAATAAATCCAACATACATAAAAAGTAATGAATAAGGCTTAAACTCATGTAGTGCTCAAATTATCCAAAATGACAATTTAAAGAATAATTGAAAATGTCATGCAAATAAAATATAAAAAATTATGCAAAAATTTAAATGAATGATATGGAATTATTTAAATCATTAATTTCATATTATTTAGTTCTTATTTATTACATAACCTAGGAAGATTCCCAAATTATCCTTATCTAGTTGATCTTGACTTTCTAAATTTGACTGAGCTTGTAAAGTTTATTGAGCTTCCTAAAAAACTTGAAATAAAATATTAGTTTGATCCAATCATATGCTTGTTATCATCAAAATCAATTGCATAAGCAGTGGGACTAATGGAGTCAACAGACATCAGTTTCTTTAGTGAAAACATAAAACACTATAAATTACCAAATGTGATGTGGTTTGTGATTGGATCACATGGGATGATTTAATTAGTGATCAAAGATTTCCCTAAGTTTCTTAGAAAAGTGTGGATGTGTATGATGAGGCTAAAATTGAAGTAAACTTTAAGATATTGACTTAAATATTGTCGGCCAATCCAAGATAAAATTCAATTTAGAATTTTATGCATAAACTTTTAGGATTTAATACCTCTACTACAAAACTTCAAATGACTTGAAATAAAGTGTAAGTTTTAGGGGAAGGTATTTAGTTGCAATCTAAAAAGTTTCAAAATTTTTGGAATATGATTTGTATTGTTATGAGATTTTTTTCAGCTTTAGTTTAGAGAATAACTTCTTTATCTAGTAGCTCTAAAGTTTAAAAAATTAGAAAAATGACTTAGGCTTACAAAATGAGGCTTAAATTCTGGAGAATTGTAGTTTAGGGTTTATAATTTTGATATTAAAATTTTCACCAAAATTTAATAAATCTAAGCCTATTTTTTATTTCAACAATCAAATATACAATTTTATAATATGTGAGACTAAAAATGAGAAGATAAAGTAAAGAGGGTCCTAACAAAGTGTGTGCATGAGAAGGAGGGGTGGTTATATTTGTAACCACCCAGAACCACTCTCCAATGAGTCGTTGATGGCCATCTTAAGTGGAAAATGATTAATTAATAATTTTTATTATTAATTAATTATTTCATATGAATTTTACATACTATTCCTTTAATACATTTGAAAATCAAATTTCAAATATAAAAAATTTGTATTTTAGAAATTCAATCATTTATAATTTGGAATTCAAATTTTTCAAAATTATAAACAGTCTACAAATAGTATTTCAAATATATAAGATTAGATGATAGATTATAGATATATAATGACAAATAAAATTATAAATTCTTGATTTGCTACATTCTTTTTGGATTGAGCTTTGATGGTGAGCATTTGCTCACATAACTGGTATATTGTGCTACATCAACTCTCTTAGAACTCAAAAAATCTTCTTTAAAAAGTTAAATGGAAGTATCCAAGTAGTGCTTTAATGATAGTAGAGTATCTACTAGTGTTGGTAAGCTTACAAATAATAAATTCATCACTAAGTATATATACATGCTATAATTTTGTACTCTCATAAAAGCTTTTTCATACCAATATGGAGTTGTTCTATATCATTCATATATCATATTTATGAGAACATTTTTAATGTTGAAATATATAATAAATGATGATATTGGAGATGATGTGGTTGGTGATATTTGTTAGAATACAACAAAAGAGATGGATGGTAATGGATATGTTTTCAAATATGACATTAAACTCATAATTTATAAACCATTGAGGTTCTCAACAAAGAACATTATCAAAATCATAAGAAGATAGTTAATGAGTATTGGGAGCACATTAAAGATTCACAAAATTTATAACTTTACTATAAGATCTCTTGGAGAACAAAAGTGACCAAAAAATTTTAGCTAATTATCATAGGAACGTTTAGCTCTAATATAAAATTTGAAGTGATTTGTGGCTAGGCCACTTTGGGTGATTTAATTAATGGTTGAATAATTGTTTAAGATGCATACAAAAGTGAGGATGGGCATTAAGAGGCTAAATTCGAAGTGAGTTTTAAGATATGGACTTAAATATGATCAGCCAACCCAAGACAAAACTTAGTCTGGATTCTAATGCACCAACATCTAGAATTTAGTACATCTATTAGAAAACTATAAATGACTTAAAATAAAGTATAAATTGTAGGGGAAGGTGTTAAGTTGCAATATATAAAGTTTCAAAATTTTTAGAGTATGGTTTGTATTTGTATTAGATTATTTTCAACTCTTGATTAGAGAATAACATCTTTGGTCGATTGCATTATAGTTTGAAAGAGACTTTTAGAGAATGAGCTTAGACTAATAAAGTAAACCTTAAACTCTAGAGAGTTTTAGTTTATGATGTTTAGCTATAATATTATAATTTCACTTTATTTTTAAAAATTTTAAACCTACATTTTCATTCTAGCAATCAAATGTATAAGTTTTACAACTAGACACTTTAAAAACATAAAAGAGAGAGAAGTGGGTGGGGAGGGCCGAGGAGGGGGATGTTAGCCAAGTGTGTGGATGAGTTTACACATGTATAACCAGTAAAAACTACTCTCTAAAAGAGTCATGGTTGGCTAGTCTTTAGTAAAAAATGATTTATTAATAATTTCCTATGAATTTTACATAATATTCCTCTCATGCATTTGAAAATTCCAAATTAAATTCATAAATTTGAATTCTATAAATTTATACATTTAAAATTTAACATTCATAAATTTTAAATGCATAGTATTATATAACAAATTATAAATTGATAACCAACAAATAATAAAGTGATAATTTCTTGATCCATTGTGTTATTTTTAGATTGAGTCTTTATGGTCGATCCTTTAATGATTTGCATAGCATCTTGTGTTATGTTTAGTAGAAATTATATTAAATTTTAGTATATGTTGTGTTAATTACTTGTTTAAATTCTATAAAATGTGTTATTTATAGTTAGTCTTTTGTAGAAATAGAAAATTTTCAAAATTCAAAGAAAAAGAAAAAATTATGACCAATGTTGCGACGTTGTATTTGATTAATTTTAGACAAACTATATAGAAGATAGCACCTAGGCATCAAAAGGTAGCGTCGTGGCTCCTGAGGATCAAACACCAAAAGATAGAGAGAATAATACCTATGCATTGCAGAGTAACACAGAAACGCTAGGGACATAGATAAATTTCAGCTAGAGTACACTAAGAAGAAATTTACAATAACAAGACACTGTAATTCGAGAACCATAGTTCTATAACATCATTGAATCAAGCTAGAAAACAAAGAAGCCAGCATCACATAATAATTCATCAACATCGTGATGCTACATAAAGTAGCGCCATGGTGCAACAAACTAATAGAGAAAATTTAACAAAATGTAAAGGCAGTTTTCATATCAGATCTAAGGGAGCAACCACCCAAACTCCACTTAGGCAATAAATAGGTGTCAATTCTCTATAGAAGAGATTTTGACTATGTGTGGTTTTCAAGTGTGAGTGCGGGACTACACTTGGAAAGTGAAACTCCATGTGCAATGATATGAACTGTGTGAGTGCTATGTGAGTTTGTATTATGTTTTACTCAATATTAAGTGTGAATTTTATGGAAGACAAGGTGAAGACATTCTAAATTGGGTTTGTAGACTGAAGCCATGTGGTTCTCCACTATGAAGAAGGGAGAAGATAGTAAAGAACAAATTTAGAAAAAATTACTAGGTTCTCTCTTCATTTTTTCTTTGATTATCCCTAGTTTGGTCTATAGATTTTCTCACTTTTACTATGAGTAACTAAAGTAATTATGCTCTGAATTTGTGTATGTTTTGAATGTTGTCTTGTAAGAAACAATTTTGTGAAATGATATAAGAAAAGTATTTGTGCTTTCATTGTAATTTATGTTTTGATTTACGTGAGCATAATCTACTTACAATCTCATCAATTATAATGTTAAAACTAATTATGATATAGGGACAATTGAAGAGTACTAAGGGAATAGTAAGGAGAAATAAATAGATGTACTAAATTGTGTATGAGATATATTTATTTTTAGGATCTATAGTCAATGATAATAAAGAAAATGCAACCTTTCAAAATTTAATTAGGACTAGATAGAAAGCTATTTAAAGGATTAGTTAGGTTATATTGAACTAGGAATAGATAATATAGCATATATTGAACTAATAATTGAAATTCCTAGGCAAAAAATCAAGCCAACACCTAGGCACTGAATCTCCAACACCACGATGTCGAGATTGATCAAAGATAGTTTAGTCTAGACAAATGCAAAAACTATATAAATTCAGAGTAGTAATTTTAATCATAAAAATAACACCCTTATTTTATATAAAAATTATAGGAAATTTTATTATTTTTAAATTTTAAAATATATTTTATTTTTAAAAATTTTAATTAATTGTATAAAAATAAACTTTGTATGAACTAATAATTAACTCGCATAATCATCATCAGAACAATACTCTATTCATCACTGTATTACTTGATTTAACATGTGCACTTGCGTATACTATTTTATCTAGTAATGTTACATCATAGTGAGTATCAAGAGATGTTGACAGTTGATAGAGATGAAGATTAGAGAAGGGAAAAAAATTTTCATTATGTATGTTGAGTGTATGGTGAAAATATGTAAACTTATTATTGATTGGGGGAGTGTCATGAATGTGATAACTACCCATACACTTTCAAGGATTACTTTAAAATTTGAATCTTATCCTAATTCATGTTATGTGAGTTAAGTAAATCACATTTCTTTACCCATCATATTTAGATGTCCAACACCTATTAAGAGTACTTATAAATATTGTAGTTAAGATAATATCCTACCCATGGATAGAATATTAAGAGGCCATGGCACCTAAGAGGGAGGAGGGAGGTGAATTGGCTGATTTTAAAATTGTTGCAACTAAAAATTTAATTTTATAGAAAACTTGGTTGCAAAAGAGAGATAAGAGAATTTTAATAAAAGAGTAAAGCACCAAAAAACCAAGCACAAAATGCAAAATGTAGAAAACCAAAAGCATAATAATAAAAAAATTTTATGTGGTTCAACCAAACCCAAAAATTAGCCTAGTCCACTCTTAGTCACCCTAACTAGGAATTCACTAAATAAAATGATATTACAACCAAACTCCCATACTTTCCTACACCTAGCAAGTACAACCCCAACACATACTTTTATATACTAGGCAAGTACAACCCCAACATATACTTTCCTATACTGGGAAAGTACAACCCCAACAACAAATTCAGAAGAACAATAAAAAGAAGATTCAACTTGAAATATCTAACTCTCAAATTTTAAAATAACTTTTCACTCAATCCCACTAAAAAATATTAAGACAAATAAGATTGAAGAGCTAAAACTTATATTTATATTTGGTTAGAATGAATAAATTTAAAATTTTTAAAACACTATGTGCAAAAGGAAAACATGAAGATTAAAGCACTTGCATAAAATGTGGGATGATCGTATTGAAAATAAATTCAACAAACCAAAATTTATAAAAGCCTTATGAAAGTAAAACCAATTCAATCAAACCAAAGAAAAATTATTTCAAATATTTTTGAGGAAGAATAAAAAAAAGATTAAGAGAATATTTTGACAATAAAGCACATAAAATATTTCATTCAAATCAAGCTAGTGAACTAAATTATTCAAGAGAATAAGTGAAAGCAATTTTTATACTAAAGTCCTTTATGTGTATGTAATGAGATATATGACTTAAAATTTTCTTTTCACCATAAAAGAGAAGCTTGAAGGATGTTAAAGTTAATCTCCACTTAAAGATTTGTTAAAGATGAGAAGAGAGGAGAAGAACTTTTGCACTTCAATCGAAGCAAGCTCCAAGATGGGTTTCGGCCAAGGTGTTTGAAAAGAGGTTTTGCACTTATGATTCAAGAAAACAAATTGCAAGAGTTTAGCCTTAGAAGAGAGAAGCAAGAGATAAAGGAGTCATGAGATCATCACTTTAAGTAGAGTTAGGATAAATAGAATTTCAACCAAACCAAAGAGAAGAGGAGGGAAAGTTTAATAAGGAAAGTATTTGATTTCAAACAAATGAGCACATGCAAAATAAATTCAAACAAAAATATTTGAATTTTAGCAAAAAGAAAGGGGGAGAGAGAGAGAGAGAGAGATGAGGGAAAATAATTAATCAAGTCAATCAAATACAATTAAGGGAATATATTCCATTGATTTTCGGCCAAGCACGAATAAAAGAGAAAGATAATTATTTTAGCAAGTTATTGAATTTAGAATAATTGAACACATGATTTAAATTTTGAATTTAATTGAATTCAAATGCAATGAGGTTGGCCATGTAGGAGTGGAGGTAATTATTTTGAATTCACTTATCATAAATAAGCTCTCCTTAAGTAATTAAAGGATCAATTAAAGAAGTTATTTAAAATAATTTAAACTTAAAATAAATTGAAGATCAATTATCCATGGAATGACCAAAAAGTTTCCAAAAGGATTTCAATCATGATTTATTGAAAACACATATGAGAAATAAAAACTTAACTAAATTTATTTATAGGAGTTATGGAAAGTCATATAATTAAAACAACAAAATACTTCAATAAAAATTCGAGATAGAATTTGGCGAATAGGTCTTCAAAAAGAAATCAAGCTTCATTTAATGCATTTGATCATGAATAAATTATGGGAGATAAATTTACATAAGATTTGAATTTATTTAAATAAATAAAATTACTCCAAAAAAGAAATACAAAGAGGGCCAGCCATATATTTCCTAAATTGGAAATCCAATTTTGGAAAATGCATAAAATCAAATTTATATTAAATTTAAATTTGAACTAACCTTGATTAATTCATATCAATTCAGTTAAGATGAATTTTAATAAGCATTGGGTTGGCCACAATGATCCATAAAAGGATATAAATCAATTTAGCAACTTATGGTAAGAACAATTTAAAATAAAATCCAAAGTCATTTTAATTTTAAAATTCAAACAAAATGAATTTTAAAAAACTCAAAAATTAAAAGAAATATTATTGCAAGGATTTCCATAAAGTCAATAATATTTATCATGCCAAAACCATAGAAAAATTCGGCCAAAACTAAACTAGGATGATAATTTTGATAGAAGAGAGAAAATTCAATGATAGAAGAGAGAAAAGGAATAATTAGGATAATTCAAGAATAATTTCATTCTCATGCAAAAAATGAATGGATAATTAGTAAGACCAAGCATGGAGATAACTAAATAAAGTGTGAAATAAATCTAATACACTTTAAAATGTAATGGATAATGCTTGAACTCATGTGAGTTCTCAAATTATCCAAAAATAATAATTTAAAGAATAATTGAAAATATCATGCAAACAAAATATAAAAAATTATGCAAAAATTCAAATGAATGATTTAAAATTAAATCATTATTTATATATTATTGATCTTTTATTTATCTTATTATTGCATAACCTAGGGTGACTCCCAAACTTCCATCACCCAACTGATCTTTACTATCCAAATTTGACTTAGCATATGAGTCTTCTTAAAACACTTGAAATGAAACATTGGTTACATCCAATCACATGTTTGTTATCATCAAAATTATTTGCATAAGCAACAGGACTCATGGAGTCAACAATCTCCCCCTTTTATGATGACAAACCTATGTTGGTAGTGTTTAAAGATGAAGGTATAATGTGATCTTTCATCTTTATTTAAGTGAAGATTTATTTAAATAATATACAAACTTTTGTAAACAATGATTAAACATACTACAAACAATTGAAATGAAAGCATTTAGCAAAGTAAAATTACATAGCTAAAGAAAACATGTAGTAGTAACAAAACAAAATAACTTCCCCTAAATCTATGGATAAAAAATAATTTTAAAAATAATTTTTTATTTATATTTTAAAAAATAAGAATTTTTAAAAGACCAACATACATATTTTTTTCCCTTTAGTAGCATTAATAAAATTTAAACTAGTAAAATGTTCTAAAAATAAATTTTATTTAGATAGATAAATCCAACAGGCCAAACATATGTCTTAAAGTACAAAAGTGTTCTTCAAGTAAAGGTTTTGTAAAAATATCAATAACTTGTAAATCAGTACTAATAATTTCAACATTAACATCTCCTTCACAAACATGATCATTAACAAAGTGAAATATAATCTCAATATGTTTGATTTGTGAGTGTTGAATATGATTTTTAGTTAATCAAATAGCAGTAGTGTTGTCACATTTAACAAGAATGTGTTCTAGCCTAATGCCAAAGTCTTCAAATTATTTCTTTAACCAAGAATCTAAATAACACAGCTTTCAACAGTTATGTACTTAGCTTTAATAGTAGAAATAGCAACAAAGTTTTATTTTCTAGAGGACCAAAACACAAGAGAAGATCCTACATGTGCTAGATATGCTTTTTCTATCCATTTTGCAACCTGTAAACACAACATCAGAATAAGCAATCAAGTCACATGACAAGAAATTTTTAGTATCACCAACCTAACTTAGAAGTGCTTATCAAATATTAAAATATATGGGTGACTAAAGTTAGATGAGATTCATTCAAAGCAGCATGTAAATGAGCACACAAACAAACAATAAAAATAATATCAAGCCTACTAGAAGCAAGAAATAAAAGTGAACCTATTATACTCCTATAAAGCTTTTGATCAATGAGTTTAACTAATTCTTCTAAGTCTAATCTAATGAAAGGGCTTTTACTCAATTTGAATCTCTTTATGTCAAACATTTCAATCAAATCATTTGTATACTTAGTTAGATAAATGAAGGTGGTATGTTCTTGTTGCTTTACTTGAAGAACTAAGAAAAAGTTAAGTTCTCCCATCATACTCATTTCAAATTATTTAGGCATCAAAGATGAGAACTCAGCACACAAAGATTTATTTATACTTCCAAACAAAAATATCATCCACATATATTTGCATAATAATCAAGTCATCACCTATGTTTTTAAAGAAAAGGTGGTGTATACTCTACCATTTCTAAACCCATGGTCAATAAGGAAATAACTCAATCTATTAAAATAAGCCCGAGGAGCCTATTTTAAACCATATGGAGCTTTCTATAATTTGAATACATGATCGAGAAAATCAAGGCTCTCAAAACTTGGGAATTGCTCTACAAAGACATCTTGATATATAAACCCATTTAAGAATATAATTTTTACATCCATTTAAAAGAGTTTAAAATCCTTATAACAGGCTTAAATAAGGAGCAACCTAATAGCCTCTAGTCTTGCTGCTAGTGTAAAGGTTTTCTCAAAATCTATCCCCTCAACTTATGTGTATTCTTGTGCAACTAACCTAGCTTTATTTCTAATAATGCATTATGAGTCATTCAACTTATTTCTAAAGACTCATTTAGTTCCAATCATATTATGATCATGGGGTCTATAGACTAATTCCCAAACATCATTCCTAATAAACTGATTCAATTATTCTTTAATAGCTACAATCTAATAATGATCTTTTAATGCTTCATCAATAGATTTAGGTTCAATCTCAGATAGAAAAATAGAATGATTAATCATCTCTTAAAATTATCTTCTAGTTCTAATTCCTTGGGAGGGATCTCCAATAATCAAATCCTTGGGATGATTCGTAATAAATTTTCACTCTTTAGGCAAAGAATCACCAAAATCTTCTTCCAAATTAATTTTCTTAAATTCTTCTACCTCATCCTCAACTAAGTCATGTCTAGGAGAATTTATCAAGTTTTGATCAAATATGACATATACATATTCTTCTATAATCATCTTTCTCTCATTGAATACTCTATAATATCTACCATGTAAAGAGTAATCCAAAAAGATTCTATCATTTGATTTGCTATCAAATTTTTCTAAATATTTTTTCCATTATTCAATATGAAACACTTGCAATCAAAGATATAAAAATGATTCATCTTAGGTTTCTTTCTAAAAAAATTACTCATAAGAGGTCTTATTGAAGATCAGTCTTAAATAAACTTTATTCATAGCATAACAAGCTATATTAACAGCTTTAACCCAAAAAAAATTTAGGTAAGCTTGTTCACCTCATTTTTGTATGAGGTTAACATTTCTTCCGAAGTCATTTTGTTATGACTTCTAATCTTAAATTAGAAGTCTCCAAACAAAGTACCTAGGACACTACATTTAGTGATCTAGTCCTTGGATTAATCTAACTTAATCGATTAAGTTAGATTCAACCCAAATCTTTAACCTAAACATCACCACTCCAAATTTAAAATTTATTAAGCCTAGATTAGAGTTCAATTATGGAACTAAACTTAATTACCTAAATTAAGCTAAGAACCATATCAACCTAAAAAAATTAAAATTAAATCCAAAAAACCCAAATAAATTAAAATTAGAAGCATAAAACCATGACATAAAATTAAATGAATCCAAATCAAAACCAAAGGTCAAAGATTGGTCAACCCTTTTTACATGGGTTTGACTTATGTGGGTCCCACCAAGTCAAATGTTAACCCACAAAAATTTTACCAAATAAAATCATTCCAATTGGTTGGGATGATGATATGAACATGTGTAAACATGAATTTAAAAGAATACAAGTCTAATGTGGCCTTTATTAGGCTAATTAGGTCATTTTTACATACATGAGCCTAAATGGATCTTATTATGTTTAAACGTAAATCAAACTCAAATAAACCCAAATCAATTGCCCAAAATCATTTGAAAATGATTATTGAACATAAACCACCCATCATTAGGTCTGATTTGGCCAATTTGGTCATTAACTTAACTCATTAAGCTCTACTTGGGTCAAATGGGTTCAAAATGAAATAAAATTAGAATTGTTTTATCCAATGCATTCTAAATTGCTTGGATTAACCCAACTGAAAATTAACCACAACATAATTGATTCAAATAAATTATTTTGACTGAATTAAAATCAACCTAAATCTAATTACATCAAAATGGACTAAGCCTAAAGTAATAAATTTTAAAATCTTTAAAACCCTTTGATTAACAAGTTCATTAATGATGAAATGGACACAATCCAAGCATTGATCAAAGGCTAATTTATCAAGTGAGGCAACTTAGATCAAACCAATGAAAGAAATCATTAAATTGCATAATTCACAAGTATTTCAACCTAATCTTCAACTAATTATTTTAGGCTGCAACCAAATCTTTCCCAAACCTAATTAATGTTGATTTGCAACCAACATTAAGCCACTTAATCAACTTCAAATAAATCCAAAGCCAAAGAAGATGTCATGGCAAGTCAAAGGCATGTAAAGCCAAATCCAAACCCTATAACCTCATTCCTATTCCACCTCTTTAGCTTAAGTAGGTGTTGGATGGCTAGTAAGCAATGTAAATAATTTCCAAGGATTATAATCACCCCAGCCAACCAAGAGGAAAAGAAATCAAGCTAAAAGGCTCATGGATTCAATCTCATCTTCACATAGAGCTGTTCCTAAGTGAAACAGAGCATCCCATCACCTTCCCTATTGTGCACAAAGTTAAAACCCATCTTCCCATGATCCCCTCACCACCAAAAGGTTGAAGAACGACCAAAGCTGATGAAATCCAAGTCGAGGTTGGTCTAGGAGGTGATATAGAGAGAGGCAACTCAATTCCTTTGGCACACAAGCTTCCCACACTGTTCCATAGCTATTAGAGTCAATCCCACTGCCAGAGAACATTGGGACCAAGGTATGCCATTAATGACCTCCCTCAAACTTTTGGGTTTGGTACTTTTCAAAGAGAATTTGATCTCAAGTGAGATCAAATTGTTTAGATATCCATGTTTTCATCCAATGATGTATTTGGCATCAAAATCATGCAATTTTGAAGATCAGATCGTCGAAAATCATGCAAAAATGGAAGACGGCTCTCGGCCTCCGCCGTCACCATTGGGGACATAATCTTCACCGTTTGTTCCTTTTAAAATGAATGGATGGCCAAGATCTAGATCGATCTCTAATTAAAACCAATAAGAAGAACCACAGGTCGAATCACGACCATCCGATCTTCGATTGGATGGTCAATAATTAACCCATGTGCATCACCTTTTTAACGCAAATCCACGTGGATGCCGCATGGCGCGATGACGTGATGCCATGCCACATTGGATCCACATGGATCTGACGCACCTAAGTGAAAATTTAGATTTTTTGAATTAAATAAATCAAGAAAAATGCATAAAAACTTAAAAAAAATCATATGAAATTAAATATAAATCCAAAAAAAAAAATGCAAACTTAGATTTTGTGGATTCCTCTTGATGAGAGGAATCCATTAAAATTAAAATCCCCAAATTATTTTGGCTATTTTGGCCTTAATTTAAGTTTGAATGGAAATTTTTGAACCCTAATTAATCCCAAACAAATAATCAAATTGAAATGAAACTTTGGGGAATTGAAACTGATGTTAAGACACATTAGATAAATTATTTCATAATTTATTGATCAATAAATCTTAATGTTGGAAATTTTAAACCCTAAACCCTCATTTTTTATGAAATGAATGATAGAAATTAATAAAACTAATTTAAAACATCATAATACATCATAATAAACATAAATATGCCATTGAAACATAATAAATCACAAGATGGCTTAATTAGGCCATTAATTAAAATAATTAATTCAATTAATCAACCTAAACTTAAATAAATCACAATAAATCAACCAGAAACTCAAAAATTATGAATGAATTTTCTTTAGATGCATATTCCAGGGGAGAATCAAAGAAAAATAAAACCCCAAAATAATTTTCACTAAGTTAAGCCTAATTTAAATTTTAATTAAATAATTAAAACCTTAATTAGACTTTAATTATACATCTGATCAAAGTGAAACTTTAGTGAAATCAAAATGGTAAGGAACCCCACTTGTCATAAAAATTTCCAACCCATTTAATCTCTAGATTGAGAATAATTAAATTTCCAAGCCTCTAGGCCAATTTAATAAAAACATTAAATAAAAAATCACCAAAATTATAAAATCTACAATATAAATTTAAAACATCATAATTGAAATCAGAACATTTAAATAAAGTACCTAAGTCAACTAAAAGCAAAAGAACCCAATTAATCCTAAGTTAAAGATCATGACTAAATGAACATATGAAATTTAATTATATTTAACAATAATAATCTCTTAAACCACATTAATTCCATTTATAAACTAAAATACAAAGTTCATTAACCTCTGAAATTTATAAGTTATCAACATATAAAAATATTAAAACTATTTAGATTAACAAATGAAATGGTATAATGCAAATATGAAAGGCTAATTGTAATTAAACTTTAAGCTAGGTTGAATTAAACTTAAAATGACAAAGTAACACAAACAAAAATTAATACACAAGGGAATAGCCTTTCTTTAAATTTCTTTAAGTCATGAAAAGGAAAAATTACATTAGGCTAAGTGTTCTTTCCAAATGACATAATGATCATTCCCTTCAAATTGATTAAAATAAATTGAACCATTCCATAATGTATGAAATATACAATTTGGTAATAATCATTTAAGTCTAAATTCATTAACAAACCTTAAAGAATTTTATGAAATGAATAAATTAAAACAAGAAAGAATCATTAATGTAAATGAGTTATAGAATTGAAGAATAATAAATTGAATATAAATTTACTTGAATTGAATGAATGAAATACTTACACCTAAATGTAATGAATAAACTGTATGCATCTTAAAATTACATAAATAAAATGAAAATAAAATAAAATTGTACATAAAGCTTTACCCTAAATCAAAATTAATAAAACCAATAAACAAAGATGAATATTAAATTAAAGAATATAAACATTAAACACCAAATCAATCTAAAGTTATACAAGTAAAACAAATTTAATATACAAGTAAAGAAAACTTCATAATTTAAATTTGAAAAGATATAAATCATCATAATCAATAAAGCAAACATGTAAAGTAAAAATAAATCAAAGTAAGAGAATAAATGATAAATATCAATATCATAATATTATGCCAAATAAATTAAATGAAATTAAAATCACAATAATAAGTGAATTAACTTAAAGAGAAAACCAAATTGAATTCTAATAATAAATGAATTAAACCTCAAGTTAAAATTAATTCAAACTAAATCACAACATTATTGATAAAGGAATAAAACACTAAGTGAAAAGAATAAAGAAATTTAAAACAAAATGAAATAAATTAAACTAATTCAAACCTTTTAAATTTAAAGAAAAGTTCAGTTAAAATACTTAGGGTTTTAGTTAGATTTTTAGGATGAATCTTTATCTTGGAATAAAGATATCCTCCTATTAAGACTTAGGATGTTGAATGGAATGGGCTTCACCCAAAATGGAACTTATTGTATTCTTCATTCTTAAAAAATATATTCTAATTTTAACATAATAAAACATACTAGAAATGAAGGCAAAAATTATTAAATAATTAAATCATTTGAATTGAAATCATCTAAACGTAAATAAATGAATATTCAAAACCAAAAATTGAAACCTAAAAGCCTAGTAATGACTTGCCACACAAACCATTTTTCTTCACACACTAGAATTATAAGTCATTGATCCTAGATTTAAGTTAGGTCATTCTAAGATTTTTTTATAATTTTTTATGATGTTGTGATGAGAATTGCTTCTATTATTTTGTGGTGTACTATTTAAGACTAGATGGCTAGGATTGATTGTCATTAGTATAGATGGTAGGACATTATTTCTAGAATTAACATTATCTTTTGTAGGGGGATGTGTTAAAGAGACTATCATCATAAATAATAATTATAAAATTATTGCTTGATTGTAGGTGCGCTTAAGTCCTTAATCATAGCCCATATGACAGGTGGGCTTAGCAAGCAGCTAATGCTAAGCCCATATGTTTGTGAAATATAACTATTGTGTGTTATTTATATTTTCTTGACATTTATTTTCAAGGGCTTAAGATTTATTTTTAAATTTAAAAATGTAAATTTGAGCTTAAAATTAGGTCAGGATCTATAGGGCCTACGATCAGTAGGAGCAAACCCTATCAAAAGATGGTGAAGAGGTCCTTGAAGAAGGAGATGTTTCTAGAAAGAAGCTCCATATATCTAGACTTGTAGTTCTAGGCGGGGTTGTATAGGGGCAAAGCTTAGTAGCTCATTTTCCTTCCTCCTAGGGTAAACAGTGGTACCTGACTACATTGGCCTATTTTATAAATTGAAATTGGTTTGATTTATTTTGGGTGACCAATTGAATCATCCTGCTTTTCTTGGTTTCTTTCTATGTTATGCTTTTCTGTGATGAATGCCTGGACGTAGGCTCATAAGAAAAATTAATTTTTCTACATAATTACATTTAATCAATTTAAATATAAAAATGATGCAATTCAAAACCTCAAATAAATTAAATCCTTAAGGAATAATTTAAAATCAATTAGAAATAATTCGCACTTAAAATCAAGAAATCATATTACTTTCATACTTGAATTGGACAACTTCTCCCATTGTATATAAAGGGAATTGGACCTATGAGGATGACTAGCTTCTTGAGAAATTCTACCTTTTATTATTGATTTGGCCCATGAATTTCTTCTAATTGCATACCCATGGCCTAAAATAATTATCAAGAAAAATATTAGAAACATGAAAAATGTATATTAGTTAGTACATTTCATACCTTACATTATCTTAGGGATTAGGGAGTGAGTCTAGGATTCTTAGATTCTTTTTTTAAAAATACAATAGGTCAGCCATCGTGCATTCATAAGACTAAGCATCATAAATTTAAAATGTGCTAGGGTGGTGTTAACTGGCAGTATGTCCAGGCGAGTTGTAAGTCTAGAAGAGTAGGGATATGTCAGTTCCCTTAAGTGAGAGGAAAGACTGATAATTCCCAAAATGGAATTAGTTTGAGCATCTGACATGTTTCAGAAGCACTTGTAGATTAGATTCTAAAGCATCCACCTAGGAGTAAGTCTTTAATCCTAGGAATTTCTACAGTCTTGTGTTGCTAAAATCTAAGCCATAGATTTTTAAAAAAATGTCAACTCAAAATACTAATTAAATTCCAAAATTTAAAGCCCAATGATATGATAGTTGAAATTCCAACTAAGCATCCCAATATTAATAAGAATTTTCTACTTCATCTCGTTTGGCTTCCAAAAAAAACTCTCTCCAGTTTGGACCAATCCCAATTAAAAATTCTAAAGATCAATCCTTTGAAAACCAACTTAGAAATCTTTAGAAATAATGATTTATTTCTTTAATTGAGAGTATTCTTAAGAAGAGACCCTTCTTAAGATGTAATTTACTATAAAGGCTTGCCTCTATAAGGAACTATAAATCTAGTTTAAAATAAACCCTATTCTACTTTTTTTTGTAGTTCAGGAAAAAAATCTCTGGTACATGAAAGACCCATTAGCCTTAGGAGTCCTTTATTAAATGACCAAATCCATTATAAGATAACATGTTTATATTCCGAGATAATATATTTATTCCTTAATGACACATTTGATCATCTAAATAAGAAATTCGTAAGATCTATGTGGTGTTAACCAAATTTGTACTCATCAAAGATATAATTATCCAACATAACTTTAATCAATTCAATCAAAATCTTATTTTTTTTCCTTTTTATAATACCATTTGGCTGAAGAGTTTGTAGGGAATTTTTATTTGAAACACCTCGTAGATCTTGAGGGTATTTATTTAGGTAATCAAAAATGCCATTAAAGGATAAATATATTATCTCAAGAGATAAAAATATTACCATATAATGGATTCAATTACTTAATAAGGACTCCTAAGGCTGATGGATCTTCGATGTACTAGAGATTTTTCTACTGAATTATATGGCAAAGTAAAATAGGGTTAATTTTAGTGCAAGATTTGCAATTCCCTATGAAGGCAAGCCACTATAGTTAATTACATTATATGAATGAAGGATCTCTTTCTAAGAATACTTTCGATTAAAAAAAATAGATTTTTATTTCTATGGATTTCAAAGCTTGTTCTAAAAGGATGGTTAATTTGGAAATTTAATTCAGAATGCTTCAAAGGGGGAAGAGTTCTTTTCTAAATCCAATAGGGAATAAGTAGAAAATACTTTTAAATAGTAAGAATCATAGTGAGCATTTTGACAATCCTATTACTAGTCTTTACAAATTTGAGGTTGAATTTATTATGATTTGAATTAATATTTTATTATAAATCTAGGACTTAGATTCTAGTAAAACAAAACTATAGAAATTCTTAATGGTTGAAGACATATTCTAGTAGAATGGTTCAGACCCCAAGTTTAAAAATGCATCTAACATAAGTCAAAGGGTTTATCTAATGTACTTTTTTTAGGAATTGATGATTGTTTTCCAACCAAAAGAAAAATGAACATATCCCTAATTCTTTTAGATTTTCTAACTTGTCTAAAGGGTTGTCATCTAATAGCACCTGGCGATTTTAAAAATAATGAATTTGGTCTTATGTATGTAGGATGGCTAGCTTGTTGTATTTAAGCAGAAAGCTAATAGCCTAACTTGTTATAAAGTTATGGCACCCAAGAGGGGCAGGGGTGTGAATTAGGTTTTTAAATATATTTAAATTAAAAGTTAATTTGAATGATTTATAGAAACTTAATTATAAATGATTATTCTTTAAAGAACCATAATAATTAATAAGCAACAATAAAGAAAAGTAAAGGTGCAAGAAAAGAAAAAAGAGAACACAGAGATTTTTATGTTGTTCGACCAAACCCCAGAAATTGGCCTACGTCCATGCCTAGTTACCCAAACTAAGAATTCACTAAATCAAAGTTGAGATTATAGAAAATCTCCCATACTCTTCTTCATGTGAAAGTACAACCCAACAATGTACTTTCCTACACTGGAAAGTATAACCCAATACCATAATTTTTTACATGGGAAAGTTCAACCCCAAAAAGGTATAACCCCAAAAAAGAACAAGAAAGAAGTGAAGAGATATAAAATTCTAACTCTCAATTTAAAAATAGTTTGCCCTCGTAACCCAACTAAACCAATATAAAGGCAAGTGATTTAAAAGGAAGAGAGTTCACTTCTTTATTAATTAAGATTAAAGTTAATGTAAGACATTAAATGAAATATTAAATGTAAGTTAGTCTTTAAAGAAGTTTGATTTAATTTAAAAATATGAAAGCTTGAAATTAAAATAATTTGAATTAATAATTTAAAACACCACATAATAAATAAGTGATAAATTAAAGCAAATAATATATGTAATCCTATGATATATAATGAGCAAGTTGATATAAAAACCTAAGGCAAAAGTTCACTTAAGATCTTTCACAACAACAAGATAGTATGCAAGAGAAAGAAAAAGATTTGTAATTGTAAACTTGTAAATTACTTGAATGCAACTTGAAATCAAACACAAAATATCTTCCACTTAAAGTCTTATGAAAATGAAAGGAGAGGAAGAGAACTTTAAAATCTAATCCTTAACCAATTAATTCAAGTAGATTATCCAAGATGAGATCTTCAATCATTAATAATTTTTCTTCATGAAAGCCATTATCATATGGATAGGCCAAGAAGAGAAACAAAGTGAGATAAATAACTTTGCACCTTAAAAGATATGTAAGAACCTTTAAAACTTTTGGCTAAGGAGTGTTTCACCAATCCTTTAAGCTTTCCCAAGCAATCTTTTATTGAAATTTTTGGCTAGGGTAAGATGAAGAATAATGAGAGTTATAGCACTTGAATCAAAAAAAATATCTCCACTTGTATCATGAGGTCGGTCTATAGTGGAGAATAATTAGAAAGCCTTTCCCTAGATTCAAATCCACTTTAAATAGAAAAGGAAGAGGCTAGGGTTCTTCCAAGCATGAAGATATTGCAGGGAAATTTATTTTGGAAAGGATTTGATTTAGATTTTATAAATTCAATCAATCTATAAAGGATTTGGTCCCTAATAATTTTGGTCATGAGATAAAGAGAGGGAAAGTATATTAGGTAATAAATTGAATTTGAATTCAATTTGATATGAGTAATTTAATAGGCCAGCCAATGAGAGAACTCATTTTTAAAGAAAAAATTCAAAGTTTGAGTAAAGATTTCAATCAATTCATGAGGGATACCTATAAGAGAATTTTGGCCAAAGAGGATATGGAGAGAGAGAGAGAGAGAGAGAGAGAGAGAGATAGAGATCAAATAACATAATTGAAGTTTTTAGAAATTCATATTAAGGTGATCGACCATTAGAGGAAAAATTAGATTTGGAAGAATTTTGAATTACAAATGGCATTGAAACATAAGCAAAAATTAGAATTGAATTAGAGTTTGGATTAAGAGGATTTGCTATAATAGAATAAAATCAAGATAAGAATTAATAACTAGGATTTACCTTAACATTACAATTTTCATAATCATTTAAATTTTAAAATGATGGTCAGCCAAGGAGAAATTCTAAGTAGGGATTTAACATAATTTAGGTGCATGATATGATGAAGATAATAAATTAAATACAGTAAAACTTGTTCTTTGTCACTATCTGATTCTAAAGTAATCTCAAACCTTATTGAGGCATTTTTCTAGTTGGAATATTCATCAAAATTAGATTCCAAGTCAAAATGAATCACTGGAGGTTCTTTTTCTTTTTTTTTCTTTTCCTTTTTCTTTTTTTTTTCTTTTTTTTCTTCCTCCTTTTCTTTCTTTTTCTCTTTTTCATTTATTGTATTATATTGTGCCTCAATAATGTTAGATTCTATATAATCATATTTTGGCTTCTTAAGCATGTAGTAAGCTGCATCTTCATAGAGTTCAATCTCATGAAAGACGAATGGTTGTATGTCACCTATTATAATGTATTTTAAACCATCCCTAGTGTATTTGATTCACTGGTGGAGTGAATATGGAACTACTTTATACTCATGAATCCAGGGTCTGCTTAAGAGGGCATTAAAGGATGTCTCTAAGTATATGATATGGAACTTAGCTTCAATTTTCAATCCTTCTATCTCTAATAATAAAGTGATTGAACTTAAAGCCTTTTCACCAATTTCATTAAAGTCCCTCAGTAGAATTTTATCTGAATTGAGCCTTTTGGTATCGATCTTCAAGAAAGATAATGTTCTAGAGTTCATAATGTTGACTAATGCGCTAGGGTCTAGAAAACTCTTGGCATTCTAATGTTTTCTAATTTTATAGAGATGTAAAGGGGATAGTTATGATCAATAATGCTAATCTTTAAAGTAAATCCTTATTAGAAAAATTAACTCTTGGGATCTCTTTAAAGTAGCAAGCCACATCTGTGGAAGTTGCTACTAGTTGGGTTAAGCATATTTCAAGATTAAGTAATGCTTATATTAATGATTCTCTCATTTTTTTTTGAAAGAATAACATCATCATAAATACTCAGCCTAGCAGAAAGTTTTTTGAGATATTCTAAAATGTTGAAGTTAACCTTAGGAACTTTTGGCTCGACTACTATTTCTTTAGGTAAAGGTTCTGGATTTGAGCTTTGATCCATAATCTACTTTTCTTTATCCTCAAGAGGAGAAGAAAGGCGAGGTGGTAAAACTCTTCCATTATAGAGATTTACTTTAGTAATATCTCCAAGGGTTGTGTCAACCTAATCCTCATCTTTAACATCCTTGTCATGGATTGATCAGAATCTAATACCTCTATGTCTATGATAAGAGGATCACCTTGTTGGTCCTCCATATGAACATCAATATCTGATCCTGGTTCATACAACACATCATGAGAATTTTCTTTTTTTGTTACTTTTTTTTCAACATTTTTAATAATATACTCATCAGAAATAACATAAATATAAGAGACACCTTCAGAGGTGGACCATTTTATTTATCTTTTCAAACTAAGTACAAAAAGATAAAGGCATATAAGATTTTTCCTTTCCATCTTTATCATACAAGATTCTATCGCATACAATAGATATCCCTTCCTCACCACACTCTTCTGTCTTCTGTGTAGCTGACGATGATGAATTAGGTAGAGGTGGAACTTATACTTCAGACTCTAGTGGATCAATCTAAATGATCTTCCTCTGAGTCTTCATTTGTTCCTACATAGCATTTTTAAAAATTTTCATCATATATTTTCTTAAAGAATGGGATAAAGCTACATTCCATCCATCTGTAGAAGGAGTACTGGAAGAAGAGTTACCTATAATAACCTTAATGGACCATTGTCCAGGGTCTATAAGGTATTCCTTCAATATAATCACAAATCCCTTCTTGTAGTTTCTTTTAAGCTAGTCTTTAAATGTAAAAGAGTTTTCAATGGTATGCCCTAACATCAGATGATATGGATAGTAGTTAAAATCATTTACCTTTTCAACTTCCCCTGGCCTTTTTGGGTCGGGGAGTTTAAAATTTGGCATCTTTTTAAAATTTTTAAAAATTTTCTTCACCGTCGCTTTTTTGAATGAATAAGTTTGGTTCATTCATTCAAAAAAAGGGTTGGTTGGAATTTTCTTAGGGGATGATGACATTTGCTGGTATGGTGGCTTGAAAGATAAAGGTTATTCTAACTATATCTACATAGGAGCTTTTCCCCTATCCACCGTAAAGACATTGCTTTCTTTCTTTTCTAGAAGCTTGTTTGGATTGTTCTACAAAAGAATGATCTTTTAGGAAGGTCATCCTAGGGGCTCTTTCTTGTAGGCTGAAGGCTTTATTTAGAAGTTTCTCAAAAGTATTGATTGTAAAACCTTTTAATAAGAAGAAAATGGGACCGTGGATATTCCTAAGGAGAATCTCAATAGCTTGCTACTCTTGTAATTAGGGCTCGCACTTGAGACTGAGGATTTTCTATCTCAAGATATAATCCACTAGTGATTCACCGAGCTTTTGTTTTTCCACCACCAGATCACCTAGTGATGTGGTGTTGAGTGTCTGTGAATCTCTTTATGAGCATGCCCTCTAGTTCACTGAAAGTGTGCACTGAACCATTAGGTAAATTAGCATACTAGTCAAAAGTGAATCCGCACAAACTGCTAATGAACCGCCTAAATAATAAAGCATCACTCCCTCCGACATTGCAACAGCTTGTATAGAAGTGAGCCAAATGTTGTTTGGGGTTATCAATCCCATCAAATACTTTAAAGGAAGGAGGTACAAATCCTTTGGGGTAGGGAACAGAATCATATTCCTCATGATAGGGTCTTTCCTTCAGAACCAAGGTTGTGCCTCATGACTATGCAAGGACTTCTTTTACCTGTTGCTCTACTAATGATTTTAGTTTAAGTACTCTTCCAAACCAAACCTCAAGTCATCTGTGGGATTTGGTATGTCAGACTGATCAATCTGGTGAAGCCTTGAATAGGAGGGATCATGCTTCGAAGTGATTTCATAGTGGCAATCATCTCCTCCATCCTCTTTTCCATTGATGCAATTTGATCATCCTTCTTTTGAATTTGAAGGATGAGTTGTTGAGTAAGATCAAAAGTGGGATTTTTTGGTGATTCATCCTGCTCTCTCTTTGATGATCTAGTTTTTACCATGTAGATATGAGCTACAGGTAGTCTTGAATCATCATCTAGTAGATCATCTTGCTCTAAATCATAGTGCTCATGCATTCTTTTTCTTTTTTTTTCTTTTCTTCATCTTCTTTGATAATAGTTTCTATTTTTTTATAGATGAAATGGAGTACCACTATTGTTGAGAATGATATCTGATTTGTCACCATATCCATGGGTCCTATTTTAGATCCTTTGCCTTTTACATCATCTTGAGGAATAGGAACTTCTTCAAGGGTGGCTCCTAAGCCAAGGTGACACTCATCAATAGTCTCCCTAACATAAGGAGATGGATGAGGAGACTCCATTTCCTTACTAAAAATATGATGAAAAAGTAAAAGATATGCTATGCTAGAGATAAGTCTCTCTAGATTTAGATAGTCAAAACTTCCTAACATAAACTCTCTTATTTTTTTTTCTAGAAAGGATCCTATCTCTCCCTAGACTAACAGGCTGATCTTTATACCATGTCAATGATTGTCCAGGGTGATGGTATCACTCTAGTACTCAAAGAATAAGATAAGAAGACTTCCTTCTATCAATAATGACTGCCTTCCCCTTCCCTTTGTAATGGGAAGTGGAAGGTCTACCTAAGGGTTCTTTTCCTAGGCTTCTCGATGCATGATCCTTCATGACCCTTAATAACTCATCCTTAGTGTATAAGGAGGGTCCAAGGATTCTATGAAGGATCTGATTTAGCCTACCATGAGATTCTTTATTTAACAACTTGAAACTTTTCTTTTCTTCATACACAAAGGGGCAAGGTGGAGAACTCGCAATTCTAGACACATCCTCCACCCCTTAGGTAGTAAATAAGAGATGATATATGCTTCCACCTAAAATAGGGGAAGTGTCTGGGAGGCTAAAACCATCCCTTGCCCTAGCTAATTCCATATCTAGCATTTCTTTTTATTGCAGTCCCTGAGGGCTACCCTCCTAAGCCTTCTAACCCTTTTTTTTACTCTTTGTCATCTCAGATGGCTCAAAGGTGGAACCTACCTCAAAAGTGCTAGATATTAAAGGAGCAGGCAATGTCTTCGAAGTGTGCATCTTTACTTTCTTCTTAGTAGGACCCTATTGGATCCTCTAAGTAACCTGATCAATAACATTCCTACTTTTAGTGGGAGTAGGAGGAGGTCTACTAGAAAATTCCAGGATGGGTAGCTTGTCTTTAAGTGCTACGTCAGTAATAGGAGCAAGAGTCACTCTATTTGTAGTAATATTCAAATTTTCAAAACCAGCTCCAAATTTAATGATGGAGTCATTAGCTGGTCGGCTACTATCCATGGAGAATTTTATCCTAGATGTAGCAGCAAATATTAGTTATCAAACCATTTATGTTTACAAAAATAATTTTAAATGAGAATTATTGGATTATAATGTAAAATAACTAAAATGTAGTCAAAAGAAAGACTTTTGATCCATTACGGAATTTTGACCAACTTTATGGCTAGGATTTTTTTATTTTATTTCAATAGATATTTTTCTTACAAATTGAAGAATTATAAAATCGTTTGACTTAATTTCCATGAATGGGATAGTTCTATATTCTCTCTTTTGATGCTCTACCAAGGGTGAAATGGATAGAAATTCAATGGGATGAGACAATATTGACCCATGTAAACATAAGTACATCGATGATTATAGAAATAATAACTTATTTCTAAACATGGAGAGAGGAACAAATCCCTAGTGAAGTCATGATAAAAATTTGTGGAGAAAATTTGTGACACCACATAGAGTTTAGGATTTCTTATTCGGATGATCAAATACAACATTAAGAAATAAGCATATTATCTCAGAAGATAAACATGTTTTCTTATAATGGATTATATCATTTAATAAAAGACTTCTAAGGCTAATGGGTCTTTTATGTACAAGAGATTTTTCCCATGAACAACTTGGAAGATTTATTTTAAATTGGGGTCATGGTTCCTTATAGAGGCAAGCCCCTATAATTAATTACATCTTAAGAAGGGTCTCTTCCTAAGAATACTCTCAATTAAAGAAATAAGCTATTATTCCTAAATATTTCTAAGATGGTTTTCAAAGGATTGCTTTTTGGATATTTTAATTGGGAATGCTTCAAATTAGAGAGAGTTATTTTAGAAGCCAAATGGGATGAAGTAGGAAATATCTATTGATATTGGGATGCCCAGTAGGCATTTCAACTATCTTGTAATTGGGCTTTCAATATTAGAATTTAATTTAAATTTTGAGTTAACATTTTCATAGAAGTCTAGAACTTAGATTCTAGCTACATAAGATTGCAGAAATGCCTAGGGTTGAAGACTTACTCTAGGAAGAATGCTTTAGAATTTAGTCTACATGTGCTTTTCACACATGTCAGATGGTCATCCTAATTTTATTTTGGTAATTATTGGTTATTCCCCTCACTTAACGGAAACTAATAGATCCCTGACTTTTCTGGACTTACAACTCGCTCAGAGATGGATGCCAGCTAACACCACCTAAGTGCATTTTAAACTCATGATGCCAAGTCTTATGAATGCAAGATGATTGGGTTGTTATATTTTTAAGAAAGGAATCTATAAACCTAGACTCACTCCCTAATCCTTAAGATAATGTGAGGTATGAAATACATCTCACTAATGCACATTTTTTAGATTTTTATGAATTTTGACTCGATAATCATTTTAGTCCGTAGGCATACAATTTATGCCTACATGGTATGGAATTAGAAGAAAATCATGGGTCAAATCAATAATTGAAGGCAGGCTTTCCCAAGAAGGCAATCATTCTCACAAGTGAGATGCCCCTTACGTGCAATGAGAGAAGTTGTTCAATTCAAGGATTGGAGCAATATAATTGCATGATTTTCAAGAGCTAATTGGTTTCTAATTAATTTTAAGTTATTCCCTTAGGCTTTATTTATATTCTGCTTTGAATTGCATTTTTTTTATTTTTAAATTGATTAATATTAATTGGGTAGAAAATTTAGTTTTTCTTATGAGCCAACATCCAAGCATTCATCACAAAAAAAGCACAATGCAGAAATAAAGTTAAAAAGTAGGTTTATTTTATTACGCACCCAAAATAAATCAAGTCAATTTAAATTTATAAAATAGGCCAATGCAGTTGGGTACTATTGTACACCTTGAAAGAAAGGAAAATGGCCAGCTAAGCTCTGCCCTTATATAGTGAGGCCTAGAACTACTAGTCTAGATCTATGGGTCTTCTTTCTAGGATCATCTCCTTCTTTAGTGACCTCCATTGGGCATCACATGGGACCTCTACACCATCTCCTAGTAGGGTTAGCTCCTGTTAATCCTACCCCCCATAGATTCTAACCTAACTTTAAGCTCAAATTTACATTTTTAAATTCCAAAATAAATCCTAAGCCCTACAAAACAAATGTCAAAAAATACAAACATCACATAATAGTTATATTTTCAAACATATGGGCTTAGCATTAGTTGCTTGCCAAGTCCACTTGTCCTATGGACTATGCTAAGGGACTTTTCTGCACCCGCAAGCAAACAATAATTCAATATTTTTTATTTATGATAGTAGTCCTGTTAACACAGTCCTTTGTACATGACAATGTCAGTTCCAGAAATAATGCCCTACCATCCAAACTATCGGTAATCAATCCTAGCCATCCAATCTAAAATAGTACACCACAAAATAATAAAAATAATTCTCATCACCTAATCCAAAAAATCATAGAAAATCACAGAACATCCTAATCTAAGTCTAGGATACATGACCTATAATTCTAGTGTGTGAAGAATAGGGTTTGCATGGCAAGACATTACTAGGCTTTATAATTTTTATTTTTATTTCTTTAGTTTTGAATGTTAGTTTATTTACCTTTGGATGATTTCAATTCATATTATTTAGTGATTTTTATCTTCATTTTAGGTACAGTTTATTATGTTAAAATTAAATTATGTTTTCAAGAATGAAGAATACAATAGGTTCTATTCTAAATGGAACCCATTCTATTCAACACCCTAAATCCTTCTAATAGATGATATCTTTATTCTAAGGTAAAGAGTCATCCTAAGGATCTAACCAAAATCCTAAGTATTTTGATTGAACTTGAATTTAGAGGGTTTGCCTTAATTCAGATTATTTCATTTTGATTTATATTTATTTATTCAGAATTTTATTATTTTGGTTTAAATTAAGTCAATCTATTTATTATTATGAATTAATTTGATTTTTCTTTAAGTTAATCCATTTATCATTATGATTTGATGTTCTTCTAATTTCTTTGATTTAAGATTGTGATATTGATATTTATAATTTATTCTTTTAGTTTGATTTACTTTATATGTTTACTTAATTGATTATGATGACTTATATCTTATACTAAGTTCATCTTTGATTTAATATTTATGTTTGTTTGCTGACTTTACTATATTTGATTTAATTCAAAACTTAAATATAGGTATTTTCTCTATTCAAGTCAAGTTAATTTCCTTTTCATTAATGTGAAACTTTGAAGTCAATTTCATTTATTTATTTTCATTAATGTTCATTAACCTAAACAAAGTTATATTCAATTTATTGTGTTTAAGATTATTCAATTTATTAAATTCTACTTTTATAACTTATTTTTATTAATGATTCTTTCATTATGGAATAGTTCTATATTGTTGTATTTAATGATTCCAAATTGCACATTATGAAAGGATTTCATTTATCTTAATTTCTTTAGAACAAAAGAAATGATATTTATGTCTTTTGAAAAGAACATTTATTTTAATGCAGATTTATTCTATGACTTAATACATTAAAAGGATGGTTATTTCTTAGTTTATTAAATATGTTATGTTACGTAATCATTTTAAAATTTTAATTCGGTCTAACTTATGGGTTTAATTACACTTAACCCTTTTTTATGTTCACATTTCATTTTCTTATGTTTTCATACTTATCCTTTTATATTCACATTTATACCATTTTATTTCCTTATGTAAATGAAATTAATGCATTTATGTATTGACACTTTATATATTTCAAAAATCAATTATAGTTTTATATTTCATTTTATAAAATGAAATTATTATGATTTAAAGACTTATAATAATTAAATATGATTTAAGTTTCATATTTCCTTTAGTTATTATCTTTAACTTAGAGTTATTTGAATTCTTATGTTTTTACTTGACTTATATATTTTATTTAAGTATTTTGATATTAACTATAATGTTTTAAATTTGTATTACGAATTTTATAATTCCTATAAATTTTTTGATTTAATATTTTCTTCTAAATTAACTTAGAGGCTTAGAAATTAAAATACTCCCAATCCAAAGGTCAAATGAATTTGAAGTTTTTATGGTAAGTGGGGTTCCTTGCCTATTTGATTTCCATAAATTTTACTTTGATCAGATATGTGATTAAGATATAACTAAGATTTTAATTTTTTTTTTATTAAAACTAAAATTATGCTTAATTTAAAGAAAATTATTTTAAGGGTTTTATTTTTCCTTGAAACCCTTTGAAATATACATCCAAAGAGGGTTTATTAATAATTTTTGGTGCTCTAGTTGATTTATTACATTTTATTAAAGTTCACATTGATTTATTGAATTAATTAATTCAATTAATGATGTAATTAACTCATTTTATTAATTATTATGTTCTCGTGGATTTAATAGTTTATTTATGATCATTAGAGTATATTAAGATGTTTTAAATCATTTTGATCAATTTTCATCATTTATTTAATTTATTAATAATTAATTTTATGAAAATTAAAGCTTAGGGTTAAAAATTTCCAATATTAAGATTCACTACTCAATAAATTATGAAAAATTTACATGATGTGTGTCTTAATATCAATTTTAATCCTCCAAAGTTTCATTTGAATTGGATCATTGGGTTGGGAGTAATTAAGGTTTGAAATGTTTCATTCAAACCTAAATTAAGGTTAAAAGAACAAAAAATAATTTGTGGGTTTTAATTTTAATGGATCCCTCTCATCAAGATGAATCCATAGAGCCCAAGTTTATAATTTGTGGATTTATATTTAATTTTTTTATAATTTATTGAAGTTTCTTGTATTTTTCCTTAATTTTTAAGTAAATAAAACCTGATTTTTCTATTTGGCACGTGTGATCCACATGGATTCGATGTGGCGCCGCTTTAGATTTGGCGCCATGTCATTGTGCCACGTGAGATCTGATGTGGATCCGTGTATAAGAGGTGGTGCACGCAGTTTGATTACGAACGGTCATGACTCGAGCCGTGGATTCCCTTATCAAATTTAATTAGAGATCTGGCTAGATCTCAATCATCCATTCCATTTAAATGGAACAGACGGCGGAGATTACATCTCCTCCACCGAAGTTGGAGGCTGAGAGCCGTCCATCATTTTCAAGTAAATTTAAATAAATCTGACCATTGAAATAGCACAATTTTGATTATAAATCAATCAGTGAATGAAAATGAAGGGATCTAAATGGATTGATGAAAGCTTAAAGTAGTTCATTAATGGCATACCTATGTCTCGGCTATCTCTGGTGGTGGAGTTGACTCCAATAGCTGGGGAACGGTGTGGGAAGCTCTTGTGCCAAAGGAATTAGATTGCCTCCCTCTGGATTGCTCCCTAGACCAACCTCAGTTTTAATTTCGGCAGTGTTGGATGTTCTTTGGCCTCCCACCAGCGAAAATAGTGGGGGAAAGTTTGTTTCTACTTCATGTGAGGTCAAGAAGGTGATGGAAATGTCTCTTGCACTTAGGAAATGCTCTATGTGTGTATCCCCTCTTCGTCATGCATTTTTAGTTTATTTTTTTTCTTCCCTTGGTTGGCTCAGCTAACTACAACCTTTGGGAGTTAATTTCCATTCTTCTCAACCATCTTACATTTGTCTAGAATGAAGAGGTGGAGTAGAAATTTGGTTATGCAAATGGAATTTGGCTTTTCATCCCATTGACTTGACATGGCATTCCTCGGATTTATGTGAAGGATGCTTAAGTTATTTAATTTGGGCTGATAACCATCATTAATTAAGTCTAGGAATGTTTTACTAACATCCTAAGTGAATTAGTAGGAGATGGAATTAACATCTTTCTTGAATTTAGACATTTAACTATTTTTGTATCATTTTAAGTTATGCCACCTTATTTAATAAATTATTCTTAGTTTACTGCTTAATATATATCCATTTAATCATTAATGAACCTTTTGATAAAAAGGTTTCAAGGACATTAAGAGTTCTAGAGTTTTTATTTCAAGTTTAGCCTATTTAAGGTAATTGCATTTAGGTTACTTTTTAATTAAGTCAAATAATTCATTTGGCTTAATCATAATGTGTTTAAGTTTCCATTGGATTAATACAAGTGATTTGAAAAGCGTAGGATCAAACATTTCCAATTTTATTTCATTTGGAACTCATTTGACCCGAATTAAGCTTAATGGGTTAAGTTCGGGTTCATCTGGGTCAAATGGCCAAATTGGTCAATATAGACCCAATAATGGGTTGGTTTATGGTCAACATTCATATTCAAATGAATTTGGATATTTAATTTGTGTATATTTGAATTTGATTTGGGTTTAAGTCCAATAAGACCCATTTAGGTCTTTTTAGGTTAAAAAATTTAATTAGTCTAATCAAGACCATATTAGACTTATATTCTTTCAAGTTCTTGTTTAAGTATGCTCATATTATCATTCCAACTATTTGGAATTATTTTATTTGATCAAATTTTTGGTGGGTTGACCTTTAACTTGGTGGGACCCACATAAGTCAAACCCATGTAATAGGGTTGACCAACCTTTGATCTTTGGATTGAATTTGGATTCATTTAATTATGTTATGATTTTAAGTTTTTGATTTCATTTGATTTGGTTTTTCTTGGGTTTAATTATAATTTCTTTAGGTTTATATTGTAATAAGCTTAATTAAGGTAATTAGGTTTAATTCCCTAATTAAACCCTAACCTAAGCTTAATTAATTTTACATTTAGAGCGGTGTATGTTTAGGTTTAAGATTTGGATTGAATTTAACTAAACCCATTAAGATTAATCCAAGAAGAGTGCACTAGATCATTAAGTGTGATGGCCTAGGTGCTTAGTTAGAAGGCTTCTAATTTAGGATTAGGTGTCCTATTACATGCCTTCGGAAGAAATGTTAACACCATCCAAAAATGAGGTCTACAAATGTGACCTCAGGTGTCCAGACTACATAGCATATGATTGCTAGTTCTGAAAATTTTTGTTTTTATTTCATTTTTTTTATTTTATTCTTAGAATTTATTTAATTTTTCATTAGGTGGTTTCAATTTAAGTGACTTAATTGACTTATGAGTTTATTTATATTTTTAGGTTTACTTTTGCATTAAGGTTGAAATTTAGGTTTTAAGAATGAAGAATAAAATAAATTTCTCTTTGGGTAGAACTCATTCTATTCAATCATCATAAATCCTAATAGAATAAAATTTTCATCCATTCTAAAGGTCAAACTAATATCTTAGTTAACCTATTTTAAGTTCATTTAAATAATTTATTTTAAGTTAGGTTTATTTGAATCTAGGTTGGTGTTTATGTGATTTGATTAGGATTTAGATTCTAAATTAGTGTTTTGTTCTTAAGTTTTATCTTATGTTATGAAAACTTATTTAAAGATTCTTTGTTCTTTTCATTTGAGTTTTATTGATTAATATATCTTAACTTAACTTATTAAGAATTTATTATTTAATTAATTGATTGTCTTAATTTTTCTTTTTAAGGTTTAGAGTTTATGTAATGTTATTAAGATTTGAAGATTTTTTTGTTATTCTATTTCTTTTGCTTTGATTAATATTTCTTTAGTTTGATTTATTGGAATTTAAAATGTTTTTAAAATCTTAGTTAAAAATTATGTTATCATGATTAAGTTTAAAGTGATTTTCTTTCAAATGATTTGATTCATTTATATTTTATATTATTTAATGTTTTAAATTATTTTCATAACTTAGCTTTATATTTAATCTCATGCTTCTTTTGATTTGATTAAGTATTCATTTGATCTTATATATTTTAATTACTTAGTTTATTTGATTTGAATTGATCTCATTTAATCTTTTGATTAATGTTTATGTTTATTAGTGTTTATGTTTATGAATTTGGATAAGTTAATTAATTAATCTTTAAGATGTTTTGGTTTCATCACTTAATAAATTCATTATATTTTAATTTCAAAATTTAAGAGAATTTATTAACTTAGGCATTTTTTTAAATTCATCACTTAGATTAAATTGAATGAAATATTATATGTTAAAGCTTTATTATTTAATTTAACCTATTAAGATGGAGTTTGGTGTATCAAGAAACTTAAGAAATGAGCTACTTTGAGTATCCAACCTAAATCTAGATCATTTTAATTTTCTAAGTTGTGTAAATTTAGTTGGTTTGATTAATCATTATTATTTATTTATATTTAAACTTATGTTATTCATTAATATTAAATGGATTAATGAATTTGTTACATGGGTATGAAATTTAGAAGTTAATTAACTTTTATTTTCAATTAATGAATTATTTATCATTATCTTATTAATTTCATAATTCAATGTTTAGTAATTTCCTATATTCTTAATTATCCCATAAGTCTTGGGTGTGTAATTAATTGAATTCTTGAACTTCAAGAGTTAAGAAATTTTTTATAATTATTATGATGTTTATGAAGATGTTTTAAATTGGTTTCATAAAATTTCATAATTTCTATATTCTTTTATTTATTATTTCATTTAAATAATCCTAGAGATTGAAAATTATATAACTCCTTATTTAGAGATCATGTAGCTTTCAACATTTTATGACAAATGGGGTTCCTTACCAATTTAAATTCTCTAAATTTTCATCTTAATGAGATATGTAATTTAAGATTAATTAGGGTTTTAATTATTTTAATAAAACTTAATTAAGTTTAAATTTGATATAATTGATTAGGGGTTTCAATTGTCTTAAATTCCCCGCTAGAAGATGAATCCATAGAGGGTTTATTTAAATTTGTTAGCTTTAGTTAAATTATTATGAATTTTTAAAGTTTAGATTAATTAATTAGATTAATTAATTCAATTAATTATGTTTTAGATCATTTTGAGTTTATTAAGTACCACAGAGTTCTAATGGTGTTTTTAGGTTCATTAATGTTCATTATAATGATTTGAGTTGATTTTATATTTTTTTTTCATAATTATTTTAATTAATTATTAATTTATTTTATAAAATTAAAGGTTTATGATTGAAAATTTTATATATATATATGGATTTAATTTTCTATAAATCCTAAGAAAATTATCTAAGATATATTTTAACTGTAATTTCAATTCTCCAAAGTTTGAAATTGATTGGATTAATAATTTAAGTTTAATTTGGGTTTGATTATTTTTAATTAACCCAAATTACCAAAAAAATATTGAATAAAAATTAGGGATTTTGGGTTTAATGGTTCCTCTCACTAAGATGAATCTATAGAGCCTTTATTTGCATTTTATAGTTAAGTATTTTATTTTTTTATGATTTTTTGAATGTTTTAGGCTTTTTTGTATTTTTTAAATCCAGAAAATTTGAATTACCATTTTAAAATGGACAGCACCATATGGTGTTGATGTGACACTACTTTACACATGACAGCACGTGATTCATCCATGTAGGATCCATGTGGATCCTGCGTTATTAAACAAGTCACATGGTATTCATTTCGATCATCCGCTCTTCGATCTAACGATCATAATTTCACCCGCGGTTCCTGTGCAGAATTTAATGAATTTATCTAACCAGCTCTCAGCCATCCATTCATAACAAGAGGAGTGGACAGTGGAGATTACGTCTCCTCCATCAATGATGGAGGGTGAGCATCGTCCATTGAATCAGCATGATTTATGGTGATCTAGTTGACAGAATCGCTCGATTTTAATTGTAAATTGATCAACGACTCGCCAAGAATAAATTTTTATGGCTTGATCTCACTTGAGATCAAATTCTCTTCACAAACAACCAAACTAAACTAAAAAATGGGTCAGTTTTGAGGCATACCTCGACGGTGATGATCCTCGGTGGTGGGGTTGCTTCAAACACCTTTGTGGGGATGTGGTATACCTTTGGGTACAAGAAAATGAGTTGCCTACTCACTAATTGCTCTAGAGGCCAATCTCCTCTTATTTCCCGATGGGTTTGGTCAAAATTAGGCTTACCCACAATGTGGGAATCGACGAAGGAGTTAGTTCCTCTTCATTTCACTCGAGGAATATGTGAGTGATATTGAAATACCAATGGAAGGTCTCTCTTTTTTTTTTTTGTTACATATGGTTGAATGCTCTCTTATGGGGAGTTCAAGTATAAATGGGCCATGGTCATTGGCACCCCTAGAGACTAGCTCCAAAAGGTAGTTAACTGATTAGTGTTAATCCCAATCAGCTAGGATGAAAAGTGGAGAAGAAAATAGAGAAAGTGTCTTGGAATAGAGAGAATTTCTCTTCATATTCCACATCACCTTCTATGGTATATTACCTTGCTTTTGGATTGATTTAAAATTTTTGAATTCTATTAATTTTGGCTGCCAATCCTTTTAGACTCATCCTAAACTAAGTCTAGGTGTATTGCAATGTAATTAGTATAGGTTTAAGCTCAAATGCTCACATATGGTCCATTTTGGTTTAGTTTGATTTGAATTAGGCTAAGCATGAACAATTTTTATTATTTATTTATTTGGATTTGAAAATAATTATCCAAATCAAATTTAAGATGATTCATGAGTTAAACAAACTCATTTCAATTGGTTTTAGACAAAAACACCATAAATTAGTTCACTTAAGCATTTGTTCCCTTTGGTTTAGTTGGAGTTTTCCATTTGATGGATTTGAACTAGGTTTAGGTTTTAGTTATGTTATTTAAGTATTTGACATGATTTAGATTAATTAGTTTTATTCATTCGAAGTCAATTTTAAATTTTAACCCACTTTGACATAAATTGGGATTATTGGGTTAACATGGGTTCAATTGAGTCAAATGACCAAATTGATCAAATTAAACCCCATAATTAGTTGAATTATGTTTAATGATGATTTCCAAATAATTTTTTATATTTAATTTGAGTTGATTTTAACTTAATTTTGAGTATAGGTTCAATAGGGTCCATTTAGTCATATTTAGATCAAGTGATAGGGTTCATTTTATGATTTTGAGCCTTTGAAATTATTTAATTTAGTTAAATTTTGGTGGGTTGACTTTTGACCTGGTGGGCCCACATAAGTCAACTCATTATCAAATGTTTGACCACCTTTGACCTTCATTTTGGTTTAATTTTAGGTTAATTTTTATTCATGCATTTACTTTCTTTTTTTATTTGATTTGATTTTAATTTATTTTTATTGTATTTGAATTTCTTTGAGTTTATGTGATTTTGAGCTTAGGTATGCTAATTAGGTTTACCACCTTAATTACCTTAGTCTAAGTTCAATTGGATTTAAGTTTCAATTAGAATCTATTTGATCCAATCATTTATTTAGATTTTAGTTTGGTTTGGGTCCACTTAATCCTATTAGACAAGACTATACCCTAGAAGGACTCACTAAGGCACCAAGTATCGTGTCCTTAAATATTTGAATAGGAAATCCCTAATCTAAGATTGGGTATCCTAATCAATAGGATTGAAAATGATGTTAAACCTCACCCAAAAATGAGGTCAACAAATGGACCCTGAAATGTGTGGTGGGTTAACTAGAGTACATCTCACATATTGGCATTGACCAAACTACTCAATAGATCTTATAAGGATTACAAGCATAAGCCCAAAGGAATTTGAATATGGTTTTAAAGTTTGGAATTTTAATTTTGATTTTAATTTCAAATTTTATTTTGAATTTGATTGTGTAAGGTAGGCATAAATTTTCTTAAATTTGTTTCAATCTGTAATGATTTATTCTTAGAGATATAGATTAACTAATTTCTAAGAAGAATAAAGATCTCATTAGGAAAAGATGCATTGAGTAATCTAATCATAACGTAGCCATGTTAATCAGATAAGATGCCTTTCATTGGGCTTATTTTCACTCTAGCTATAATATATTTTCAATGTCTAACTAAGAACGAAGGCACTAAGACTCACATTTTTTTAAGTGAAACTAGCCAAAAGGTAGTCTAAATGATTAGCTAATTTTAAAGAAAGAATCTACAAGTACATCTTAAGGTTTTCTTTTTCTAGAAAGGATGTCACTATGGATACGTACTCTTATCTAGAGGCAATAGTTGGAGAGGATGCCAATATGGTTACTTACTCCTATCCATACTATATGAATTTTAACCAGAGAAATATATCACTTGGAAATTTACTCTTATCTTGTTTAGCTATTAGGAAGGGGTCTTTAAAGACATGATTCCAACCTAAATATCTGATCTTGAAGAAAGGGTCTTCAATGACTTAATTTCTAAACCTTAAGAATTTGACTAATATGTAGGGGTCACATAGACTTAACTCCTATCCTGACTATCTAGTTTAAAGGAATAGGGCCATCAATGATTTATTTCCACTCATTAATTTGTTTTGAGCTAGAAAAAGGGTCTTCAATGATTAAAATTGAATATAGTGAAATTCAGCTTAATAAGATGGGCCTTTAATGGCATGATTCCAACCTTAATAGCTTGAAAAGGAAAGGTGTCATAATGACTTAATCTTATCATAATTTTCTTACAAGGATACCTGCTAAGGGGATTACTCATGTCTGATTACCAATTAAGAAGTGGCCTTTTATGGCTTAATTCCATCTTGAATAGCTACAATGAGGAAAAGGGGCCTTAATGACTTAATCTTAAACTTTAAATTTCTAACTAGTAGGAAAGAGATCTTGATGACTTAATCATAACCTATGCAGTCTATTTGACAAGAAGGGGTCTAGGTGACTTAAGCCTATCCTTATCTTTTAGAAAGAATGTCTACTAAAGAACTCACTTCTTTAGTTAGCTATTAAGATGGGGCCTTCATAGGCTTAATTTCAACTTAAATAGCTAAATGGAGGAAAAGGGTTTTAATGACTTAATGTTATTCTCAAATTCTAACTAATAGGAAAGGGGTCTTAGTGACTTATTCCTAATCTAAATAATCTATTTGACAGGAAAAGGGTCTTAATGACTTAATCCTATCATGTGAACAACTAGAATTGTGCCACAGAGGACTTTTCATAGAAAGAATGTCACAAATGGGCTTGCTCCCATTCTATATGAATGTAGAAATCATGTTCAAAAGGATCTAAGAAATTTTTCAAAGTTTAAGAAACTTTGCACAAAATCCATAGATAAAATGTAAAAATTAAAAGAAATAATATTTGATTCTGAATAGATTATAATGACAAAGATACTTTTATTGATCATTATTTATAAACTAAAGTACATTTTATATCTAATACTTTTTTAAGTAACATCTATTAATAGGCGGCATTGGACGTTCACCATTATAAGTTATCAGCTGATAGGAACCTCCTTTGTAGACTTTCTCCACAACAAATGGTCCTTCCCATGTTGGCTCAAATTTGATGCTTATCTTGTGATGAGCTAAAATTGGCCTTCTAAGAGCTATGACCTAGTCTTTTACTTCAAAAGTTCTAGGATAGATCAATTTATCATGAGCTTGAACCATACATGATTGGTAAAGTTCAAGGTCTTGTTGAGCCTTCAGACATTTTCCTTCAAGTTTTTCAAGTTTCTTTAGTCAAAGTTTATGATTTTGATCTTTTGTAATGTTATTATTATTTGTTATCCTTAAAGAAGCTAGTTGTACTTCTAATAGAAGAATAGCTTTAGTTTCATAAACCAAACATACGGTGTAGATTGAGTTAGCATCCTATATGTGGTCTAATAGACACCCATAAGGCTTCAACCAATTTTTCATGCCATTGACGTTTATTTTCATCAAGTGCTTTTTTTAAAATTTGTACAAGAGTTTTATCATATGCTTAGGCCAATCCATTTTCCCTTGGGTAATAGATGGTCGAGTACCTACAATTAATGTTATGGCAAGCCACAAAATGATTTATTTTAGTGGACTTGAATGATGGACCATTATCGAATATGATTGAGCAAGGAATGCTAAAATGATATATGATATTTTTTTTGAAAGAATTTAAGCACTTGGTATGCTTTCACTTCTTTTAATGGAATTGCTTCACCCTAGTTAGAAAAGTAATTAGTTGCAACTAATATGAAACAATGCTCTTTTGATGAAGGAGGCTCAATAGGACCTAATATGTTAGTACCCCAACTCTCAAATGGCCAAAAGGCAATCGTCGGGTGTAGTACATTCAGTGGTTGATGTAATACTACACCATGTACTTAGCATTAATGATAATAATGTGTAGTTTCCATATAATCAATTAGCATCGAAGGCCAATAGTATCCAAGTCTTTTAATTTTTAATTTCATCTTAAGTCTAGATTGGCCACATAATCTAGAATGTACCTCAGTCACAATCTTATGAGCTTCTAATTTATCTAAACAACATTGCCACATTTAATCAAATGACCTACTATATAACACATTATCAATTAATGCATAAGACAAGACATGTTTCTTAATTTGATTTGCTAATGACTTGTCTTCAAGGAGCCTCCCCTCACTTAGATAGTCAATGAATGGTTATCTCTAACCACATTCTTCTTGACCTTCAGTAAGGGTGGCTATCCTTTGCATTTTTATTTTCCTATTCATGTAATCTAAATCTATAGAAGAAAGAATCTATTGATTTTAAACTTCTATAAATATAGATTCTTTTTCTAGATATATGATTTCTTTAGCGAGCTTAGCCAAAGCATCTACTATAGAATTATCTCTACATGATACTCTATACAAAGTTATAATGGGAATATTTTCAAGCAGTTTTATCATATACTGATAATAACTGAAAAGCTTTGGGTGTAAAATTTTATAGATTTTGCTCACTTTGTTAATAACTTGTTGAGAAACCCTGAAGATTTTAATATTTTTATTATCCATAAGGATTGCTAACTCTAGACCAGTTATAAGAGCCTCATATTCAGCTTCATTATTCGTATAAGGTTCAAACAAATGATAGGAATACTACATCATTCCTTTGTCTGGAATTATAAAAAGCAGTTTGATCCCTACCTTCCCTGGTATAGAAGAATTTAATTCTTTACTTTTCTTTGACGATGCTACACCATCAAAGTATAACTCTCAGGTAACGTTAATTTCATCTTTTAAAGACATGATCTACTCATCTAGAAGATCATCATTTAAAGGAGAAATTATGGGTAGAGGATGCGCTACTAATAGTTCAGCTACAACTTGACCCTTTACAACATGTATAGAAAGAAATGTAATCTTAAATTGTACTAAAATCATAGACCAACACGGGTCATAAGATATTGCAAAGGATTTACTCTTGAAATCAATTTTACTTTATGTGAAGGCATATAATGCCTTAGTTTTTTTAGCAGTGAAAACTAAAGCTAAACAAAGCTTTTTAATAGATGGATAATTTATCTTTACTGGCATGAGTCCATAGCTTAGATAATAAAGAGCATTTTCTCTACCTTCTTCCTTAACTTGGGCAAACAGCACTCCAAAAGATTCATCTAAAGCTGCAGTATACAAAATTAATGGCTTTCTTAGAATTGGAGTAGCCAAAATAGAAGGATTCATCAAATACTATTTCAAACTTTTAAATGTGCTTTGGAATTTCTCATCCCAAATAAATTTAGAGTCTTGGTTTTTCAATGTTGTGAAAGGTTGGCATCTTTCGGATAGGTTTGATATAAACCTTATTAAATATGCTAGCCTTCCATAGAATGATCTTAATTGTGTAAGACTTCCAAGTGGTGGCATTTTTATGATAGATTTATCTTTTGTGGATCAATTTTAGTTCCATGGTGCCTCATTACAAATCTCAAAAATTTTCCCAAAGTTACTCCAAATGCACACTTCAAGAGATTCATTTTTAGATTGTAATGACCCAATCGATCAAAAATAATTTATAAGTGATATAAATGATTTTATTTTTTTCTTTACTTTTAATGACTACATTATTGATATATCATTAAACTTGATTATGAATTAAATCATTGAATATTCTAGTCATTGCACTTTGATAAGTAACCCTGACATTTTTGAGCCTTAATGGTATACCCGTGTAATAGAATATCCCAATATGAGTTCTGAACATTGTATGCTTTTCATCCTCTTGGGCCATCTTTATTTGGTTTTATCTAGATGATTCATCCATGAATGAAAATATTCCATGTGATGAAGCTATGTCCACCATAAGTTCTAATATCGATAATGGAAACTCATCTTTGGGACAAGCCCTATACAAATCTCTAAAATCTATGCAAATACATATTTGATCATTATTTTTATTTACAAAGATGATACTTGCTAACCAAGCGGGGTATTATTCTTCTCATATAAAACTAGCCTCAATTAATTTTTAAACTTTAATAATCAATTGTTGTTCAATCTCTAGAAGCATGTGTCCAATACTTGCTTTACTAGAATTGCATCAAGTTTAATCTCTAGCTTGTGAACTATTATATCTAAAGATAAACCTAGCATTTCATCATAATTTTATGCAAAGTAATATTTATACTTAAAAATTAAGTCAATCTACTCATCATAATCTTTTTAACTCATAAGAGAACTAATAAAAGTTGGGCATGGGTCTTCCTGAGTTCCTAGGTTGATTTCCTTTAATTCATCAATGATGGATTTTATCTCTTCTTCAAATTCTAGTGGCACATATTAAATTAAGCAATCATCTGGGTTATCCGATCTTCAAAATAGAGTCCCTTTAAAGGGTCAAACACTTCTCCAAAGAGTTGATCAGATTCCATATGATTTCCTATCATTAAATTTCATCATTGTCCAAAGGTCCAATGGTACTGAACCCAACACTATCTTTGGATTTCAAGTTTTAATTTTTAGTATTCCACAAACTCTCCATGTGTTGAGTTGTATCTATGGGCCAAATATTAGGAATCAAACCATGTTTTATAACAGTTTTAACACAGTTAGGATACCAGACAAATGATATTTCTATTATTTCATTGGAAACTAGATATTTAAGCTTTACATCTCCTTTTGAGCATGAGGACCTGGGTACAGAATAAAACTTTGACAACTTTTTAACTTCCCCTGAAAGGTTAGGAGCTACTTTGACTTCCAACCATGAGATTTTATTTTGATAAAAAGGAGTTAAAGTCAAAGTATCCACTTACCTTTTCAATTTTTCATAGGTAGATAGCTCATGTTCATTCTTTAATGCTTGTATTTTTTTTCTTCATCATTATCTGACTCTAATAATATCTCAAACTTTATCAAGGCATCCTTTTGATTAGAATCTTATTCAGAACTAGATTCTAAGTCAATTTATATTATTAGAGGTTATTTTTCTTTCTCAATTTATTTTTCTTTTACCTCATTTTCTTTTCTTTCTTCTTTTTCATTTGTCTAAATTTCTTCTTTTATTTTCTTGGATGCCTCAATAATGCTTGATTTTATAGAATAAGACACTTACCTTTTAGCATTTAATAGACATCATCTTTCTAAAGCTCATTCTCAAAAATAGAGAATGGTTATATATCACCTTTTATAGTGTATTCTACTCCATCTCTTGTGTACTTAATACACTGGTGGATCGTTGAAGGAACCTTCCAATCTCATGTATCTGTGGCCTACCTAAAAGACCACTAAAGGATGTCTCTTAGTTAATAATATGGAATTTCACTTCAATTTTTAATCTTTATATTTCCAACAATAGAGTGATTGAAACTAAATCTTTCTCACCCATTTCATTGAAACCCTTTAATAATATTTTAACTGAACTTAATCTTCATGTATCAATTCTAAAAAATGACTTAAGTCTTAGAGCTCATGATATTGACCAATGCACTAGGGTCAACAAAAACTTTTAATAATCTAATGTTCTCTACCTTAACAGAAATATAAAGTGGTCAATTATGATCTATGGTTCCAAGGAGTAAATGTATCACCAAATCTCAAGTGGAAGACCTCATTACCCAAAAGGTTGAAATAGTGATAGCCTCAAAATTGTTGGGCAGCTGGTAGAAAAAGGATGATCATATCCAACTAAGTACGATCAAGTACAGTACCCTAAAGGATACATCATGACAAAGTTCAATACCTTCTCAGGCAAAGAAAATATGTGACAACACTTAGCTAAATTTAAAGCATCATGTGAAAATACTAGCAGAATTGACTCTTTATTGCTACGCTAATTCCTGAGCAATCTTACCCATACGGCCTTCGAATGGTATGCTAAGTTACCTAATGACTTAGAAAAAACATTCACTAAGCTAGAGGCACTCTTCATCAAGAGATTTGCAGGCGCAATAAAGAAAGTAGTAATTGCAGATCTTACGTTGGAGAATAGGAAAAAGGATAAGAGTGCCATTAAATATACTACCATATGGAGGAACCTAAGTTGAGATGTGATTAGGATCTCACAAAAAATCATGCAATGGAACTCCTCATAGAAAATACTAATGATCAAATGGCCCCATACCTTGCCATGGCTACAATCAATACATTCCAAGTTATTAGATCTTGTAGCTAAGTTTGAAAGGTTACCAAAATAAAAAGTGCTTAATTTGAGCTATAATAATAACTCCACCAAAAGAGGAAAGCATCCCAAGCTGCAAGAGTCCCAAAAGAATGATGAAAATACAATATTTACATTTACAATGGACAAAAAAGGAAACAAAGGAGCATCAACTTTACAACTGGTCACAAAGTTGATAGAGAAAAAGAAAAGAGTGCAAACCCTTCAGGAGAAGATTGCTAAGCAGAACTCATTTATAAGAGAATGTACTGCTAATATTTTTAAACATTCCCTAATGTTGGAATTATAGTTGCCAGAGCCACATTGACCAGATCAAGTAGACAAGGTTGGTGATCTAATTATTATCCCTTCTATAAGCTTATAGGTCACCTGATCGAAAATTGTTTTGTTATCAAAGACTTGGTTAAGAAGAGCTATTACAATAGAAACTTACCTTGTCAAACAATATCTTAATAATTTCTAAAATGGAAAAGGTAAGTGTTGTTACAACATTGCTAAATCCTAAAGCACAAAATGAGAAGGCTAAATCGAGCAAGACTCAAGAAACAAATTAGGATAAAGAAAATACTCCATAAGTACAAGTAGAACAAGAAGGTTCCTGGAAAACCTTCATCTGAAAGAAGATTAAAAGAATGATCAATATTCTTCTAACTATAAAAGGTGCTCAGTGGAGGAATGCCCTATAACCTGAAATCATTCCAAGATACTTCCCCTAAATAGAGGCAATTTTTATACAAATGAAGGAGCTGATGAAAAATGATAAACCTTCAGTGTCAAAGCCTCATAAGTCAATAAAAATAAGAAAGCTTAGAAATAACAAATCCATTACCCAAAATATGATAGATTCTCTAAAAGAGTATGAACAAGCTCCTCAAAGACTCATTAGGATGGAAGAATGCATGCGCCATTTATAGTTGAACACAAAAAGGCTTGAAGAAGAAGTTGCAAAAGAAACATGTTGATTTATAAATATGGTTACAACTTCATCTAATCCTGAAGAAGAGCTATGCTTTCCTAAAGAAAAGACTATCAGATAAAAAAACAATCCAGGCTCCAGGAAACTACGCCATGAATCAAACAGTAGTTCTGAGAGTCATGAAGACTCTAGAAACTCTAAAGAGTTATAGAGCTTAGAAACTTCTTATGATGAGGAAAGCTAGGTAGAAGAAGTAATACAGGTGCAATTAAGGAGTGAAATAAAGATTTATAATAATAGAAAGCTAGTGAAATGTCAAAGGAATTCACATTAATGAGGATGCTTTACCTCCACCAGCAGCTAAACCCCAAAAGTCTACCAAAATGGGAGTAGATTATTACATTCTGAAACACTTACAAATGCTTCATGCTCTATTAAACATAAATGATGCTCTCATGTTATTCTAGGATATAAGAGAGACCTTAATAAAAGCCTTGCAAGGTCGAGAACAATATGAAGCATATTTTTGCTAAAGAGAGGATGAAAGAAGATCATACCTTTCAAAAGCCAACAACTATCACCTTCAATGATAAGGATTTACTACTCGGAACAACTGAACATAATCAAACTCTCTATGTTACAGCTGAAATTAATTCTACATGTGTAATATAGTTTTGATTGACCTAGGTGCTTCAGTAAATCTCCTAACAAACAAGACACTTATGGCACTAACTTTGAATTCTCCATACCTCGTCAAGATCATGGTATTTTTACAAGGTTTCAATGAATAAGGGAAACAAACCTTAGGGTTCATTGTCCTACCCATATGCTTTAGGGAACTATATACATAAGCTAAATTTCATGTAATTGAGGCTAAAGTTGCATATAAGATGCTTCTTGGTAGGCCATGGATTCATGTGTATGGTATAGTACCTAAAAATCAAAATCTATGATTGATACATGAACCATTCTTGATTATCCCCAGAAGAAGGTAGAAGGGGTTAATTTCCAAAAGAAAGAAGCTCTAACTATCAAATTAATATTAAAGACTAGTGATTCAAAAGGTAAAATTATTAATGAATCAAAATAACCCAAGGTAATTCCCCACCTTGGTAGTGATACTGAAGAGGATGAAGAGGCATTGGTACCAAGGGCCTCTCAACTAGTCAAAAGAAAAAAGAGGCTAATAGTGTGACCAAACAACTAGAAAAAACATGCATTTTGCTAATAAGAATGTCTGAATCTCAGGATTCTAATTAGGATATGAAAATAATATTAATATTAAAAGCACATATAAAAGTCTTATCAACTCCAAGGAAAAAAGAAATAAAATAATTAAAAAATATTCTATATCCCTCCTAGAACGGGTTACAAGGACCGTGGAATCCTCTTCTACAAAGTTGAAGAGCGAACCATAAATTTCATGTGAGAACTATTTGAGGAAGATGATTTTGAAGAAGAAGATATTTCAATAATCATTGCTTAATACTTCTCATCAGCTCTAAAGAGGCTAGTCAGAAATAATTCCCAGCTCTCACAATCAATGCATAGGCTCGATTGTTTAAAAGGTTTTAGTGATGGGGTAATGTTCAGAGTTCCATAGTATATGGAAAATTCACTACATGGGGATTAGGAAATATTCTTTCATCAAATTCTTTAACAAGCTCATGTTATGCCATTTCTGATAAAGAAGCAAACCCTTTTGTAACAACAAATCTACAAAGGGGTGGAACAAAAATGCACCTAAAGACAAATTAATAATCGACCTCAAAGAAGCCCCAAAAGAATTCAAAGAAGGCAATTATTCCATGGTTGTTTAACTTCAGGAAATTAACCTAAGTACCGAAGAAGAGCCTAGGACAACTTATATTAGTGCTAACCTCACATCAGAAAGATTGGAAAATTAAAAGCGCTACTCAATTAATATAAAAATTGTATTACATGAAATTATAGTGAAATGCTATGTTTATCACTAGATGTAGCTATACATAAACTGGCTATTAAATATGATGTACAACAAGTAAAATAAGGATAGAGGTAAATGAGATTAGAAACTGAAGAACAACTAATCATTGAAACCAAAAAATCTCATCAAAATAGGGTTCATCTAGGAAGAAAAATATGCTAACTAGATTGCTAATATTATCCTAGTAAGAAAACAATTGGACAAATCTGAGTTTGTATTGATTTTGAGACTTAAATAAAGCATACCCAAAAGATGATTTCCCATTACCCAATCCAAAACTCTGGTAGATAATACATCCAACTATGATATATTTTCCTTTAAGGATAGATCATCAAGCTATAATCAAATTAAAATGACTCTAGAAGATGAGAAGTATACATTCTTCCACATTCCAATTAGCATATATTTCTACAAAGTAATGCAAGTGCCACTTACTAGAGGGCGATGACCCGAATCTTCGATGATCTCATACATAAGTATGTAGAGTGTTATGTCGATGATTTAGTCATTCAAAGCAAAACACAAAATGAGCATATATGCAATCTAAGGATTATATTCGATAAGATTCAAAGTTTCAATCTAAAATGAATCCTCTAAAATGCGCCTTTGGTGTGACCTTTAAAAAATTTATATGCTTTATTATTGTACACCACAGAGGGATTGAAATCGATCCCTCTAAAATAAAAGCAATAATTGAAATGCCACCACCTAAGACTTTGAAATAATTGCACTTGCTACAAGGAAGGCTAGCTTTTATTAGAAGATTTATTTCTAATATTTCGAGAAGATGCCAGCCATTTGCTTGATTAATCAAAAAAGACATGTCTTTTATATGAGATGATGCTTGTCAAGAATCATTTGACAACATAAAGTAATAGTTATTGCTTCCCCCAATCTTGGTAGCAACAATTATAGGAAAACCATTGATATTATATATGGTAGCCCTAGAAGAAGCCTTGCTAGCATAAAATAATGAAGAAGGAAAGAAAAAAAACTCTATATTATATAAGTTGACATTTAATAGGAGCTAAAATAAAGAATTCTTATATTAAAAAGTAGTGTTTAGCATTGATATTTGCTACTAAGAAACTACGCCACTATATGTTATCCCATAAGATAACATTAATATCCAAAGTTGACCCAATCAAATTTTTGATGACAATGCCTACTTTAATAAGTTGCTTGGCTAAATGGATTATCCTATTGTTATAATTCTATATAACATAGGTCTCATAAAAGGTTATAAAAGGGCAAGCCTTGGCTGATTTCCTAGCTGCTCATCCTTTACCAACAAACTCCCAACTAAATGATGAGTTTCCTGATGAACATATTTTTAAAGTTCAAAAAGCTTAGTAATCATCAGGGTGGGAACTTTATTTTGATTCAACTTCATCCATAAAATTAGCTAAACTGCCTAGCTTCCTAACAGTACAAATTGGAATTGGCCTGATATTCATAACACGACAAGGGGCTATAGTGAAATATTCTTATAGTCTTTCTAAGCCTCGAACTACCAATGAGGTTGAATATAAAGTATTAATCATGGGCCTAGAGTTAGCAATTAATGAAAATTAAGAATCTTTATATTTATGGAGATTCCCAACTTCTAATTTGATAAATAATTGAGATGTTTAAGATAAATAAACTAGAATTAGTGCTTTACCATAACATATCATGGAATTTTTAAAACAAATATTTTAAGTACCTATCATAAGGGTGTCACATCGAGATAATGGCAAAGTTGATGCATTAGCTAAATTAGCTAAAGAAATGATAAACCCTCAAGAAAATCTAATTATAATTATAGTTCAAAATAGGCTAACACTATCACCAACACTCCTACAAGCCTTTAAAGCTAAAGAAAGTCAAGATGTCATGATCATAATAGAAGAAGATGATTGGTGAGAACCATTCATCACCTATCTCAAAGGTGGTGAGCTACTAAAAGATAAATCAAAGGCTCATCAAATTATGATACACTCTTATAAATTACAAATTATATTAGTGTGCATTTGACCAAATATGGTTACGATGGTAGGATGGCTGAAATTCATGAAGGATTATGTGGAGCACACCAATCTAGCCTTAAAATAAAAATAAAAATTAAATGAATTAGATATTATTGGCCTATCATAGATCAAGACTGCATCTAATATGCTTAAATACATGTTGACACATTACATTGGCCACCAATACCCTACACCCATTAATAACATCATGGCCATTTGAAAGTTGGGGAACTAATATAATAGGTCCAATAAATCCTCCATCCTTTAGAGGACATTGCTTTATTCTAGCTGCTATCAATTATTTCTAAAAATGGGCAGACGCTATTCTTCCAGCACCATATTTTTTATAGATTCAGAATACTTCAAAATCTTATATCAAATAATGGCATTATTTTCAAGAACATCAAAATCTATCATTTTATTAAAAAAGTATAAGATAGATTGATGATATTCCTCAATATACAATCCAAAGATAATGGTTTGTGAGAGCCATTGAGAGGAATTTAATAAAACACTAATTAAGCTGCTTAAGAAAATTCTTAAAAGTAAAAGAGAGTGACATGATAAATTAATAGAAGAATTATGGGCATATTGTACCACTTATAAATTGCTACACAAGCAACACCATACTCTTTAGTCTTCAGAGTAGAAAGTAACACTTTCCCTTGAAGTAGAATTACCTTCACTTCACATAGTAGTTCAAAATGAACTTTCAATGGAAGAAAATATTCAAATATGATACAAAGAGCTTAAAGCCTTAGATGAAATTCGATTATAAGCCTAACAAAGTCTAGAAATATATAGAGCAAGAATGAGCTGAGCTCATGACCGTATGGTTTGCCGAAGAAGCTTCAAAGTATGTGAACTAGTACTGATACAACGAAGACCCATCATTCTACATCAATGAGTTGGTGGAAAATTTGACAAAGTTTAGTAGGAACCTAATATTATTAAAAGAGTATACAAAGGTGGAGCTTATCTGCTCATCGATGCAAAAGGCATCAAGCCTATACCCCTTATAAATAGACAATATCTCAAAAGATATTATGCATAACTATGAAAGAAATATTCTCATTTCAATAAGAAATTTCCTTGTTAATATGGGCAATTTTATATATATTGCAAAGCAAGATCCCCCGTCAAAAGGAAATGTTGTCCATTCAAGCAACTTCAAATCAAGATCCATCATGCCCAAAGGGGCCAGGTCAGATCCATCATGTACAAAGGGACCATATCAAAATTTAATTCAGGTCCATCATATCTAAAAGGGTTGGATCTAAATCAAATTAAGATCCATCATGTACAAAGGGACTAGATCTAAGTTTAGATTAGATCCATCATATCTAAAGGGGTCAAATCTAAATTAAACTAAGATCCAACGTACCCAAATGGGTCAGATCTAAAATCAGACTAAGATCCATCATGTTCCAAGGGGATGGATCCAAAACCTAAATTTAGATTCGACCATACCCAAAGGTGTTGGATCTAAACCTAAATTTAGATTCCAATATAATCAAGAAAACTGAGTTTAAATATAAACTTGCATAAAAGACTAAATTGAAAAATCCCACAAGCATATCTCATATGTAAATTCAAATGTTACTGTTGATTTATAAAACTCTTAAAAGCAACATGCATCTCTATTCCAGATATATTACAAGTTGTCTATAATATTTATCTAGATAAGACCAGATGATATGGCTTCCATTGAGACTACTAAAGAGCAGATATGGGCTATTATTGAAGCCCACTATCCATGTGATATAGCCAGGATACAAGATAGGCTATCCTGGCACCAAGATATGTTAAGAGGCAAAGATATTTTCAAAGACTCATTTATTTGATCATTACATCCCTCACAGTCACCAGTTTGCTATGTCCCAATTGACTGGGTAACCCATTTAAAATTACGACATAGTCATAAGGTCTCTTTAGAGAGAGTTGCAAATCACCTTAACTTTAGCGATCAAAATGTGCTCCAACCAGCTGAAGACACCACTCCACCTATAGGCATAGTCAAGCTACTGGGTTACCATAAATTACATCATGAAGTAGAAGATTAGGACCCAAAGTCAATATTGGCACTCCATTATTAGCTATCAATGGGTATGTATATTGGGCTCGACACCACCTACAGATGCATGGTGATATTCTCAGAAGGGTTGATGTATATCGGGTAGTCTACGCATCACTCTTTGATTAAGCCACCTTCTTTTCACATGGATCAGAAGTATAGTGAAACACTGGGATAGGGCCACCAATACTTGCTAGATCAATCCACATGAGATGATAATAGCTATTGTAGACATGCAAGATATAACAAGACTTCCAATTATATGGGCTCCCTATGAAGAAAGCATCCCACCATATCACGAGCTTTTCCAACACTAGTCAAAAGGACAATGTGGGAGAGGCAGTTATATATATATTTTTAGGGATGCATCACACCTTAGCTCATTATCAAGGACTATTCAAAGAATGGAAGACAAGTCACAGGCATCATAATATGATCACTTTGGATACATGGTCAAAAAACTTCCTCCATTCAAAGATACATCAATCACATTTTGCACAGCTAGAGGACCCATTTGATAATGGATTTCATACATTTATTAGTGCCAAATTTGAACCAAAGGGAAGAGCCAATTCTCATCGGATATTAGCATGAGATATTGATGATAATCTATCTTTAGTATCTTTCATTGGAACTCAATTATGTTACTTTGTATTTCCTGAGTATAATAGATTATTTCATCCCTCTACCTTATTGATGGCTAGCTTACTCACTCATGGTGAAAGGATATCATTGGCTCCTACAACACATGCCTACATATATCATAGATTAGGTAGAGTAAGTGTCATGACTAATTCACAATGCTCTAATGTGGATGCCCCTTAGCATTATCTACATTAATGGATTCATGCTTATATTTTTAGAGCCTTCAGTTATCTTGGGACACCATCCTATTTCAGAGGGTAATATTTCCCCATTATCATGCAACTGAATAGACCTACAGTCTCTATAGATCAAAATCATATATGAACTTTCATGTTTACCTCTATAGCATGGACCGTCGCACTTCGACTAGGGATCCATTCTAGTTTCTACATAGCTCCATAGGAGACTCATACAGGAGTCAGTCATTTATAGTTGATGTGGATCCACCACACCATATCTTTCTTTTTAGAGTTTGGCTTTCGCATATACAACCATAAAATATGAAATACCAAATCGGTCCAACCTATACTGCATATGATTAATGCTTCTAAATGAGCATTAGATGGCCAAAAAGGTAGTAAGAAAGAACAGCTTCAAAATTCAACTACTTAAGATAAAGATAATAGGGACCTTCATAGCCCCCCACTAGTTGATTCTAATATATGAGTTATAAATTTAGACAACTCTATTCACATTCCTGCCTCGCCAATATTAGTTGAACCACCAATAGAGTAGAAGGAGAGTGATGTCATGCTAGTATTATCCATAGATACAATTGAAGTTTCTCTAGTGTCCATCTAACCTATTAATATTGATCATATACATACTAAAGAAAATACACATACAGAGGAGTCTGGCACTATGGCTACTAGTCTTGAGCCATTTTTATCAGATTCAACTTGGGTGATGGTGAGTGCGACCCAAGATGACTCCTTAGATCTAGATTCTTGTGCCGAGAGTTATTATATTTTAAATCCAAAACATATAGTTTAGAGATAGTTATCTGGCCCAAAAGTTTCATGTTTTGATTCTAGAATAAGCCTCAAGGCTTCAACTCTATTGCATACTAGTCCGTTAAAATGCTTATATCATATAATAACAGACATGTGTCAACTACTTCTAAGTGTCAACTTACAAGTTTTACTTGATTTTTTTTTCTATGTAGAGAAAAATTCTTTTCTAGATTGTGTTACCACTCTAGGGCTCAAAGTAGAAGAATTATAGTTATGAGAATCCCTCTATAGAGATGTTTAATTCAGATTATTCTCTTTTCTCATGACCTACGAGGAGGTATAGTCTGATACACTTACCTAATTCACCAAGATCTAGAGCACAATCTCAAAGCCTTGAGATCCTTCCAAAGGGAGATTTCTGAAGCATAGATGAAACTCATCGATATATCTTCTGAATTGAGAGAACTATAGTAGAGAAGGCAATATTTGCTAGAAAGGAGATCTATGATCAGGGAAGCTGCCACAGACATAGAAGAAGATTGCTCATAGGTAGATGCTCAAGTGTCCAAACTTAAGCAAACTATTTCTTCATTGGAGTGTGATCAAGAGGTTGCTCTTCAACATCTCCATGAGGCATGAGAGAGATAGGCTATTATAGCCTGTTGAGCTCATACAACTTCTATTTGCATTAAAGAAATTCAAGCCAACTATTGTAGTTAAAATTTTCTCATATAAATTATCTCTCAATTATTGTGTAATACATGAAAATTAATAAAGTAATATATCAGAGGCTTCAATTCTTTTTCTTAACAATGAATGCATCATGTCTTAATGACATGAAATAGTAGTTGGGAGGTAATTTTGTTCACCTAAAAAATATATATAATTTTTTTTTCTTCTGGCCAAAGCACCAAAGTGTTGTGTTCATGGCACTGTGGCACTGCCCTAGCCTTCTAGAAAGATAATTACTCAAAGTTAGCTATCAAAATTATAGTAGAGCATAGTGGCACTATGATCTTGGCATTGACGAGATACATCAGTTATTAAGAGGGAATAGTTAATAGTTACAAAAAGCACTACTATAAATAGGAGTGTCTTGTCCACCCCTTTTCTCCTTTTTCTCTCTCCGACCACTGTAACCCTCACTGCACTCCAACACTACACTCATACTCTTGGTGATCTTCTTTTGTTCTGACACCTTCTATTCACTTCAGGTAAAAAATTTATGCCATTTTATCTTTAAAAAAGTATGCTAAATTATAATCTTACTGTTTATGTTGGATTCAATGAGAAAAAGAAGATTGTAGATTTGAACCCTCTATCATTGAACTTTATTTCGGCATAATATGAAAACCCCTCTCCTCCATTAATCTTAAACCAGAATAAGGGAGAAGAGTACTTCGCACTATAAGTTTAAAATCTAGCACTATTAAAGTAAAATACTATGGAAACTTCTAAAAAATTTCTTATAATCTCACAAGAAACTCAATTTTAGACTCATAGTGCCTTAACGTTGAATATCAGTACCACGGCGTAGTGCTCTCAAGTATTCTTACTATAAAGGGTAGTGCCACGATGCTCAAGAACCAGTGTTGCAGTGCCTTACTGAAATCGGCCTAGCATCGTAGCGCCATGGAATCAGCGTTATGGTGTCATGCTTACTTGGCACTATAAATACAACATAGAATATTTTCTAATAAAATCTCCTAGCATTGTAGCGATATAAGACCAACACCTAGGCACTATATCACAAAAACATAAGTAAAAGGACATAGAAAATTTTTCTGACAAGGGGTACAATATCACCCCATTACTGTGGCACCATGGAGTCCATACCACAGTGCCAAGCTCTTGGGTTTTTTATTCTGTTCATAGCACTGAGGCACCGGTTTAGAGTGTCATGGCCCTATCACTAAGATTTCAATTTTAATAAATATTTTTAAATATTTTTATTTACATCCTAGAGCGATAAGTTAACAAAACTAATCACATACAAGCATATAACATAAAATAATAAAAAAAGAAATTTTTATTACTAAATTCAAAGAAAATTACATTATAAAAAAAGAAAAAGTACAAAAATGGGGGAAACTAATAATCATACTAATCACCCTCTTCTTCCTCCTCCATGCCTAATACCAGTGGAGTAATTATACAAGGTTGATACTGAGATGAATAAGGAAGGAGACCTAGTTTGGATCTGTGAGATTGCAACTCTGGAATATGTTGACTAGTTGAGTATTGAACTAGGCCATTTAAGAGAATTACATCTGCTATTGACCTATATGATGATCAAACTTATGCTCTAGAATCTTCTATTTATGGCTACTCATGTCTACCCTTTTTCTTAAGTATGTGACCTAACTACCAATTTCTTATACTTGCTTGGCCAGGGACTTGGAAGATTAGGGTCAAGGTCATGGGGCATGTGAGCCCTCCCCCACTTCAAACCTCAGCCCAAATCCCCCAATTACCCTCTTTGTTAGAGGAGCCTTCTAAATGAGTATTTCATCATCGGGTCCCCCCAATCGCTACTGCCATGGCACATAAACCATAAATAAAAAAAGGTGACCATACCAGATAGTAGTACTCTCCTTCAACATATTATAAATAGAATTATAAATAACTTTCCCGATATTGATCATTAATCTCCTCTAAATAGAAAATTTTAAAATAGCCTTATCTTTGGTAACCTCTCTAATGTTACTAGTGGGCATAAGCTTGGCAAAAAAGAAATAGTACCCAGCTTTAGATTCAGTAGTGAGACAGATGGCAGAAAAGTTGATACTTTTTTTTGCCATCATTTCTACTACACATTTGCATTTATGCTAGAAAGAAAATGGAGGATCTCATGAAAATCAAAATGATTATTATAATAAGCAAGATGTTGATTGTGATGAATATCTTGGAGATTGTAATGTGCATTAATAGCACTACTGTTGAAACTTATTAGTTCCCCCATACATATGTTTTGTTGCCCTAGCTCTCTCGTGCATTCGTGAAGAACTCACGCACCACTGGAACAATGCATAAGCTATTATCGTAAGCCAACTTGGTCCAGCCTCATCTCTCGATCACTCCTTCGATAATACTGTTGGGATCTTGGAAGCTCATCTCTTGGATCAAGAGTTTTTGGATAAGGGTGTGTTGATACCGCTTCTTAGATTTAGCATTGATGAATCTGCTGGCATCGTTGGAGGCCCTCTTCCTACTCACCAACATTCTGAGAGGTATGATGAAAATGTTAACTAGAGAGAAGAATAGAGCTAACAGAGAGATCACTAAATGAAAATCCTTAATAGCCCTAGGCCCTATTTTAAAATCAGACCCAACGCTATGGTGCCCAAACTTGGCACCAAGGCATTGACGTCTCAAGTTGTATAACACAGCACTAGCATTGTAATGCCCACATGATACATTAAGGTGCTGGTCTGCTTATCCCATCGATTACTGTGTGGCCAAAAAGATAAATTTAATTATAATAATTTTGTAAGTGACACGTACAAAAAGCATTATAGCACCATAGTGCTCTGATCTAACATTGCGGTGCCAATTAAAATGAGACTATCATTTCTTCTTTTATCAACTGTACAACTATTAAGAATCTTGACAAGCACCGTGATGTTATAATGCAACACTGTGGTGTTGTTCAAATAGTCAAAAGGGCCAATAATGCTAGCATCGCAGTGGTACCCATGAAGCGGCAAGACACTGGGCCTCATAACTTACATGTACACCTGTCATATAGATTGCCTCCTAAGAAACAACATTTAGGCACCATATTATAGCCCTAGGGCACTACCCTCATAAATAAAATATAATAAAAAAGAGGACTTTAACACCTAATTTTAGCATTCCAAAGGGATGTAAGCCCAACCTTCTATTCGTTCACCATGTGAACATCTGTCTATTAGCCATGCAAACACCCTATAATTCATTTACCACGCAAATAAATTTGCATCTGTCCACCATGTGGACAATAATTAATTTTTTCATTTCAAAGGGATGTAAGACCAGCCTTCTATTCATTCCCTCCCTATAATTCATTCATCATGCAAATAAATTCCCAACCATCCATCATTTGGACATCACCTAATTTTGGCATTCTAAAGGGATGTAAGCCTAGCCATCTATTTTTTCACCATGTGAACATCTATCCATTTGCTATGTGAACACCATATAATTCATTTTTCACATGAATAAATTCACATCCATCCACCATGTGGACAACCCTAAATTTAGCATTCTAAAGCCCAACCTCTTATTCATTGACGATGTTAGAATATGTTCATTCTCTATGTGAATACCCTATAATATGTTCATCACATGAACACTCTTACACCATTTATACTAAAACTTTAAAGTCTACTCGAGATTCCTGAAATGAGGCACCCCATGGCTGCTAATTAGATTCCTTGGACATTACGGCTATGTCCTTCTAATATTAGTAGGCTAGAATAATGAAATACTGAGATGACGAAATCATTGGGTTTTTGATCTAAAATATACTTCTATTTTCTTATAGATGATCATCTGACCCACATTATGCCTCACCTCTGAGAAACCAATGCATATCAAATAGATATATCTTTTTTCAACCTTAATCGAGAGTGCTCTCTTACTAGAGTAAGAGGGGTATTTAACTATGGATGCTTACATCCATTGAAAGTAGAACCTAGATCTAAATAAACCCTAATATGATGTTAGGAGAAATTTGGTTGGATATATGTGTCAATTTGCATCATGAAAAAATATACTCCTACCCATCTCACAAAAGATGGTGGAGCGGATCCTCGAAGGTGTTTTTTTTAGAAATTAATATTATTTTACACTTTCAAATGCTTTTCAACAAGTATCATCCCATATAAAAGGTGCATCCTTTTTCATCAATCAAGTGAAAGGTAAACATCTCCCCGAAAGATTAGAAATGAACCTTTTAATGTAAGCCAATTTGCCTTTTAATGAACGTAGTTGCTTCAAGGTCTTTGGTGCTAGCATTTCTATTATTATTATGTTTATTTTAGAAAGATTAATTTCAACCCCTCTATGGCGCATAATAAAGCCCAAACATTTTTTGGAAGTCACACTAAAAGCGCATTTCAATGGATTCATTTTTAAGTTGAAGCTTCAAATTCTATCCAATACAACCCTTAAGTGGCTTATGTGCTTGCTTTATGTCTTACTTTTGATAACCAAATCATCAACATTACATTTCACATACCTATGTATGATGTCATTAAAGATACAGTTCATTGCTCTTTGGTAAGTAGCATCAACATTTTTCAATACAAATCACATCACTTTGCAACAATATATGATAATTAGTGTGTGGAAGGATGTATGTTTTTCATCTTCTAGAGCCATTTTAATTTGGTTATAGCCTGATGAACTATCCATGAAAGAGAACATGTCATAGTTTGATGTGTTATCTACCATGAGTTCTGCCCTAAGTAGTGGAAAGTCACCTTTTTGGAATGCTTTATTTTAAGTCCCTAAAGTCAATACAAACACGAATTTATCCTTTTTTTTTCTTACTAGGATAATATTGGAAATATAGTCAACATACTTTTCTTCTCAAATAAATCCTACTTCAATTAGCTTTTTTATTTCAATGATTACTTACTCTTCAATTTCTAAGTGCATTTGCCTTGATGTTTACTTTATAAGTTGTATATTGGGTTTAATGGAAAGCTTATGTAAAGCTACATCTAGCGATAGGCCTGACATTTTACTATATTTCTATGCAAAGGAATCCTTATATTTACAAAGTAGTGCTTTTAATACCTCTAATTTTTTGATGTGAGGTTAGCACTAATAAAGTTCATCCTAAGTTCTTCTTTAGTACTTAGGTTAATTTCTTGGAGTTCAACAATGGTGGTTTGATTGCCTTCTTCGAATTTCTTTGGAGCCTTTTTTAAGTTAATAATTATCTCTTCTTTAGGTATATCCTCATTTTCATGAAATACTTTCTTAGGCATGAAATACTTAGCATCATCATAGATTTTGATCTCATGTATCAAAAATGGATTCATGTCTCTATCAATTCGATGCTCTTCACCATTTTTAATATACTTCATACATTAATAAAGAGTTGAGGTCATAATACCATATTCATGAATCCATAACCTAACAAGGAGTACTTTGTAAGCAACTTGGGCTTCAATCACATGGAATTTAGCTTTTGTGTACAGTTTCTCAAAGCGTATGGGTAGAACAAGAGACCCTAAGGTTTTTTGTCCTTATTCATTTATTTTTTTAGGAATACTATACTTTTATTCAGATAAAAAGCATCGAAGGCTAGTGCTCAAAGTGTTTTAACTATTGAGAGATTTACCAAAACTTTTGGGTTAATCAATATCCTTTTTATTTAGATAGAGTTGCTTTCAGCTGTAACATAAAGGGGACAATTATGTTCAGTCGTCCCTAATAGTAGGACATTCTAACTAAACATGTTGGTTGTTGAATTTTGAGAGGTTAAGTCCATTTTCATCTTTTCTTCAGCAAAGAATGCTCTATATTATTCTAAATTTTGCAAAACATTGATACATGTCTCATGTATATCTTCAGATAATATGAGAGCATCATAAATACCTAACAAAGTAGGGAGCTTGCATAGATTTACTAGAATATTATAGTCTACTCCTATTTTGGTAGACTTTAGAGGTTAAGTTAATGATGAGGTTAAAGTATTTTCATTAATTTGAATTTGTTTGCATTTATCACTAACTTTCCATTATGGAGGTGGAGAAATTCAATTTATATGCCTTAATTATACTTGAGTTACTTTTTCCATCTGATCTTCTTTATAAGAGGAAGTCTCTGAATTTTGTATTTCTTCAAAATTTTCAAAGTGTTCACTACTCTCAAATTGCTGCCTAGTTTAAGATGTAATTTCTTTGAGCCTAACTTGACCTTCCATTTAGTATACTTTTATCTAGGAAAGCACAGTTGCTCCTTAGAATCAGTTGAAGTTGCAACCACATTTATGAGATGACATGTTTCTATCAAAAATTCTTCTTCAAAAATTTTTATGTCAAGTTTTAAGTGGTCATGTATTCTTTCAGTTTAGCTGGCCTTCTGAGAGGTTGTTCATACTCTTCTAAAGAGTTAGTCATTATCTATGTTTCACATTTTGGTTTTTTTTATTTCTTCTTTTTCTTTGATTTATAGAGCTTTAATGAAGAAGCTTGATTATTTTTCATCTACTTCTTTGTATTATATAAAAATTGGCCCCTGTTGGAGAAGAACCTTCTTGGATCTAATTCAGACTCTAAAGAATTCTTAATGTGGATGCCCTCTATGGCTAAAGAATGTTAACCATACTTTTAGTCTTTTTTGAGATGAAGGTCTCCCAACCACCTTCTTCTTCTTCTTCTTGTGTTTGTGGGGCTTTGCCCTTATCCTCATTTATATTCTGAGTTCCAGCTGGCTCAGCGCTTTTACATGGGCATGTTGTAACAACCTTCACCTCTTCCTTCTTAGGATGTATCAATACAGTGTCTGATAAGGTGAGATCCTCATTTTGATAACACTTTTTCACTCAATCTTTGAAGACAAAATAATCTTCAATTGGGTGACTTATGAGCCTATGGAATAAACAATTGTTGGGATCATCAACTTTCTTTACTTGGTCTGGTTGACATGGCTCTGGTAATTGTAACCTCAATTTCAAGGTGTGTTTAATGATCTTATTAGAATGTTATCTTTTGAATTAGTATTACTTAGACATCTTCTCTTAAAGGGTTGACCCTTATTTCTTATCCTCTATAAGCTTTGTTGTCGATGATGAGGTTGTCACTTGTCGTGAGGTTGCCACGCCTCACTTCCTTTTTTGTCAACCATGAAGGTAAATGTTGTATTCACATCATTTTTCTTCACATCCTGCGATTTTGGTTGGTTTCCTTTTCCAAAGAATTATTATTATAGTTGGTACTGAAGCCTTTTTTTCTTGTGAAACCTTTCAAATTTGGCTACATGGTCTAATAATTCTTAGAATGTGTTAATCATAGTCATCGCTATATATGGATCCATATGATCATTGATATTCCCCTTAAAGAGTTCTACTGCATGCCTTTCTATGAGCTACTGGTCACACTTCATGTTTAAATTTCTCTATCGTATGATGTATTTCATAACACTCTTATCTTTTCTTCTCTTTTCCAAGGCTAAAAATGGTATTGTTACTTTATTGGTCATTCCTGCTAATCTTTTGATGAAGAGTGGTTTCAGTTCAGTGAATGTTTTTATTGAGTCATTAGGAAACTCAACATACCATTCAAAGGCTGTGTTGGTAAGATTGCTAATGAACTGTCATAGTAATAAGGCATCATTCCCTCCAGTGTTTCTGCATGTGGCTTTAAACTAAGTGAGATGCTACTAAGAATTTTTTTTCCTTGAAAAAGTGATTTCTACTTTAACCATGTTGTTGATGAGATCATCTACCTGAGATTTGGTGATAACATCAGCCTCTTAATAAGTATTTGGTGTATCTTCTCTTGGAGCTTCTTGCCTTTGCATTATAGTTGTTGGAAAGTTGGGCACAACATTTTCATGCCTCTAATTTTAATTGTTGGGTTGCTTATTTTTGGAGGATTTCTCGAAGGCACTTGTTGTGTTGTAGTTGCTATAAGGTTGAATTTACCAAACAACTCTTTCATTAGCCCACTCATTTCACTAAGTCGGTCTTGGTCTCTTCATTGGAGTTGAGAACTCTTTTGTTGTTGTAACCTTATTACAATATATGTTAGCTCTTCAGTTACTTCAACCTTTATTTGAGCTTCACCTCCAGTTTGTTGATGACTTGGGTTCTCTTGGTGTTCTTCTTTTATTTATTATTTGGGTGTCATGTTTTTATTTCATAAATTTGTGTCAATCATGCAAACAACTTTAACTTCCACACAATCAAAATCTTCATCATTTTGGAAGTCTAAAAATGGTTTCTCTTCATTGATTGAGAAATCATTATCTTTTTAGAAGAGCTAATTATCTGCCTCATCATCCACTGGTTGACTCTTTTTTAGACTGGCATTTCCAGCCGATGATAGGAGATTCAATTCCATTATCATCTGTTGGAGCTTGCTCATATTAAGTTGTTTCACTATTGGTGACTTGGGATTCTTTGGGTACCAAAATTGATCAGGACCTTTGATCAATGGATCTCTAGGATTGTATCCTAGATGTCACACCCTGGTGTTCATCGGATAGATTATATTGCTTTTTTTATGGTGGTTGTCAAGACCATCCAACAACTAACCACTTAGTATCTTCGTATTCAAGGGCTCATTATCAATGTTCATTGAATATAATGCCCATAGATCTTGAGTTTTGCTCTAGGTGGGCATGATATTTTTTAATATCCCCACCTCTCTTAGGGTAGAAATTTCTTTGATTGGGGACCTGGCTCACCAACTTCTTTATCCTTCTCTAAAAATTTAAATTTTTAACAGCCTTCAAAATTTTATAGAATTTGGAGGAAACTTTTTTATCCTTCTATGGTTAATTCTATGAAATAGGATGTGTTTGTTTATACCAGAAAGATTTCCTTATAGCTCTTCTAAAGCTATTTCTCTTAGTCCATCGGAGTGGATCGAAGTTATTGTTGGTGGGTTTATTTATTTCCACTAGCTAGTTATGTTGTTGCTAATATGAGCAGGCAATCCAACAGCTCTATAACCAGTATTATATTTTATGTGAGCCCTCTTAGACATTTTAATTCTTGAGGAAGATACTTTGTGGTCATGCTTTCCTAGAGTCAAGAAGTATTATGTGGGGTAGTAGGCTCCCCAAATGTACTGCTGAGTTGGTTGACGATAATGGACTTCAACTTGAGCTGGACAACCTTTTTATTCTCAGTAAAGGTAGTTAGTATTGCCTTCGAAAGCCTATCAAAGATTGAGCCCCTCTTTTAGTTCATAGCTTTAAGCTTGGGCTCATTATGGATTATTACATTCGGCCTCTTTCCCTTATTGAATGCTTTTGGCATTCCAGTGGACTTGATGAGTGACTTAGTGATAGATCTAGTGGGTAAAAATTGGACAACCTTAGAAATTATTTTGAATTAAGAAGTAGCTCTAGCAAAGCTAGCATTGATCACAGCTTGAGGGAATCTAATGGAGGATCCCTCTCCTAGCTTGACGGTCATCATATTCTCGATATTTGTCATTTGATGAACCTGATCAAAATATTAAAAATTTAAAAGATTATAACTCTTTATTTAAGTCTACATTGATGCCATATTTTTTAATTTTTTTTCAACCAGAGATGGAAAGGTAGAGGTAGACCTAAAAAGACTTGGTTAAGATGTATAAAAAATGATCTTAGTGTACTTGAATTAAATGAGAATTTGACACATAATAGGACATAATGGAGACGAAGGATTCATGTAGCCGACCCCACCTAGTGGGATTAAGGGTTGTTGTTGTTGTTGTTGTTGTTGTTGTTGTTGTAGAGATGGAAAGAGAACTAATCCCTAGTGGAGTCACCAGAAATCTGATCGTTCAAAAAAAATACCTTCAAGGATGCTCTCCGCTATCTTTATTCAGATGGGTAGGGGTATATTTTTTATGAGGCAAATTAATATATATTTAACTAGATTTTGCCTAACATGATGTTAGGGTTTTTTTAAATTTGGGTTCTACTTCCTATGAACGCAAGCCTTCATAGTTAATTATCCCTCTTACCGTAAAAAGAAACCATTCTCAATTAAGGTTGGAGACAAACACATCAATATGATATAAAATAGTGTCTAGTGGTGCAGTGTGACATAGATGACTATCATTTAACTTAAAGTGTATATTACAGGGAAATTGACATGCTCGATCAAGATCCCATGGTTCTGTCATCCTGGGCTGTCATGGTCCCTAGTCTACTTAGCTAGGAGAAATAGTTTCTAACTGATGAATCCTTGTCAGCAGCCATGGGTTGCATGGTCCAAAGTGTTCTTATAAACCTAAGGTGATATTTATCTAAAGTGGCATATTTAAGTCAACCTTAGCTAATAAAAGTTTTTTTTCATATTAAATATATTTCATAATTTATGGCTCAAGGAGCAAAGACATTAGAGAACATACAAGCTATTACCATGACCAAAATATAGTGGAGTCATATAGAAGCCAAGCCACCTGGTCAGAGGGTTTTGGTCATACCCACATTCATGTGTGCCTTTTAGTGAAAAAACCATGCAAATAGAGGACATAGGCCACATCTTTACTAGCATGAGATTATTTGAGTATGAACATATATATATATATATATATATATATATAACATTAGCTATTTATAAGTAATTATTTTCTTAGCTTATCATCCTTAAAGAAAAAATGATGGATAGGTAGATGATTGTTTATTTTAAGTTATTTTGCATGATGAACTTCATTCAATTTGAACATATCCCCTTTGGAAGAATTTTATAATAAACATGAACATCATCGGGGAATGATTAGGTTTTGTTAACCTGGACCCAATCATGAGACCCAACCACCCGCACAGCATCCTCAGACATTTAATTTAGATTTTAATGCATGTGTTGGGGCACAAGTAAGTAATTTATATTCATTTTTATCAAGCACCTCAATTCTGAAAATATTATTGTGGGGCATCAGCATTATGAAGGGGAGTGCTTTGGCACTGTAGGTTTTGGCTCCTGGACATTTATTAGGATAGTGCCTAGGCGCTACATGGCTAATGTTGTAGTGTTTAAATTATTGGTTAAGTTAACTATTTGAACAGCGCCTAGGTGTTGATAGTTTAACGTTGCAGCATCAGTTAAAAATTAGTTCAGGATGACTGATAGATGTACAGGCTCTTTAAGGGGAAAAGACAAATTTTTTGACTAGCACCTCAGCATTTGGTCAAAGCATCACGGTGCTACATTAATGCAATGCATCTTTTTGTACGGTGTTATTTATGATATTTATTATGATTAATATTATCTTTTGACAGGAACAATAACTGATGGGATGGGCTAACCAATGCCTAGGCACTAATGTGAGTGCTACGGCACTAGTTCCTTGTTCTTCAACTCGAGAGCCTAGCACCTCAGCGCCCAGATGTGGTGCTGCGGCCTAGCTTATAAATAAATGTCTAAGGCTATAAAAATTTTTATTCTGTAGTTCTTCTTTCTATAGATCTCTTAGCTCCCTCTTGCTCTTAGATTTCTATTAAATCAAAGAAACCATGTTGCTCATCAGGCTCATTTGCAAGAGGAGGAAAACTTCAAGTGAGGCTAATATGTTTATTAGTTTGGAAGCTGAAGAGAGATATTAGCATGCCTTCACTCACAAGCATCTCATCTTAAAAAGGAGCTTATACAACCCTGGTGGAAGAGTAGAAAAGGTAATCAATAACTGTGGCTGAGCAAAGCTAGACCCCAAGAGCAGCTCTAGCATCATTCCCATGGTGTAAGAGTTATTTTCCAATGCAATGGAGCATCAGGACAATAAAGTCTTCATTTAGGGGAAACTGGTAAGTTTTGATGACACTGCCATTAATGCATATTACGAACTATCAAATGTGGCATATGATCAATATCTTTTCAATTATAATGAGCACTCAAATTTTGATGAAATCCTTAGTTTTCTCATTAGTAAAAATGCCAACATCTAGTGGAAACGATGGGAAGAAAAAATCATTAACTTTCTTGTCCCCAGTCTAATGGTAGAGTCTAAGACTTGCCACTATTTTATTTGTGCCAAGCTAATTCCCACTAGTAATATCAATGAGGTAACCAAGGATAAGGTCATTTTGAAATTTGTAATTCAAAAGGGCTTTACAAGTAATATCTTCGCATACCTCACTAAATGTGCCAATGTATGCCATAAGATAAATATTTTCCTATTCCATGGATGCATCATCATTTAACTCTTCTGAATCTAAATTTACCCATAATGTTCTTTTCTTTTTCTTTAGATGCTTCTTATTCTTCCAACTTTCTTCTTTTCAACCTCATTTTCTTTCTTTGAGTTTTTGTTTCCTTTTTTTGGACACTCTCCTTTTACATGTCTGGGCGTTTTATAGTTGTAGCAAAAGATACCTTTACCTGCATTTGACTTTTTAGAATGAAATTTATGAACTTTTGATTTTCCATATCATTGATTTTTTTTCTCATCATGTTTTCTAATCTTTTTGAAAGCATAACAATTTTGTTGCTATCCACCTCAGAACTTAAGTTAGTGGTTTCACTTTCATCTTCTACCTGCAAAGTAATAGTTTATCCTTTCTCCTTTCCTTGAGAGCCATCAACTATCTATGTTTGTGCTAAGACCTATTCAAGTTCTATCAAGGAACCAAATAGCTGATCAAGTGGATCTGTAGTTAAATCTTTAGCATCACTTATAGAAGTTAACTTTGCATCCCATTCTTTTGGAATACATCTCAAAGTTTTATAAATTAAAACTTGATTTTTATATTTCTTTCCAATAAAATACAATGTTATTATTACTTTCATAAAGCAAGTATACATATCAATAATTGATTCATTAGGTAACATTTGAAATAATTCATATTCATGTACTAATTTGTTTATATGTGCAAAAAAAGCAAGCAAAAACTCAAAGAAAGAAAATGATTTTTCAACCTCATGTATTAAAAAGTTCATAAAATGTTGAAATTGATTTGTCAACATTTTATGAACTTTAGATTTTCCATATCATTGGTTTTTTTCTCAGCATGTTTTCTAATCTTTTTGAAAGCATAATAATTTTGTTGCTATCCACCTCAAAACTTAAGTTAGTGGTTTCACTTTCATCTTCTACCTGCAAAGTAATAGTTTTTCCTTTCTCCTTCCTTTGAGAGCCATCAACTATCTATGTTTGTGCTAAGACCTATTCAAGTTCTATCAAGGAACCAAATAGCTGATCAAGTGGATATGTAGTTAAATCTTTAGCATCACTTATAGAAGTTAACTTTGCATCCCATTCTTTTGGAATACATCTCAAAGTTTTATAAATTAAAACTTGATTTTTATATTTCTTTCCAATAGAATGCAATGTGATTATTACTTTCATAAAGCAAGTATACATATCAAAAATTGATTCATTAAGCAACATTTGAAATAATTCATACTCATGTACTAATTTGTTTATATGTGCATATTTTACTTCATTAGTACCTTCATGTGTAATAATAAACTTATCCTAAATTTCTTTAGCAATACTAAGCATGGAAATTCTCATGTAATCATTAAGAAATAAAGCATAATATAAAATATTACATGCCTTTGCATTTAGTCCATCTAATTCTCTTTCATAAGCAAACCATTCATCAAAAGATTTCTCCACTTAAAAACTATTTATTTTAACAATGGTATGTGGGATTGATGTGTCAACATATGCAACATTCTAAAATCTTCACCACAAATAAAAGTGTCAAATAGAATATTATCAAGTAAAGGTAGTTTATGTGTAGATTATCTTTGAAGTAGTCCTTCAAGTAGCGCACCTCTAAGAAATACTTGTGCCATAGTGATCTAATCAGGGATGTTAAGCCACAAGAATGTGCCAAGGTTCTGATACCAATTGTTAAGAGGCCATCAAGAGGGTGGGGGGTGGCAGTGAATTGGGTGATTTAAAAATGTTGCAACTTAAAATTTAATTTTAAATTTTATAGAAAATTTAGTTAAAAAAGAGATAAGAGAATTTTAATGAATGATCAATGAACCAAATAGCCAAGCACAAAAAACAAGCAGTAGAACAATAAAAGTAGAAGACAAGAAGATTTTTACATTGTTCAACCAAACTCAAAAACCAACCTACGTCCACTCCTAGTCACCTAGATTAGAAATTCACTAAACAAAATGAGATTACAATCAATCTCTCATACTTTTCTATAACTTGCAAGCACAATCCCAACATGTACTTTCTTATACTAGGCAAGTACAATCCCAACATGTACTTTCCTACACTGAGAAAGTACAAGCCCAACAACAAGTTCAGAAGAAGGAGAAAAGGAAGATACAATTTGACATATCTAACTTTAAATTTTAAAATAATTTTTCACTCAATCCCACTAAAATATATTAAGACAAATAAGATTGAAGAGCTCAAACATATATTTAATAATTTATTTGAATGAATAAATTTGAAATTTTAGAACATAGTGTGCAAAATTAAAATATAAAGATTAAAGCACTTGCACAAAATGTAGGATGATAGTATTGAAAATAAAATTCAACAAACCAAAATTTATAAAAGACTTATGAAAGTAAAACCAATTCAATCAAATCAAAAATAAATTCTTTAAATATTTTGAAGGAAGAATACAAAGAAATCAAGAGAATATTTTGATAATAAAGCACATAAAACTTTTCATTCAAATCAAGAAAATGAACTTAAATATTTAATAGAATAAGTCAAAGCAATTTTCTTACTCAAGTCCTTTATGTGTACGCAATGAGATCTATGACATCATTTTTTTTCATCACATAAGAGAAGCTTAAAGGATGTTAATGGTAATCTCCACTTGAAGAATTATTGAAGATAAGGAGAGAAGAAGATCTTCTGCACTTCAATCAAAACAAGCTCTAAGATGGGTTTCAGCCAAGATGTTTGAAGAGAAGTTTCACACTTATTATTCGAGAAAAAAGTTACAATAGTTTGGCCTAAGAAGTGAGAAGCAAGAAAGCAAGAACACATGAGATCATCTCTGTAAATAGACTTAGGAACAAGAATTTCGGCCAAACCAAAAAGAAGAGGTGAAAAAATGAGAGGGAAAGATTAATAACGAAAGTATTTGATTTCAAACAAATGAGCACATGCAAAATAAATTCAAAAACAAAATATTTTAATTTCAGTCAAGAGAAAAAGAGAGAGATAGAAAGAGAGAGATGAGTGAAAGAAATTAATCAAGTCAATCAAATATAATCAAGATGATATATTCCATTGATTTTCAGCCAAGCATGAATAAAAGAGTGGGAAAATTATTTTGGCAAGTCACTGAATTTAGAATAATTGAACACATGATTTAAATTTTGAATTTAATTGAATTCAATGAGACTAGCCATGCAAGAGTGGAGGGAATTATTTTAAATGCACTTAACATAAATAAGCTCTTCTTAATTAATTAAGGGATCAATTAAAGAAGTGATTTAAAATAATTTGAATTTAAAATAAATTAAAGATGAATTATCCATGAGAGGACCAAGGAGATTCCAAAAGGAGTTCAATCAAGATTTATTGAAACACATATGAGACGTAAAAACTTAACTATTTTTTTTTTAGGAGTTATGGCAAGTCATGTAATTAAAACAACAAAATAATTTAATAAAAATTCAAGATAGAATTCAGCCAATAGGTTCTCAAAAAGTAATCAATCTTCATTCAATGAATTGGATCTTGAATAAATTATGGGAGATCAATTTGGATAAGTTTTGAATTAATTTAAATAAATCAAATTACTCCAAAAAAATATAAAGGGGGTCAGCCAAATATTTCCTAAATTGGAAATCCAATTTTGGAAAATGCATAAAATCAAATCTCTATTGAATTTAAATTTAAACTACCCTTGATTAATTCAAATTAATTCAATTAAAATGAATTTTAATAAGCATTGGGTTGGCCACAATGATCCATAAAAGAATATAAATCAATTTAGCAACTTATGGTAAGAACAATTTAATTTAAAATCCAAAGTCATTTTAATTTCAAAATTGAAAAATATGAATTTAAAAATATAAAAAATTAAGAGAAATATTATGACAATGATTATCATAAAGCCAATAATAATGTGTGAAATAAATCCAATGCACTTTAAACTTTAATAGATAAAGCTTAAACTCATGTAAGTTCTCATATTATCCAAAAAAGGATAATTTAAAGAATAATTGAAAATATCATGCAAATAAATTATGAAAAATTATGCAAAAATTTAAATAAATGATATGAAATTATTTAAATCATTATTTCTATATTTTTGAGCTCTTATTTGTCTTATTATTATATAACCTAGTAAGATTCCCAAACTACCCTCATCTAATTAATCTTAACTTTCCAAATTTGACTAAGCTTATCAATCTTCCTGAAACACTTGAAATGAAAAAAAAAATTAATTATAAATAATTCTTTCAATGGCCAACAAAAAAGAAATTAATGAGTACTACTTACTAAGAAACTTACAAGTGTCTCAATTATTCTACAATTGGGCTTTAAGTTTTAGATATTTTAAATTAATTTTTATTTGATTTATTCATTTTATTTTCATTAGCACAAAACCATGAAAATATCTAAGAGATGAGTACATAAGATGTAGCTACATGAAAATGATTAGCTTCAAATTTTTAACCAAATTGACAACCACTATTAAATATGTAAGATATATATATATATATATATATATATATATATATATATATATATATATATATATAGGGAGAGAGAGAGAGAGAGAGAGAGAGGGAGATGGAGAGGAAACAAAGCCTAGAAGAGTGCTAAGTGAATGAAGGCTATTTATAGAATTTTTAGCCTTCATCAAATAGTAATGATAGCTCTTTTGGTCAAATTTAGCCGCTTCATGATTTGCACATGAGTGGTTCTTTGAGTCTACTTCTTCTGCTCCATATGGGCAACTATATGCTATCAAACATGGCTACTAGCTATTGTTAAAGACGGTTGTTGACTACAGACTAATGTCAAAGATGGATGTTATATACTATGAAAGCATGGATGACATATGCTGCTAGTGCCATCAACTATAAGAGATGGCACATAATTCATACTTCATTTCACATTTTTTTTCAGTGCAACTAAGCTTCAATTTTTTATATAGGCTATACTATTTTGGCTACCACCCTAGACCTAACTCAAGGATATTACTCCTAAAACCCCACTAAGGCTACCACTCCAAAACTTATTTCTCTCAAACCCCTATTCATTTATCTTTTCCTTTGATGCCACTAACAATCTAATGATCTTATTTGCTATACAAAATCACAAGCCTACCAATGTTTTGAATCAAGAGGAGTGTTGACATTGATCATATACTAAAAAAGTTGTATCTCATACCTAAGTTTGATAATATGAAAAGAACATTACATTTTTTTTACTTCACTTGAAGTTGAAACAAACCTAGCTCTACCTAATTTACAATCCTATTAGGAAAGGATGGCAAGCTATTGCACTTGAATGGTTTAAAATTTTGATGTTCAGTCTTATGCAATGTCAGATAAGTAAAGCTATTATTTATTTGGAAAGAACCTACTTAGTCATTAAAACTAAAGTATGACTAGTATGCAATGCTCTTAACTAATGTTGTTATAATTTTCTTTATATTTATTTATAATGTAAATCTAATATAAAATGTGCATGTTTGAAATTTAAAAATATTTAGCATAAATCTAAAATACAATTATATCTTCAGAAGTAATGCTCACCCTTATAAGTCAAAACATCTACATATGCTTATGTGTGGGAATAGCGTATGAAAATAAGGAATAAGTAAAATATAAAAACAAACTATGACATATTTTTAGGGTTCCTAATTTATTTTAATCTTTAGTCCTCTTTTTATTTTCATAAGAATTAAAAATATTTTATTCTTATGGCACAAATGCAAAAATATGTTCAAGCCATTCCCATAGATGAACAACTTAAAGCAACCTAAGAAAAACAATGTAATTCTAGAGAATAGTATAAGTTAAACACACCAACTAAACAATCAAATTTTGTAAAATAATAAAAGAGATTAATTTGGCTTGGACCGAAAAATATAATGCTAGAAAAAAAATATATAAATGATAGTTGAGCATGTACCTTATGTAGCCTAGTCTTAACATGTTGACTTTAATAGTCTATTGGTCCTCAAGTTTTATCTTATATAATCTCCTTACACTAGTAAGCAAGAAGGCTTCAACTTAAATGGTCATTCTTATTTCCTTCCTACTTTTTTGTAATATCATAGGCTTACATAATAGACATTCCAATTCTAAAAATACATATTTTAAAAATTAAATTAAGACATCATTTCTATAAAATAAAGGATAGTAGAGCTATTTTTATTCAAACATAAATATTCATTCACCTACTCATATAATGCATAATACTTTTGAATACTAAGTTATCTATCCTATTTTTTTATGCCTAAGGGCTTTTAGAATTTTTTTTCAAGCACATGCAAGCAAATTTTTTAATTTTTAATAACATCTAGTAATTACAGCATAGCCCTTTTTCTAAGTATGACAATGTTTAGAACATAATGTTAGAATTAATTTTATTAATTTATATAAATCACATTTTTATCCTATCAGGTCATCACATCAAACATATCACATTACATTATAGCGTAAGATCATAACAATTCATTCAAATAAATAATCAAACCTAAAGTAAGGTCTAAAGCTTGTGTCTTATCAAGCATTTAGTGTGTGTTAAGTTGTGTGCATGTCTTCTTACTAAGTTTATCCTTTATTTAATTTTTCTAATTTTTAATTAAGTTTGATTAGGGGTGCATCAAGCTTAGGTAACTAATAATTTAAATTTTTATTTTAATTTAAAATTCTAAGATTCATATATTTTAAGTGTTTTCTAGAATGATGAATAAAGTTCATTAGGTAAATGACTTTGTCACCAAGGTATCTAGGCACTATAAAACATATATTACACTTGACGAGTGAAGATATACCCCCACAATACCTTTAAACTATTTCAATGCATTTTATCATTTTTATTTTTATTTAATTAGGTTTTATCACTTTATTTTATATTTTGAGAGAAATTAAATTTTATCCAAATAACTTGTACAAATTATAGAAAATTTTCTTTATTCAAAGAACATATAAGAGATGTTGTCATAAAATTATAAAGTTATTTTGTAGAAAACTTTGGTAAAGTTTAAATATTTTAATTTATACTTAATTTTTTTAATTTTAATTTTAATTATATATTAGACTTAATTATAGACATCATGAAAGTTTTTCTTGAGGGTTAGCATTTCTTGAGAGGTAGCAATCACTAAAATGTTTCATTAAAATTTATTATTGCTTAAATTTAATTATTTTTTAATAATAATTATTTAAATATTAGCTATTTAATTTTATATATAATTTTTCCTTCCCTTATATTTTAGTTGCTTTTAAATGAAAATTTACTCTATATCTTTTGGGTTTGATTTATCTCAATTATTAATTTTTAAAATATAAGGTTAACTATATTTTTTATTATCCATATACCTAAATATTAATTTAATTTGCAAAAATTAAGTCCCCAAAATGGTTGATTTGTTCCAATGAGTCTTTCTATATAATCACACAAACCAATTAGATATTTTATAAATTTCAAATTAATTTTAAAATTATTTAAATATTTTATTTTAAGTTAAAAATAAAACTTTCTTAGGATCCTTTATTTCGATGAAAAGTTAAGATTTTGAGTTTAATTTTAATAATTTGCTTTTAAATTTTCCATTAATTACTCCTTAATTACACATTATAAATTAGTGCTTTATTTTTATTAAATTCCCCTCTATAAGTTGATCAAAGAAGGAATATTTGTAGTTTTTTATTTGATTTGAATTTATTATGATTTTACCAAAAGTTATCTATAATTTTAAATATTATTAAATCATATTTAATATAATTAACATGCAGAGGTGGACTCCATACATGCTTTACATATGGTGTGCTATGGTTGGGTTGTCTACAGTTGACATGTAAAAGGTGAACAGTAGGATAAATCCTAAATATTTGTTCAAAGGTTAGATTGTTTTAATTAAACTTGTGATATTTAAGAAAGACAAAACCATTATTGGTTTAAATTGATCTTAACCAATCATTTCAATCGAATAAAATGGAAGGCGGTGAGATCATCTTCAACCTCCACCTTGAAATGGTGGTAGTCTAATGTTTTGTCATTTGATATGAGCAATCTATGAGGAAATTTTCAAATCTAAGACATTAAAATAGAACTAAAGGACCTAACAATTATCACTTATGGTTGGATTGACATTGTTCCTAAGTTTATTTCATGAAGTGTTGAATCATAAGAGAAGTGGAGTAAGATTAAGGTTACCTCAATCTATATTATTTGAGATGAAACCAGTGCCTCGAGGAGCTTCCTTTTGGGTTGGATGAGAAGCCTTTTTAAAAACCTTAAATCTAATTATCTATTGGACACATAAGATGACTAAGGTTAAACCAAGTTTGTTAGAGATTATTCAAGGAAGATGTTATAATTGAAATTGGGATAGAGGAAGTGATGGAATGTTGTGGGAGCTCCATGGATTGAATTGGGTGTTAGAAGTGAAGGTTAGCTCCATTTGAAGAAGCATTATATATATATATATATATATATATATATATATATATATATATATATATATATATATACCGAACTTAGAAACTATCATGTTAATTTTGAAGGCTCTAGTGGTATTTGTGGTCTAACAACCATTAATAATGCTTTAATATGGTGCTACTAAGTGTCCATGACCATATGAGGGCTTATCGTCCACTGGGCATTCAATTAGGGTTGAACAATAGTGGAAAGCCATGGCCACTTGATCTAATGGCTACTAGTCAACTTGAGGATGATTGCAATTTGATTGGAAGATTTTAGAGATGATCTACAAAGCACTGGTCTATGTGGAACTAGCTTAGGAATTTAGCTTGCATAATTTTTATAATTTAGGTTGAGTTGGTTTAAGCATTAGGAAAACCTAAATGGGTTAGATTTGGTCTCATAGATAGGCAAATTCTAAAAGATGTGTCTAGCTAAATTTGGTTATCAATATAGTTAATTCCAATAGACTTCAATCCACATAACTTTAATAGGCCATTACCACGTTATGATCCATTTAAGCCAAATTAAATTCAATTAAGTTTGGGTCTAACTTAAATGGCTAACCTATGTGATTAACCAAACATATATTAAGTTAAATTTGATTTAAATAAGGTTTCAACCCATATGACCTTAATGGGTTAAATTCAATTAAGTTCATTTTTGGGTTGGAAATGTGATTTAGGCTTTTAAGAAGCACTTAAGAATAAATTTATTAGCTTTGACAATAATTTGATTAAAATGCTCTTAATGGATCATTTCAAAAGGCATAAACTTATGATTAGAGTGCTTGATTTTACTTTAAGGTTCTTAATGTGTTACATGACCATTGAGTTTACCAGAATCAAATTCTTGAAGAACATTAATAGTGTTACTATGTCACCCATCAATCTAATTTGACTTGGTCAACTATATTTAACTTGAGATTTTTTTTTGAAAGCAAAAAATAGATAATTTTATTGATTACTTAACAAGTGTACAAGTAATCCAAAAATAATGGCCAAAAGAAAAAATATAAGTATTTGCTTCCAATAAAAAAGGATTAGTTTGTTACCTTTGATAAGGATGTTTAGCCTTTGATCCAGTATAGAGGCAATTGTGAGGTTTTATGACAAAGCTCCTTTTCTAGCCAAATAGTTAGCTAGATTATTCCCTTCTCTTTGGATATGGGTGATGGTCAAATTTAATTTGTTGGAGTAGTACTTTATCAATTTTAGAGTTGTTATAAAATTCTAGGGGATAGTACTGCTATCTTCATCCATTAGCATAACCAAGAGTGAATTAGATTCAAGCCAATAATAAGATAAGGGGTTGGAGGTTTTTATTTTAAGTGAAATGAGGCAAACACATTCAACATGTAGTGGTGAGGAAGCGAAAAAAGGCATTGAGTAGTAAACTAGGCAAGATCCTCAATAAGTTTTGAATAATCCACCAATACTTGCTTGATTGAAAAAAGGGTGATAAGTACCATCAATATTAATTTTGATGCAAGGCCTGATTGGTTTTTTTCATAGAATAATCTCTCATGTGTTTGATTTTATTTGATAAGAAAGATCAAAGCTACTCAATAGTTTCTATTCACCATTAAAGTGCTTTGGCTTCAAATAGCGATTTTGTATTGCCTTGTACATATAACATCTTATTATATTATATGTCTCCCCCAGCTAGCCATATTCATTATTATGCTTTTGTTTGTTTCTCTCCATCCAAATGAACCATAAAGTAATTAGTGTTATAACCAATTTGATATGAATCCTCCATATATCATTCTTTTTTGGTTTATAGAGGGAAAAAATAATCAATAATGGAATGGACTGGCAATCTACTTTATTATATGTTGAAGAGAGAAGTGAGTTTATCTTAGATTTGAGAGATAAAATTGCAACAAATAATGGTGTGAAGGATGTTTTCTTCTTTCAAGTGACAAGATGGAAAATTGAAGGTAGCTTCAATCTTTTAATTTCAAGATATCATTAGTGGGGATCAAGTTGTGAAGTAATCTCTAGTTAAAAATGGATATGAAAGATTTGTGGACGCTATTCCATATGAATCTTCCCCATTGGATTGGTTGGAAAGATGAATTCCATTGATTATATAGGCTCCTAAAGAATATAAGAAATGTCTTTAAGTCATTTAAAGGCCAAGTGAAAGTATAATATTTAATTTAGGTCCTATTAGGCTTTATTGACTCTCTATCATTGTCAACTCAAAGGGCTTTACGTTCATATTGAATAAAAAAATAAGTAATTTTAGTAGATAATTTTATATTTTTCTTAACTTTCATTTTTTAGGGACATTTTGATAATTTTGAGATAATTAATGGTCAAATTGATTGGTACTCATTTTAAGCCTAATGATATGCTTAAGAGAAAGGTTAATATTTCTTAGTTATAATTTTATGGTAATGTTCACCTCATTCTAAAATGTACTCAACAATTTTATAATCATATCCATGCATGGAAATATAACCTCTTGTGATTTTGAAAGACAGCTATATGTGGATGGATACATATAAATAACACTAGTTAACACAAGTAATACTTTCTAATATAAAGTTTTCTTAAATATTAATGAGATATAATTGGCTATAAGAGTATTGCTTTTTTTTTTTTTGAAATCTCAATTCCATAGAATTTATGTAACTATATTTAAATAAGCAAGTTCATTTAAAAGGATTAATTATGCAATATACTTGATTCCACTCATTGATATTATGTTCCTATAGAGTGTAGTGGTTCATGATTAATCATCTATTATAAGTCATTGATTCCACTCAAAGAATCATATCCCAATTTTTTTTAAAAAAAAATCTACTTTTCAAAATAAATTGGCAAATCTATTATTGATTGTTTTACTTTCCATATTTTGATTTTTCTTATACTTATATTTATTCTACCTTTCAGCTTATATGGATTTTTTATTTTATTTTGGGTAATAAAAGATAAGTGAATGTGGTCTTAAAAGTGAATGTACTACCTTGAGAAATTAAAAAACCCTCTTCATTATTTCAATGGAAGACAAAATAAATTATACATTTATTTATTCTTTAAATACTCCATAGAAAGGGGGTTATACTACCTTAAAAGGTAGAAGATAGCTTATTATATAGATTTAAAAGACAACTTGTATATCTAACAATATAATACATCTTAAGATTCTTCTTATTTAGCACAAAATAAAGCTACATCGAGTTTATTTAGTTTTGGGTCTAATTTACTTAAAACAAGCATGTTATTAATTTTATACTAAGGATATTAGACCCTAAGAATTCTATCAATCAAAGCCATGGTAGTTTCATAAGAATATCAAAGCTAATACAAAAAATAGAGACTTTTAAGGATATCAAAAAAGAAGGGCCCAAAGTATGTAAAGATCAACATAAGTGCCTTAAAATGAATCAACTAGGGGAATTTCATCCTATGAAATTTAAGATGTCTTAAGAAAGTCTAAATCTAAATTATGATTTATAATTTAAAAAAATGATCCTATCAAGCCCACATTATAGTTTATAATTTTTATTAGAATTTAGGTTTTATAATTCCACCATGATGGTGACTTAGCCATCAAGGAAACTATTTAGATGTGAAGTATGATATCATAAAGACTTAATACATCATCATGGTTTAACTCTCAACTTAAGTAAATATAAATAAGTAAGATAAAACTTCTAATATAAAACCCCACTAAAGATTGAAATAACACTTTATAAAAGTTTATAAACTTGCCTTAAATAGACATCCATCTAGATCCACGAAAGAATGTTTAAAATCATGGTGCTAATCAAAATTAAAATTTAGTCTAGATCAAAATTTTGAATAAAGTTGCAAAAATAAATTTTTTTGAGAGCCCAACAAAGATTGATTCTAAGTAATCATACATCATCAAGTAAAAGTAAATGGGAAGAAAATTGTAACAAAAACTTTTAAATAAAAGAAATCATATATAGAATAGAAATAGAAAGGTATAATAGTGCACTCTATGTAAATAAATCTTGATAAAAAATATAAAATAAAGATGTATATATGCAAACCTATTCTATGTATATACGTGAATTTCAAAAATATAAGGTTTGTAGTATAGCACAAAGATGTACAATCACAAGAGCTCAAGTAAAAAGGATGGATGCCAAACTTAGAGGTCCAATTACAAGGAGTAGAAAAATATTGGGTAAGAATGAAACTTGACAACATTAAAGACTTTAGTCATTTAAATTTTTTGGAGCTTATATATCACATTTTACGTGTTCATATGTAAGAATTATGTAATTTTATGTCATATAGAAAGATGAGCGAATTATTAAAATTATAATCAATTAATTGTAATTTTTTAAAATGAAAGAGGGGGTAGTATCTCATGGATAGAGGAGTTAGGGAATGCCTTGTTCTTTTTTTCCCCACTTCTAACATCTCCCTCTCTTTTTCAAGTTTAAATTATGGTGTATTATATAAAAATATTTTGATGTTATTAAATAAAGATTTTGTAAATTTTATACAAGGGATGTGGAGAGAATTTCAAGGAGTTGGGGCTTCGTAGCTAGCCAACATTGTGAAGGGGATTTGGTGATCATGATGCCGAAGTTACTTTGGTGAGCGAACACATTTTTATGTGGTGATTTTTACAAGAGTTTCTTTGTGGTGTTTTGATCTTGTTATCCTCAGTATCCAAAACTTGTTTCCAACATAATTTTCTAACTTTAAAGTATCCAATTATCCCTTTAATATACTTCACCAAAATTTGGTCATACCTAACCTAATCTGATTCCAATTAGAGTTTGGTGTGTCTAAACTTCTCAAATTTAATGAAGAAACTTCAAAATTGTAGAATATGTTGACTCCATCAGACCCACTTCATTTGAGATTGATTTTGATGATAAAAATATATATGTTCAAGTGCTACTAATTTATTTAATTCAAGTGATGCAGAAAATTCTTAAGACCTAGATTCTTCAATCAAATTGAGAAAGTCAAAATTGAAACTTTCTAGGACTTACAATAAAGGCAAATAAGAATAAGAACTCAGTAATTAAAGTTAATGGTTTAATTATTTTAAAATTTTTTATTTAAGATATTCCATATTTTTCTATATTTTAAAATTGCATTATTTCTACTTATTCTTTGGATTATCCTTTTTAGGTTATCTAAATCACTTGCATGAGTTTAATTACCAACTATTGTGTTTTCAAGTAAAAAAATTTATTTCTTACTTAATTTAACAATTTTCACGTCTAAATTCATTAATTATTTATTTATTTTAGCATGAGAATAAAACTATTCTAGAATTATCCTAATTATTCTTATTCTCTCTCCTATCCTTTTATTTTCTCTCTCATATCACAATTATCATCTTGTTGATATTTTGGCCAATTTTTTCTTAAATTTATGGAATGATAAACCATGTGAGATTTATTCAAATTATTGTCATAATATTTTCCTCATTTATTCAATTTTTAAAATCTTTTTAATTAAATTTTAAATTTAAATGATTTTTAATTTTAAATAAGTTGTTATTGCCAAATGTATGCCACTTTAAATTTATTTCTTATGGCATGGTTTGGACGACCCATATGCTTAATTTTCTCATTTTAATTGAATTAATTTGAATTAATCTAGGTTAGTTCAAATTCAAATTCAATTGAGTCTTGATTTTATACCTTTTCCATTTCTAGAAATCTATTTTTAGAATTATTTATGGTGGACCACCTCATGATTATTTATCATTAAATAAGTTTATTTAATTTATTTAAAATGCCTCTTAAATTAATGTATCATCATGTACACATGATGTATTGCATTAAATAAAAATTGATTTACTTTTGGATATGATTTGGCCAAATTTCTTATTATTAAGAAATTGGACTTATTTATTTTACTTCATTTTGAATTCTTACCTTTATCATTCAATGAAATCTACTTAATTGAATATCTCATATCTTGGAGCATTAAACTTTGATTGAATCTATATTTGGAATGATTCTTGGATGGCCACATTAGTTGGTGAATTTAAATTCAAAATAATTCATATTAATTCCCTCTTAAAATTGAGTACATAAATGGGCCTTGCTTCATATGTTCATTTTATTTTTCGAAGTGTGTCTCTCTTGGTCCATCATCATGCATAATAAACTCCATTTGAATTCAATTTTACACCATGTATTAATTGATTCAAATTTGAAACTCTTACTAAAGATATTTTCCCTCTTTTTATCCTTGATTGGGAGAAAATCTCAAATCAAATTTTATTTGATTTTAGTTTGCTTTGATTAATTTCTTTCCTTATTTTTCTTTCTCTCATTTCAAATTTCTCTTTCTCAATAATTTCATAATGAAATCTTTGATTATTTGATTGAGATTATCAAATCAAAATCAAATAACTTTCTTATCTAATTTCCCTCCAACTTCTCTCTTACCTTGGTCAAACCCATCTCCTTGTAAATTCTACATAATATGATGTTTATTTGAGGTTATTCTCTCTTAGTTCTTCTCCATCTTAGCTAAACCCTTGCAATTTTATTTTTTGGAGATCTTAGTGATAAAAATTGCATAATTTCTCTCATTCCTCTCTTTATTTCTCTTTGTCAAATGCCCTTACTCTCTTGAATTTTTATTTTGCCAAATAGATATTAAATAAAGACAAGTTTTCAAAGGTGTTAAAGCTCTCTTTCTTTCACAAATTTTCCCTTGGTCAAAATTTATTGTGGAGAAGAATTAAAGCCTTCTTGAAGATTGATTTGAATCTCTCCGTGGCCGAATTCCCTTAATAAGGATTACTTGAAGTTTGATGATAGAAGTCCTCTCCCTCCTTGTAATCATCTTCAATCATTAAGTGTAGATCATTCTCATCTTATTTCAAGTTATTTTCAAGACATTATGAGGTTTTATTTCATTAATCATTCTTAATTTTTATAGATCAAAGATTTTGTGAAAAAGGTTTTTTAAATTGATTTCATAAATAAGAAATCAACATTAGTTTATTTCTTTGCATTTATTTATTGCATAAATTATTTTGGTTATACTTTCATGCACATATTTTAATCATCCATGTGATTTGATTCTATATAGGTTTTTATGATCTTTTCATTTCAAATATATATTTCTGTTAGATAAAAATAATTTCCTTCTAAGATCACTTTATGCTTGCTTGATTATTTGTCTTAATACTGTGTTAGTTGGGTGGTGAGTACAAATTTTTTTTAAATTAAGAATTAGATACTTTTATCTTTTCTTATTTTATTCTCTTATACTTTATTGGGATTTTGTTTGCCCGTGTAGGAGAGTATGGTGTTGGATTGTACATACCCATGTAGAAAAGTACAGTGTTGAGTTGTACTTACGTGTGAAAGAGAGTATAAGAGATTTATTATAATCTCATTTGTGATTTAGTCTTATAGCTTGAGTTGCTAGGCGTAGGCATAGGCTGATTTTTGGATTTGACCGAACTATGTAAAAATCTCTATGTTCTCTACTATATTTTTTTCCGCACCTTACTTTACTTTGGTTGTTTATGGCTTTTCTTTTTTAAATATAGTAATTAGAAATTAAATTTTTTATAAAGCCTTAAAAAATATTTTTTTAATTCAAAATCCTTAAGCCTCTTGGATGCCATAGCCTCATAACAATTGTATCAGAGCCTCGGCTCAATTTGTGGCTTAACATCCTTAAGTAGATCACTATTGCATAAGTATTTCCTAAGAGTGCACTACCTTAGGGACAATTTACACATAGACCACCTTTACTTAATAATGTTTCATTTGATTATTGAAAAATTTTTATTAGCACTTTTATTCGTGGTCAAGATTCTCATATATGGCACATGTTGACACATTAATACCACACACCCACTATTGAAACAAATGGCTTGAATGTTGATAAACCTTTTGATGAATGGTTTGTTTATGAAAGAGAATTAGATTAACTTAATGCTAAGCCTTGTAACATTCTATATTGACTTTACTTCCTAATGATTATAAGAGAATTTTCATGCTTAGTACAATAAAGAAATTTGGATAAATTAATCATCACTTATGAAGGTACTAATGAAGTTAAATATGCACATATAAATAGATTAGTACATGAGTTATTTCGCATATCACCAAATGAAAGATTTTCTGATATGTATACCCATTTTATGAAAATAATTAATACATTACATTCTCCGTGAAGAAAATATAAGAGTCAAGATTTATAAAGTCTTAAGAGGCCTTTTAAAAGAATGGGATGTTAAGTAACTGCAATAAGTGAAGCTAAGGATTTGACTACATATACACTGTATGAGCTTCTTGGTTTCTTGATAGCTCATGAACATGTCATAGCACAAAGAAATCAAAATGACTTTTCCCAAAAGAAAGAGAAAGAAAAATTAATTACTTTGCAGATAGATGACAATTATGAGAAGAATACTTTATGCTTTGAAGGAGATAGTGATGAGATTGTCATGTTTTCCAAGAAATTAGGAAATATGAATAAAACGAAAAAAACACGGGAATGGTAAATCTAAATTACATAAATTTTCTACTAAAAAATTGAATGCTACTGAAGAAATAGTATGTTAGAATTGTGAGAAGCTTGGACATGTAAGAGGAGATTGCCTAGATATTACTGAAAATGAAAAGCAATATGAAAAAAAGAAAGATTGGAAAAACAAAAAAGCCTAAAAAAAAATAAGAGAGCACTTCAGCCAAACTCAAATTCAGAAGAATCTAGTGATGACACTACAAAAGAAGAAGCAAATGTATGTCTCATGGTAGATGTGGTGGATACTACAAGTGAGGTATGTGAAGAAGGTTTTATAAAAAAGTAGATAATATATTTAATGAATTAACAAATGAATATATATAATTGAAAATAAAAATGCTTTAGAAAAACAATCTAGAAATGCATGCTTTATTTTTGGAAAAGGAATGCAATGAGTTAAAAGTTAAGAATGTTACTTCAGTAAATCATTCTTTGCTTATCAAAAATCTTAAAAGAGAAAATTTATTATTACATGCAAAGTTGAATACTTGTTACAGCTCACACACATATAATTCATATATTATAAATAAATCATCTAGTGCATGAAAATCATCTAAGTATAGATCTTATGCTAATATAAATATTTGGTACAATTTCTACAATAAAAAAGGTCATATATCATTTGATTATCATTCATGTAGATTTAAAGTATTTTCTTGATCAAATTTTATTTGGACTCTTAAAAATAAAAAATCTAAAAGCAATAAACACTACATAGTATTCAATGCATAACTTTTCATTGGGATGTGGACCCAAACATATTTGGGTTCTAAAAGTTGACCCTTGATTTTCTTTTATAGGACTGCCTTTACAGCAAAATTAGCGAAGGCATGAGATACTTGGATAGCTAATGTTCAAGATATATGACAGGTGATAAATCAAAAAATTTTTGTTTTATAACTTTGTTAAGAAGGGTATGTAGCTTATGATGATAATGCAAAAGAAAAAAAATAATTGGTATTGGATCTATTTCTAAAAGTTCAATAACTATAGATAAAGTATATTTTATTGATGATTTAAAGCATAATCTTATTTCTATCACTCAATTATGTGATAAAGGACTTCATGTTGACTTTTATACCTCTTTCAATGTTATTACAAATAAAAAAATGTCTACTTATAGGTCAAAGATATAAACATATTTATCTTATTGATTCTGAAAATGCATGTGATGCTAATTTAAATTTACTTTGCTTTAAAAGTTCACTTGATGATGTTTTGGTTATGGCATAAATGATTATGTCATATTAACTTGCATTATTTGAGTAAAATTGCAAAACTTGATCTTGTTTATGGTTTGCCTAAAATAAATTTTCATTCTTATTATGTTTGTAATTCATGTATTCATGAAAAATATTCAAAATATTCTTTCAAAAATGAAAATATTATTTCTCATCCAAACCTTTAAAATTATTACATTTGGATTTATTTGGCCCTATTAGCACTGTTAGTTTAAGAGAAAAATTTTATGGATTTATTATTATTGATGATTTCTCTAAATTCACTTGGGTCATACTTTTTGGTTCACAATAATAATGCATTTGAATTCCTTAGAAAGTTTGTTAAACACATTCAGAGGAATAGAAGTCTTTTAATTAGTAGAATTCAATCAGATCATAGAGAAGAATTTGAAAATAAATTATTTGAAGATTTTTGTGATGAATTTGGTATTAAAATAATTTTTTGTATCTAGAATTTTTCAATAAAATGGTATTGTAGAAAGAAAAAATAAAAATCTGATTGAGTTGATTAGAGTTATGTTAGATGACTATAAGTTATATAAATTCTTTTAAGCTAAAGCTATTAACACTACATGTTATGTGATTAATCATGTTTATTTGTGACTTATCTTAATTAAGACCCCCTATGAGTTCTTCTTTGGAAAGAAACCTAAGATTAGCTATTTTTATATCTTGGATGTAAGTGCTTTATTTTCAATAATGAAAAAGATTCTTTAGAAAAATTTAATAGCATGTCGAATGATAGTATCTTTTTAGGTTATTCATTATCTGATAGATCCTATAGAGTTTATAATAAAAGAAAGATGATTGTAGAAGAATCATTACATATTATATTTGATGAAAGCCCTGTAGATTCTCCTAGAGATGATTTAATTGCGAATGAGGTAGATGAGTTTAAGAAAATCAACTTTAAAAAATATATAGAAGATTCTTTACCCAAAAAAATAAAAATTCATTAAAAATCATCCCAAGGACTTGATCATAAGCGATCCCTCCCAGGTGTTAGAACTAGAAGATAATCTAAGAAGGTGATTAATCATTCTATATTCCTATTTAAAATTGAACCTAAATTAGTGGATAATGTTTTGAAAGTTCATTATTAGATTGTAGACTTAAAAGAGAAATTAAATTAGTTTGTTAGAAATGATGTTTGGGAGTTAGTCCTTAGACCTCAAGATCAAGATATTATAAGAACTAAATGGGTCTTTAGAAATAAGTTGGATGACTCTAGACACATTGTTAGAAATAAGGCTCGATTGGTTGCATAAGAGTACACTCAGGTTGAGGGGATAAACTTTAAGGAATCTTTTGCTCTCGTAGTTAGACTAGAAGGTATTAGATTGCTCCTTGCTTATGCATGTTACAAAACTTTAAACTTTTCAAATTGATGTCAAAAGTGTTTTTCTAAATGGTTTTATAGATAAATATGTCTTTTTAAAATAATCCTAGGGTTTTGAGAGCTTAGATTTTCTTAATCATATTTTTAAATTGAAGAAAGCCTTCTATGAGTTAAATAGATGCTTAGGCTTAGTATGATAGATTGAGTAGCTTTTTTATTGACCATAGATTTAGGAAGGGTGGAGTAGATACCACCCTTAAAAATTTAGGTGATGACCTAATTATTGTGCAAATATATGTGGATGATATTTTATTTGGAAGTACAAATAAATCTTTATGTGCTGAGTTCTTATCTTTAATATATAAAGAATTTTAAATGAGTATGATGGGAGAACTTAATTTTTTTCTTGGATATTCAAGTGAAGCAATAAGAAAATGGCACCTTCGTTTGTCAAACTAAGTATACAAATGACATGATTGAAAGGTTTGACATGAAGAGATTCAAATTTAGTAAAACTCCCATGGGCCCTTCTACTAAGCCTGATTTAGATAAATCTGGGAAACTATTGATCAAAAGCTTTATAGGTGTATGTTCACCTTTATACATTGCTACTAGTAGTCCTAATATTATGTTTGTTATTTTCTTATGTGCTCATTTTTAGGCTATTCTGAAGGAATCTCATTTAATTGCGGTCAAACATATATTTCATTATTTAATAGGCACTTCTATGTTAGGTTTGTGATATCCTAAAAATTCACTAGTATGTGACTTGATTGCTTATTCTGATGTTGAATTTGCATGTTATAAAGTAGATAGAAAAAATACATCAAGAATATGTCAATTTTTAAGATTATCACTTGTATCTTAGTCCTCTAGGAAATAAAACTTTGTTGCTCTTTTCACTACTAAACTTGAGTAGATAGCTGCAGGGAGTTACGTTGCTTAGGTTTTTTGGTTAAAGTAATAATTAGAAGACTTGGATTTAAGCTATATCACATTCCCATTAAATGTGATAACACTAGTGCAATTAGTTTAATAAAAAATCTTATTCAACATTCTTGGACCAAATATATAAAGATTAGACATCATTTCATTAAGGATCATGTTAGCATAAGTGATGTTGATAATGATTTGTTAGTACCAATTTACAAATTTTTGATAGTTTTATAAAACCATTATCTAAAGAATGATTTTGCAACTTGAGATGTATGCTAAGTATGATAAATCCATCCATTTAATTTATTTACATGTTTAACATATTTTTTATATTGTCAAAATGGAGAGAAAGTATTATGTCTGTCTTTTTATTCATGTTGATTTCCTTTTCACTTGTAAGCATAAATTTATGGCGAGCTTATTCTACTTGTTTTTAAGCTTGCTAATTTTGCATGATACTTGTTCTTCTCTTGCTACATTTTTTTACAAATGTAAATTTTTGTTTTAAATGTAAGGTCAATTTGCACCTTCATCCCTATATAATACCAACCTAGTTTATCATCATCAAAAAGGGGGAGATTGTTGACTCCATGGGCCCCATTTCATTTAAGATTGATTCTGATGATAACAAACATATGTTCAAGTGCTACTGATTAGTTTAATTCAAGTGATGTAGAAATTTCTTCAAACCCAGATTCTTCAATCAAATTAAGAAAGTCAAAGCTATTTGACAAAGGATGGTTGAGAATTTTTGAGGACTTATAATGATAACACAAATAATAACTCAATAACATAAAGTTAATGGTTTAATTATTTCAAAATATTTTATTTAATTTTTTCCATATTTTCTATATTTAAAATTGTGTTATTTCTAATTATTCTATAAATTACCCTATTAGGTAATCTAAATCAGTTGCATGAGTTTAATTACCATCTATTGTGCTTTCAAGTAAGATGAATTTATTCCTTACATCATTTAATTATTTTCATGTTTAAATTCATTAATTATCTATTTATTTTGATTTAGAATAAAACTATTCTAGAATTATACTAATTATTCCTTTTCTCTCTCCTATCCTTTTATTTTTCTCTGTCATATCATAATTATCATCTTGTTAATATTTTAGCTAATTTTTTTAGTTTTTAGAATGATAAATCATGTGATATTTATTCAAACTATTGCCATAATATATTCCTCCCTTTATTTGAATTTTAAATTTAAATGATTTTGATATTTAAATAAGTTTTCATTACCATATGTATGCTTATTTAAATTTTTTTATACATGGTTTGGATGAACCATATGCTTCATTTTATCATCTGAATTGAATTAATTTGAATTAATCTAGTTTAATTCAAATTCAACTTCAATTGAGCCTTGATTTATACTTTTTCCATTTCTAGAAATCTATTTTTAGAATTATTTATGGTCAACCCACTCATGATTATTTTTCATTGAATAAATTTATTTAATTAATTCAAAAACATTATTAAATTAACTTATTATCAATTACAGATGATGTATTGTATTGAATCAAAATTTATTTGCTTTTGGATATGATTTGGCCAAATTTTTAATTATTAAGAATTTAGACTTATTTATTTAATTCCATTTTGAATTCTTACCTTTATCATTCTATCAAATCTAATTGATTTGACTATCTCATATATTTAACTATTAAACTTTGATTGAATGCATATTTGAAATGATGCTTGGCCAGCCACATTAGTTTGGTAATTTAAATTCAAAATAATTCAAATTAATTCCCTCTTAAAATTAATTACCTAAATGGACCTTGCATCTTATATTAATTTTATTTTTCTCTCTCTTTCTCGCTTGGTCAGACCTCATGCATAATAAACTCTATTTGAATTCAATTTTAGACCATGTTTTAATTGATTCAAATTTTAAACTCTTACTAAAAATATTTTACTTCTCTATATCCTTAATTGGCTGAAAATCTCAAATCAAATTTCCTTTAATTTTAGTTTTCTTTGAATAATTTCTTTCCTCATTTTTTTCTTTCATTTCAAATTTCTCTTGGCCAAAAATTTCATAATTAAATTTTTGATTACTTGATTGAGATTATCATATCAAAATCAAATAACTTCTTTATTTTATTTTCCTCCAACTTCTCTCTTATCTTGGTTGAACCCGTCTTTTTGTAAATTCTATATAATCTGATGTTTACCCAAGGCTATTCTTTCTTATCTCTTCTCCATCTTGGTTGAACCCTTGCAATTTGATTTCTTGGAGATTATAGTGATTTAAAGTGCAAATTTTCTCTCATTCTTTTCTTGAATTCCCATAGTTGAAATCCCTAACTCTCTTGAATTTTCATTTCTCCAAATAGCTCTCAAATCAAGACAAGTTTTCCAAGATGTTAAAGCCCTCTTTCTTTCCCAAATTTTCTCTTCACTAAAACTTGGTGTGGAGTTGAATTAAAGCCTTCTTGAATATTGGTGTGAATCACTCAGTTGAATTCCTTTCATAGGGATTACTTGAAGTTTAATGATAGAAGTCCTCTCCATCTTTGCAATCATCTTCCATTAAGTTGAGATCCTTCTCATCTTCTTTCAAGTTATTTTCAAGACATTATAAGGTTTTATTTCATTAATCATTCTTAATTTCGATACATCAAACATTTTATAAAAAAAGTTTTTGAATTGATTTCAGAGATAAGAAATCAACAATAGTTTATTTCTCTGAATTTATTTGTTGCATCACTTATTTTGGTTCTACTTTTCATGCAAATTTTTTAATCATCGATGTGATTTGATTTCATATAGCTTTTCAAGTTCCTTTCATTCCAAATCTATATTTCTTTTAAACTAAAATATTTTCCTTCTAAGATTACTTTGAGCTCTCTTTATTATTTGCCTTAATATTGTGTTAGTTGGGTTGTGAGTGTAAAATTTTTTTAAATTGAGAGTTGGATACTTTATATATTTTACTATTTTATTCTCTTATATTCTTTATATTCTTTTAGGATTGTACTTGCTCACATAGGAAAGTACAATGATGGATTGTACTTACCTATATAGAAAGGTATGGTGTTGGGTTGTACTTGCTTGTGTAGGAAAGTAAGATGTTGGATTGTACTTGCCCATGAAGGAGAGTATGGGAGATTTGTTGTATATAAATTTTTGATTTAGTGAATTCCTAGCTTGGGTTGATAGGCATGGATGTAGGCCGATATTTAGGTTTGATCAAACCACATAAAAATCTTCTTATTTTCTTCTTAATTATTATTATTATTTTTTGGCACTTTACTTTACTTATCTTATTTATGGCTTTAATGTTTTAAATGCAATCATTTGAAATTAAATTTTCTATAAAGCCTTAAAAACTATTTTTTAATTTAAAATCTTTATACATAATTAACTCCCCGCCCCCACCCAACCCAACCCAGCCCTCCAGTGCTATAGCATCATTATAGTATACATCCTAAGCTTGCATCTACAAGTGTTTATTTGGGTCTATGTGCTCTCTAATGTTAAGTTTTAATAATCTAAGTGAACAAATAGCTAGCCAACTATAGAGACTTTAATCTAACTAGTTTTAAAAAAAAAATTTAAAATTTTTATATGACAACCAGAGTTCAATTCCTATAATTTGAATTTTATTTTTGCCAAATTGAAGTTTTATGGAGAGATTTTTTATTTTGGAAATTTAGTGTTTAAAAATTTATTTTATTATTTATTTGGGGCTGGCCGAAGCTTATTGCCTTTACATATTGAACCCAAACCCAAACTTTCTTACTTTTTAAGCATCTTAAGGAAAACCCCATCCATCAAATTGGTCTCTCTAATTAACCTAATTATAGTTGACATCATCATTTGGTATCAAAGTTCAAGTTTGGTGGTCAACATTATAAGGTGATCACTAAAGGGAGTGGATAGCTTAGCCCAGTGCTTGCAAATGGAGGAGTTGACATTATAAGAGATTCTTCTATATAATTTTATACATGTTAATTTTCTTTTTTGATATTTTGTTTTCTTTGCAAAATTTTGTGATATATTATTTCTTAGTCAATTCAAGGAACCATTGTACTATTATTAATTAGTTGGCTCCACATTTTAGAAACCTAGCCATTGTCCCTAAACCTACAATAACCCTATTAACTTGAGAGGCCAAAAATTAGTGAGGGAGTATTCCATAGAAGCATTTACACCTCTCCTTAATTAAAATTAATATAGGAAAGCTTATATTTAAATATTTAGGATTTTATCTAAATTTTAGTGAAGTTATATTGTGTTAGCTTGTTACAATTATGTTTGCATTTAGTGGAGGCTTTATAAATTATTTTAGTTCAATTGTTTAAATTTATTATATTAAATTTATAGCAAGCATTTTATTACATATTTTTGACCTCACTTTTGGATGAGGTTAATATTATTCTAAAATTAGTAATTAGGACATCCTAATGTTAAATAGTCCATGGCTTTAATCCAAGAAACACATTAATATTACTAGCATTCTTACACATGCTTTTCAAATTTCACATTTATATCTGCACATGGCTTTAACTAAAAAAAAAATTAATCTTTCTAGCATTTATTCACATGCACTTTAAAATTTTGCATTTACATTTGGACATCATTTCCAAAGCCTTCATGATAGTATTAAACATCAAGAAGAAATAACTTAAATAAAATATTCTGAAGTAAAGAATAAAAATAAAACTTTAAAGGAATTCAATGTAGGAAATCATGTTTTGATTAGAAACCACCCTAAAAGGTACTCTTCCACAAAATTTAGAAAGTTATAAGCTAGGGAATTTGGGCCATTTGAGATCAATAGAAAGATTAACACAAATGTATATATTCTTAATTTGGAAAAAGATATGTTTATTAGCTTTAATTTTATTATGAAAGATCTAACATCATTCAAGGGAGTTAGCAAACCTTCAAATTCACAAAATGATTCTCTTATAGGACTACAAAATTACTATTTTCCTAACATTTATTCTTTGAGGTGGATCACATCATCATAAATGAGATACATCAATTTGATGGCCACAAGTTCTTTGTGAGATAGAAAGATAACCAACTTTAGAATATACTAGTGGACTAGAGATGATTTGGAGAAGTTTATACTTAAGCTTACAATATATTACTTGGACTTTATCTCTTCAAAGAAGAGTTCTTTAGGGCCTAAAGAAATAGTGTAACACAATGAGGTACAATCACAAGAGCATAAGCTAGAAGGATGGAAACCAAAATTGGATGTCTAATTATAAGAAGTAAAAAAGCATTAAGAAAGAATGAAATGTGAAAATTTGGAGACTTTAGTTATCTTAATTTTTTGTAGCTTTTATGTCATGTTTTATGTGATTATATGTAATAATTATGTAATTTTGTAACATGTGAAGTTAGAGGATTGAATTATTAGAACTATAATTAATTACTTAATTATAATTATTTTTAAATGAAGAGAGAGTGATAGCTTATGGAGGGAGGAATTAAGGAATGAGTGAGCCACCTCACTCTTGCAACCTCGCCCACTCTTTTTCCTCTCCTTCAACCTCTCCATATCTTTTTCAAGTTTAAATTATGGTTCATCATATTCAAACCCTTTTACGTTAGTGAATGAAGATTTTGGTGACTTTTATGCAAAAATTTCAAGAGAATTCCAAAGAGTTAAGGCTTGATGGTCGACCAACACTATGAAGGGAATTTGTTAATCTAACTACCTAGGTTATTTTAGTGGGTGACCTAGTTTTTATGTGGTAATTTTTGTTTGTGTTTTCTTTTATAGTGTTTTGATATTATTCCCTTAAGTATCCAAAAATTATATCCCACATAATTCTCCTTCTTGAAAGCATATAATTATCTATTTGAAGTAATCAACCAAAACTATGCCATTTAAGTTTACCTCAATTTTAATGCTAAGTTTTAATAACCCTAAGTGAATAAATAGCTAATTGGTCTAAGAGACTTTCACCTAACCAATCCTAGGAAAAAAATCAAATTAATTATCTTAATTTTATAAAAATTATTTAAAACTTTTCAGATCACCACTAGACTTTAATCCCTATAATTTTCAATTATTTTCAAGTGTTTTGGAGTTCTTTTAGGAAAGAGTTCTAATTTGGAAATTAGTGCTTCAAAATCTAGGTTATTGTTTGTTTGGGCACTCCAAATTGAACCCAAACTTTACTATTATCACTTTCCAAAGCATTTAAGAAGTGCCCCCATCCACTAAATTGGTAACTCTAAATAAGTTAATCGAAAGCAATATCAATGGCACATTTGTATAAGGTTTAAGATAAGGGATCCTTCTGCTCTTAAACTTTTATGCTTATGTTCTAGATCATATACAAAGTTTTTTTTTTGGCTAAAATGCATGTATATATAAGAAAAAATAGAAATCAATTATATGTTTTTTAATATTTTTAAATTTTTTGAATTTAATTATTTAAAAGGGTGCTTAGCACATACCTATGCCAAGATGCTTTTAATGCCTTCAAGGACACTATATTAATAACACTAGTTATAACAACTAATAACATTTTGATCTTAATACCAAACCATTATATTATATCACATAATATAACACTCCTTAACTATGATTTACCCTGTACTAACAACATCTGACATCATGCATATGATACATCAACTATGCCTATCAAGGTTAGTGTGGTCAAATAAGTCAACCTCTATGACTAGAACAAAATCATTTAGACTGCTCTTATTTCAAAGTTTTAACTAAATCAAAGCCTCTTTGCTTAAATTATTGAATTTAAAAATAGCTTAAAAAAGCATGTGGAAGGATTTATTTTAAAATTAAAATAACATATTTTTTAAAATTATGAGATCAAAAAGTATTTAAAAGCATGTCTTCATTTATAGTTGAGATAGATTCATTAAACTTTAAGTTTCAGATAAGGCTTCATAATAGATTTTTTTCATCCCTAAATAATCATATAGGATCTCAATGTGATAGACTCATATTCTTTATTAAATAATTGTCAAATAATAATGGTAATCATTGATGGTGATCAGAGATCTCTTGATAGGGTGGGTGGATGAAAATACCTATAGATGTATTTATTTATTTTTTTAATGTTAGTATGTAATTTAATGTTTTTGGTGAAAAAAGAAATATATTTAAAAGAGTTTGATGGAAGGAATACCAAGATTAGTTCAAACTTGTCAAATTTAACTTATTTAAAATATATCGTGTTAAAGTGGATTTGAAATTATATAAATGGAAAGAAATGAAAGTGAATAAATAAGTAGGACGTAAACCTTTTATCTAAAGTACATAGTTAAGTTTTATGGGGGGCATAAAATCATGTAGCATTATTGGGAAAAACACTTGGTAAATGACTAAACATGCTTTTTCAAAGGCCACCATAAGAATCATAAAGTAATTTTGAGGGTTTGAATGAAAAATGATGTTTAAGATGTGGAGGAAGAGGTGATATAGATTTATAAGGGGTGTTGAGGTAATTAACAAGAATATAATAGATAAATAAAGAATTTCTCTAAGATGAGATCATGCAAGGCTACCAAGCAATAACTTATAAGGGAAAAACTTGTCCATGATATTTTCATCATTCAAAAGATAAAAATGTTCATCATAGACATTTTAATGATTCTTATATTACCCTTATTACAAATACAATAAGAAAAAGTGAAAGGAGAGGGTGAGGTAGGCCAAACATTACCCTAAAAAAAGAATAAAAAATAAAAAATATATAAATTATAATTTAAGATTTCCTAATTTTAGGTGAATGTGACTTTTTGTAGCTTATTTCCCAATCAGATCTTTATAGTTTATAAATTATTTTTGGTTATTTTTAAAAAATATATTACACTAATTAAAATATTTTATTGATGTTAGAAAAACATTTATTCTTAGAGAATTTTATTTGTAAAACATAAGGAAAGTGAGATTGGAACATCTAAGCAAAAGTCTATACGAAAGCATGCATTTGAGGGCTTGAGTTCCTCGACACCCAGCCTAAGTGCTTAGGTGCTTAGGTGCTTAAGCACCAAATCTAAGAAAATCTAAAATTTTAACATAGATATGGGAACCCATGGACCCAAATTTAATTCCCAAGTATAGAGCCTAACACTTAAACTTGTCACCTAGGTGCTAATTCAAAAATGATAGAAATTTCATTCCATCCAAAATATAGGATCTCTCACATAGGCCCCACTCAATTTAGGTGTTTAGACACGTGATGCCAGCATCACTACAAATATTGTTGTAGTCATAAATAAGGATTTTATTATAAGGTAATGTTTTGTATAGAAATTGAAAGAATATTTATAACATAAAAATTATGTCATTCATGGGGTTGTTTAGCTTTTCCTTAAGAAACTTTTGAGTATAAGATAATGGTGGCTATGGAGGAATAGATTAAAAGCCCATAAATCTCAATATTTTTTGCCTTCCATGGATGTTTTTATTTTCTTCATTTATGGAATGAGGTAAATTCAATTTTGGTGGTTAGATGTCTCTAGATATTATAATATTAATTTATTTTTAATGTGATTTTTTATGCTTTCATTATCAATGCATTTATTTAATCTATGCTTATTTTTTATATATTTAACTAGCCACTATGTGTAAGTTCTTAAGGTTTATTTGAACTAAATGGATAGAGAATAAACTCATTTTGTTGTAATATCATAATAGATCATAAGATGGAGATATTTGTGTTAACATATAAATATGTTGATCTCTTAATCCTAATTAATGTAATCGATTGGTATTAAATCTACATCATATAAGATCATAGCTTGTTTTGATGAACTAATGACCATAACTTGGGTACAATGTAGGAATTGATTATGACAAATTTACTTTTATTAATTTATTCATGTTGTAGCATAACAAATAAAACTCATCATTATAAAATTTAATATCTAGATCTTAAACACTTAATTTCAATTCTTTATGTTTTCTTATTTTCATAGTTACTTGTTGTACATCTTGATGTATTTTAAACATTCAAATAAAGTGATAATCAACTTGGTTTTGGTATTTAATGGTACAATTCTTATAGGATTATACTCATCTCATCATTTTATTAATTGTTCAAAAATATACTCTTGCATGCGTGTATTCCATAACAGGTTTTTAGCCTCACTATTGAGTATTATAAATTGCTAATATTGATGCTTAATTTAGTTTGAATTTACATTGGATTTAGTTTAATTTCTTTTTTTTTTGTATTTTATCTTTCTTTCCATGTGTTGTCATAGTGTTTAAGCTATTTTTATGGTAAGTCATTACTCATATTTGATCTATTGATAGAAAGAACACTTTTTTCAAGCAATATTTTTTGTTTTGCTCTTAAAAAGAAAGTGGAATTTATAATAAGTACTTAATAAAAAAGATGCACTATTTATTTAATCTTTATAAGCTTTATTGATGATATGAAAGGTGTACAAAATAGAAGGAAACTAAAGAAAGATTACAAAATATAGCCCCTTATATAGGGTATGCTAAAATTGTCACTTTTTATCAGTGTGTACAACTGTCTTGTAAACTTTATTAAAAGGATAATATTTATTGTGATTTCACCTTTTTTTTTTTGCTATAAAATATGTAGGTTAGTTATCTTCTTTGTAAATGTGTGCAATGTAAATGTCATAGCTACTCTAAAACTTCTAAACTTGTTTGAAAGTTGAAGTTAAATACCATGACTCACCTTGGGCTAAATAAATAATGTATATGGAATTAGTCTTAATGCTGGAAAGAGTTGCTAAAAAGAAAGCAATAATCTTTAATGCAATCATGAGAGCTAAACCTTCAACATGAATAGTAAAGATGTCAAAATAAGGCATTGAGAAGAAGAGGATACATTTCTCTTGATGGTTTCTAAAGATACCTCTGCTTTAGTTATTGAATTGAAGCTTCCATCAATGTTAATTTTAATACAAGGATAAATTGGTTTAGTCCAAAATACAAGATTCCAAGAGAGAAATTTGGATAGACAAGTGGAAAAGTTGGCATATTGAAGACTATTTCATTGCCAATGTAATGAGACTAATTTATACAACCAAAATTTGTGTGCTTTAAATAGATAGTTTTTGATCTATTGTATTCCTTCTGATGGTTGGGTTAGTCTGTTATTATGTGTTCAATGGTTGTAAGCCATCCAGATAAACCATAAGGTAATGAAAGGCTTCACGATTCTCATGTTGACAATCAAGTTATGGTGGTGACGCTACTTCTAGTTTAGTAATAAATTAATGATGGAGATGTGCATACCTTTATATGTATTGATAAGGAAGGCATTATCTAAGAATGTCAAGACTTCATTACTAAATCTATAATTTAGTTCTTAGCTATCTGAACAAAGGCACCAATTAGATGAGAGTGTTAATCCTTTCAATTTAAGTAAGTCATCAATTAGTAGTGGGTTTTTGAATAATCTCCTTAGAAAAAAATTGATGGTTTCAAAATGTTATTCGAAATGACTTTCCCCCGAAAGTGATATCAGACTTGATCTCATGTTAGTTTGAATTGTTCTAGATAATAGTGAATTCTACTTTTTGTTCTTGGCAATAACTGAGCACGTAGTGCTTGCATTGACGGGAATTTATCTAATCTCATATGCTAATTAGGCTGGCATGATAGAGGCAAGCATATTTATGTTCCATTGGTCATTATTCTAGAAGTTTGAGATAGTAAAATCTATTAATAGGGAAGGCAGGTAATTTTCAGTTAGGAGGCCTTATGATCGAACCAAAAATTTATTTAGCCTTTACCAATATTCCAAAATATAAATTCTTTCATCTTCTCCCTATATTTAAGCATAGTTTACCATTATTGGAGTCTCTCTTGTGATACTTCAAGAGAATAGGATCAAATTTGGGATAGTACTTACTAAAAAGGCATTTAGCCCAAAGATAATTGTTGTCTCTAAAACTTATCTGAAGCTTAATGAAGTTTCATTGGATAGAGTCAACTAAGGATTTATAACCCAAACCACCCTCTTCCTTTGGACCACAAATATTTTCTAGTTGGTTCAGTGAATGGCACTACCTTATCTACTCCATTAGAATTTGTTGAAAATTCTTTCAATTTGAGTTGTACATTGGGTGGCATGTTAAGCATCTAAGTGGAAAAGAGAGGGATGAAATTGAGGATACTACTAATGAGAGTGATGCAACCTCCAAAGTAAAGAAAGTTGCTCTCCTAGGAATTGATTTTTTATTGTACATTGTATATAATCTTATCAAGGTATCAAGATTTTAACTTACCCTTATGCAAATTAATGCCTAAACATTTCAACAAAAATTTAGTCATGGAGAATCTAGTGTACTTTTTAATCGAATTGATTCTTTCAACACCAATATCTCTAACAAGAATAAATAGACATTTACTTTTGTTAAAGGTCATAGCCAAGAATTTTTTTTAAATTTTGTAGAGAATCTGAAAAAGTTGTTTAGCTGAACTTTTACTACCGTTGGAAAACAAAAGCAAAATCATTAGCAAAATCCAAATGGGAGATGTTTAAATTACCTTTGGATGAATAATGGATGAATTTATTAACTTCTTAAGCATCATTAAGTAATATGGAAAGGTAGTCAATAATAATAATGAATCGGGAAGGAGATAAAGGTTCACCCTACTTAATACCCCTCTGCACTTTAAGAAAGCCATGAGAATTACCATTGATGAAGATAGGAAAAAATCACAGTTTTTTAAAAGTCTTTTAATAAAAGTACAAATTTGGAGTTGAAACCCCTTACTTCTAATATAGCAAGATAAAATCCCAGTTAATGTTATTAGATTCTTTCTTGATATCAAGTTTAATAAAAAAATTGTTTGCTCTACTTTTTTGTCCAAATATTTCATTAATTCTCAGGCTAAAAAAATATTATCCATGATGCATCTTCTTTAATAAAGGTAATCGGGTTGTTGCAATGATTATTTAGAGATGTTATTTTAATCAACTAGATATGATCTTGTTGATAGTGTTACTACAGATTGTACTAAGGCTAATAGGTCTGAAATTATCACATATATAATTGTCATTATTCTTGGGGATGAGAGTACTTAAAGATGTGATGAAGTACCTATGCATATTAGAACTTTAGAAGAAGTCTTGTATAGACTTAATTATTTTGGGTTTAATGATTTTCCATGTATGTTGATAGAAAAGAGCTAAAAATCTATCAAGTATGACTACTTTATGTCCATCAATAGAGTCAAGTGTTGTTTTAATTTCTATTTTAGTTGGAGTGCAAGCAAGATCTACGGAGCAAACCATCTCTCTACTATCATCAAAATATGAGGTGCCAAGGTTATTATAGTTGAGATGTGCTTTAACAGGGTCTTCTATAATAAAGATCTATTGGATGTAATTCAAATAGTTATTTATAATACCTTTTGGTTGTATAGCCATGCTTTAGAATGATCATTGATTTTTAAAATAGCATTAGCCTCTCTTTTCTTTTTAACACAAGCATGAAAAAATTTGGAGTTGTGGTCACTTTCAAGGAAAGATGTGGTAGCAACCTTTTGTCTCCAAAATGTCTATGCCATGTTGATGTGCTTTAGATGGTTGATTGTTCAAGAAGTAGCTATTCAATCTCAAGTGGATATTCCTCAATTGTTCTCATTTCTAGATAATAAACCTTAGATTTGATATCCTCAACAAGCTTTTGAATGTTACCAAACACCTCCCAATTCTAATGTCTCAATCATGTTATTAGATTTTTGTGAAGCTTCCAAAGCCTAGTCCAGAAGCTTAGATTGTAAGCTGATGCCTAAGCAGTTTTAACATATTTAAGAAAATATTTGTGCTAAATCCATATATTTTGGAATCTAAAAGTGGGATTATTGAGTTATGGTTTTATATGGATTGAGAGCAACATCAGGGAATTGTCAAAATAAGCTATGCTAAGATGTTTGGTTAATAATAATTCTATCTAATATTTAAAAGTTTCTTCCTCTACACTAAGTAAATAAGTTTCATTGGTAATATCATCTAATAGACCAACAACATTAATGGCATCAAAAAATTATGCCTTAATAATGTTATTAGGTTTCTTAACTCCCTTTTTTCAGTTGCATTAAGAATCATGATAAAGTCTCCCCCAACCATCAAGGGATCCATAATGTTAGAGTTGATGAAAGAAATTTTAAACCAGAGGTCTTTTGTAAATTCTTTGAATCACACTACATAAACTAAAGTAGCTTGACTTCTATAATTATGGCTACTGATTAATCCAAGTATAAATTGTGTATCATCCAAATAATATATCGACCTAGATATTGCCACATCAAAACAACCACACCTTATTACTATATTTAGCAATAGTTTAAGTTGAAAATTTTCTTAATAATCTTGGTAAAGGTGTTAGTGTTGACCAAAGTCTCTAGCATAGAAAAATGTTAAGATTGAATTTTTGTATAAGGTTTATCAAATTGTTCATTGCATTGAGATTAGTAATTCCTCTAATATTCTAGATTAGGAAATTGGTCATTTAGGTGAGAAGCTCCGCTCGTGATTAAGATGGGAAGTATGTCATCGATGAATCTCGGTGAAGAGAAGGCAACAGGCCTGCAAATTACTTAGCTAAATTGGGAGCTTCTCTGGAAGAGCCTCTCTTCTCATCAACTCTGTTCAGCACTATTGCAAATGCTCTTTATGGAGACCTCCTTGATTTTCCTTACATTAGAAGTTTGTAATTTTTATTTCCCACCTTTTGGGCTTGTAACTCTTATCATATAGTGGAATTTCTTTGCTTCAAAATAAAAAATATGAATGAAAGAATTCTAATAATTGAAAGATTTTTGATATTATCAACAACTTTAAGATTCACATATATGTGCTCTCTTAGTCCTTTTAGCTTATGATTTTCTTTATTATTATATTTCCCACACATCATCAAATTCTTTGATTGTTTGATTTATTTCATTCTCATTAGTAGTCGTATAGCTATAAGATTATTTGAAGATAGCTTATTTATTTGATATATTTTATTCTTGGTTCTATCATTGGGCATATCAGCTTCTTAAATGAGGTTTTGTAGAGCTAAATTGGCAATTTGGTATAGGAAAGGTTGAGTAGCAATGTTAGAATTTGTGTTTTTAATTATGGTTATGGTAGGTGCGTGATTTGTCTTAGTTACTTGTTAAATGGTTTTAAAGGTTGTTGTGTGATTAGTTAAGTTAACTGTAGCCGCTGTCATGATAGTTCTTTTTTAGGATTTTTATCAATCTGAACCTTAACATTCCTTTTTATTTTTGATATTATTATCCTTTTCCAAGCCTTTGTCTTTTAATTCAAGATGAGCTATGTAACATTTATCCACTAAGTGGCCAAACATCCTACATTTGGCATGATTGTATGGTTTTTATTCTATTTTAATAGATCGCCAGAAACCATTAAAGGGGGTAACCAATCCAGAATTCTTTAGTATATTTGGCAGTAATGTCCATTTCCACCATCACCCTAGCTATTTATGGCTTTGAGAAACTGAATGTAGACAAGTCCAATTTAAGGGACCAAAAATGGGAGTTTGTTGAGGAAATGCAATTTTAGGCTAAGGAATTTTATCCATCTAGGAACAATAGGTGGCTTTGCATAATACTCAAAAGTAGTAATCCATTTTAGAATCTTCATTGGGTCATTTTCAATGTGATTTAACTTTTTAAAGAATATTCTTCATTAATCTTCTTCTTTGCTAAGTCTGATCACAATATGTCTTTCTTCCAACAAACTAACACCCCAATCTCTGATCAACTTAAGCTCATCAAAATGTTTTCTAATGGAATCCATTTTAGGATGCTTGTAGGAAAACTTACTAATGAGAGTAAACTTCAAAGGTTTGACTAGTTAGCTAGTTTTAGATTTTAAAATATAATGGCAAGGTTTCCCTTTCTTATAATTAACCTTCTTGATAAAAAAGTTCTCGAAGCCATCCTTAAATTTCTCATGAAAAAGCTTGGGGAAAAATGATCTTTTTTTGTCAAATTAGTAGTAGATTTATTAGGTGCACATTATTGTAAAAGAGTACTAGCATAAGATGGATTATACCCCCAACTAGCTTTAGAATAAGAACAAAGGGAGGAGACTTTCAACAAGAAGGAAGAATGTTAGACACTAGTGGAATAGTCACTCTAAGTGGGAAAAGACATACCTAGAAGAGGAGCACACTAATTATTTCATTATCTTTATAAAAAATGTATAGGAAAGCTACTAAAAAGTTGTATGATTTAAAGCATCAATTATTAAAGTTGACTGAGAAGTTTTACCAAGTACAACTCCTTGGAGTGCTCTGATTTTATATTAAGAAGAAAATTAGTATTATAAAATTGTTTATAGACTATACAGTATTGAATAACATGGATATTAAAAATAAACATCCTCTCTAAATGATTAATAATTTGGCTTATCAATTAGAGGGAGCTTATATTTTTATAAGAGTTATTAATGATAATGAAAAGAAACCTTTTGCATAAGATATAAGCACTATGTATTTTGATTTTATCTTTTGAATTAACTAATATCCAAGTAGTGTTCATATATATGATGACTAAATATTCAAGCTTTATCTTAATCAATTTATAATGGTGTTTATTGATTAAATACTTTTTATTCAAGGAAAAATGATGATGATGCAAGCCATTTATGGTTTTTTTTTTTTTTTGAGTTTGAATATAAAGCATAAATTATATGCCAAAATTTTTTAATGAGTTTGGGCAAAGGAATGTAACTTTCTAGGGGCACATAATTAGTGGTAAATGTTTATCAATCAATTATCAAAAGGTAAGAGTAATGTTGTAAATTTTATGACTAACTAATGTGATTGAGATTTGGAGCTTCATATAATTGGCTAACTATTATATTAGATTTATGAAAGGATATTCATAAAATAAATCACATTTATTCAAATTAACTAAAAACGATATTGAATTCAATTTGACTAATGAGTGTGAGTAGAGTTTTCAAAAACTTAAAAGTTGTTTAACATTTCCACAAGAGTTGATAATTTTATCTAAAACTAAGCTATTTTAAATACAAAATGATGCATCTTTAAAAGATATGGGTATTCTTAAGCACAAATAAGAGGGTAATTGCATGTGCTTCTAAATAGTTGAAATCATATAAGATTATTTACTTTGTTGACTCCATGAGCCTCATCTCATATGAGATTGATTTTGATGATAACAAACATGTGTTCAAATGCTACTAATCAAGTTAAATTCAAGTGTGCAAGAAAAATTCTTCAGCTTCTAGTTTTTCAGTTGTATCAATTTGCTAAAGCTAGTGGACATGGACTAGGTGAGAATTTTTCAAGAAATTATTGTATTAAGGAAAATGAAATGCTCAATAAATTAAAATAAATAATTCATTCATTTTTATATTTATCATTCTAAAATTATTTATATTTTTCTATATCTTAATATTGCAATTATTCATTAAGTTGTCCATTTTGGATAGAATGAACTAAATATATGATATAAGATCTATTAAATGTGTGTTCAAGCAAGATAAATTATGTTTAAACTTTATTAAATTATTTCCATGCCATTCATAATTTTTAGTGCATGAAAATTGAATTATCCCAAAATTATATATTTTTTCCTCTTATTCTCTCTCCTATTATTCTTTCTTCTCTCTCATATTATCATTTTCATCTTAAGATTATATTGGCCGAATTCTTTTAATGCATTTTGTGTAATAAATTGTGTGAAGTTAATTTAAAACATTTCCATATTATTTTGTCTCATTTTTTATATTTTAGAATTCTTTTATTTAAATTTCTAAATTTGAATTAATTTTGAATTATTCTTTAATTCAAACTTCTTCATGCATGACATGTACTTGCTAAATCAAATCAATTTTTTTAATGGAATATGTTGAACGTCCCAAGCATAATTAATTATGATTATTTAGAGCCTAATTAATCTATTTTAGTGGTATTTTAAATTTAAATTCAAATCAACCCTCTTTTTCAAAATAATTTTTTTAATTTGACCTATTTTAAGAAAGTTTAAGGGAGGACAGCCACTATGCTTTAAATTCAATAAATTTATATATTATTTAAACATTCAATAAGTATAGAATCAGCTTTCATCCAAATTGACTCATGTATTATTTTGAGAATTTCCTATTTTAGAATACCCTTTTTGGCTGAAATCCTTGAATGGATTTTCCATGAATTTATTTTATTCAAAACTCCCTCCTTCATGTTTAAATCTCCTTGGCTAAATTTCTTAAGGGAATTTCTCTATCCTTAGCCATGAATCACATAGTTAATATTCCTTATTAGGTTTTAAAAAATCTGTAAAGGAGCCTATGGAAGATCTCTTTTGCGATCCATTCTCCTTTGAATTTAAAATTCAAATTGATGCAAAAATAAATTTCCCTCTCATTGGATCAGTTTTTGGTTGACCCTAGACCCCTCCCTCATCTATTTAAGAGCCTTGTTTCAACTTGAAAAAGGTTCCCAAAACCAAAAAAATTTTTTGTTCTCTTGCTCATCCTTGGCCGATCCTTGCTAAAGCAATTCTTGGAGATTTTTGGTGATTCAAGTGCAAGCATTCCTCATTATTCTTCTCTTTCTCTTGGACATTTATTTGTCTTCAAATTTTATTAGGAAAAGTGAAGGTTAATGTGTTTCCTCCCTTGGCCGAAAATAACAATTCCTTGGTGTTGAATTTCTAAGGTGCTAAGTTCTTAAAGTTCTTTTATTGCTTCTTGGCTTTGAAGTTTACAAGCTTATGTAAATTTTCTTCTGTTCATTCATGACATAATCTTTAGATTTTGTTTTTCCAAGAACAAATATAAGAAGATCAATTTGTTTTAGACTTAGCTACTTAATAATCCCTTTCTTTCTTGTTTGGCCTAAAGCTAATTGAATAAAACTAAGCTTGTGTAAAAAAGAATTCAAAGTAAAGATTTTTTATTGCATTTTAGTTTGCATTTCAAAGTCATACAAAAAAATCATTTCAACCTTTTTTAAAGATCATTCAAAACAACATTAAGTTACTTACTTACATTAAATGCTTGATTAAAGACATTATTTTAATTTCAATTTAAAGTTAAAGTGAGCTCTCTTTTTCATTAATATTCAATTGCCTTAATATTAGTACATATTGGGTTGTGAGTGCAAAAACATTTTAAAATTGAGAGTTAGACTTACATCTTTATATTTGCTTTGTCTTAATTTTTTGTTGGGTTGTACCTGTCCAGTAAGTAAAGCATATGTTGGGTTGAACTTCCCCATTAAAGAAAGTGTAGTGTTGGGCTGTACTTGCCTATTAAGGAAATTATGGTGTTGGGTTGTACTTACCCTTTAAGAAAAGTATGGTATTGGGTTGTACTTGCCCATGAAGGAGAGTATGGGAGATTTGTTATAATCTGAATTTTGATTTAGTGAATTCCTAGCCTAGGTGGCTAGGTGTGGTTGTAGGCTACTTTTTGGGTTGGCTGAATCACGTAAAAATCTTTGTGTTCTTTTTCTTTATTTTTTCTGCACTTAAGTTTTATATACTATTGTTGATTGTTGTTTTATTTCTCTAAAGCTTTATCATTAAAGAGTTATTATTTGTAAGAAGTAAGGTGTGAAATATTCAAAGATCATGAGAGTATAAAGCTTACTTTCATCATAAAAGGATTAAATTTAAGTCAAAGAAGATGGTTAGAGCTAATAAAAAAATATGATCTATACATATGATATTATCCTAAAAATGTTAATATAGTTGCAGATGTCTTTTTAAGTAAAAAAGACTACTATTGACATGCAATCAAGATACAAGGTCATGATGCAAAGTTATTTAGAGGTATATTAGCATTATAATTGAAGATGATTAGAGTACATGTTATTTGTATCAAATGATTACACGCACAAAAAAAATTAAGGATACCCAAATGTATTGTTATAACTAATCAATTTTACGTAGGTAAAATAAATGATGCATATATATAAATGTTGTGATAGAAATAATAATAATCTCTCACTACCAAGAGACTTAGTTTTAATATAGAAGGTTATAAATCTGACTCATTACTCAAGTTTTCAATTCATCCGAGAAGTATAAAGTGTATAGATATTTAAAAGTATTATTTTGGTGGTCAGGACTAAAGAAAAATGTAGTTAAGTATAAATCTCAATATGAATCTTGTTAGTTGTAAAAGAAGAAAGACGAATACTAAAAGAACTTATAGAATGTTACATTCATTACAAATTTGAGAGTGGAAGTGGCTAGATATTTCCATAGATTTTGTCATAAAGTATTCTCTCTAGAATTAAGCCAAATGCATGACTACATTTAAGCTATAATTAAAATATTAACTAAATGAGAACTTTTTTGGATAATTCATTAAACTCATTCAATGGGAAAATTAGAAAAAATATATATGTGAAAAAAATTATTACACTTTATGGAATTCCTATAGAATATGGAGAGCATTGATGAAAGTTTAGGCACTATTGCATTTCAATGTTACATTTCATCTATAGACTGATGGTCAACTAAAAGGAATTATTTGGAATCTAGAAATATGTTGAGGCTACCTATTTTAGATTTTAGAGTTAATTGAGTGGAACATATTCTTATGGAATGACTTTGGCACCAAAGGTGGGTGAATTGGGTGATTTTAAAAAAATTATAAATTTAAAAATTTAATTATAAATTTTATTCAACAACGAGAAGCCTTTATTCTACTACATGAGGTCAGCTACAAGAATCCTTCATATCCATTGTGTAATATTAAGTGTCAAATCCTCATTTAATTCAAATAAAATAAATTTATTTTTTATACATCCTAACCAAGAGTTTTTATGTCTGCCTCAACCTTTTTTAACATTGGTCGAATCTAAAACATCTACTCTCGTAATTGGATCACTAGACAACCAATATTTTATGTGACCAAAACATCTAAGGTGAGTCTTTCTAATCTTGTTTGTAATTGGAGTTACTCTTACCTATTCACATATGCATTCATTTCGCATTTTGTCTTTAAGTATATAGCCACTCTTTCACTTGAACATCTTCATATATGCAACACTTAACTTGATTTTATGCTTCTCTTTTACCAGCCAACATCTACGCCATAAAGCACTATAGGTCTCACCACTATTTTAAAAAACTTTCTCTTAATTTTAACTGAAACTTTTCTAACACACAACTACCTAGATGCATTCCTCTACTTCAACCATCATACTTGAATTTTTATTAATAACATCCCATCTATTTCACCATAACTTTAAACAATATACCTGAGATATCTAAAACATTCACTTTTTTAATGACTTGGTCACTCATTATCACAACCCCATAAGTAGATCTTCTATAACTAAAATTACACTCCATCTATTTGATTTAAGTTCTACTCAGATAAACGCCTTTATACTCTAAGGTTGATCAAGTATAATTCAAGTTTCTTTTAAACTCCCTCTCTAGTCTTATCAATAAGAAGAATATAATCTATAAAAAATGCATACACCAAGGTACATACTCTTATAAGTGTCCAGTAAAAGTCTCCACAACTAAAATAAAAAGATATGGGCATAAAGCTGATCCCTGATGTAATCTAACTGAAATAGGAAGATACTTGATAAATCTTTATTTTGTTTAAACACAAGTAATAGCTCTAGTATTGAGATCCTTTATGGATTGAATATAAGCAATATTAGCAATATTAACTCCTTTCTTTACTAGAACTCTCCAAAGAATTTTCTTGGGACTTTATCATGTGCTTTCTCTAAATCAACAAATAGCATATGTAGGTCCTGCTCTCTCTCTCTCTCTCTCTCTCTCTCTCTCTCTCTCTTCTCCATCAAACCTCTCAACAAATGTAACAACCATAGTAAACTACAAGGCATGAAACCAAATTAGTTTGAAGAAACTTTTGTATTATGTTACAATCTATGCTCAAATATTCTCTCGCATAATATTAACATATGACACGTTAAATTAATCCCTCTATAATTGGCACACTCTTGTGCATCTCCTTCATTCTTAAAAATAAAAACAACAAACTCTTTCTATGCTTATCTAGCATCTTTTAAGTCTTTAAAATAATATTAAAAAGATTAGTAAGTTAAGAAATCTTTGATTTCTAAGCATTTCCATGCTTTAGTTGGTTGACAAAATGGGATAAGCCAATGCATGTGTCATTCAAATAATATAGCAATGAGTATTATTTTTTTTAGGTTCTTTTTAATAAAATTTAATAAGTTACACTAATCTATTCTCCACCAAAGTTTTTATCCAATAATTTAAAATTAAGTAAATTATGTTTTATAGTAAACTACTTAAATACTCTAAGTTTTTAATTTTAAATTCAATATTGAAAAGTGCTCTGAATCTATGAATCCTTTAAACCTTTTCTTGAAAATCTTGTGATAATAAGTATCATTCAAAGTATTGTCAACCAAGAGCAATATTATCTTTTGTATATGACTAGACTAAAAAGACTTAATCATTTCAATTTAATTAGGTATATCACAATGTTAATTAAACTAAATCATTGCATCATTATCATCTCCCTATACAACTGTAAATCCTTAAATATCATATGCCTATATTATTGACCTCATTCTTGAATGAGGTTAACACTCATCCCCTTAGTACATAGGATTTCAATCCAAAACTAAGAAGCATCCCACCTAAACACTTAGGATACCTCCTTAATGCTTAAGAAAACCTAATCAAATCTAAATTTAATAAAATTTAACCCAAACCAAAATAAACATATATGAATTAAACTTAAATTCATTTGAGCCCAAATTGGGATAATTAGAATGGTTGGCCTAATTAATTGAATTAAGCTCAAAATCACTTAAATATGAAGAAAAATCAAATAAAATTAAAGCAAATTAAAACTAAATAAAAAAACATTGAAGCAAAACATAAACAAAAGCAAACTTAAAACTTAATTCAAATAGGGTAAAGGGTGGCCATGTAGGGCATTTGACCTAGTTGGCCTGTGCGGGATCCACCTAGACCAAAAGTCAACCCAAGAAAGTTAAATCAAATTGAGCCAATACAAAGACTCATAATCATCAAATAAATATGTTTAAGCATAAATCTAAATAAATTTGAATCTAATGACTTTCCAAATGAGTTAATTGGGTCACTTGACCCAAATAAAACCAAATGAACCCGATTAAATCCAAATTCAAATTAGATTGAAGTTAATCAAAATTAAACATTTCAAAATAATCATTGAACATAGTTCAACATTTCTTTGAGTGTAATTTGATCAATTTGATCATTCGACTCAAATGAATCCAATTTGGCCCATTAAATCTAATTTGGGTTAAAATGGGCTAAACTCAAAATTGACTTTAAATTAAATAAAATCAATTGTTCCAAATTATCTCAAATACTTTATCAAACATGGTTGAAGCTCAAACACACTAAAATTGAGTTAAATTAGCCCCTTATATAATAATTAAGCTCAACTTAATCTAAATAAGTCAAATGGATAAATCTATGTTAAAATTTAAATTTAATTTAAATTAAATAAAATTGATTAATCAAAATCATCGCAAATGATCAATTAACCAATTAAACCTAAATTTAATCTCCAAAATGGCTATATAGGTTAGAAGATTCAACTTTACCTATTTGACTCAAATAGCTCAAACTAGCCAAAATTACTCTAAATGCCAAACATTGCTTAGGTCAATTCACTCATAAATTATATAGTGAATAATCTCCATGATTTTGAACATAAACATAAAAATAATTGAATGTAATTGCAATAGTTTAAGCCAACTCAACCCAACTAAATTTTAATTCAAATGGTTCTAACCTAAACCACTTAAATTCAAACCCAAGCCAATAAAATTTGAATTTAATCTTAGCATCCTCTTAGGCTCGATCTAAGAGGCCACTAGCCAACTCAAGGGAAGGTGAACTGCAGCCATGGGATGAGATGGAGTCCATGGAGAGCACGAAACCAAGCCACCTCACCATGAAACAAATTTCACCCATACTTTTTCTGACATTTCCATTGCTTCTCATGACTCATCTAGGCTCTAATTTGTAAGGCTACACTCTCCAATAAGTAGAGGCTTGTCTAAATATAAAAAGGAGAAGAGAGCCTTAATTTATGCCTTTGACATTTCCTACACCATCCCCAGGCTAAAATGAATTTAAACCAATCCTTTCCCCATTCTCTGGACTCCTCTAACCCATCATTCGATCAAATTCCAGCAAGTAGCGATGCACGGTAGTCTCCATATCAATTCAAAGGGACTCAAGCCACTAAATCCATCCTATAGCTTCATTTCAATCCACTAAAGCTTTTCAAAATGACAACACCAGCGAAGATCAATTCCAACGAGGTATTCCTTAACTCCAACAACCAATTCATTTCAGTTTGAAGTCAATTTGATCTCTAGTAAGATCGAACCATGGGGATCAATTGTAAATCAATCTTGATTGATTTGCATTCAAAATCTCTAAGTTCGAATGCTTAGATCATTGAACTTAACCTCTTAGAGACAAATGATTCTCGATAACTAGTAGAAGGTTAAGGACGAATCACTACCATTTGTTATGTGATCTAAAGTAGGATTTTAACTTAAATTCCTTTAGAAACTGTTTGATGGCTCTGGACCATCTAATCAAAGATCGAACGGCACTAATTAAGTAGCGTCCTTGTCGTTAGCAACACCAACATCCACGTGAACCAATAGCCCATTACTGCACCTAAAGTATGGCCTAGTCAATCCCATATAGGCATTAATTGGGTAAAATAGAAAATTCAGATTTTTTTATTTTAAAATATTAAAAAAAACCCTAAACTTTTAAATTTTATAGAAATAATAATATTTAACCAAAAATTATATTTAATGGCTCTTTGAATTTCTCTCAGTGAGAGGAATCTTTTAGACCCAAAAGCCTTAATTTTTATTGGGTAATTTAAGACTAATTTGGGTTTAATTAAAATTAATTAAACCCAAAATATTAATCCAATCAATTTTAAACTTTAGCAAATTGAAAGTAAGGATAAAACACATCTTACATAAAATTTTGGAGATTTATTGATGACTGAAATGAAACTTATGAATTTTTCAATATACTAACACTAATTTAATGAAATAAATTAATATTAATTCAAGAAAATTTAAAAAATATGAAAGCAACTTAAATCATCATAATGAACATTAATAAACTTAAAAATTCTATCAAAACCCTTCGAAAATTTAATAAATAATTGAATTAATTAATTCAATTATTTAACCTAAACTTTGAAAAATCATAATAAAAAAAATTACAAATGGACCCTCTCTAGATTTATATTTTAGAGGGGAATCAAACAAAGATACAAAAGCTTTAATTATTCATGCATAATTTTAGCTTAATTTAAGTTTAAAGAAAAATAATCAAATATTAATTAAGCTTATGAGAAGTGTCTAATTATTGTGAAATTTTTATATGATGAAATTGAAGATTAAATAATCCTATAAAAATATTCAAGAATTAAAGTTGACCGAATTAAAAGATCTAAAATTTGCAAGTCTAAACTTCAAATTTAAGCAAAATAATTAATTTAAAAATTATAAAAATTAAGGAAAATTAAGATAATGATTCAAAATATCTTTAGATACATCAATGAACTAAAACAAATGTTAATGCCCACTCGAATTCAATAAACTTCAAAATGACTTAATTAAAGGATTAATTGAATTTACTAATTAATTTAAGTGGGTTGAAATTTGATAAATCATAGTAAATTAAATACGAATTTAAAATTTATAAATAAACTCTCTCTTAATTCCATTTTGAAGGAGAACCAAAGAAAATTAAAAGTCACAATCAATTCTTAATATTTTAGGCTTAATTTAGGACTTATTAAAAATATTAAAATCTTAATCTACCATAAATCATATCTTTGATTGAAAAGAAATTTTATGCAAATGAAATTGACATGAAACCACACTTATTATAAAAGCTTCATATTAAAATAATTTCTGAATCAGAAGTTAGGAATTTTTGAATTTGTAAGATAATTTAAATTAAATAAAAAACTTAGAAATTATAAAAATTCACAAAATTACTTTAAAATATTTATAATAATATTAGAAGATTCAAGAAATTTTTTTAGTTCTTTGGACTTTGTAAAACTTGGATTAACACATTTAAGGATTAATAAATGATTAAAGAATTTAGATTGAATAAATAAACTATTAATAAAATAAACCTTAATATGCAAATTCATTATGCCTTACGAATTTAAAATGACTCAATATAGGTTTTATAATTTAAATAATTTATTTTTAAAAGTTTCATAATTTACAATAACATAAACAAAAAAAGAATATAAACCTTTATAATAAGAAATCTTACTAAATAATAAATTTGAAATTACAAAAATACCCTTTTAACTCAAACACAATATAATTGAATCAAATCTAAAATCATGAAATCCAAATTAAATGTTAATTAAGCCGTAAGCTAATTAAGAAAGTATTAATAAATTTAATTCTAATCAAAATAAACAACATAAATCATTAATCATTGATTGAACTCTATATTAAAATGAATCTAAGCAAATAATCAAACTAAAATTTAATAATAAAAAATTTATAAACTTCAAGTTAAATTCAAATTAAATAATTATAACATCCTTAACTTGAATCATTAATTAAACATCTAAATTAAATCAATATTTTTCATAATAAGTAATCACAAGGTATATAGTCTGAACACTCAAGTTGTAGGGCTATTGGTCCGAAAGAGGTCTTGATACCTCAACCACTAGTTTAATATTGACATATACCTGTGAAAGTAAAATTATAAAAAGTAAAATAAATAAAATAAATCAAATTTAATTTAAAAAAAAATTCATACACAAATGTATTAGGTTTATAATTTTTAGATTATGGGATGACTTTATCTCATTTGATAAAAGATTTACCATATTAAGATTAAAGTGCTAAGTAGATCGGACCTTACAACAAGCAAGACTTAATCCCCTTTTCACTCTTTAAAATATATAATTAACTTTAACATTAAAAATAAACTAAAGTTAGAAATAAAATTTTAAAAATTAATCAAATCATTTAAATTTAAACCATCCAATGGTAAACTAAAAAATGTTGACTTCACTTTTGGAGTGAGGATTGATCCCTCCCATCTTAGACTTAGGAGCCTTACACTTAGACTTCCTTAGTGCTAAGATACTTATAGTGATTAAAGGAACACTATACCTATGCTTAAAGACTTATAGAGCATAACACTAAGCCTAGAGTTTAACTTAGGAGAAGTAGGCTTCACCTACCCTAAGGACCAAACCAAGACTCATGCCCACCAACTCATCCAAACATATGCTCATGTGATTGGAGCTAAACCAACTCAAACCTATTTAATCAATATTAATTGAATTTGATTTTCCAATCCAAGCTCCAAGCCAAATTAACTTGGACCTTAACCCGAGTTAATCCACGACAATCCTATAACTATATTCAAACCAATTCAAACAAACTAAACCTAATTTTATTTTCTCAATCACTCTAATTATTCAATAGAACATTTCAAAATACTCCAACACTTGCAATCAAACCAATTGAACTAAGTGAATTTGATCAACCCAAGTTATCGCATTTTACCTAAAAGGTTCAAATGAGACAAAACCCAATCAAACTCAAATCAATTGTAATCAGAGCCACCAATCAACTTCAAACTTATCATCGAACACATCCCAACCATCCAAAACACCAATTGGTCCAAGCTGACTTGACGAAGCCACTTGACCCAAAGTGACCTAAAAGGCCTAATTAAGTCAAACTCCAATCAAGCTCCCATTCTATCAAAACAAGACATCCAATCTCTTCTTTGATGATTGTAGGTCACCATTAAAAACTCCATAATAATTAATTGAACCTAATCAAGCCAATTTGACCCTTTTACCCAAGTTGGCCCAATTTGACCTAAAGGGTCGAATTGAACCAAACCAAATCCAAGACCAAATTGATTATAATCAATGCTTCCAATTAGTCATCAATTGAATATTGAATATGATCTAACCTTCAATTAGACCCAATTGGGTTAACCCAGCTCAATTAACCTGCTTAGCCCAATTTGACCTAAAAGTCCATGTTGAACCAAATCATTCCCTAATCTAAATCAATCAAATCAAATCTTTTAATCAATCACTAATGATCAATTGAACATAAACCTAATCCATGCTCAAGCCTATTTGGCCAATTTGATCAAATTGGCTAACATTCCCCATTTGACCCAAATTGAACTTTTATGAATCAAATCCAAATTTAAATTAAATTGAATCAAACCATTTGCACTCACTCATTCCAAATGGCCAATTAAACTTACTCAAACCCTCATTTTGACCCAATTTGATCAAAATGGCCAACTAAGCCAAACATAATCCATTTGACCTACATGGGTCAAATTGAGCCAAACCCAACAAAACTTAGCATGACACATCCCTAGGTCACCATGGGCCTTCTCAAGTGAGCCCATCCCATGGTGAACCTTGTTTGGGTCAAACCCATTGAACCAAGCCCTACAAATAAGACAAAATATTCATTTGGAATGGTTCTCCAACTCCCCACCCCTTGGCAGACACCTTTGGCCTTTCTTGGACAAAGGACTACTGACCCAATCTAATAACCTTTGGCCAAGAGAGAGCAAGTTCACCCATGGGCAACCATTAGTCCACCTAAGGAAGAGTGTACACCTTATTGCAGCCCACTACACTCCCTAAACCTCTCAAACTCATCTACCTCAGTAGTCTCCTGCCACCTCCAGCTGGACAGCTGCTAAAGGCTAAACAAATCCTAGCCCTTGGTTTAGTTAAGGAGGAGAGTATACTCCTCCCCATTCATTCAAACTCAACATAGAGCTTTCCTAAAGCATTTCACACAATCCCACACTCTTTCCCGAGCTTCCCGTGCACCTTAACACCTGTGAGACCAGCTTTCGATCGGACCTGAGAGCTCCATCTGCCCAAACACCCCAAACCTGCACTAAACTCAAATTAACTCTTCCCACACCTTCACCTCATTTTCGTAAATCAAAATGAATCATTTTTTATGCGATTCGACCATCAGTAGATGTCCTTTGACCAACTCCAGTGAGCTTTGCAATGGCGTTTGGTCCATAGATCGATTGGCAGGGAGGAAGCTTGAGATGTTCTCAACAGAGCTTCATCTCTCAAGATGAAGTTACCTCAGTCATTGGACCACTGGTCTATAGCGACGAGACTAGCAACCGTAGTCTTGGCCATTGAGTGTTGGTATTTTTTGAAGTGAATCATGTTTTTGTGCAATCTCCACTGTAGGATCTCCTTAGATTTATTCCCTGATCATTTTGGAGTCAATTCTGCCATCGAACGAGCTCCAATGAGCTCAAATTGATGGAAGGTGGATAGTGTTTGTCTTTTGGTGCTCACGGGAAGACAGATTAGTGACCAATCATTTTATGTGATTAGACTAGACGGTAATGATTAATCACATTATAAATCTCAATTTAAACCCTTCAAAATTATGAGATTAATCTCGACTGTCCAATCTGAGATCGGATGGCCAAGATGAAATCGCATCCACTGCTACTGAGTCAGTTGCCACGTCTGATGATTTAAATAGACAATACCACGGTGCCACATGGAAAGCGCTATTGCGTCAGCGTCTGCATGGAACCGATGGTTTAAAAGGATTAGTTAAGATTTTAAAATGTAATTAAATAGTGAGAACTTCAAAAAATCATAACTAATTATAAAAAAATTCAAAAATATAAATATTTTGGAAAGCTTAGATAGATGGAAATTTAACAAAACTAAAATCTCTAATTAATACTTAATGAACAGTGCTTATTTAAGGTTTGAAGCTCAGGCTAATTACCTTAAATAAAGCCAAATTACTTAGCTAATTGATTTCAATTTTTGTGGGATGATTCTATGAGATGTCATCCACCTCCCATTATTTTCTTGGAATTATTTGCCATTTGGTTTGAAGATTTAAGAATTGTAACCCTAATTTCCTACTTTAATTAATTAAATAATTATTAAAATTAATGAATAATAAAAATTAAGCAATTGGAGTTAATTAACCAATGTAAACAGTTGTCATGATGAGGGAAATAATTAGGACCCCATTTCTAATAATTAAGGAATAATTAAAAAAATCAATGATAAAATAAAGATTGAAATTGATTTAGATAATTCAAGTGCAACTCATTAATCCCATTATGTGTTTAATAGCATAAAGTCATTAAAGAAATTATGATTATCCCATTGGTGTGGGGAAATCATAAGAGTATTTAACTTAAATATTTTTTAATTTAATTAAACCTTAGGCATGAGCTTAATTACATTAGACTTCTTTAGGTGCATTGCTAATTTTATTTTCCCAAAGCATACTATTGAAGGCTCACGATCAACTATTTAATTAAATTAAAGAAGCTTGTAGAAGGGTAATCAAATTGATGTTATTAATGGCTTGAACCTAATCAACTCATAAAACATATTTAATTTCTTTCCTTAAACATGTCAAGTAACCAACATGGGATGGGGTGAATGCTAAGTATCATTTCTCCTCTTTAGGTTTTAACGGCTTAAACATTAAAATTAAATCTTTCAAAAACATTGGCTAATGTTAAGGAATGATTAGTTGGTTTGATTGTCCTTAAGATTCAATAAAATTGAGTATGTTATGTGGTGACATTCAATTACTTTCTTTCATTTATCATAAATGTGTATGCCATTTGTTTTATGTGTTCGTGTTTTTGAAAAGAAAATTAAGAGAATATTAATGCATTCAAATTGCATGAGTTGGATAAATGTCATTATATGGTGTGACTATTATCGCTAATAAATCTCAAATTACTTTGAAATTATAAATTTATAATGAATCAAATAGTATGAAATTTAAATCAGTGGTTGTTATAAGTATTTAATGAAGTCTCTACTTGGTTGTAACTTAAAGATAGTAATAGATTATTTTATCTTTATGTTTTACATATATGTTTATATGTATTTGAATTAGCAAGTATATAATCTAGACATCTCGGGAATATGAGGCTTTAAGTAGCCCCAAGGAGGTCTTAGATAATCTTACTACGCTGGTTAAACAATGACACATACTTGCTTAATTTCATTTATGTTAATACATATACTATAATTTAGGATACAACTTTTCTCTTCATACCATTAGATTTTTCATAAATAAAAAATATTATATAACCTTTGCATGGTTTTGTTTCTATTCTTATGTATATGTTACATGAATTTGAATTATCTAGTTTATAGTCTAGACATCTTAGGAATATGAGATTTTAAGTAGCCCCAAGGAGGTCTTAGATAATCTCACTTCCCTAGTTTAACGATAGCATGTACTTGCTTAAATTTTAATACATGTTTGCATATGCTTAGCTATGAGATAAAAGCTTTCTTTTTTTTATCAAATTCATGCATTAACATTCATTAATGTGCAAAAAATGAATATATTATATGTATATGTGTTAAATCAAATATTAAGAATATTAAAGATGAAAAAAAATATGAATGTTATTGATAATGAAAGGAAGTAGTGGAATATTATTAAATGTGATGGTGAATTAATTTCATTAATCTTAAGATGACTTGCATGTTTGAATAAGATTTCTTGAAACTAATATAAACTTAGGCTCAACAAAAATTCATAAGTGGTTCACTAAGAAAACCAAAGCTATAATAGTTTGCCCTTTAGAAAATGACTTAGGTTGGGGATAAAGGGGCTAAGTCTCTTTCTTCCCTTTATAATAGTTGGATGCTAAGTAAGTATTGAATAAAATGAGAACATGCAAGTTAAAATCAATCAATCTACTAAAAAACATGAAGTGAAACCATCCCTAATGATCAATTTAAATAATTCTAAAACTTTAGACAACCATTTTTTCAAAGCTTAACCAAGACATACCACACTAAGCCTTAGCACACACATTAGAATGTTAAGTCACTGATTCTAGTATTAAGTTAGGCTAGTGTATATTATGGTGATGTGTTTTATTTTATTATATAATGTTTTAGACTGGATGTTAGGATTGTTTGTGCATAGACTGGATGTTAAGTTATCAGTAGCCTAATGATGTCTTATGCAGGGAATTGTACTAAAGGGGTCATTGTAATAATAAATAAATATAAATGTTCTTCCTTGCAAGTGCTGGTTATGCCCCTAAGTAAAATCTAATTAGGACAGGTAGGCTTAGCTACCCAAGTGTAGGGTCTAAGTCCAAATATGTGAAATATAATTACTTGGCTTGTATGTTTATTTAGCTAATATCTATTTTTCATGAATATGTAATTTTTATACTAGGATTAGGATTAGTGCTATAGGGTTTAGGATGAACAGTGGCTAGAAGGCAAAGACTTGAGAGACCTTGTGAAGCTTGGAGCAAACAATTCCAAAGAAGGAAAGAAGAATAAGAATTAAAGACCCCATAGCCTTCATTTCATTTGTAAAATTAATTGTAATATGGGTTGTATAAGGGTAGAGCTCAGCTACCTAATTTTTTCTCTTTTTTGAGGCGTAGGGCAGTACTAGACTGCAATGGCCTTTTATTCTCTTACAAAATTCAAATGTTTGATGGTTATGTTTAAATTGAGCAATAGAAGTAGGATTAAAATTTTATTTTATAATTTTAAATTGTAATTTGGTTCTAGAATTATGTTAGAATTTATGGGATATAGGATTAGTATGAGCTAACTATACCTGTTGGTGGTTCCCTGTGGAGAATACGAAGGCCCCTGAAGAAAGTGAAGATCCAGAATGAAGTGCCCCTTATATCAAGAATTTAGTTTTAAGCTGAGCTTTATAAAGGGAGAGCTCGACTAAACTTTTTTCCTTTTCTCTCAAGGTGTATAGCGGTGCCCAGCCGCACTGGGCTATTTAGTTTAATTTATTTGGTTTGATTTATTTTGGAGTGTGCAACAGAATTGCATGCATATCAAAGATTTTTTCTGTGATGGTTGTGCTTATATGAAAGCTTATATACATTAGACTCTTAAAATAAAAATTAATTTCTCTATGTAACTTAATTAAATAACTCATAACCTCTTCAATTAAAGCACTAGGGATAAAAATTAAAAGCAACAAGAAATCCTAAAAATGCGAACCATTATTGCATACTATTTCTAAAATCATTGAATTATCCCTTCTTCCATTACATATAAGGAGGTATCTGACTTGTGAGGATGTCCACCCTTCTAGAAGAAGTCTACCTTATCTTTTGATTTGGCCAATGACTCACTTCTAATTGCATCTCAATTTAGGCATGAATTACAAACCCAAAATCTTCAAATAAAATTATGAGTCAAAATGTATAAAAAAATTTTATTGCATTGGCTAGAAGCATAACATGTCAATCATGATCTTGAAGGTTAAAGAGCGAGTTTAAGCTCTTAGCCTTTACTCTTAAATATAACAGCCTAGCTACTTGCATTAATAATGACCAAACTCTTGGATTTAAAATCATTTATGAGGTGTTAGCTGACAACCCTTCTAAGTGGGAAGTCCAAAAGAGTTCAGAATAAGTTTTTATTTTTAAGTTAGATGAAGGCCTATAATTCTTAATGATTAGACTATGTTAAACTTTTGACTTATGTTAGAAGCACTTTTAGAATTAGGATCTAAAGCATCCTACTAGAATAAGTTTTGACTTATTAGACATTTCTACATTTTTTTGCTATTAGAATCTAAGGCTTAAATTTCTAAGAAAATGTTAATTGAAATCTAAATAAATTCAATTTCAAAAATATAAATTTTAGTTATAGGATAGGTTGAAATACTTATTGAGTTTTCTAGTATCCAAGGTATTTCTTACTCAATCCTATTTGGCATTTGAAAGAACCACTCCCCTTGAAATATTGACTTTTGAATCTCCTATATAAACTTTCTTTAAATCTTAGCTTTCAAATCCATATAGAGGTAAAAGTTAATTTCTTTAGTCAAGAGTTCTCTTAAAAAAGTTTTACTTTCTTAAGATGCAATTAACTATAGAGGCTTGCCTTTATAGAAAAGTAAGAACTCTACAATAAATCAAACCTTGTTCTATCTTATTGTATAGCTCAAGGGAAGAATCTTTGGAACATTGCAGGCCCATTTAAAATCCATTATAACGTGATATTTTCATCTCTTAAGATGATGCATTATCTTTTAATGTTGTATTTGATCACAAAAATAAGAAACTCCTAAGATCTGTGTGGTGTCATAAAACTTTCCCATATATGTATATTAGAAAGACTTGTTTACTTTTCCCTATTTGTTCCTCTATGACTCTTCCAGTATCTTTGGATCACACTAGATTTTAATATTGTGATTAATCAGTTCATAACTGAATTAAGCATGAAGAAAAGAAAATTAACAAATCATTACGAACAAAAAATTACCCAAATAGCAACACAAATATTTATAATATAAGTATAGATTCACTATAAATCTAGATTTTAAACACTTCAACATTATAAAAAACAAAGCACAAAAACAATACATAAACATGTGTAGGAGTTACTAGAAAATGTAAAGAAAAAAAAAAGAGTACACTAGAAAATTGCTCTCCTAGAGTTATTGTCTCTTTCTCCTTGATCTCCTAAGTGTGATTTCCATTACATACACTAAACTCACACAAACACATACTTGGAGTATCACTCTCGAAGTGTACTAGACTCACACTCACTATGACATACAAAAACTTACCAAAATACTTTCTCCATGTATTTTAAGGCCTATTTATATTTGTTGACCCCTCATAGTAGTTGTCCTCATGTCCTCTCAAATAACCTCCAAAAATTGCCCTTAAAACTCCCTAAATTGACTATTGAAACTTCACTTGTCGAGTTGTAGCACCTCAATGTTGGATCTATAGCTCCATGGCACTATGCTACCTAATTTTTAGCTTCAAATCTCTTTTTTAGTGCCGAAGCACACGACGCTAGGTCTAGCATCGCAACACTACAAATTTGGTGCAACGATGTGATCTTCTCTAATTTTTGCATAACTTTTCTTCTGATACTAGTTCCTAAGCATTGAGAATATAACACCACAACACTACACTAAATTTCTATATTTTCTTTATTTATTTCCTTAATAAGAAGTTTCGTATCATAAACTCTTAAAATTATGAAAATAAATCATAACATAGCATTCTTTTGACTTAAAAATATATGCTAATTTCACTAAATTGTTTTACTTATCAAACACCCTTTAAGTCAAATCATTACTTGTCCTCAAGTAATTCTATATATTTCAAGATTCCTTAAACTTATTTGATAGCACAATTTTTAAATTTAAAATTATTAAATAATAATTTCAATTGAAATATAGTCTTGCATATTTCAATATTAAACATGAAAAATAACTAAACTATGATATCCTAAATTCTTACTTAAACTAATATTTCTTTTAAGTTCAGTATTTTCTATGCTTAATAATAATATAGTTGCTTCCTATGAATTTTAGCCAATTGATTGCTATAAATAATTATCAATTACTATTTGAATAATCACAATATGATTTTCTCTCTTGAATTCAACACATTTATTTGTAATTTAATAAATTCATTAATTTACTTAGATTATAGAAGAATTTTAAGTACTATTATTGTATAATACTTAGATTCAAGTAGTTTCTTCATTTCCTTTTTTTTATATATATTTTTTCTATTATTTTTTTCTTTTTTTTAGAAAATCACCTTATTGGTCATGTATCTTTTTAATGTTATTGATTTTCATACATTCTCATTCTCCTTATATGCTGATGTCTATTTAAATGAATTATTAACTTTCACTAAATGTTCAAAGCTCTAATTGATACTAGCCATAATTATGTTATAGAAATAAACATGATAATAAATTTATAGCATATCAACCAACTAAATACATAAAGAATCTTCTATATGTAGTGTGTGTTATGAAAATTCCTAACTCATTAGAAATAAATAGTTTTCATAAGAAATTTTGTTTATTAGCAGTTTAAGTTATAATTCATTATATAATAATAACTTCAATGCAAGGCCCACTTTATAAATTAAAATATTATTTAATTAATTTTAATTTCAATGTATTGGTTAACAATATATACATTCAAGGTTTAGAAAATGACATAGAATTAATGAAAAAAAGTAATAACAAAATTTGGACTTTACTTAACTAAGAAAAATTATGAACAAACTACAACAACAAGAATACAACAAAATTGACTATATTAACACTTCCCCCAAATTCATTCATTATATTACAAGAAGCAAAACAAAATTATAATTTGTCAAGACTAAAATAAAATAATTATAATATTTTAAACACTACAATGCCTTAATACGAAAATATGAAATGCTTCAACATTATATACTCGTATACTTAAATAACAAGAAAAACATATCTCCCACTCGACCAAACTTAAATACAACAATAATAAAACAAAGGAACACAAATAAAATAAAAAAACAAGAACCTCCATTTCTTCAGCATTTCTTTTTCTTTCTCTTCTTCTTCTTTAGTCTCTTTCTAACAAATATTTAGGGTCATAAGTATGTCTAATAACACAACTTAAATTTTTCAATAATATACTTTCATAATAAATTTAATAATAACTCACACCTTCAAATCACACATTTACACAATAAATCAAACCAACATTGTGTTGCCTCCCAAGTAGCACATTGTTTATAATCCTCAGCCTAACTATGCCATATTTTTTTTATTTTTTAGATGAACCAAACTAATAGATACTTTATGATAATAATCATCCATTAAAATGATTTTATAATGATTCTTAATATTTTAATTAACTTTTTTTCTTGAAAACCATTCAAATTCTCAAAAGATATGATTAGTTAAGTTGATGATTTACTTAATAAATACAAACTTAAGATGGTTTGGCAATGCTAATACTTTTTAACTTAAATGTAGGTGCTTTTTCAACCAAGGGTCTTGATAATTGTGTTAAAATATTTTTTTAGATATTCTATCTTGCATACTCCCATCAACTAAATCAACCACATAAACATTGTTCAGTAAAATCATTAAGGATTTGCATTGATCAAAGAACATTAGAATTGATTTTTGATCCTGGACTATCATTATCAATTCTCCTTTTAACATTTATAATAATCCTCCATGTTTCAAAGAAAAGTATTTCTAAGATAATAGGAACCTTATCATCCTCTATGTCTAACATAATGAAATCTGCAATGAATGTGAAATCATCTACTTTAACCAAAACATTATCTATAATCACCTTAGGATAGGTCAAAGGTCTATTAACTAATTCAAGGTTAATACTTGTGAGTTGAACCTCTCTTAATTTTTTAAATTATAGATAATGACATCAAGCTTATACTAACTCCTACGTCACATAATATTTTTCCAAAGAATTTGTCTTTTAAAGTGCATGATATAATAAAGCAACCTAAATCTTTATGTTTTTAGGTTATTTTTTAATTATTGCATTACATTCCCCAATTAATGCCAAAGTCTCATTTTATTTTAATTTTCTTTTTTAATAAAGTATATATTTCATAAATTTAGCAAAGGTTGAAATTTGTTCAAGGGCTTCTAGAAATGGAATATTAATTGATAATTTCTTGAACACATCTAAAAATCAAGAGAATTGTTTGTCTAAATTTTATTTTTTGGAGTTTTTGAGGGAATAGTTGTCTTAGTATCTCTCTTATTCTCCTAAATGCTTCTCTCAGCTTTCTCTTTCTCACTTTTTATTTTTTTTCCTTCTTTTCCTCTACTAAATATTTTGAATCATTAATTTTAACTTTCAATTTCTCTTCATCTATTCTTACTTCTCCTAACTTTTTTACATTTCTTAATTTTATGGATTTACATTTGCTCTTTTCCTTTTTCATTTGACTTTATTTTATGGTTACTAGGTAGACTACCTTGAGGTATATTAGTTAAGCTACTAGCCAATTACCTTGATTGAATTTATAGATTTATAATAGAGGTTGCTTGACTTTGTAACATTAAATTTTATAATGAAGTGTGGTGTTTAAATTTGGAGTTATAGAGACACCATGTAGATTTTAGGTGCACTTATTAGATTGATTGAGTGTGGCATCAAGGAATTAAAAAATACCTCAAAAGATTGAAAATTTATCCTACGATTGACTTAATCACCTAATAAAGACTCTTAAGACATATGGGTTTACGTGTACTATAGATTCTTCCTATAATTTTGATGAAGTAAGGTTTATTTTAAATTGAGTTTTTTAGTTCCCTACTAAATTACTTATTAAATGATGAGGATCTCTTAAAAATACTCTCAATTAAAGAAGTCAATCATTGTCTCTAAAGATTTTAAAGGAGTATAGGTTAGGAGTACTCAGATACTAAAAAGACTAATTAGATACTCTAATCTATCCAATGATTGAGCTTTATATTTTTAAAGAGAGAATTATGTTTGTTTGAGTAAACATTTTATTATAATGCTAGGGCTTATATTTTTTTAATACAAGGTTGTGTAAATGCTTAAAAGGTGAGAACTTACCATAATAGAAAAATAGAAACAGGTACCTCTGAACCCTATGTCTAATGGTGTTCTAACATAAGCTAGGAACTCGACCTAAGTCTACTATAAAAAAGGGATATTTTCGCACATCCTTACCCAAGGGTGTGAACCATCCTGACTTTTTCTTGACTTACAACCACCTAAAGTGGCTACCAGCTAATGCCTCTTACAATTCAAAATCATGTGGGCCAATCTTATGTAAATATAAGATGATTAGGCTATTAATTATTAAGAATGATGATAGAGTCCTAAACTCACTCCTTAAGAGACTAGATCATGATTTGTATGAAAATCATGTTTTAGATTAATGCAATAGAAGTTACAAAATTTATTCAATTTTGACTCATCATTTTGGACTCAGGTTTTGGAGGTATTTATGCCTACATGCATAATGAAATGGAGCAATGGGAAAAATCATAGAGGAAAGGGTGTTCTCTTCTTTGTGTAAGAATGGATACCCCATATTTGTAAGAAATGAATTAATATGTATGCATGGTGTTATAACATTCATCATAGACCTATGATATCTATATCTTTTATCTTGATTAAATGCCTAAGCTTTGTGGTGAGGTTATGAGTTGTTTAAATTTTGATTAAGATTTATTAATGAGGGTAGAAAATTTAAGTTCTTAAAAGGGTCTACCGTATCTAAGCCATACAGTTAATATAAATAATTTAAGAAACTTATGAAAAATATATCATTTCTATCTCACAATCAATGTAAACATATCAACTACTTAAAAGAATAAAAGGCCATTATGGCCGGGTACTACCATATACCTCGAAAAAGAAAAAAATGGGTAGCCGAGCTCTACCCTTATACAACTCGGATTATAATTAATTTATAATAAAAATAAAACTATGGTGGACTTTAATATTCATCTTCATCTTCATGGATTAAGTACTCCATGCATCAAAGGGCCTCCCAAGTTAAGGCTTTTAAGTTACTGCTCATTCTATAAATCTCATAGTTATAATCCTAAACTTATTACAAATATTACATTTTTAGAAAAATTAAAATCTAACTACCCCTACAAAATAGAGGTTAGATTTACACACATTCGCATTAAACAATTTATTTAAATTCTATACATTAGGGTTTAGCTTCTCTTTCTTAGGCCACCAAGCCCACTTATCCTAGTGGGTTATGCTTAGGGACTTAAGCAGCATTAGCAAACAAAAGTATTTATAATTTATTTTAATATTAGTAGTCCCTTATGCCAACTTGGTGAAATAAACCTATCAGCATTCCACTCAAAAGAGCTTCAAACAACCCACCTTCATGAGTTAGTGTGTGCTCACTACTCATCTTAGAAGACTCCTAAACACTCTTCATGATGATCTGTAAAATAAAACTTTGAATTTTATTTCTATGTGACTAACATTAACATAAAATGATAATAAACATCAAGTACCTTGATGAGACATTCCGCCATTACTTTTTACTTGAATGGTGAATGCATTGTTCTGCTCACTGCCACTTTTATCAAAGTTGAGTAAGAGGGGGCATATCCTCTTTCTCATCTTCATCTTCCTTTACTTCACTAAGAAGAACACTCAGCTACACGGTGGGTACAATAATAATTGTAGGAAGAAAAGATGCAAGCTCCACCTAAGACTCCTTTTTTTATAGTAGTCACAATTGATATCGAATCAAAATTTATACATTAAGTGATGCAAGACCTTTCGTAAGCTCGTAGAGAGTAGAGATATATTATATGAAACTTGGTAGAAAGAATATATAAAAATGAAAGAATTTTTACTATATCAAAATATGAGTACAAACAAGGGATCATAGTACAAGAATCAATTATCTCCCTCTCAGGGATAATAATAATGACAGAGAAAGATCTATCATCCCTCAAAATTCTCATTATTTATAAGGTCTAATGGTGATTAAAAAAAGAAAACTATATGCCGAATCTTAAAATCTATATATCAGTTATAATATGAAGAAAGTCACTTATGCTTCTAAAGGTTTAACAAATATTGTATGCTTAGAGGCGAGTAATTGTGGCAAGTCATCTAATGTGGTTGCCAAAATATGGCATTTTCTTTCATTATCATCCATATAAAGTGCTTCTTGATGTCAGTCACCAAGCTAAGGTGAGTCCATCCTCCATTCAATTTTTCATGTGAGATAAGTTTTTTTGAGAGTCTGGAAAGTTATCTATTGTGATCGCCTGCATGAGGTGACTACTTTAAGATGGCAGATGAATGAGTTCTTCCCTTCTCTTTGCTACTCATTACTGGGTACTTTTCATGTTGGTTTATCTCTAGGTCAGTGTGCGTATATTTAGGTATACATTTAGCTCTTGGATTATTTTACTCCTTGGAGACCACAAATAGGATAAAGAGAAAAAGATTATTATAAAGTTAATAGTATAATGTATCTATTATAATGCTTAACCATTGATTTAACCAAAATCTAATTAGTGGTTATATCACAGCACATTTGATTTGACCCTTTTTTATGCTATCCACACTTCATGGCTTTATAAGGGGCTGTCGACCTCCAAAATTAGTCATCATTTTATCATTGTGCCATGTGTCTAGTGCTATTTAGTTATTTTTAATGTTTGAGTGTTCATATGCCATCCGAAAAACATTGATCCAATGTTTATGTTGGTGAACTCTAGTTGAGCTAATGTAAGTAGAAGCAGAAGAAAGCCAAGATAGAACTCGAAGGAGATGGTGTTTTGCCACCTTCTATTGAGGTGAGTGCATACAATATGATCATAATGTTTATTGTTACTAAGGTTGTCATTTATGGAGACAATGATAATGTTCCTTTGGTTGATGCGAGTGCAATGAGTGTTACAGAGGTTGTGACACTAAAGAAGTGGTGGGAGTGTGAAGACCACAGTGGATGGAGAGAGAAATGCTCCAAGGATCTTCCACTCAGCAAAATAGTAGAGGTACGAAGGTGTTTTACTCACCAAAGTAGAACTACAGCGAAGGATCACTGAATCCCTCAGACGGTCAGTCGCCAAGCTTCAGCTAAGAGTATTTTCACTCAAATTTTATACATAAAAGTCAAAAGTTTTTCATTCAATCAAAAATAGAGTTTAAATAGATATAATACTCTAAGGAATGCGTCTCTTGGGGAGAAAACTAGTAAAATTAAAAAAAATATAAAAAGTCAAAACTATCATTTCACAGTTCAGTGGCACCATAAACAAACACTATGGCACCACAGTTTAGCACTGAGTCACTATATCCTAGCGTCAATGCACCAGCTTCTCGGGTCACAAGCACTAAAATATGCATAGTGCAGTGCTAAAGCGCCATAAAGGCAGCACCACCGTACTTAGCCCACATCTAAGAAAAGAACATACAAGCTCACTTATTTTTAACCACATATCTAATACAACACTTACACATAATTAAATACACCCATTACTATACAATATAACACATGAAATAGAAATTTGTAATATATAAAATCTACTAAAGTTTTTCTAAGTTTAAGCTTTGGTTTGGGACTTAGTGGCAGGTCCTTTTCTCCTTTGATGTTTTACATTAACTTCCTCAAAATTTAAAGAACTATGCTCCAAAGAGTTACCATGTTGAAGATCTTCATGAAGTTAAGGGGTGAAGCATTGTAGTTCTTCCATGGTTATCCAGGTATCCTCACTTGGTGGCTTATCTTTCCACCTGACTAAGAATCTCTAACTATTACTATCATCTATGAGTGCTTCTGCTATGATGATGTTCTTCACCTTAAAAATAGTTGGTTGGATAGAAACCTACATATAACTTTTATCTCCTCCTTCAAAAATATCATTCTGCCAAATTAGAGGTTGGGTAACTCCTTTAAAATACATTAGAACCTCCACATTAAAAATAGGGCTAATAAACATGTGAGGGGATAATTTAAGAACAAAAATATTAGTACCAAGTTTTCTAATAATATTAAATGGCTCACATGCTCTTACTTATAACTTTTTATATTTGGTGGAAGGAAATCTCCCAGGATAGATACGAACCAATACATAATCACCTATCTCATATTCCTTAAAATTTTTATTTTTATTCTTTTGTTCAACATACTTAGCATTTTGTATTTCTAGTTGTTTCTTTATGTCTTCATGAAGGCTATGAAAATCACAAGTAAATATATATATGATGAATCAGAAAATACGTGAGTAAGTGTAGTAGCTAGATCAATAAGTAATTTAGAGTTATATTCTTAAACTATCTTGAAAGGTGATTTATAAGGTATTTTAAAAATTGAAATATTGTATTTTTTTATCAACTAAGCACCTTAGCAAATTTGCTAATATCATATTAACAACTTTCATCTATCCATCTATTTAGGGGTGAAATGCAGATGAGAATTTTAATTGTATTCTCATTAGTTTTCATAAAGTTTTTAAAAAATAGGATATAAATTTAATAGATCTATTAGAAACCATGGTAGATGAGACTCTATGCAACCTGAAAATTTCTCTAAAGAACAATCTTGCTATGTGAGATGCATAATTTGACTTTGAATAGAGAATGAAATATGCCATTTTAGAAAATCGATCTACTATGACAAAGATATTATCATGCCCATGAGGTGTTCTGAGTAAACTTAATATGAAATCTATGGATAAATCTAAGACTACAGTAGGTATGTTGGCATCCTTACAATCACTAGAGATTTCTCGAGGGTGCAAGATAAATAAAGAAGTGGGGTCATTGAACTCTTTAGATAAGTGTCTAAACCCTAAGGTTGTAATTTAAAATTTAGGAGATTCACATGTATTCAACTAAAGTTTTACATTCTTCTCTTGATTGGGTTTGGGTTAAAGTTAATAATTGGGTTTGTGATGAGGTGCGGGAAGAATTCTATAAGGGAGTGTAATTGAAATCTTTTAAATAGGCTTTATTGGGAATAACTTGATTGTTTTCTCATTATGGTTGAATAAGTAAATATTTTTAAGGTCATAATGAATCAAATTCAAGTTATAAAGTCATAGTCTTACTAATAGGATATGTGTTATTTTTATTAAAAGAATATCACATCAAAATTGATCATTATAGCTACCTATTTTAATTAGAAAAGGACATCTATGAGTGATAGGTTGGGATATGTGATTTATCCAACTGACTTGAAATGTTTCTAGGTGAGGTTCTATTATAAGATTAGCTTTGGAATTGATATGCAATTCATAGCACTACCTCCAACTATTACTAAAAAATATTCCTCATTCTCCAATCTTCTTCTTCTCTAGAAGCAGTCAAACACCTCATAAATGATATTAGATTATCTATATTTGGATATACTTCTTAATCATTTAAAGGTTGTATCATAATGTATTTCTTCAATATCCTCTTCTTCTTCTAAATCCTCCAATTTATCTAGGAATATTATTTTTGCTCTAGATTTTGTATATGACCCTTTTTATTATATTTAAAGCGAACTATTTCTTTCACATTTTTAGAAATATTCTCATTATGGTTTATTTTAGACGGGTTGTTTGTTGTAGAAGGATTGGGTTTAGTAATAGATTTTTGAGATTATGATGGAGGTGGATATTTAGAAGTTCTTTGAGCCTTCATTTTAAATGTTGATGTAGATTTCTTATATTTTTCTAGGAGTAAAACATAATGTAAGGCATCCTCTAAAGTTTGAGGATCAAGAAGCTCTACTTCATTCGTAATATCTCCTCTTAATCTAATGAAAAATCTATTAGCTCTTTGCCACTCTTGATCATTGCATTGGGTTCTCGCTATTAAGTCCTCAAATGTGTTCATATACTCCACCACTAACATGGTTCATTGCTTAAGAGTAGTCAATTATTCATGGAGTCTTTTATCATAATTTTTAGGATAGTATTTCACCCTTAGGATTTGTTTCATTTCTACCCATGTCATGTGGTTTCTACCATATTTCTCTTCTTTAACTAAAATATTATTCAAATAGATCTTTGCATGACTTACCAGATTTATCTTAGCAAATATTTATTGTTGGTAATCATCTATATGGTATCAATCAAAGAAGTCATCCATTTGGGTCAATTAATCTAAAAAATTATTGAGATTATGAACACTGTCATACATTGGGGTTTCTATTTTAATTTATTTTTAAACTCATTTAATGTTTTATGGACCCTAAGATGATGGTCTTGTTTAAGGGGGTTTCTTAGATTTGACCTTCTCGTAGGATATTTATCTCTAAGAAGTTTAATGTTTTCTCCTCCTATAGGATCTAAGCCATTTAGATGGGGTATCATTGGTGGGGTTTGAAGCCTAGAAATGAATATTTGAATTTTTGCTATGAGATTCATGAGTAAATCATCTACTTTAGTGAATTTCTCTTCACTTCTCATGAGAATCTCATCTACCCCTTCTAATCAAGTCTTTTAATTGGTCCAAACTACTGAATTTAGGTGGCATCATGTAAATAAAAATGATGCAATATGACACTGTAAATGATGATTTTAAATATACAAAAATGTTAACTAAACCTAACACGTAAAATGAGATGCATAAATTTTAAAATTACTAGCCTTCAATAAACACAAAGAAACATGTGGATACTTCAAAATATTAAACACACTTTGAAAAAAAATAAACATAAAATATTTAAGGATATGATGTTGATTTTTACATGGGGTTTGTATCTATGTTAGGCTCTTTAGTGAACTCTCCCTTACTGAAGTTGTCACTCAAGTATGATGGCTTGAAGTTAGGTTAAGTAGGGAAAGGCTAGGCTTTATAAGCATAGGCAACTAGTTGATAGTAATATAACATTTATGGAATTGCCTATCATATGAATTTAGCATACATTCCCAAGAGAAAGTACCAATTATGTAAAGAAAATTACTTAAAATCTAAATTATAAAACTAATCTTGCTTGGATTTCATATGAATTATCTACTTCTACTTCTCCACGCCTCCAAATCTTGGGGTATGATACCAAAATTAGGGGAGTGCGAAGACTGTAGCAAATGAAGGAAGAGATATGCTCTAAGAATCTTCCACTCACCAAATTAGAAGAGATACGAAGGTGCTCTACCCACCAAAGTAGAACTGAAGTTAAGGATCACCGAATCCCTCAAACGGTCTACCACCAAGCTCCAACCAAAAGTGTTTTCACTCAAATTTCACATACAAAAAATCAAAAGTTCTTCATTCAATCAAAAGTAGAATAAAAATAAATACAATACTTCTTCTTGTAGCTGACACTTTATATATACTCTTATATCGTGCAAGGGTGGCTCTTGTTTGGTTTGCCCTAGCTTTACTTTAAGGAAGAATCTTTTTACATTGAGTGAGAACATCACTTTGACTCTAACTATAAGAATATGCCAAGGATGTAGAGCAAATAATCCAGAAATTAGTTAATCACATCCATCTAGATTCTAGCACATTTTTTCTATTTTGTAAGTTTTTATTTTTATTTCTACTAGTGTAAAAAGAAAAAAAAGTAATTATATATTCATCTTTGTACTCAACATTTACAATATGTATTCTAGATTTCTAATGAAATAAAAATCTTTTCTCTTACATATATATGATATTTGTTTATAACAATATTTGTCATATAACACGTAATTATTTATTTCCTCTATGCTTGTAATTATGTAAAAGTACTCACTTATTATGAATGTCTCACTATTTTATATTCATTTTATTGAATAATCTACTTTGTGAGCTATTAGTACTTTAAGGGGAAATGAGTTGCCAACTACTAGGAGTGTTGGTCTTTGTAGTAACCAACCATCTGTTATTGGTATTATGCAATTAAACTCACCAACCACTCATTTTTGGTATTACACTATTGAAGTCGCTAACTACATAGTGTTGGTCTTATGTTTGTAGATTGCAAAAGAAGTGCCTTATGGCCTCACCAAAGTCTCTACCTAGCTAGTCACCCAATGCACTCTTGAGGTGTTAAAGGTGCTTCCCTCATTTTGCCTTGTGCACCCACACCATCGAGTGATTAGAAGGTCTTATTTCTTTTATTCACCTCATGCACATTTATGCAATAATTAAAAGTTTATTGGTGAGTTTAAAGAACAAGTAAGTTAAAGAAATTGTTGTCGATATGAACTTTCCATCTCCTAGGAGCTATAGCTCTTCTATGGGGAGTAGTCTAATCTCTCTATGCTTGACTCAATCTTAGTTGACATGTCAATTGAATGACCTCTCATTTAGAATTCAATAGCTTTTAACTCGTTGATAATTTCTTTTGATCACACAAGTCTTTTATTTGGTTTTTTTATTGGCAAGCTCCTCGAGTGTAACTTAGTTTTAGCAAATGATGTGTGGCGATTAGATATATTCATAATAAATTGAGACAAGCAAGTTTGAATGATTTTAGTTAATGTGGAATTTCCTTCCTCTAGGGGTCAAGCCACTTTTTATAAGAAATTTGATCACATCACTTTCATTATTAATAGCTATATTTGCCAAAGTCATTTATTATATTCGATCGCCAAGCTCCTCGAACATTATTGAATTGAGTCAAGTGTATTTATTTCATGAGCGAGTATCTAGTAAATAAAAATCTCAATATTTATATTTAAATTATAATGAGTTTCAACTCTAACAATTTCATGGGCAAGAATGTAATTCATGTCATGAGAAGAAAGTAGCAAAATCAAGTATATATAATGGGATTTTTCCTTAGGGCCGTACTCTAGTGATGTGGACCACGTGAGTTGGTGTTGGTTCATTACTTTTTTAAGAAATTATCTCTTTTCTAAACCTTCTAACGAATTTGTTGAGCATTCCTGCTTCGATGAGTTCCTTAATCAATCTCCTGAGATGTTGACATTTTTCAGTGTCATGGCCATAGTCAATGCTAGTGTTTATTTGCATTTCCTTATATCCTTCACCTCTTGATTCTCCTTTATTGACTCTCTCCAAAAATCATGAAATAAGCCTGCCAATTCCTTGCTTTGGGACTTCTAAAACTCTAAGAAAATGAAGTGAAAAAGTGTTGACAAAGTCTCTTAATTTGCTCTCAAGAAATCCTTAAATAGGGATGCAAGCAATACTCCATATTTATAAAAAAATATAGGTGAATTTAGGGTGATATGATGCTAGTGCCCCATTGGCATCTAGGTGCTAAAGTCCACTGCCTATGCATTAAGCTCTATATCTTTTCCATTTATGGAATTATGGTATGGCACTTGGGCTTTAGGTATCACTGCTGGCTTTTTATTGCTTAAATCACTTGCTGTAAATGGGTGACTATGTGTTATGCCAAATTGGTTTTAAAATTGCTAAATAAGCGCAGAAGTTCTCAACATGATTTTGTCATTTACTCCAAAAATTTGCTCGAGCTAAGGCTCTCCTAAAGGATTCAACATTTAAATCATTTGTGCACCAAAATATATACACATATATATATATATATATATATTTGTGGATCTTGTTTGGGGGCAAAATCTTTAAATTGGCTTGTTGACCTTTTATTTATATTTATTGCATTAAATTTTTAAAGCATACTTTATTAGACACATAGAATCAAATTTCATTGACAATTAAGATCATTTATAAGGCACAATAATTTTAATATTGAAACTTACTTAAGATACATAGAAATAGTTTTTAAGATTAGCTCAAATTTAATATTCTATCATCAAATCAATTTTTTTTTACTACTTTCATATCATTCATGTGCGTGATAAATAATAATAACCTTAAAATAAGTATAAGAAAAAAGTTTACCATGGCATCAAGAACAAATAAATTAATCATGTAGTATACTAACAATTAATTTAATTATTCAATTTATTAGTTATATCACAATCCAAATATTCTAATCAAAATTTATACTTTAGCAATAATAATATTGATATTATAACTTCAATGCCATATTTATCATAATATAATTTATGTAAAGAAAATTAATATTAAATTAAATAGGGCCAATTTGGGATAAATTTTATTTTTTGTATTATTTTTATATTATTTTTAAAAATATATTTATTTTGTGTGTTTTTAAATTTTTTTATTTTAAAAAATGAATAATGTTATTTTAAAAATACTCAAAATACCTATTAGATGTTTTGATTATTTGTAAAGTAACAATCACTATTAAACATAATCTATTTCGAATCAAAATATAAATAAAATAGATTTAAAAATTAAGTAAAGAATAAAGAAATTACAAATTAAAATGATTCCAACTAGCTCCTTAATTAATTAATTAAAATATAAATTATAAAAAAGGTGCAGTTTGGGATCAACTTATATTTTATATTTCTAATTTATTTTATTTATATTTTAATTCAAAATAAAATATATTTAGTATTGATTATTGCTTTGATATTTTGATTACTTTAAAAAAAATGTTATTTATTTTTAAAAATAAAATAAAAATACACAAAATTAACTTTATTATTTGATATTTAATCATTGATTATTTAAATATATTCTTGTTCGAACAATCTCCACTAAACTGTTATTATTAAATTAATTTAAATCTTTGTATTCTAATAAAGGGGTTATTTGGTTTGATGACTTTTGAGTGTAAAGTACATGTAGGTGATTTTAACTTCTTTTTTTTTTTTTTATTTGGCATGACAAAGTAAAATTTTAAAGTAATGTGAGATATTTAGAATACATTGGAAGAATCAATTTTGGTGTATTTATAATTTGCTCGATTTGACCGAATTTTAATTATACCAACCAGAAATCTTATCATCGCCATTGCCGCCATACTTTCGAAATGGAATTTACGCTGCCCAACTCTATCGCTATCTCGCCGCTAATCATACCGCTAGACACCTACTATTGCCTGCAACCATCATCCACAACCCAAAAAATATTTTATATTATATTTATTCTATAAAAAAATTTATTTATTTATAAAGTTTTTAATTAAATAATCAAAAATAATTTAAATATCTTATATTTATTTTATATTATATTTTCTCTCTCTCTCTCTCTCTCTCTCTCTCTCTCTCCAAAAAAAAAAAAAATAAATGGACGACGCTGAAGAATCAATAATTGGGCATGAATCTCTGCCTCAAAAAGGCCCCAATCCTGAAGGTCTCTTTATTTCTTCCTCTCTCTCTCTCCTTGGTGGTGAAGGTTAGCAGCCGAAAGGATCTTTCCTTTGTCATATCATGTATCTCTTCAATGTTTTGAATCCAAAATGCCCGGATATCACAAATGTTCGTGGTGCATTTGAGGGCTGTTGTCGATGGGGAGTTCCTATTATGCTGTTTGTAAATCGCTGATTCTTTCAAATGTTCCCTCTGCTTTCTTCAGTTCCACAAAGTAGTTAGGCTAATTATGAAATCGTATTGCCTATTGTAACTACTAATGAAGTTCGTTTTGTTGTTTCATTTATGGTACTGTCAATGGTTTTCATTTTGCAATTCTTAGCATATTGCGATATTTGTATGTGTAGGTGGCTTTGTTAGCATATAGACCTAATCGTTTACCAGTACGCTTGTAACTCGCATCATATACGATTCCTTAACACATGATCAGATCTTACATATACTAACTTAAATTCATCAATTCTACATTTTATTTTTCAGGCACATCCAGATTGGGTTCATATATTTATTTGTTCAGGCTGTCTTATCAGTAGATCATGTACATTCAACATCCTGCTCTTAGTTGTGTCCAGCTAATTCTTTATATATTTGCACGTTAAGAATTCACGCATTCTTTTCATTGGTTCGTCCAAATTGCTGTTAACTTCGTATTTCTACCGAACACGTGCTTTATCGATCTGCTTATCATATTATCACTGGTCCATAAAATCACTTATTTTTCTTTATTATATGCCTTTTCTATGTGTCGATACTTTTTTTGTGCTTGTAATCTCTTTCCTACTGTGATAGCTGAATTTGTGCTTTAATTTGTCTTTCTTCTGCAATTGGAGTTGTGCGCATAATTTGTTTTTATAAAAGCTTTTTTTTTTTTTACTTAGAATTGTTTCTTTATTCATGCAGAATGGACCCTTTATGAGCAAGTTGCTGTTGCTGCTATGGATTGCCATAGGAATGATATTGCAAATGTTGAGCCTCTATTCCCTTCTTGATTTCAATTTAATTCAATTTAATTCTGTTAGTCTGTATGAAATACTAATGTTGCAGCTGTTTTTGGAGATTATAATTTTCTTTGTCAATTTTATTTGAATTAGAGAAGTATAATGTTGTGCAATAATTGAGTGTTAGGTAGCTAAAGAAAATCATAAATTGCCAAGTTGAATGTTGCAGAAATAATAATATTAAGATAGACATGTGCTAAAATTAGTAAAAATGAATTGAATTATTGACTTCATTTTTGAGGTTTGCTGGTCGAGTATTGTGCAGTTAGCCTTGTGATATCTTGTATTCAAAACGACTTTTTTATTTTTATTTTTATTTTTATTTTTTGCAGGATTGCATTGAAGTCCTCTCTAAGAAATTCCCAGGGAGCATTAGGGTTGGTGAGTCCTTTATTTTGGATAAGATTTTAATTAGTTGTGTTGTGTAGCTTCTAATATATATAGTAGAATTATTGCATTCTTACGTTAAAACTTCAACAACCTATCAATGTTGGGCTTGTATCACTTTTGTTTTGTACTATTTTTTGTCTATACGAAGGATCATTGTTTAATTAAGTCTATGTTTGAATTAGGTTCTTGGGGTAAGTAGAGGGCATGTATGTTGTTGGAGAGGTGAAGGGGATGATGAGGGTTAGGATGTAAAGAGTTTGCTTTAATCAACTCTCACTCCATTTTTGCTAGAATGTTGGGGTAAGGAAGTGGTGAATAATGAGGTTGGGCCGTGGGTGTATAGAAATAGGGTTGGAGGTGGTAGTTGTTAGACTCATCCCATCAATGATGTATTTGATTCGGCTTAGGAGGATATTAAGGAGGGAGGTGTTGGTGGCCCCACCTAAATAAGGTAGGTGAGTGGATATTTGGCTGGTGGTGTAGGAGTAGCTATAAGCTTACAATCAACTCCTATTAAATGCCTCATCTTTGTTGAGGTTGGAAAGAGGCAAGAGGGAGGTGGGTGCATAAGGATTTGATAAATTTACCCATTTTGTTACTAGTGGGATTACAAAGGGAAAGGTGTTATGAGAGTGGGTGTTTTGGTGGAAGGAGGTGCTACGACCACCACCCTTTTCTTGCTCCAATGAAGCTATTCTTTCATGACAGTTATTAAAGGACAAGTAATGATGCAATTTTATGGATATTCCATGAGTTTTGAAAATTGGTTTCATTTTTAGTGCTGGTGTAAAAGTATAAGCTTTAGTTGTTTCAATAATTTTAACTTCAAAATAGTATCTTTAAGATAGGTAATTAAGGGAATTATCTAATTTTATATAACCTAAAAAAATAAAAAAAATCACATAATATAAATTGATAAGATATAATGTCAATTCGATAATAGAGGTACATATTATGCACACAATATGCACAATTTTAATTTTGAGTTAATCATGATATGTGGTATGTAGAAAATGATTTGTATATGATATTTTGATAAAAGAACATGCTTGCTCTACCAGGACTTGCCTCTTTTTTGTGTTTCTTTTCTTTCTCTTTAAATCAAATTAGCAAGTATATAATGTATTGATCAACACCCAGTAGTATTCTACTCGATGATCGACTTTTTTCATCAATGAGTGAATTGTGAAACATGGGAAATAGAGTTGCAGTTTCCTATGTGAATCCAATAACTTAGGAAGCTTTCTTGTTCAATACATTATACCTAAGAAGTCATTACCATAGGCATAGTATATCTTCCCTCTTTAAGGGATCATAGAAATTCCTAATTTATGATGGAGCATCTGCTTTGCCTCTTTATCCTGTATCGACTAGGTAGAGTTTAAATGTGATGATGTTTACTTGCATTAGGAAATATTTAGGATAAGATATATTAATAGGAAAATGTGTTAATTTATATGATTATTAAAAACTTGATAATCGCTATACAGGTATGAGTTGATAGAAAGATTTCTATTCTATGAAATATTTCATGCAATTCGTCATCAAGATTCAAAATGTCAAATCAAATGGTTGGAAACAAGATATTGCAGTTAGTATTGACGATCAAGAGAAGGAAACTATTAAGGGAATTATGTATCATAAAGAAAAAACATCTGCAAACAAAAATGGAAAATATTGTTTTGATTGGGAAATAATATGGGGCTCAACACTGCAAATTGAAGAGCTTGAATGAAGACAATCTTTAATAGAAATAAAAGAACATTATAATACCAAATTTGTGTTTGCGATCATACATATACAACTATTTAGTGAGCATGAAAAATATCACTTTTTGGAATGATTATTCCTTTTAATGGAAGATGATGGCCACAAGCTATCCGAATATTCTCAAGCTAAGAAGTTCTAAGCAATGGTATGTATGGTGATACAAATGAACTTGTTAGGATGCTTATTCACCGAAACTAAGCAATGGTATGTATGGAATGATACAAAATAAACTTGTTAGGATGCTTATGCATGAAATAGAGTTACTCCATGTAGTTGCAAATCTAATATCATTGAAATAAAAGAAAAGAATAAAGAAAATGCACAAATTGGTCATTGAAAAAAAATTGAAATGTGGTCGTAGAATGATGCATGTAATAGGTTAAATCTATGCTGCATGAATTCATAAAAGAAAACAATAAATAATTTCAATTGATATTTGCTTGAGGCATATAAAAAGTTAGATGCAATTAAAAAAACCATGAATTTGAAGAGTTTGAAGTCATAGGTGATCATAATTCCAAACCAAGAGATAAAATTTGATCTGAAACCATGTTGATTCCTGAAACAATAATGTATTAAAAAAGCAAATGAATTGAATAGGGTAGGATGATTCCATTGGTTTCTCAAGCTTTACACTTACCAAGATAAAAGACTTCACATCCATACATGGCATATTTTTCTTTCAAAAAATAAATAATATTCAACATCATACAACGGTAGACAATAGTTCAAGGCCAATCTAAAAAAATTAATGAGAGATTGAATTACCTTAACGAGTGAAATCAAATGCCAATTTGACTATTAGATTACACCCGTATGAAGATTATGGATTAATATTGTTAATATTGAACATACAAATAATCTGATTTGTATATTGTAAGGTGACTATGTGGTCTTTATGGTTTATTTTAACAACTACACATGGTAAAGTTATTTATTCAAAATTCTCACTTTATAATAGAAGTTTAAAATCTATTGCATAGATTACTCACTTTGAGGTTAACTCGAAAGAAAAAAGAAAATACACAAGTCTAATTGATTCTTTTTGTAGCAATTTTTTACTAAGAGATCATCATCAACTTTTACTAACTTGAAGAATTCATTTTGGGAATGTGGCTTCTAATGCTCTTCCGATGTCTTTGAGATTGGTCATTTAAACTCATTTGTCAACTCCCACAATTGTTCAATAAAGCTTATCATATCCATTTAGCAAGAAACCTTAAAATTCTCCATATTATGTAGAGAATTTTTCTCTTCCATTATAAATTTTATTGCAAGTATATTTTAGAAGATCGAATTCATACATATTGTCATTGTAAGGGCTAGTATGACTTAATTTTCTTTTGACTAGCTTTATAAAGTTCATTGAGAGAACCTCTTTATGTGCAAGTGAACTATCATCAAGCCCTATAAAATTCTTGGTATCTCGTATGCTCATTCATTGCATCCTTATAGTTAACATTGTTACAACAATAGTTTTTGATAATATGAGCATGTTGCTGTTGAAAAACCGCGTAGTTGTTGGGAGAGGTAGGATATCACTTGCTTTTTAGTATCACTCAGTTGGTGCATACATATACAATATCATGTTTGGGACCAGTGTTTCACTGCGATATCACTTTAGCAGATCACTTTTGAGCGTTTTACGTAATTGTAAATGAAATGAATGAACAAACTAACTAAAATTAGATGATGGTGGCGATGCAGTAAATTTAGAAGAAGCATATGCATGTAAACATCAAATTGGACTTTTGCATGCAAAATTGGCCACAAGTAGCATTAAGTCCCAAATTAGCTCTTGGTCAACTACTAAACATCACAATACTACATATTACAATTGATATCCTAAATTGTATTAACTAGTTAAATAAATATCACTATCACTTTGAGACTGATAAGGTATGAAAATTAAAGTTTGCTATCCATCATTATCCAAGAGGCTTTCAAGAACTCATAATCTAGCATCCCTATGAGATATAATACTCTTAAATGGCATGGAGTTTTAAAATTGTACCAGGAAATAAAAAGTTTGACAACATGAAATATGTTGTATTTCATGGAATAAAATGTTTCATCTTGAAAATTGATAGGGAAAAATAGAATCGTGTTTTCTAGGTGTGTAGAGTAGACTAAGGTGCTCCTTTCATTTTAATTAACAAGCATGACCATATGCTACATGTGCTATGTTGTGCTTGAGATAACCAATTGAAGTGATCCTTAATTATAGTAATGGTTTTTTTCTTCTAAAAGTGATCACATGCAACTTCTAAAAGTTTTATTTGAAAGAAAAATAATCACAAATTATACAATTGTTAACCTCCACATAAGTGATACAAGTCAAATCAAGCAAACACAACAAATTTGACCTTCTATGGATGCGACGTTGCACGAACGTTAAAACACCTAAATTATTAGCGAAACTGATCGAAATAATCTCATATCTTAAAACGGACTTTGCCATTACGCCCGAAAATACTAAAATTGATTGAAATATGCATCTCGCACTATTTGATGGTTGTTCAATGGAGAAGATGAGCCATCATCAGTGCATGCATATGGTATATTTTCGACCACTTAACTAATTCCATCATAAATCGACCGTATCATTAAAACGTTAAAACCCATCAAATGAGAATATTCGAGATCAATTTGGACGAGTCTGTGCGAGCATTGACGAACATATGCAACAACATGCGCTTCAAGTTGAAATTGACTTGATTTAACATTGAAGTTGATCAAATGTCCTTCGATCGTGAAATGGACTGTGTCGTTATGTACGAAACATCAAAATCACTTAGAATCAACACTTATATTGGTTCGGGTCGTCGCATAACGAATTTTGACGCAATTGACATGAATTTTGTGGCACATTAATCTAATCTTCTCTTAATCCTAACCAAATTCTCATCTCAACTACCCCCGCCGACCCAACGTGTAAGCCATACCTTCTCACGTCACATGACGTGCTTCAACTCTCATTCCCTCTCATTCAAAGTGGCACAAACTCCCTCTCTCCCATTCATTCACGTAGAAACATCTCTTTCTCTCCCTCTCTCTCGCCCGATCCCCGCTGTCTCACTCTCTTTTTTTGTTTCGACCTCCTCAACCAGCAAACTGCTGAGCCTTCCCTGTCCTAACTTCCCTTCAGTCTCACGACACCATCGACCCCAAAACCTTCCACATCTCTTTTGCTCAAGCCGAAAGTCTAGTAGCACCTGCCCTTACCACCTTGTTTCTATATTTACATGCAAACCACCGCTCATAGCCGACTCAGTTGAACTGCACCATCCATCTCATTTTTTCCTCTTATTTTTCAGATATAGGCCTTCTTCACTTGCTAAGCTCAACCACACAACAAAGCCTGACTTGTCTCTTTCATCTCTTCTCACACCAACTGTTACTCTCTGTTCTCCCCTCCCTTACTCTCTTGCATCTCTTGACTATAGACAACCTGAACCCTCACCTCCATATCCACCTCCATGTCATCCTCTCACTCTCTCTCTCTCTCTCCTCTCACTCTCTCTCTCCTCTCACTCTCTCTCTCAATAGAGTTTTCTCTCTATAATAACAAAATAGCCAAAAAAAAAAGTGGCATATATATATATATATATATATAGAGAGAGAGAGAGAGAGAGAGAGAGAGGAAAAGCTCCTCTCCCTATCTACTTTGCATTCACTTTGAAATTTCTGCGTTTTGCACTTGTCTTGAAATTTGTGCGTTTTGCACTTGTCTTGAAATTCCTAAAAACCACTTAAGTACTCTCGCACGTTGTTCCAACGTGAGTAGAAAACTTACAAATTAAGTACTCGTACACATTTTTCCAACGCGATGAGAAAAATTGTGTCTTGTTTATGCAAGTATTGAAGGCCTATTCGTCGCTTCTTATAAGCATGGTAATATGAAGACCCTAGGCAGTAGTGTCGCAAGACACCGATCATGCACGCTTCTTATAGGTGTGGTGGGTAAGTTTAGTACTCCTGATGCAACCCCTAAGCAGGGAAAATGTCGAGAGGTTACCAAAGTTTTGTTGGAACTTCACACTGACAGGGAACTTAAACTAATTAAAATAAAATGAACTTAAACTTAAATTTAAAACCGAGTTGTGTACATTTGAAGGCTATGTATCGCTTCTTATAAGCATGAGTACCCTGTGTAGTGAAGAAGACAATCATGTACTTATAAAGTGGTGGGTAAGCTTCGACACTGATGCAACCCTGCGGAAAATGTCGAGAGGTTACCAAAGTTTTGTTGGAACTTCACACTGACAGGGAACTTAAACTAATTAAAATAAAATGAACTTAAACTTAAATTTAAAACCGAGTTGTGTAGGTACATTTGAAGGCCTATGTATCGCTTCTTATAAGAGTATGAAGACTGTGTAGTGTAAAGAGACCCATCATGCTTATAGAGGGTAAGGACTCGATGCAACCTAAGCGGGAAAAATGTTGAGAGGTTACCAAAGTTTTGTTGGAACTTCACACTGATAGGGAACTTAAACTAATTAAAATAAAATGAACTTAAACTTAAATTTAAAACCGAGTTGTGTAGGTACATTTCCACAGTATCGCAAGACACCGATAATGCACGCTTCTTATAAGCATGGTGGGAATTTCCAACACTCCTAAAGTAACCCCTATGTAGGGACGATGTCGGGATGTTACCAAAATTTTTAATAAATTTAATATGAGAAGAATTCAAAATTGATGTTATCAAAGTGAACTTACAAGTGCTGACATGATACGTAACAGAGATAAATCACAATTCCAACCATCAATGTAACATTTGAAATCATAATGAACATCACATCAAACAATCTAATTGTTAAAGCCCAGAGGACTTCATAGCATACTTAGGAGCAAGAGCTTAATTTGATCGATCACTTATAATCAAAATATGTTACTAAATAGCTTACTAGCAACCTGCAATATCATATGTTTGTCTTCAAATGACCCATGAACAAAGGCATGACTTAAACAACGTAGTATAAGCATGAATGTAATCTTTCGATGAAAATTTGAACCTTGCGCTTGAATTAAGGTTGGAAGCACATGGAACTTGAATTATGTTTGGGTATATGCTGCCAAAACTAAGTTAGCTCAGGATGGAACTCACAAAAGAAATACCTAATGAACTCAAATGATCTTGACGTTCATTTGTGAGTACAAGCAAGACTTTTAAAAGACTATTAGATCGTGTTGCATCTCGTATCAAGTAAATTGAAAGATCTAAATGAAGCCTGAATGAAATTTGTAGTGACTTTGGGAACTCTTTAATATGTACAAATGAGACTTGAGGCGAAGTTGTATTGGATTTAATAACTTATCTATGAGCAAAAACTAAACTAAATAGCTTGCTTATGAGCAAGAAAGAGATAGAGTAGCTTGTCTATCTTCAAATAAAATTGAAAGTCAAATGAAATCTAGAAGAAGGTTTACAAAATACTTGAGTACTTGAAGATACATGCAAATCACATAAGGGGAAACTTACATTTCAAAATGATTTGATGCTCAAAGTTCATCACATCAAAATGTGTGTAAGCCGCCTAAAGAATTAAAATATATACATGCATTGTAAAGCAACCATGTTTGAAATATGTTTAAACACTTGATTGAAATGATTACATTGCATAGATTTCGAGAAAATCCCATGCTTTATTCTGGTGCATAGAAACATAGGCAAGTCTTCAAAATGAATAGTACAATATTTTCACGCATTAAGAGATAATCTCATATTTAATCTCGTTGCATCGAAATGCGTGTAAAATATTCAACAAATGTAACATTGTATTGGCTCCAAGACAACTTTATTTTCAGACAATGCCTCGAAAAATGTGCAATCGATATTAAACAACTCGCATGGGCCTCGATAGTGCTGAAAGCCTAAATGTAGTATTTGACGATGTTGCATGGGTTAACATAAGAACAAACATGAATTCGCCTTCATGTGAGAATGCTACGCAGGCTCAAATTAAAATCAAATTGTGCTCACTCTAATTTTGAGAATCATGCAATTGTTCTTGATGATCAATTAATATTTTCATAATGTTATAATGTCTATTTTCAAAAGCTAAACTCAAATATATCAACCATGCACATTCTTTAAGTAGGTCATTCCATCTATATAGTGGGATTAATGAGGCTTATCTGATTAGTTTGATCCTCCTCATAAGGATTGGAGTCGACAGGACTAATCACAACACTAAATGGTTGTTAAATTAATGATTCTATTTTACATTTGCATACGACCATCAATGATATTAATGAGAAAGCTTAATATTTAAAATTTAAATTTTGAATTTAGTTGGAAACATAATTATGGATTTATGGACTCAATCCTCTGCTTGCAAATAAGCAGAGTTGATAGGATATAACCCTCATGATGGCTGTGTTGAATGAAGATTTTAATCAGAGGGGATGTTGCCATAAAAAGTATATTTAAAGTTCCAAATCAAAATTGAAATGAACTAAATATAAAATTTTAATAAATTACTAAATTCGAAATTATTAAATAAAATTTATTATATAAAATTAAGGCAAAATAATCCTTTCACTCATCTGCAATTGTTTGTTGGGGTCAATAAATTAGAAAAATTTTAGCTCATAAAGGAGCTAATTTCTTGTCAAGTACACTTTTATGTTCACTCTTAAATAATTTCATATGAAGTGACCTAACAATGTCCTTTGTCTTGTCCTTTTAAATTTCTTCATCTATGATGAGGTTACAATGCTACCTACGACTTGACTCTCATGACGTCATTATTTTATTGTCACAACTATAGTTCATATATTCTCTAATAGTTATGCCCCTTGAGTTGTGAATTATAAAGTGTATCTGATAGAGAAAAAAGTACTCTGTTAGCTAATGTGAACTTAAAGCTATTTCCTTAGACAAGCATTAACTCAAGTATATAAGGTTATCTTGGACGACGCAATCCATAGCTGTTGATAAGGATCTTTCGGTCAGGTTGGGTCGACTACCTCCTTTCACTAAGTAGATCAGGGACCACAATAACTCAAGATGACGAAACCATGGGATCTTGATCGAGTGCGTCATTATTCCTTCAACCATCCTCTTTAAGTCTACAATGATTAATTTTAAACTTCAAAACTCTACATGTTATTATACACTATGCAATTAACAATCTAATGACTATCCTTAATTGAAAGTTTTCTCTTAGCATTAAGAGGAGTAATTAATTATAGGAAACTTAGAATTAGATCTAAAGTCCTCACAAAATAAGGGTAAAATCTCTGAGCAGTGTCTTACCTATTATTTCATCTGCCTTCTGAAAATTTATCTGATAAATCTAAACTCTCTTCATTGAGAGGTTGGATGTAAATTTTCAGAGCCCACAACAATTAGCACTTGGACTGGGAGGATCTTTTCTTTGAACAACATATGCCTCACCAAAATTCTTACATCTAGATATCCTAGAACCATACTACGTATAAGATTATGTCAACCCAAATATGGAATTGTCATTCTTGTTTTTAATACTTATAAAATGTTTGAAAGTAATTTTAATTCCTATGAAGTCTATGGACCTTGATGAATTATCATATTCAAATGTCATTTCTCTTGCTGATCAAAACAAACAATAAACCATCAAAATATTAGGTAATGCCACTTGTAGTTCAAAACCCACACCTTGGCATAAAACTCTCTTTCACAAGTGAAATATTTTTTCTTGGAATCAATTTGTTTTTTATTGGATCTTCTTTAATCAATACTCCTATGCCTACTTTAGAGGCTTCATAATCTACATTGAAGGCCTCAGGGAAGTCTAGGATTTTTTGGATAGGGCTATCAATTGAATGCTCTTTCAGTCTTTTTCAAAATTTCGTATTAGCTTTCGAACATCAAAATTTTCCTTCCCTATGTCAATATATGAGGTCAAGGTATTGAACCTCTTAAAAAAGACAATTGTGTGTATGTGCTTGTGGACTATGAAGCATGGATATAGCCAATAAACATGATAGCATGATGAATTTACATGATATTTTTGTGATGCGTGAATGTTTAGTATGCTTTTTTGCCCATGTGTTTAGTAATGTTTCCTTGAAGCAATGGTGATCTCTTGGGACTTGTCTTTTGTTTTCAAGAATTTTGATGTTATAATGGATCTTAAATGATGACTTCTCTTGGATGAAAAAGTACTAAAATGAAAATACCAGCTTGACAAATTCTTTTGGACATAGGTATTGATTGGGAAATTTAGAAGTAGGAATTAGTGTGAAGGCTAGTAGAGGAAATAAGTGGAATTTGTCCTTTGAAGCATTATTGTTTGGAGTCGTGGTATTGTTGCTGAAGTATAGAATTGATTGAGCCAATCCCGTCAACAAAGTCATACCATTTCGCACTGTCATTCCAATGACGTTAAAGAAGATAATATCTTTTGGTTATTCATATAAAACACTAGGTAGATTAAAAAATTAGGAAGTTGATGATTTATTTTCTTTAATGAAAAGTTGGATTAATCTGTGTTCCAAGATTTGTACCTTAAATATTATGCATGTGAAATCAATAATTAACCACCATTTTTCAAATTAATTTAATGAGATGATTAACTACTTAAGAAATTGATAGCTGGCAATTAACTATGGGGTTATTTGGTAAGATGTAAAATTGGTGTAATTTATTTCATATTTTGGTGTTTTTAAAATTCTAGTATTTGGTTGGATGTAAATAAAATATAGAGTAAAATTTTGGTTTATTTGAAACTTAGCCTTTAGTTCATTAATGGAGATTTTAAAACTCATTAGATTTGACCGATTTTAAAATACATAGCTCAAGATGTTACTGCTGCCAACCCTCCACCCCCTCCCCCCATCGCTTACCCCTCACCCCACTGACTCCTGTTGTTGCCACGTTACAAACACTCAGTACATTGCTGACAATCACTGTTGGGTTTTACATTGAGCTCATTTTACTTAAAAAAAATTGTAAAGTTATGCATTCAATTACATCCAATCAAATAACTCTAAAATATTTTAAATACATAGTATTCCTCCTACTCTGATTTCCTTTCTCAACAGCCAAATGACTCCTAAATTGATAGATTTAAATGAGAGCATGCACCTTTCAACAAAAACCTTTGAGAAATGTTGGAAGTGAGAGATAAAATGACATGTTTATTTGATTCATTATAATGTATTTGATGCGTTTTATCTACATATTAAGTGTTTTTTAGTGTTATTAACATAAATAGGTTGAGACATGTTAGAGTTGTGAAGTGGCTAATATGCATAAACATAAGAGGGGAGTTAATTTAAGATGAAATAGAGATTTTGCAATCCACACATAGGTTTCATATATGAGATATCTCAGTATAAAAAGGTGGTAACATAATTATACACTAAACAGAAAAATCTATTAAGAAATATGCACAAGCTAAAGCAATAATAAGAGGGAAGATAAAAAAAGGGACATTTTAGAAAACACCAGAAAATAGTGTACATAAAATTTCTTTTGTTGGACAAGATAGTTTCTCCTACATCCGTGTCGGCATGGAGAATCTTTTACCATTCAAAGATGGGTATGAAGATACAAATATTGCTTCTTTTGAATTTTCTTGTTTTCCCATCTTGAATCCTTTTCTCTCTTTTTATCTCTTTTCTCTTTTTTGTATTATTTCCAAAATGATAAAACCCAAAAAATCACCCATTAAAAATAATAGAAAAATAATTTCTTTTCAATGATAGGAAATTGAAGACCTTGGTTTCTGTTGCAAGTTTCTAGGAAGACCTTTATAGTCACTATCCTTCATCATTCTCCTTCTTCACTGTCCCCTGTCTCCAACGTAGAACAAAAAAAAGTTGTGTTATGATCTCCAACCTGTTGCTGGCCTTGCAACCTTACTCACCGCTGAAACTCCTTGTCAAGCCTACTTGGTAAGTCTCCTCCATGACAGCCCTGCAACAGTTGTCCTGCAAAACTAAACCTTATTGCTTTCATTTCTCACTGTTTGGTGATACTGCATTCCCCTTGAGCATCATCCTACTGACCTTTTTCAAAGCACTGGTACATCAGCCTGAAGCTCTCCATCTGAGAACAGCCCGAAGCTCTCCAACTGTGAACACCTTGGGGCCTTCAGTCTTCACCGGCTTTTGCAAATCTCCCAATATTGTTTTGATTGTTGATTGCCTTCAAGGATTGTCATCGCCATCCACCTTTGAGGACTTCTCAATACTGTATTCATACTCCTTTTATAGGATTTAAAGGCAGTGGATTTAATCAATCTAGTCAGATCTAGAGAAATTTAGAGGTCTTGATTTTAACAAACAAAATTGAACAATTTAGAATTAAAATTATCTAGGTATTATTTAAGAATTATCTTGGCTATCTTTTGAATTCAAATCTAAGTTTTTAGAGGAAATTAATCAAGAACATCTATGTGATTATTGAATTTTACCAAGCTCTTTAAAATGTGGTCTTATAAAAATAGGATAATATCATAACAAAAAAAAAATAAAAAATAAAAAATAAATAAATAAAATTGAGGCTTTAAAGACATCAGTAGAATATCAAATGGTGGGCTCAGATTTCATCTTAGTGAAATATCAGAAGACTTGTTAATAGTAGTATGGATTTACCTGTTGAAGTTAAGGTTGATATATTTTGGCTGTTTCTATGATTTTAGAATAAGTTTGCATGCATCTTTCTAGTGTGTACTATTTCTTTGATTTCAACTTGAACTTCGAGATAAAATCACTGCACCAGTCAATAGAATTGTTTCTCTAAAGGATATCATGCTGATTTATTATATTCTTATGGTTTAGGCTGTATGCCCTTACTCCTCTTTTACTTGTTTGCTTGTTTCATTGCCTTTCTCTTTTTGTGATTTTTCCTTGCGAGTTTCAGGCAGACTGAAAGGGATGGTTCTTGAAGCGAAGGGGGCATGGCCTGATGCTGAAAAGCTTTATGCGCAGCTTCTAGTGGATAATCCACTTGACCAGGTAAAATTATGATTCAGTTTTATTAAAAATGTTTTGTGCTATTCACAACTTCAAATGTTTTAATTTTATGTTGCTTGTTACCCATTCAAAACCATATTAATGTTCAGATGCATGTTTTCAGCCGTTAGTAAATGGTATGTCTTAGGCGTTCCTGTATGTTTAGGTGCAAATATGATTGACCAGGAGGATCAAGTGAGAAAGTCTCTTCATTATAATCTTGTGTGAAATCAGTTATGAAGATGCTTATTGGCAACCCACCATTATATCTAGGGCATTGCCCCAGAGATAGGGGCAATGCCGTCTATGTTCACTGGGCACATCATTATGTTTTCCTCCACAACAACCTTTTTTTCTCTCTAAGTTATCCTTAATTTTTCAAGGAAGAGTTTAGTGTGTAGCTTCTAGCATTTTTTTAATTATTGTGTTACTAGATATTTAATCACGACCACTGAACTTATCGAATCATAGATTTTGTAAGATGAAGGGTCATTGCCAATTTCTTTCTTATGGAGAAAGAAAACTCCTATTCAAATGTTCTTGAAAAAATATAGAGTTCTTTGTACTTCAAAAATAATGTCTTAAGCTGCACTTCTTTAAATTTTTACAACCCCAAGATTTACTCCCAAAATGATTGCATGTAAAACTTCTTTAGTGTATTCCTGCACATTTTGCAATTGGTATCTCCTCAAATCATACCATTTTTTCCACCAATTATATATATACCCTATCAAGTAGAATTCTCAATGCATAAATTGCTTAAACATCTCGGGTAGGAGTCTTGACTTTGGCTTTAACTTTAAATTATCGAATCTTTCATGAATGATAGACATATCTTAGTATGCATTCTCTCCAACTATGTTTACATTTGCTATGGAAGGAGGAGAATATGATAGGGGTCGCTAATTGAAGTGGTGGTTATTGTAATTTGGCCTTCTATTTCCACTACATGCTTATTCTCCAAGTTTGGTGTCACTTCTGCAATTGGGCTGCAATCAGTGGAAGGGAATTTTCAGTAATCATAAATAGGGCTTTGGGCCATGTGTAAAGCTCATTATTGCTTGTTAAATACAGTTTCAAGTTGGGCATGTAATTTTTTCTTTTAGTATTCATTTTCTTCATCAAGTGAGGCCTAAAAACTGTGAGAGATTATCACCTTATACAAATGTGAAGCTTGTTTTCATGATGAATTATTTTCTATCATCCTTCTACTCTTTCTTCATTTCTTCTACATTTTTTTGTTAATAATTTGAATATAAGAGTGTTTATTTTGATTTGTTATAACTTGAGTTTTTGTGGACTGTGTGGATTTAATCTTGTCATTAATTTCAATTGGAAGACTAAGCTTTATATCTAAATTGATTTTCATCATGTTTTTGGCTATTTTGGATAACTGTGTCTAGCAAATTTTCATGTTTGTTTTATCTTCTTATCACATTAAATTTGTAATGGAAAGCTTATATCTAAGCTATGTTACATCATCCCTGTTCTAGATCCAAGCTTCAAACTAAAGAAAACTAAATTTAGTATATTGTAATTTTGACCCTTCAATACAATTAGATATAACTTAGAATGATCTTAATGATATAATAATAATAATAATAATAATAATAATAATAATAATAATAAATGCAGTTAACTCTATGTAAGTCTTCAAGTTTATTGTAAGTTCATTTAAATGGGTAAAAGCTGTGATTCGATAATAACCAATTCTCTGTGAAGCCTATAGTTCTCTTGTAACCCTCCAAATATCTTTCAAAAAAAAAAAAAAAAGAAGAGTCTGGAAGGTATATAGTTTAGAAACCCGAGGTTGCGGGGCTACTAGTCCTAAGGAGATTTTGGATCTCATACCTCTGGTATAATAACAAGTCTCTCTCCTCTTGATTTCCTTCCATTTTCGCTTCCACCTTTAACTATTCATCACCATCATCTTAAAATTTTTGAATTTTAAGACATCTACCCTTCCGTTTAAGAAATCCACCCTTCTTCCTTTATCAGAGCATGTTCTTTTCAAGGGCATGAACAAGTTTGATTATTTTTATTTAGAAATATCTGATAAATAAAAAAAGATTCTAACCTTGAAAAGTTACATACATATTTGTTATTTTCCAGTAGGTTGTATCCATGTTTTTCACAGTGATTCACCATAGTTGAATACTGTTATTGATCTATTTATAAAACTATCTAGAAATCTTGAGTCATACCACCTAAAGTATTTGAACTTTTATTCTCTCTTCATTGAAAGGATAAAAGAAGAAAACTCTCTTCTTAAAAGCTTGAGTGAACAATTATATTATTTAAAAGCTTCTCAAGATGAATTGTTTAACGGATTCCAAGTTGTAAAGGTGACTGAATTATCCAGTAGAAAAGATAATCATTTTTTTATCTACTGCTATTGAAACTAATAAACCTAAAGAAATAGGACATCATCATAGTGAATTAATACTCCAACTAAAAAATCAGATCAATTTAAATAAATTCCAAGTTGACCTAGAAATAGATCAATCGAAGGACTTACTACATAAAATAAAAGAGTTACAGTGCATGCAATGAATGAATTAAAGTATAAAAATGTAGAATATATGACTGCAATTTCTTATTCTTCAACTTTTTTATCTAGTGAGAAAGGTAGTAAAGGTTTCATAGAACCTGAGTCTCCATCAAAAACAGATTGCAACTTAACCCAACAAATTAATGCTATAATAGTCATACTTAGTAGTTTACACCATCGTATAAGTATCTTAGAAAAAGTAATCAAAAAGTTCCTAGCAAATACCTATAATCCAAAAAGCCTAGAGTCTGAACTTGAAAATTTAACAAAAAATATTAAAGCATTATCTTTGGGAAAGAGCGAGGATATTAAGAAACCAAATAAAATTTAGATTCCTCAAATATGACTAAAAGACAAACAATTCAGTTCTCTGGAACATCTAGAACTTTAACTGAATCAGGTAGAAATTTAGTCTCAAGTGAATCAAGTTTTTTGTCTACTACATGGTTAAACAAAGTATTAGATGACCTAGTTCATCTAGAAGAGTCCTAAGATTAGAAGAGTTAATCAATATTGAATGCGATATTACAATCTTCTCCACTGACTGACTTAGTAGTTTAAATCCACCCAGGTTATATTCTCAAGAAATATTTAGTAATCATACTGGCTTATTTAGACGTTTTAGAGAAATATCTTTACACTGTCCTGACAATTCTGAAGTAAGGTTAATCCTTATAACTCCAGAAGCAACATAGGATATAATGAAAAGAAAATTTGTCTATATTCATCTTGGTTTAATCCTGTTAGGAATAAGAGGATTAGTAAGAAACAAAACAAGAGGAAAAGTACTCCAATGCATCTATGATATAAGATTTAGAACCACTAATAAAGCACTCAGAGGAATCATAGAACTAGATATGAGTAATAACATAGGAGTTACCTATGTGGTTCCTGATATTACAATGAACATAGTAGATTTTGAAAAACATCAAAATATTAGTACAAGCTAAAGAATATGAAAACTTCCAAGACGATAACCTATGCTTGGATATAATCTTCTTAGGAAAAACAATGGCAAATATCAAAACAAAATTTAAAATAAAATTAGAAAAATCAATAGCATATTGCAAATTATAGGATTCCTTCCAAGGTTTTGCATATTAGTCAATTTGGCTTTTGGCCTCAGGCCAAGTAGCATAAATTCCTAATTTTGGTGGGATAAAGACAAGGTAGCACAAGAATTTTTTGCCAAGTGGCTTTTTAATTATGGATGTGAAATAATTTTGCAAGAACCACAAATATTATCCTTCTTTTGGGCTAAGTGTAATAATTGGTTGAGATATTCCATATATTATCAATTAAGCATAATTGGACTTCATCCAGATTATGTCGTTGATCAAATTTATAAGTATGAGGTTCTTCAAATTGAACCAATTGGTATTTTTGAAATTTCATATTTTTTGGAATCCCTGGTTGGTCATCTCTGCAATATTTCTAAAATCAAAATTATCAATAATATTTAGTAAATCAGAAAAAGTTTTCATACCTAATTGCCTTGATAATTGGTCAGCAAAGAAATTATCCTTTCCCTTTATGCATTTTCATTTTATGGATAGTCCTCTATTAATGATATGATTGAAGAATTTCAGCCATCTTCTTTAACTTAAGTTGTTTTTTGTTTCTTTATTTTGTTTGCCATACTTGACCATGGCTTCACAGTCTTTTCTGATAAGAATCTCTCCTTTATCACATATAAATAAGTAAAATACTTCAAGATTATAAATGATAGCTAAAAGTTCAAAGTCAAGAGATGTAGGTATCCCTTTTCCTTGAAAATGCCAGATGCATATCGATAGATTTTTTCTTCAATTTTAGGGGAATTTTGGTTAGTTTAACTAATTGAAGTTCCTCTCAATCCTGATTCACAATCGGTAGATTCTATGATTAGGTAATTTGAGTCTAATGGTAAGCTCAACTCTGGTAAAGTTAATATAATTCCTTGATTTTTTTGTACCAATTTTGTATCTTTCTGGTTGAATTTTCTGGTATCTTTTGTTGATATTTTATTATATAATGGTTTTGTTAACTAGGATAGATTATTTATAAATGGCCTTAGCATAATTTGCTAAATCTCAAAAGGATCTCAGGAGTTTTAGTTCTTCTAATTTGTTTGGTATTTCTAATATTTTCATAGAAATGTGCAATTGTAGTTTTATTTTAGCTTTTCCAATTTTTGTTTCTAAGAATTCTATGTATTGTACACACAAGGTCATTTTCTTTTTAGATATTGAGTCCATGGGTTTCAAATAGTGTAAATACAATGTATAACTGAGATAGATGTTCTTTTGTTTTTGAGAAAACCAAAATATCATCTATTTAAACATCAGTATCTCTCAAGATTTTCCTAAAAACGTCATATCTTTTGATGGTATCTTGTATCCATCAAATTTAGTATTATCATTGAGCCTTTTATAATTAAATACTATTCTAGGTCATCTTTTTTTTTCTCACTTTTTTTCATCTATGAGGGGTTGCTCCAGTATTGATAAAACCTGGTAAGGAGATCTCATAACCATGTATATTAATTTTTGCCTTGATTTGGACATTGGCTATATCCTTATGATTGCAAATAATGGGTATAGGTTTTATACTTGTTTCTAACATATCATGGTGTTGTGGTTCATTGATAACAATGCCTTTGTCCTTAGGTTGTTTTCCTTGGGTAGTAGTTGGTAGTGTTGAATCTAATCTTTCTTCGATAATGCCTACTCTTTGCTCTAAGTTGCGTGCTCTAGATTCCAATAAAGGGTTCCGTTTTTTGTTCTGCTGAGAGTGTTTTGGGAATATGTATGCTAAACATGTCTGTTTCTAGCAAGGAGTACAACTAAATCTTCTATCAATAGCAGGATACTATTTGCAGAAATAACATTTCATTTTATCTTCTCCTATCCCTATTTTCCAGTTATGTGGACATTCTATTTTAGTAGTCATACATTGGAGATCTTCTAATTCATCTAGTTCAGAGTAGTTTTCTGTCTTGTTGTAGAATGTTATTGATCAAGCTATAATCAGATTCTGGTCTATGGGTATCTACCTCTAGTGATAGAATGCTATATATGGATGAAGTGTCTGATATTTGAGAGTCTACTTCTAAGAGATCTATATTGACGCAATCTGTTAAGATAGCATTTTTGTTATACATGTTTTTCTTTTTTGGACACATTATTGCTAAATGTCCTTCCTTGCAGTCAAAACAGGTAATAACCCTTATTTCTTGTAGCTGTAGTGCACATGAACCATGCTGATGAACATCATGTAGAAATAATATTGTGATGAAAATTTAAGTTTCTAAAACTAAGAAGTAAAATCTTAGTTATCCATCACATCCTAAAGTTGGAAAGTCCCAAATGTGCTTGTTGATGAACAACTTTGTTGAGGAGGTCATGACTCAATATGAAAGTTATTTTAAATTAAACATGGCGTGCATATCTAATGTATCTGCCAAACTTTAGTAGGTTATATGTACACAATGAGCCAAACCATGCCATGCATTCCAACCCATTCTTTTTCTAATCTAAGTGTTCAATTGGCCTTACAGACTTCGACTAGTCTAATAAACAATAGATTGCTGAATAAAATTTTTAATTATATATGGCAGTATATTGACATAAGACATGAAACGAAAAGGTTGCTATGCTTTCAAATATCAAGCATCATTCATAGTCCAAATGTTATTATCATCAGTTAGTTTATCTCATGCAAAATTTTAAGAACTCCCATTTAGTGAAAAATAAATATTAATCATGATCATATTGCATATTCAGACCGTTTAGCAATTTGAGCTTATTTAGGATGCATCAAATAGCCTATTATAGTTATAAAGTATTAGATGGATGGTGTTAGAGGCATATTAGTATTGAATTTTCTCTCAAGCTTTGTTGAACTTACAAAATTTTCTCTCAAGAGTTGTAGATAGGGCTGCCAAAAAAGCTCATGTTCATGTTTGATTTTGTTCAACTCAATAATTTGCTCGAATTTGACTAGTTTTATAAGCTCATTTAGTTAATTAGCTAAATATGTGAAAGGTCTTGTAAAATTGTTTGGCTCCATAATAGCTCAATTATGTTTATATACACACACACACAAATATGTATTTTTATATATTTGTGCGTGTATGCCTATGTTTATATTATTCTTTCAAGTAGACATTATGTTAATGAACTACTCTTGTTAGTTTCAATAAGTTAAGAATTGAACACAAACAAAAAAATTTCTTATTTGGTTGATGAATTAAGTTGAACATCACTTGAGCTCACTCAAGCTAGGCTTTTTTACATCCTTAGCTATGAATAAGTTTGCTTAATTTGACCTGGCCCTAACCTTATTGGCCACACATGTCAAGTTGAATTGACATTATAGCTTTTTTTGGCGATTAACATTTTTTTCTTTGTTTCCTTCTTTTTGGCATTCTTGAGGTGCATGCATTATATTAAATATGTTGGAGAATAGATGTTATAGGATTACTTGCTAGAGATGAATGAATAGGTTTGAAACATAAATTACGTTCAATCGAAAAAAGATGATGGTTTGTTTAAAGGTCTGTTTGAGACAGCCACTATTTTTCATAAAGATGGTTATAAAGCTGCTATAGATAAATTAGCTTTTTAAAAAGCTATTGTACATATTATAAATATTATTTTATTTAAAAAATTCAAATAGTAGCTTTCTGTCAATCATCATATTTTAACAGCTCTGGTTCTCAAAAATAGTTTTTCACTATAATTTTTGAGTAGTAGTTAAGAAACTAGTAGTCAAATGTAGTTATGATTATTTTTTGTAAAGTAAAGCAGTCAAAATGCTATCCAAAATATAGCACCCTAAAGCTTCACTTTATATGATATCATATTTAGATTTTTTATCATCATCATCATCATCATCATCATCATCATTATCATTATCCTAACTATTTAGACTTAGCATTATGAAAAATTTTTCATTTATTCTTGAGTGTTGTTCGAGGTGCTAAACCTATTCTTCACAAATTGTTTTGAATAACTTCTATTCATATAATCTTATGCCTCTTCTTTTTTTAATTATTTGACAATAAATGTATTTGCTCATCTAACATGCAATTTTTGTACCATTTGTTTGATATGGCCAAATAATCTTAAAGTCTATTTTAGTCACCTTATAGTATGCTTGAAGCTTTAGTTGCTAATTTGGTATAGTTGTCACTATTATGATTTAAAAATCATTCAAGATGTACATCTTGTAACATACCTCAAATTGAGGCACACAAAAAATGCCTTGAGGCTTAAGCCTCATTGTCACTAGTAGCCCTGTTAATGAGCTGATTTGAGGCCGGCTCAAGATCGACTCAAAAGATTTTCGAGCGGCTCAAAATCTGCTCGTCTCAAAGTATTTGATTTTGGGCTGGCTCGGTTTGTTTTTTGATCTATTTCGAGCCACAACTCATTTATATTGTGAGCCGACTCGCATTGAACTTTTTTTTTTTATTTGGCTCAAAATTGAATGTAGTTGACTCATTTTGATCAAACTAGCTTGAATTTAATAAAAAATTATTATTTAAAATTTGGAAAAATTGAATTGAGTGCATGAAATTAAAAAAATGATTTTTAAAGAGATAACATTTATACTTTTAAATATATTACATTTATTTTAAAATACTACAAGTTACAACTCATTACATTTAATTTTAGAAATAATTTTGTTGTTACAAACTTACAAGTATTAGATATATATAAATTTTTTAAAATAATAAAAAAATTCGATCCGATCTTGAGCTTGTTCAATCCGGTTTGTGGCTGGCTTGAGATCAGTTTGAAAAAGGTTCGATCCGATCTTTTAGCTCATAACTTGGCTCAATATGTTTGATTTGATCTTGATCCGATCCAAATTTTTATTCGATTTTCGAGCTAAACTAATAGCCTTTGTCACTAGTGAGGCTTGCGTTTTTTATATTTGAGATGTTCTTCACAAGGCTTTATCCTTCGAGATGGTTGTAGCAGCGCCTCAATGAATATATAATATAAACAAATATAACATTATTATAATATAATATTAATGTTTGTTATATTATAAAATATTTATATATCTTAAATACCTAAATATATTTATTTGGTTTGGTTAGCGAGCACATTCAACACCTTTTAAGGGTTTAGGGTATAGAGGTCAACCTTAGCTCTTGATTGTGAGATCCTACAATCTGTTGCTTTCTTATTGATTGAAAGTGAGGAGGAAATGGTGATTGTTTGAATTTAAACCATGAAGTCATGCTTAATCATGAGGATTTGTGAGTATGGTTATCGTGAGAACAAGTGATTGCATAAGGGCATCTTTGAGACCAAGTGGGTTGATGAGTGACCATGATTTTTTGGTAAGGATTTTTCTATTATTTCTTATTATAATAATGAGTGTTTTGTTAACTATGCATGTTGAGTTAGTTTGCATATCTTAATTTGTGTAGTATTTTGAGTGCTTTTTTCAAATAATTATGTTATTAAAATGGAACCTTTTGCAAGAATTTGTTCTTCTATAAACAATAACATGATTTTAAGTCAATTACTTTGCATTTTTTTTTGGATGTAGTTAAGCTGAAAAACTAAAGGAATAATATAACAAAATGAACGTCTTTAGATGTTTTATTTTTAGGATTATGTTTGAGAATTTGCATGAATTTATTTTGCTTTTAAAGCCCTATAATAGTAAGATTGATCTTAGTTGGAAGAATCAATTAAGAGATTATTTGGTTGCTTGAAAAAGAAATATAGCGTAAATGTAATATAATGTTTAATAAATGCAGTGCATTTTGAATGCTTTAAAGTTGTTTGGTTGAAGATTCTGTAAATGCAATGATTCACTTTTTCTTATTTGGTAAAGTGAATGTAATGTATTTGGTGACGAACGTAGGGGCGGTGGTAGGAGGTGAGTGATGGTCAATGCGATATCGATAGGGTGGTAGCGCAATGCTCGTCACGCAAGTAGCGGATGTGCGGTAGCAAAGGCGGTAATGGTGCGAGTATTAGCGAAGGGTAATGGTATGACGCGATATGATAGATGAGATTCGATGCGATAATGATGGAGCGAATGGCGACAATTGGCCGTGATGGGTCAATTAGGCGGTGGTGATGGTGAGTGATCGGTGGCGGTGGCGGTCGACGCCGATTGGTGGTGGTGGCAAAACAAATCAATGGCCTTCATTAATCTTATAGTGAATTCAAATTCTAATTAATCAACTAAATATAATAAAATTTAAAATTTACATTATAACCAAATTCATAAAATTCATAGAATTTTTAAAAGATGAAGGCAATTGATATTTGACAAAAAAAAAAAAAGAATAGATTAAAATATGGAAGAATTACTAAGGCATTTGATATTGAAGTTTCTAAAACAGATATAAGGTATTATTTATTCTTTGATTAATCTTATTTTGAAAATTTTTAAAGCAATAGAAAGTGCTATAAGTCCGGTCCAGGTAATTCTTAAGAGGAAGGTGGCTGTAGCAAAGGCACAAGGAAATTTAGCTGCTGCGGCCGAATATCTTAATAACTATCTGGAAACGTAAGGAAGTTTTCTTTTTTGTTTTTTACTGAACATCTAAAACTATTAATGGTAGAAATTTTTTTCTTTAGGTTTCTTATTCAGATATTTAATGGTAGAAATATTTTTTGTTAGGTTTCTGAGATAAATATTTATTTGTTGATGCATTCTTATTTCAGATTTATGGCAGATCATGATGCATGGAGAGAACTTGCTGAACTATATATATCCATTCAAATGTAAGAGGTCCTGACGATAACTTAACTGTACATACTTAGGCGAAGTGCATCTCTGAGCGACATCCCTTTCTCAGGTATAAGCAGGCTGCCTTCTGCTATGAGGAGCTCATTTTAAGTCAGCCAACGTTTCCTTTGTACCACTTGGCATATGCTGACGTAAGTTCTCAACTTTTATATATCTGATAATTAAGACAGAAATTTCTTTTTCTATTTTGTTTCCATCCGTCACAAGGATTTTCATTGATGTAATGACTTATTCATCATTTTTTTCTTACTTCGAAGCATATGCTGACGTAAGTTCTCAACTTTTATATATCTGATAATTAAGACAGAAATTTCTTTTTCTATTTTGTTTCCATCCGTCACAAGGATTTTCATTGATGTAATGACTTATTCATCATTTTTTTCTTACTTCGAAACATATCTTTGGTTCACAAACTATTCATTCAATTAGTTTTGATGTGTAAACACAAGTCAAAAATATTTTAGAGGCTGCATTTTTTTGTTTGCTTAAACTGATATTCAAGATGGAATAGGGAAATCTGTACGACTGGCAGAAAAAAAAACGGTAAAGTTATTCAGTTATTTGTGTTAAAGATTCTTATTTTATAACACTTGTGAGAATTTTCTTTACTGCATATGATCAGGTCCTACATTTATTGCCTCTGAGGGTCCAATCAAACCTGATACCCTTTATAAATCCACCATCTAGGTTTCCATAGTCTTGGCGTCTGCTCAATGCTCTACACTTTGATATGGTCATTTCTAGAACATTTTTTTTGTTTATTTAGGTTAATTTCATTGTCTGGTTATGTTGCAACAATTAATAAGGTCTAAGATTTTTTTTTTTCTTTTTTGAGCAAATAGATGTTGACATTCTCGTGCCCACCTCAAGGGCCTAAGATTAACATCCATTTTTCCTCTACTGAAACTCTCTTAAGGTGTGAAAATGATTTCACTTTTGTGTTTCCATGAAGCCCCATAAGTATAAGCATATGGTCAGCCAAAAGATTAAATCTCAAAATTGTCTGCCGATATTCATTTATGGTCTATTTAGTCTCAAAGTAATATATTTTTTAAATTTTGTTTCTTGACTTTAAAAAAGTGATCATACGTGATCTCTTGTGATATGAAATTGATCCCATTTTAATCCCTAGGGTATACAAATGTGATCCCAAATTAATCTTAAAGGATCATTTTTGGATCATTTTTGTTTAATTGGGGGATTAAAATTGGAGAAATGTGATATTTTGGGATTAAATTGTCCACATATGATAGTTAGAGAACTATTTTAGAGTTTAACTTGATCAGCTAATGACCTTAGTGCAAGTTGATAGGCATCTGCTATGATTCCATCATCATCTACATTATCTTCTATCATAGATCATAGTAATTGCTACATTTGCCATTCGATTGAGCCTAGTTCTCAATTGATTACTTGTAGTTAAAAGATATATTTATAAAATAGTGATTTCATTATCACCCATTTTGAGTTTGGAAATAAAAATCAATTGTTTTGTAGGAGTTTTGATCAAATTAATGATGCAGAAGTCACCTTGAATAGAAGATTAGAATTGAAAAAAAATCACCTTTTGCCAAAGCATGTTTTTGAACTTTAGGCAATCAAAAGAGCTCTTATGTAAATCTTTTGTATATACTACTAACATATTTACTTGTGGAAACCCATTTTTTTAAAATCCTTTCGTATTAATTTCGTTCTCCATTTCTTCTGTTGTTGTAAACGCCAAAAAAATCTCACCCTATTTTCTATTACATTGTTCTCCATATACGCTGTTTTGAGAATCCACCCAACCAGTGAAATTAGTTGATTCAAATATCATTATTTTCTGTGAAGTCCCAACTTAAAATGTGACATGCTTCTATATTCATTTTTCCTGATTCATAGGTCCTCTACACCATGGGAGGCTTGGAAAATCTTCAGGCAGCCAAGAAGTACTATGCTTCGACCATCAGACTTACAGGAGGCAAGAACACTAGATCACTATATGGCATATGCTTGGTAAGATGAATCCTAATTCTCTTCTTTCTCTCATCTTCCATCACAATCACTAGAAGCGTGTAAATTCTCTCTTCCAGTGTAGTGTTGCCATTAACCAGTTGACAAAGGGCCGAAATAAAGATGAAAAAGAGAACGCAGACCTTCAACCCCTTGCTGCTGAGGCTTTACTTAAAGATTACAAGGAACGGGCACCAGAGAAGCTCCATCTTGTTACCACCATGCTGAGGAATATAAAACTTGTTGCCTAATTTCTTTACTTCAAACCAAAATTTTAAGCACATGCATGCATTCGTTGAAACTCAGCCACAAATTTATGATGATTTTGTTTGTGTTGTAGCACTTGCGTCTTGGAGCCTAAACCAGTTTATTACTAGCTTATGTTTTTTAATGAATAAGTTGTTTGATTATTTATTTTAAAAAAAATATATACTAATGAGATTAACTTTTTTGTTCCTGCACCCCATCATGGACACTATTAAGACTTTTTTCTCAATGTGAATCATTGGGTATCCTTACCCTATTGAATGTTTGATATCAACCTTATTTTCTAGAGGATATTTGCTTAAATGGATGATCAAGAGTTTGAGAATATGGTGTGCTTTTTTAAGCAGTAGTGAGCAGATTCTTTTTAGGAACAGATACTGTATGTAGTTGCATCAGCATGAAGAGTAGCACTGACTGAAATCCTGTATGGAAGTCACATATGGGGTAAGAACTTGAGGAAATTCTGTGTAATGTTCTCTTACTGTACGCTTAATAGCGTTTCTGCTTTTTAAACTTTTTATTATTTTTAAAATGTTTATTTTCCTTAGAAAAACTAAGAGCATGAAGGAAATCACTGAGAGAAAAAATCACCTTGCAAAATATGTGCACCAAGAAATACCGTTTGATTTATGTTTTGCATGATTTTTTTTTATAGAATTTAATATGCTATGGTTTTATCACCTAAAATTAGAATGCTGAATACTTAATTGATTTAACGTTTAGATCTTCAAGTTCTAAAGCCTAATGGATCCTCTGTCCTCCGTTCAGTATATAAATTGTTACAAAATTATTTATTTCTACTATTTTATCGTTCTTAGAAAATATGTAATAGTCACATTGTATATTCATTGTTAAACAATAATTATTGAAATCTATTTAAAAATGCTAGAAATATGCCACACAAGATAAAATATTCAGTGGATTTAATAAAATGTGGTTTTGCGGCTATTTAATTGTTACGTAAAATGGCAACAAAAGAGGTTATTTTGCAATGTGTTTATATATATATATATATATATATATGCGAATACAATAATAAAAATAAGCTTTATGAATCTTATTTCTCTATTGTGTTCTTTAAATATTATATTTTTATTTAATTTTAATAAAATAAAATATTTTATTAATTTTCTAATCAAATACTTTTTATATTTACCTCTTTCTTAAGATCACTTTTTCTCATATATATATATATATATATATATATATATATTTCACATTTTATTTTTAAGTGTAAAGTTATTTATCCACTTGAGCATCCTCATTTTTGCGGCATATATAATTTTATGCTTCTCTTTTAGGTGCCAACATTTTGTACCATAAAGCAATGTAAGTCTCGTTGCCATCTAGGGTTGAGAAATTTATCCGAAGATCGTGACTCGCTCGAAAGTCGACTCGAATTTAGGCTCGAATCAAGATCGAGTTGAAGAAAACGAGTCGACTTTCGAGCCAGAAATTTGTCTCAAAATTATTTCGAGTTGAGTTCGAGCACACGCCGAGCGTGACTTCGCCGATCGAAATAATTGCCGCTGGCCGCCCATCTGTAAAACCCGTTATAATTACTCGAATGCAGGTTGCCATCTGATCGAGGGAATCGTTAAATCAACGGGGGAGATGAATTTACTTTTTCTCTAATATGTCGACCCGGCCTCGGCTCAAGTCCTCGACACTCGAACGGAAGACTCCCGACTCTCGACTCTCCGCGTCCCTTCTTCTCTTCTTTCTGTTCTTCTTGGCTTCTCGTGCAGGTCATGCCCTAATTTCAAAGTCGGCGATCGCTCACGATATAGATCGGCGACTTGATTTTGATCTCTATTGGTTGAGGTGTTTCTTTGTCACTATCATCTTCTCTAGCTTGTTCGACCAGACGTGCTCGGTTTGCTTCTTTGCTCCAGAATTACTACCTACTTGTTTCATTTCCTGATTCTGTAAGTATTTCATGCTATGAGCCTATGACTATGAGATGTCGGTTCTTTCAATTATTTTCGTTATTCCATTATTTGAGGTTGGCCTACTGGGGATGTTTCGGTTCTTCAATTGTTTGAGTTCAGAGATTTCGTTAAGTTGCTTTTATTTTTATTACCTAACTAAGTGTCCAAGGGACCAAGCTCAACTGCTCAAGATGGTTTGTTGTGCTATTTCATGCTGTCATGCATGTATATCTTTATTTTTTTGCGGTTGCGACTTGCGATCCTTACAGATGAAGTTATATTTTTTTTACCTGCATGTTAGAGCCGAGAGGTTAGCAGCCTTCGTTTTTTGATTAACGTTTCACACTTCTATAGTTGTAATGTGCGGTGAGAAATTATTTTAATGTATGCATGGAAATTATTTTAATGTGCTAATTGTATGCCCATTACACTATCCACGAGGAGATGAGTGATGTTTGCAATTGGCTTAAAGTGAGTTTCATTTGTTTGATGTGACAATAGTTTCATTTGTTTGATTTTTTAAACAATACATTTGAATATGAGCAATCATTTTATTCTTAAACATGTTCATATCGATATTATCGCAGATTCACTATCGGCAAAGTTGATGGTTTAGTTTTGTGTTGAAACACTTGCGAATTATTGTTGTCATGCAGCTTCAATTATGAGGATATTGCCTATTGCCTATTGGGAGTTTAGTTACTATGTTATGATGATTGTAATATTGGGATTTTACTATGCACAATAGAAATAGTTGTCTTTCCCATGAAAAGCATTTTCTAAAAGCTGTAATGCTTGCATTTGCTGCCATAATTATGTTTTGGGGCCCTTTTGAGATTACTTTTTTTTCAAAAAAAAAAGTTTACATTTTCTTACATTTGTATTTTGATTTAAGAATGCATTGAGCATTCGGTAGTGGTGATGATGTGATCGACAGGAATGTTTTTAAATTATTTAAAAATGATTTTGAGTATTGAATGACTTGGGAAGAATGCATCAAATTAATGAATCTTTTATGAAGTTTTTCATCCTCTGATCTAGGATATTGATGGGCATTTGATCATTTCTAGCTATCAAGCATTTTCTATAGAGAGCTTGCTTCCTTTATCTCTTAACTCTGCATAATGCAACAGCTTTCTTTTAAGCACGTGCAGTCTTAAATTTCTATTTTGCATCATTGGTATATTCTATCTTGCAATAAATTATGTGTATTTTTAATCTATTGATATCTTGAGATTTTTATTTAAATTGTTGACGTAATTTCTTATAGACACAATGACAAGTCCTTCTCAAAGCAAATCTAATAATTCTTCAAGTCATCCTATTGATGATAATGAAACAACTCTGAATAAGAGTGTAGGTGAAATAGCTTCTACTGATAAGAATAAGGGTAAAAGACAACGATCTGAAGTTTGGCAACACTTCAGTGAAATTACTGTAACAGAAAAGAGAAAAGTGGTATAGAAGTTTAAATGCAATTATTGTGTGAAATCTTATGTCAAACAAAAAACTGGAACCACATCTAAGTTAAGTAGACACTTCAAGACAAATCACTATAGCAAGGTTGATAATAAAGGAAAGAAGCAAAAACTATTTGATCCAGTAGCAGAGGATTTAGAAGAAACTGGTTCAGCATCTACTTTGTGTGTTTCATCTACTTATGATCATTCTAGAATAAAAAATATTATGGCTAAGATGATTATTATTCATGAATATCCCTTCATGGTAGTTGAACATTTATGATTCAATATCTTGATGAAATCAATGAATCTAAATTATCATAAAATTTCAAGATTTAGCATCGAGGAAGAGTGTATGAAAGTGCATGAAATTGAAAAAGATAAATTGAAAAAAAGTTTGAAAGTTGTTGAGAGAGTTTCGATTACTAGTGATTGATGGACATCAAATCAAACTATTGATTATATATGTCTAACTGTGCATTACATTAGTTTTGATTGGAAATTACAGTCCATGATAATTAGTTTTATTGATTTGGATCCTCCTCATAGTGGGGCTATGATTTCTGAGGCAATTTCTAAAAGTTTGTTGCAATGGGGTCTACAAAATAAAATTAGTACCATAACTTTGGACAATGCATCATCAAATGACGTAGTAGCTAGAAATTTGAAAGTATTGTTCACTAGAAGATCCAGATTTTTAATGATGGGGGATTTCTTTCATGTTCGTTGTGCCGCTCATATTTTGAACTTAATGGTGTAGGATGGATTGAAAGAGATCAGTAGAATAATTGAAAGGGTAAAAGAATCTATCTTATTTATAAAACGATCTCCAAGTCGCTTACATAAATTTGGAGAGGTTGCAAGACAAATTGACTTATCCACAGCAAAGACACTTTGCATTGATGTGCCTACACATTGAAACTCCACATATAAGATGTTAGAGTCAGCTTTTTATTATAAGAATGTATTTCCTGAATATGCTTTGCATGATCTCAATTATATATGGTTGTCGTCTCAAGAAGATTGGGTTAACTTTGAGAAAGTAAGAGAACTGCTTCAAATTTTTCATCGAATAACTGAAATTTTTTCAGGTTCTACCTATCTTACCGTAAATAGACTGCTTCCCAACCTAGTTCTAATTAAGAAAATATTGGATCGAGAATGCTTATCTAGTACTATTTTCATTTCAAATATGGCAAGTAGCATGAAGACTAAATTTGATAAGTATTGGATAGAGTGTTCAATGTTATTTTCAATTGCTTGCATTTTAGATCCTAGAATAAAACTATTTGCCATCAATTATTACTATCCACAAATATATGGTGGTGCCATTGTGATTGAGAAGAAGGACAATGTCAACCAAAAACTTTTTGAGCTATACTCTTATTATTCTATTGATATGCAGCCTACGGGTAAAGAAATTACTGAAGCATCCACCTCTCAAATTGAAATAACCATAATTGAAGGTGGTAATGCTTCACATGATGATTTGGCTGGTTTGTATGATTTTATAGATTTTACTGGCCTTTTAGTTCCATAAAAGTCTGATTTGGAGATATATTTTGATGAAGCTTGTGTGAAATGCCCAGATTCAGAATTTGATATTTTAGAATGATGGAAAATGTCTGCTATGAAATACAAGACTCTCTCAAAGATGACCAAAGATATTTTTACCATTCCAAGAATAACTTATTTCAATCTTTTTAGTCATGGGGGTCGTGTACTTAGCGATTATAGAAGTTCAATTTCACCAAGAACATTAGATGCTTTAGTATGTAGTGGAAACTGGATTCGGGCTGCATATAAATCATCAAAAGATCCATTGGTAATATCTACTTACTTTTTTATTTTATAATGCAATTTTCTTCTATTCAAATATGAGTTTCATTTTTTTTCTATTGCAATTTCAATTTGATGTTCTTGCAGAAGAGAACTTACTTATAACTGTACCTAAAAGCTTATCAACTGAATCACAAATATGAAAATCAGGTGATATCATTTCAATTATGCTCTCCTTTTTTTCTTTTTGCATATTTTTATTTTCAGTGAATATTTTGTGAGACTCTTAAGTAGTTTGGTTATGTTATGTACTTATGTGAGAGTCTGTGACATTTATTATGGGCTATGTAGCATTTTATTATATATTTTCTGCTTCTGCGCTTTAATATTTTATGTTAGTGGCAAATGGAGATATGATTTCCAATGATAAAATTAAATTAAGATGGCCTAATGGAGGCTTTGGTGATTGATTTTTTATATTTCAGTGGAATGATTTGGTCAATGATTTAAATTTGAGACCATTTAATCATTTGGGGTGACATACTTGACCGTCTTTAAGTTTTTATCTAAATTTTGGTTTGGCTTTACAAACATATATTGCTTCATCTTACATTCTTACTATATTTTATCTACGATGTATGTTAGAATCGAAAATATGAATTATTATATCAAGTCATATATATTGTTTTTTGAATGATATTATATTGTTTTATCAATAAGTCTAAAGTTAAGAGATTATGAAACTATGGAAGGCTTTTCGACTTTGTTAGATCATATATGCTGTTTTGATGATTGTTATATCTGAAGTCTTGTTTTGCTCAATTAGTTTACCACTCTTAGGCAGAAAAATTTGTTTAATATCACCCTAAAAATTAACCAATCATCTCAGTTTTTTGAGGGCACAAAAATCTATTACTTTTCTCTTTTATTTTGGTTTTCGGTTCTCCATTCTTTCACCAATAGAGAACTGCAATCTGGCTGTTTGGACAATGATGAGAAGTCTTGTTTTGCTATAATTTACTTTTTTCGGTTCTCCATTATTTAACAAAAACCTATTTCTCACTAATTTTTTTTCTTATCTATTTTATTTCTCACAGGTTTTCGTTTTGGGTTCTATACTTCTAGTTATGATCTCATGGTCGACCTAAAGACTAAAGTGGGGTTATCATGGAGAATTTTTTATTTTCTAATTTTGGACAATGATGAGAAGAGAATATATTTGTAATTTGGGCTAACTCAATTTTTTTGCTTCATTATTGGTGGCTCTCAAGCCTCCTCATTGGATGAGCCTTTATTCGAGTATACTATATTAATATATGATTTTTCCGATTTGTGAGGTCTTGTAATTTTGTTAGATTTGTTTCTCTATCTTATGGATGGCTAAACGTGGTTGGAGCATACAATTATTGAAGTGAAATATACAAATTACAAATTTCTGCTAATTGCTATTTGCTAATACTTGAAGATGGATATTATTTTCTCTAACTCTAAGTCCCACAAATAAAAGACAATTTAAGATTTTTGTTATTTTTTATTTATTTTAAATGTTATGTCAATTGCATCATTTTATAGACTTTTTTTATTATTGTTAGGTGATCAAATATGAAATATCGAATGTATAATATTGGTGAGAGTTGTACAAAATTTGTATTTATAAGAACTATTTAGTTGTAATGTGAAATTATAATGTCATTGAAAATTTTATTTTTCAACTCAACTGTGTAGCTTGTAGTTGTTGTATGTTTACATTATATTATTTACATATTCAAAAAATTTATGAATCCTAAATTAAAATTGATTTTCAATCGAGCCGTTGGATTGTTTCGCCGTTTAGATTTCTGGCTCATTTCATCGAACTCAATCTAGAATCGATCGAAAAAATAAATCTAAAGCCACCGAAATTTTTTTTTTCGAGCATATAGTAAATCGGATCGCACACTCCCAATCGATATGATATTACCTATTCACCTCATATTTGGGGTTGGGTGATCACATTGATTTCTTTAAAGAATGTATGCTCACCTGGATTCATCTCCTTAGACTTGGCACAGGCTCAAAGTTTCATTTAGCTCCCCCAAGCAATTTGACAAGTGTGAGCTATACCAGGTTGACTTATGTACGCTTATCTTTTGCATCCTTTTTAAAGCGAGGTGCCTGCAAATATGAGCATGTTGACCTCATTTTTAGGATGGGCTCTCAACCCCTCCATCTTAGACATATGATTTCTCTTAGATTTTCAGAGTTTCGTAGTCTTAAGACACATCTAGTGATTAGGTGAACACTCAACTTAACCCTAGAGGCTTTGAAGAGTTAGCCATAAGAATAGTTTATGCCTTAGGGGTGTTAGAAGATTTGCCTACCCTATAGCTTGAACCAAATCCTCACTTCCTTCTTCCAAGTCAAAACTCCAAACTCATATCAACTCCAACTCTAACTCAAACCTTGAATCAATTCAATGGATTTTCTTAAATCATGAATCGATTCCAAATAATTGAAACCTATGATTAAAGCCTATGATTGGATTCAAAACTCCAAAATAATTCCTAAGTCCTTTGATTCCCTCTCATGGACTTAGCCTAAATCAAATCTAAATCAATTCAAATTCAAGGAATTTTCTCACATCCCATTTATATTCTCATTTATATTCACATATATAAATAAAATATAAATTCAAATCAATCAAACTAAATCCAAAATTTAAATCCAATTCCAAAAACCTTTCTTAAGTCTTTTTGTTTCTCTCTCATGGACTTAGCCCAAATCAAATCTAAATCAATTCAAATTCAAAGAATTTTCTAATAACCCATTTATATTTATATTCACAAATATAAATGAAATATAAATTCAAATAGCCAAAAACCAATTCAAAAGTCAAACTCAAATTCAAAATTCAACCTAAGCCTTTCAAGTCAAAATTTGAACTTAGCCAAATCAATTTCAAATCAAGCCAAACCCTTTATTTTTTCTTCATGATTCAATCAATCCTTCAATCATGAATCCAAGTATAAATACAAACTTCAATCATCAATCCAAAACTCAATTCAAAAATCAAACCCAAATCAAACTCATGTTCACCCTTTTGAACTTGAAATTGTCAAATGAATCAAAACCCATTTGACTTCAAACCACTTGCAAATGGATTTATATTTCAATCATAAGTCCATATGTGAGTTCAATCAAACTCAAACTAAGCTTCGACCAAGCCATTTGACCCATTTAGGCTCACTTGATCCAAAGTAACCTAAAGCACTCCTTATGAGCCAAATTTTAATCCTACCCAAATTGGATTGAACTAAGCCCACCTAAGCCTCACATTGTGAGCAACAATCATCATAAGATGATCAATCACTCAAATTGGGTCAAACTAAGTCAACACTTAGCCAAAATGAAACCCAACATAACCAAAATTAACCATAAATCAAATTGATTGAAACCATTGATCAAAACTCATTCATGATCAATATTTGAACTTGACCAAGTTATCATTTAAGCCTAACCTAGCCCAATTGACCACTTGACCCAAGTTGGCCCAAATTAATCTAAAAAATCAAAATGTGTCAAAACTTGATCTAAGCTAAATTGATTAAAACCAATGGGCCAAGTTCATTCCAAAATGATTTTTGAACTTGACCAAAGTCTCAATTGGCCAATTAGACCCAACCTAGCCCAGTTGACCTTGAACCCAACTTGACCTAAAAGGTCAAATATAAACCAAATATAAATTGATTGGAAACAAAGATACCAATCCATTGCAAATGATCAACCAAACATAAACCAACCCACGACCTAACCCAAATAGGTAAAATGGGACAAATTGATCAACGTGACCCATTTGACCTAAATGAAATCAAATAAACCAAAACTAAATCTAAACTAAATTGAACTAAATAAAAGTTGCCAAAATATTTCAAATGGTCATATGAACTTGACCCAACCCTTGGTTTGACCCAATTTGACCCAAGTTGACCCATTTTGACCTAAATGGGTCAACATGAGCCAAATCACATCAATCTAACTCCAAATTCAATGAAACTTGGTCCAACCCATTTTTCAATCATACCAAACATATTCAAATTAAAATCCAAGCTAAATGACCATTTTACCCCTAGGTCAAACAGTAAACTTTGGCCAAACTCACTTGGAATTTGGTCAAATCCTCTCCATGACCACTTGGCACCCTCTTAGTGGACCAAGTGGACACTGGTGAGTGTGGTGCACCTAACCCATTGGGTTTGGGTTAGCCCAACCCAACCCAAGATCAAAACCGACCTCCCCCATGAAAATAAGCACATGGGGATCATTCCTCCTCTCATTTTCTACATGTGCAACTTCTCCACTACCCTTCTCTAGAAAAATCAACCCATGTGCAAACCTTAAATGGCCTAACAACACATTGCATGAGGTCAATTAATAAAAAATGGCATCTCTAAGCTCGGTCGTCCGATTGCTCTGGGGGGAGATATACTCCCCCTGATTTCATTTCAATTTAACACTCTCCAATTTGATTGAGCTTAGGGAAGCCAGAGGAACAATTTCCAAGTCTCCCCAAGCTTCCTAGAGTGAGTTTGAATTTCTTGATTTTCTGAAAAAGCAGGGGACTCCCTCACTAATCCATCTCACTCAATACTCCAAACCAATCCAATTCACTTTGCAAGCTTCATTAGAAAACTCAATCGAGTTCACCCAAGCCTTCACACAAGTTCTCCAAGCAAAGGAGGAGTACTCTTGACCAAGGCTGAGCCCACTTGAAGGTGAACTTGGTCGATAGGAAGATCCATCCAATTTCAACACCTCAAAACTTCAACAAGGCTTCGTCTCCACTAGACGTAGCTACTTCAAGGGATTCAAGAGCTGGTGATATCCTCTGGCGAGGTATACCATTAAATTCAGTATAATTTCATCTCCTCTTGGTCCTTTGTGAAGGGAAGTTTTACCCCAAGCAAAGCTAGCTATTGGATGTGTTCCCCTTTACTCTTAGGCAGTGTAGGTTGAATTTTGTTTCAATTCAAGCTCAATCGAGCTCGGATCTTCCCCTAGAAGATCAGGGATGGATCATGGGCCATCCATCCGAGCATTTTGGATGGATGGTCATGATCAAGACACGTAGATCCGTCGTTTTAACCCTTAAGAACTGTGGGCTTGATCTCAGCTATCCGATCCTTGATCGGACGGATGGGGAGAAAGCCCATAGCACTGCCGCTGACGCGGCGCTACAATGTAACAACTTAAGTGACCTCTCCCGTCCCGCCATGTGGAAAGCGCGCGCCTGTCAGCCTCGACGTGGCACCGATGGGATTAACCATTTAATTAGGCTATTTAATTGAGAAAAAATCATGGAACTTCAAATATTCATATCTAAGTGTAAAAAATCAGAAAAATTTGAACTAAATTTTATATGAAAGATAACATGAAGAATATTATAAAATCTATTTTGATAGATTTTGAATAGTGTTATTTTCTGAATTTGGGTTTTATTGGGAATATAATTAGGCTAATTACCCTTTGATTATTCCATTAATTAATCTAAAACTTCTCATGTGTATTTAGTGGGATGACTTCAGCCTCCCCTAATTTTCTTGGGATTTATGAATGGTTTAATTAGGGTAATTGCTGGATTAATTTCTAATTACTCTCATAATGTAATTAAGCCTAATTTAATGTGTAATAAGTGGTCTAATCCCTTGATTGAGTTAATTAAGGTTTGTTTAAATGAATAAAAGGTTTAAAAAATAATTTTGGGATATTTTCCTTAAGCTATTCCTTAAACCCCCTCTTTCTTCCTTAATCCAAATTTAATTAAGGATTAATTCACTAATTACCACCCTAATTAATTTGATAAAATTCTACAACCTTCCAAAACTTAACTAATTCATCTTGGGTAGGTGCTTAGGTGTTCAATAACCTAATTATATTAAGGAAATCAAAATCTAACTCATATGTGTGGGAAGGGTTATGAAATTATTTAAATTAAACCCTTTAGCTTAATTAATCATTAATCATGAGCCAATTGCATTAGTCCCCTTTCTTTCTTAGGTGCATTGCTGATTTAAATTCCTTGTGTAGTTTTATGTCATCCATTGGCTCATAATTATTTGGTTTAGTATGCAAGGTAATTAATTAATTCACACCTTAACCTAAACAAAATATAAAAATCACCTAATAATCCTAAGACTAAACTAAAGTAACTCACATATGGGAGAAATGGATTAGGACCAGCAAACATTCGTTCACATTTCCTAAATCAAACATAAAGCAAATTCAAAATAAAAATCACATTAAACAAACTTTGATTCACTTTGAACTTTCTTATTTCATAAGATTATCTTTAGGAATTAATTAGGGTGAATGAATTTATATTGCTTTCATCATTTTATTTCTTTCCTAACATGCTAAATGTGTATGTATCATCTCTTTAAAAAATCAAAAAAAAAAAATGAAATGTTTATTCAAATTATTTTTAAAACTTATAAATCAAACATTAAAACTGAAAGATATGCTACTTATAATTATTTATAAGCTTTCATGTGAGAAATATAAAGATATGTGTTATGTGGCTTTGATTCTCCCTCTCTTTCTTAACATAGAATTGTATAGAATTGGAAAAGTGTATAGTCCATTTGAAAAGGATATAGCACTTGCTCAAATCCATTCCTATACACTCCTATGTCATGACTTAAGAAGGAATTTCACATCACACATATAAATTAAACAACCAAACTAAAAATCAAATAAATATAAACTTTTGCATATTTTTTTCCATTTATTTCTTTTCTACATGCATATATATTTAAGGAAAGTGGTATATTAGTCTGGACAACCCCGGGGTTGTGAGACTTTAAGTAGCCCTAAGTAGGTCTTGTACCTTACACCCTTGGTGCTAATAATGGTGCCTTACACTTATGCCTTTCATACATACACATGTGCATATGAATAAAGGATAAAAGAATAACTCTTTTCTACTTAATGAAAATCATGCATCATAAAGCATCCAAATTTTCTTAAGTAACACTACTTAGCATTCATCATTAAGGTGTGCTAAACATTCTCATTTGTATATATAGATATGCTTAGGATTCATCCATATGCATGTTATACATGTTGGGAAAGAAATTAAGTGATGTGTGTTTTGTGATATTAGTTCACTTTACTTGATCTTAAAATGCCTTTCTTTTTGAATAGGTTTATTTAGGGCAAATCTAAACTTAGGATTAATTAAACACATAACAAAACATTCACTAAACAAAAATCAAACATGAATCTACTTTAGAAATTACTTAGGGTAGGGAAGGAAAGAGAAGTCGCCAGTGGAGTCGCCAGAAATCCGTGGGCTCCAAAAATTTGCCACTGACCTCTCGATGAAGAGAGTGATTTAAAGTGTTGGTGAAATTTTCAGAAGGCAGGTGAGATAGTAGATAAGACACTACCCAGAGATTTCACCCTCATTTTGTGAGGACTTTAGATCTGGTTCTAAGTTTTCTATAGGCGCAAACATCTATAGTTAATTACACCTCTCAATACTGAGAGAGAACTTTGATTAAAATGTTATATCGCTAAGCGAGTATATAGTAGCAAAGAGTTGAGTTTTAGAATTTAGAATTTATGAAATTCATTATATTTAACTTAAAGCGGATGGTTGGGGGAACGATGATGCGCCCGATCTAGATCCCATGGTTCCATCATCCCGGGCTATCGTGGTCCTTAGTCTACTTAGTCAAAGGAGGTAATCGACCCAACCTGACTGAAAGATCCTTATCAGCAACACATGAGTTACGTCATCCAAGAAATCCTTGTAGACCTGGGGTGGTGTTTGTCTAAGGAGACAAGCTTAAGTCTACCTTTGTTAATATAGGGCTTTTTGCCCAATCAAGTATACCTTATGGTTCACAACTCAAAAGACAGAGCCATTGAGGAGCATACGGGCTATAATCGTGATCACAATATAATTATTTTATTTGGTGGCAATCACCCGATCAAAGGACTCTAGTCGTAACTACATCATGTGTGGAGCCTATTGGCCAAACCATGCAGTCAGAGGACACGAGCCATGTCCTTACTAGCATGAGATTGTTTGAGAGTAAACATAGTTATGTACTTGATTTGACTTTGGCTCCTTTGTGAGCTAAAGTTTTCTTAATTTATCACCTTCAACAAAACTATTGTGGAAGATGAATTGAATTTTTTAGTTTACATTCTTTAAAAATTGAATTTTATTTAAGCACTTATAATTTGGTGATTTATTTAATTTTGCATTTGCATTGATACTTGAGTTTGATTAATTCAATTCGAGGTTGCAAGCACATTTTTATTATAAGTATTCCCTCCGATTGAAATCTTCCTTCAACACAGCCATCATCGGGGTGATTAATTGATTGAATCAAATATATATTTGAGAATTTTAGATCCTATCAACTCTGTTTAGCTCCTAACAGAGGATTAGATCTACTATCACTTGACAAAATTAGCTTCTCAGATATTTTACTAAGTCAAAATTCTTATAATAGATTTTTAAGTTTTGTTAACCTGCACTCCTAAGACTAAATGAAGCAACCCGCAAAGACACTAAATTTAAGCATTCAAAGATAAGTGGCCCATGGTTTTAAATCATTTAATTTATTATTTCAGATCTTGTCACTCTATTAATTTAATAATAGAGGACTAGATTTATATTTTGAGAATTTTGAATTTGAGAATATTGAATATAATATCATAAATATTTTGATAATAGTTATCCCTTTAGTTGATATCTTCAATCAACTCAGCTATCATTGGGGAGTTAGGAGATAGTTGTTATACTACTAAATGACAAAATTAACTTCTCAGAGATTTTCTCAGGCGGAGAAAGCTATAACAACATCATTAGGTTTTGTTAACCTGGACCCAATCTGTGGACCCAACTGGGAATCAACCCGTGCAGCATCCTCATACACTAAGTTTAAGCATTCAGCATAGTGTCGGGGCCCATACGGGTGTATTTAATAATGCTTGTACACTTTTGAGATTTTAAATTTGAGTTTTAATCATACTTTATAATATGTGCAAGAGTTTAATTGAATCTTTAATTAACACCTTCTATTCTCTTATACGATGTGTTGCAAATCCGATGACGTAGAAGATGTTATAGATTGATCTAATATTTTATTAGATTTTTTCAGATTAATATTTAATTGATTCTAATTCTATTGCGCCTTTCTACATTAAAAATTTGCACTTTAATTCTTTATGTCTAAGCACATGCAGGTGTATCTAAGAATGCCTTAATTAGCATCTTTTGTTTGCTTGTATGATATGTTGTGAATTCGGTGGCGTAGAATATGTTATAGATTGATCTAATATCTTATTAGCTTTTTCAGATTAATACTTAATTGATTCCAATTTAGCCTGCGTAATCTTTTCATACATTAAAATTTGCACTTTAAATCTTTATGTCTGAGCACATGCAGGAGTATATAAGAATGCTTTAATTAACGCCTTCTATTCACTTGTATGATATGTTACGAATCTTGTGGTGTAGAAGATGTTATAGATTAATCTAATATTTTATTATATTTTTTAGATTAATATTTAATTGATTCCAATTTAGCCTGCTCAGCCTTTTTAGACATTAAAATTTATACTTTAAATCTTTATGCCTGAACACATGTAGGTGTATCTAAGAATATCTTAATTAACGCCTTCTGTTCGCTTATATGATATGTTGCGAATCCAATGGTGTAGAATTATAAATTGATTTAATATCTTATTAGATTTTTCAGATTAATATTTAATTGATTCCAATTTAGCCTGCATAGCCTTTTCAGACATTAAAATTTGCACTTTAAATCTTTATGTCCAAGCACATGCAGGTGTATCTAAGAATGCCTTAATTAATGCATTTTGTTCGCTTGTATGATATGTTGCGAATCCGGTGGCATAGAAGATGTTATAGATTGATCTAATATCTTATTAGATTTTTTGAGATTAATATTTAATTGATTCCAATTCAATTTATTTTTTTAGACATTAAAATTTGCACTTTAAATTTTTATGCGCACATGTAGGTGTATCTAAGAATGTTTTAATTAACGACTGTTGAGTATGATATGCGAATCCGGTATGAAGATGTTATAGATTGATCTAATATCTTATTAGATTTTTCAGATTAATATTTAATTGATTCCAATTTGGCCTGCACAGCCTTTTCAAACATTAAAATTTGCACTTTAAATCTTTATGCCCGAGCACATGCAGGTGTATCTAAGAATGCCTTAATTAACGCCTTTTGTTCGCTTGTATGATATGTTGTGAATTCGGTGGCATATAAGACGTTATAGATTGATCTAATATCTTATTAGATTTTTTAGATTAATATTTAATTGATTCTAATTTAACCTATGCAGCCTTTTCAGATATTAAAATTTGCACTTTAAATCTATATGTCCGAGCACATGCACGTGTATCTAAGAAGGCCTTAATTAACGCATTCTATTCGCTTGTATGATATGTTATGAATCCGATGGCATAGAAGATGTTATAGATTGATCTAATATCTTATTATATTTTTCAGATTAATATTTAATTGATTCCAAGTTAGCCTGCGCAGCCTTTTCAGACATTAAAATTTGCGCTTTAAATCTTTATGTCTGAGCACATGCAGGTGTATCTAAGAATGCCTTAATTAACGTCTTATGTTCCCTTGTATGATATGTTATGAATCTGGTGGCGTAGAAGATGTTATAGATTGATCTAATATCTTATTAGAATTTTCAGGTTAATATTTAATTGATTCTAACTTAGCCTGCGCAGCCTTTTTAGACATTAAAATTTATACTTTAAATCTCTATGTCCGAGCACATATAGGTGTATCTAAGAATGCCTTAATTAACGCCTTCTATTCGCTTGTATGATATGTTGTGAATCCAGTGGCGTAGAAGATGTTATAGATTGATATAATATCTTATTAGATTTTCCAAATTAATATTTAATTGATTCTAATTTAGCCTGCACAGCCTTTTTAGATATTAAAATTTGTACTTTAAATTTTTATGTCTGAGCACATGCAGGTGTATCTAAGAATGCTTTAATTAATGCCTTTTGTTCGCTTGTATGATGTGTTGCGAATCCGGTGGCATAAGAATTTTTCTTAAATCTTATTCAATTATTTATATTAACATTCATTTATTTGCATTTAGTTCATAGCTTATTGAGCTCTTTGGGTTTTAATGGAGCTTAGCTCGTGATCACTAAGAAGCTCGTAGGCAACTATTAAGATCACTGGAGGCTTTACTTGATTTTGTTCTTGTTAGAAGACAAACCCTCAAGTTCATTAAAAGTCTTATTTATGATCGTCAACAAGTCATTGAGTCCCCTCTAAGATCATTCTTATTTAAAGACTTTTATAATTTCATATGTAGGTTTATTTTTTTAATTTATCATTTTCAAACTAGGTCAATTTAAGCTTGTCAACACTTTTATTTGTTCTTATCTAAGTCACCCATTAATCCAAAATTTGACAGCTTCCCGGCATCATCCCCGCATAGGGGTCTGCATTGGGAGTCTATTTGGCCTTCCGCACTCTCGAGTCGTTCTGCATACACTATACTGGTCTTCTAACCCGCCTCTACTAAGCATAACTGGGTCTTCAAACACCTGCATAAAAGGAGCATATATGTAGGTTTATTCTTTAATTTATCATTTTCAAGCAGGCTCAATTTAAGCTCATCAACACTTTTATTTGTTCTTGTTTAAGTCTCCCATTAATTTGAAATTTGATAGCCTCCCGCATCGTCCCCGCCTAGGGGGCTGCATCGGGGGCTATTCAACCTTCCCATCAACTCTACTGAGCATAACGGTTAGTGTTTTGTGACACTACGATCATGGTATTCTACCCGTTAGCTCTACTGAGCATAACAAGGTCTTCAAACTCGTCAGCTCTACTAAGCATAATGAGGTCTTCATACACCTGCAATTTCAATTCATATTTTAATTTTGAGCTTAGGGTTTATTTTGTATTAAATTAATTAAGTCCTCTGTCAGTCTGAATTTTGACATCCTCCTGGCATCTTCCCCACATAGGGGGTTGCATCGGGAGTCTATTCGACCTTCTCACTCTATCGAGCATAACGCGATTCTACTACGAATCGTGGTCTTCTAAATTGTCGACCAGCATAATAGGGTCTTCAAATACTTTCCAACTTACTCTTTGAAAAATATGTTTATGGATTAAAGATAGCTGAGAAATAATTTCCTTGAATGTTGGCCTATCTACAAGGTTATCACTCTAGCATTTCTCAATCAACTCTTTCAAGCCATAACAATAAAGCTTTGGAGAAGCTTTAAAAGGTGGCCTCTCCTTAGCAATGTATGCTTTGGGTATTACGCTATCTTCAATATCAAATAGTGGTGGACTCCCCTCAATCATGTATACGTATGAGGTCAAATTTGTTACAAAAACCTTAGACAAATATTCTGTGACAATCATCATCGAACTGCTTTGTGTGATAGCACCCAAAAATTGCACAACATTTGGATGGCATATTTGCTGAAGCAATTCAAGTTCATCCTTGAATGCCCTTCCACACTTTATCACCATCTTCAATGAGCTCTTCTCCAAACACTTTGATAACTACTCTTATTCCTCTCCAGTTTGCTGTACAATATGTTCCCAAAGTCAAATTCTCTGGGATTGATCTCATACTCAGGGATCTGAAGGGCACTTTTGACATGCATTGGCACCAACGTACTTCCCCATCGATCCCTAGGATCTACTTTAGCTCTGTTCCTGAGTAACAACTCTGACATAGCCACCTGCCCATGGCAAGTCGCCACATGGAGCACCGTCCGATAGTCGATATCCCTAAAATTGATTTCAACCCCACCCTCAATAATCTCCTTGATCCCACCGACACTACCCTCATTAGCTAAGTACATCGGCAGGAAACTATTGTTGACCTCCTCTCGACACGACTATGCAAAGGTGTCGACGCGAAGCTCCCCCGCACGACGAGTCCATGGGGAATGAGCGAAGATGCTTATGCTTATGTTGGTTTCACTTACCGCGTGAAGTTTCGAATGGGAGAGCCCAGAGGAGACTCTCCTTAAGGCCTGTGGAGTCCTTCAAAAAACATCGAGCTATTTGGCCAGACCTCTAGAGAGATCATCATGTTCGACCGAAAAGACCTTCTTATCACACGCGTGAAAATAAGAATTGTGGCTGTTTCACATGGGATAAGTATAGGATGGATGATGTGGCAGCTCTTTATTAGTTGAATAGGAGATGGAAGCATGGGAGTGGGTGGCTGCCATTTTTGAGGCATTGATCGGGTATAATTAGAAAATAATTAGATGGATTTACCTTGAAATGCATGCTAATTTCAACAAAATTTTAAGTGCAACAACTTTAGTCAAATTGGATGTATATTATAAGTAATTTTGATGTCTTGGATGCAATGGCACAGTCTGTTTCATGAACGGAGGTCATTTGAGTGACTTCGGCGTCGAATTGGGTCACTTTCAATTCAAAATTGCGCATTATCGCTTCTAACCGCTTGACATTCATGCAAACTCATCCGAATTGAGTGCGAATAGTCTCATTTGATAAGTTTCAATATTTCTAAGCTGATGACATGATTAGTTTCATGAACAGAGGTCGTTTGGTCATCGTCGTAGCTTTCTAACTCTAATATGTGCGTCAACACATTAATAGCTCGAGCGCTTAATTGATTACTCATTAGATTTTGAAATATTTATATTCTGATCAATTTCTATGTTTCGAACGCAATGGTGAAGTTCGTTTATTGATCAAAGTTTATTTCGACCATTTTTAGTGACATCAAGTGCATTTTGACCCTGATTTGCACACTGTCACCTCCGAAGTCCGCCGAATTCGATTTATGGGCTTGTCTTGATTTATGACACATATATGGAGGTTAACAAATGCCCCCCAACAAATGTGATTCATGCATGGAGCGAGTCATGTTTGTTGAAAATTGGTTAATCTTTTGGGCTGGCCACAAAACTTAGATCATTTTAGCTTTGATTGCGATAGCTTACGGAACTTTGACAAAATTTGTCATTAGTATGCTGCCTTATTCAAGACATGCTAAATGACGGGCTTGACCAATTTTTCAGAATTGACTTGTCGGATAGAGAAGAGTTCTTATACCATATACTCTCTGCTTCAATGGCTTTGCTGAAGATCTCTTTCTTTTATGTCATTGCAGATTTGAGTTTCCACGAACCCTAGCTTCATGTTTGGTTGGATTTGATAGAGGAATTGATCTGCTTATTTTGATGAAGGACACCACTGGGGAATTCGTTTATCCGTGCTTGGTAGATTTAAAATTCCTTTTGTCCTAGCTTTCAGTTTGATGGACTTGATGAAGGATTGACCTGATTTGTCAATATTGACTTGTTAGGAAGTGTATGTACGACATGAATCATGTGCTTGCTGCTTTGAAAGATTCGTTGAAGGATACATACAGATGACCTAGCCTTCTGGCTTATATAGGATCAATGTTGAGTTGTTAGTCTAGCCACATGCGCTTTAACAGACTGAATAACCACAAAATTCTTTTAGTTCGGCCATCAGCTTTGTATGAACTATGGAATTGCTCCCTCGATCTTGTGCTTTTTGCTTTGATGGACTTGATGAGGAGATAGACTTTAATCTGTGCTTTGAGCTTGCTCATATCATTTGAGAATAGATTGAAATATCACCTTGCAGGTAATATGAAGATTAATTTGAGGCAACCCTAAATTTAGCGTTTCCTCAAATTGCCTTGATCTATCGATCAAGTAGAGAGATCTCCTGGATCTTGGATGCTTGTAATCACTAAGTTGGATCTAGTTTGAGATTGAACAGCTATCGACATTGGACTGACGAGCGGGGGCTCTTTCACTACAACCTTTTCTTGCGGCTTGTTGAGTGAGGAGAGCATCAACATCTCTACCATATTTGGGCTTGTTGAGTTTGACCTTTAGAACTTACTTGAGTCTTCGACTTAAGCTGTAGTGGGTTGGTGATTTTGTCATCAGACTGACGAGCAGGGGCTCTTTCACTGTAGCCTTTTCTTGCGGCTTGTTGAGTGAGGAGAGCGTCAGTAACTCAGCCATTTGTAGGCTTGTTGAGTCCGATCTTTAGAACCCATCCGTGTTCTAGACTTCAGGATGTAGAGGTTGATGTTTCTCCAACTCAGTTGATTGAAGCTTCCAAAATTGAGAGTTCTTTTGACTTCAGAAATCTGTGGGCTCTGAAAATTTTCCACCGACCTCTTCGATGAAAAGAGTGATTTAAGTGTCGATGTAATTTTTAGAAGGTAGATGGAATAGTAGATAAGACACTACCCAGAGATTTCACCCTCATTTGGTAAGGACTTTAGATCTGGTTCCAAGTTTTCTATAGGTGCAAGCACCTATAGTTAATTACCTCTCTCAATGCTGAGAGAGAACTTTCATTAAGGCTAGTCGTTAAGTCGCTTAGTGCGTAGCGTATAATAGTAGTATGTGTAGTTTTGAAATTTAGAATTTATGAACTTCATTATGTTTAACTTAAAGTGGATGGTTGGGGGAACGATGAAGCGCCTGATCTAGATCCCATGGTTCCGTCATCCTGGGCTGTCGTGATCCCTATTCTACTTAGTCAGAGGAGGTAGTCGACCCAATCTGACTGAAGGATCCTTATGAGCAACACATGGGTTATGTCATCCAAGAAATCCTTGTAGACATTGGGTGGTGTTTGTCTAAGGAGACAAGCTTAAGTCTACCTTAGTTAATAGAGGGCATTTTGCCCAATCAAGTATACCCTATGGTTCACAACTCAAAGGGTAGAACCATTGGGAATCATACGGGCTATAGTCATGACCATAATATAATGGTGTCATTTAGTGACAACCACTTGGTCAGAGGACTCTGGTCATAACTGAATCATGTGTGGAGCTTACTGGTCAAACCACGTAGTCAGAGGACATGGGCCACGTCCTTTCTGGCATGAGATTATTTGAGAGTAAACATAGTTGTGTACTTGATTTAACTTTGGCTCCTTTGTGAGCTAGAGTTTTCTTAATTTGTTACCTCCAACAAATAATTACGAAAGGCGAGTTGAATTTTTAGCTTTAAGTTCTTTTTAATAATGAATTTCATTTTGACATTTATAGCTCAATGATATTTTAAATTTTGCATTTAGATTGATATTCAATTTAAGTTAATTTTCTTTGAGATTATTATCATATTTTGATTGAAGTATCCCCTCAGGTTAAAATTTTCATTTAACACGGCCATCATCAGGGTGGTTAATTGATTGAATCAAATATATTTGAGAACTTTAGATCCTATCAACTTTGTTTAGCTCCTAACAGAGGATCGGATCTTGTCACACATGATAGAATCGCCTTCGGATATTTTACTAAGTTGAAATTCTTATAATAGATTTTTAGGTTTTGTTAACCCGGACCCAGTCCAAAGACAAAACCAGGAATCAACTCACGCAGCATCCGTAGACACTAAATTTAAGCATTCTGTATAGTGTCGGGGCCCATGCGGGTGTTTAAATCATTTAATTTATTATTTCACCTCCTATCGACTCTATTAATTTAATAATAGAGGATCAAACCTAGATTTATATTTTGAGAATTTTGAATTTGAGAATATTGAATATAATATCATAAATATTTTGATAATAGTTACCCCTCTAGTTGATATCTTCAATCAACTCAGTTATCATTGGGGAGTTAGGAGATAGTCGTTATACAACCAAATGACAAAATTAGCTTCTTAGAGATTTTCTCAGGTGGAGAAAGCTATAACAATATCATTAAGTTTTGTTAACCTGCACTCAGAGACCCAAGGAATCAACCCATAAAGATCCTCGACACTAAGTTTAAGCATTCAGAATGCCTAGCATGGTGTATCTAAGAATGCCTTAATTAACTCCTTCTGTTCGCTTGTACGATGTGTTGCGAATCCGGTGGTGTAAAGTATTTTAGATCTTGTTCAATTATTTAGATTAGTATTCATTTGTTTGCATTTAGTTTATCGCACATTGAGTTCTTTAAGTTTTAATGAAACTTAGCTCGTGATCGCTAAGAAGCTTATAGACTCATTCTTATTTGAAGACCTTTAGAAATTTTTTTTTTTTGAGTAGGCTTGGCTTCGATTCATCATTTTTTTTATTTAAGTTTAATAAAAGATTATTAATACTCTTATTTAATAATATTTAAGCTTTATGTCAATCCAAATTTCAGCATCCTCCCACCGTCTTCCCCATATAGGGGGCTGCATGGGGGCTATTCGACCTTCCCGTCAGCTCTACTAAGCATAACGGCTAGTGTCTTGCGACATTACGGCCGTGATCTTCTACCCGTTAGCTCTACTGAGCATAACGGAGTCTTCAAACACCTGCATAAAAAGAGCATATATGTGGGTTTATTTTTAATTTATCATTTCCAAATAAGTTTACTTTAAGCTCGTCAACACTTTAATTTGTTCTAGTTTAGGTCTCTCATCAATCCAAAATTTGACAGCCTCCCGGCGTCATCCCTACATAGGGAGCTGCATCGGGGACTATTCAACCTTCCCGTCAGCTCTACTGAGCATAACGGTCAGTGTCTTGCGATACTACGATCATGGTCTTCTACCCGTTAGCTCTACTAAGCATAACAAAGTATTCCAAACTTTTCAGCTCTACAGAGCATAACGAGGTCTTCAAGTAGCTGATTCATCTCAGATACAAGCTGATTTAGTATCTTTAAACTAATGGAGTAATGTTCAGACATTGCCTGACTCAAGTAACCTTGCTTGTAGAAGGGGAAGCAGGGATTTCAATATTCATATGTCATCCTTTTGGGAAAGTTCCCTTATCTGCATCCCTAATGGCAGCTTCTATCAAAGGTAGGCACACATCCACTGCATCCTTGAAAGTACTCTCTTGACTTTCATCCTTTCTCAAGTCCAATGAAATTGATGATGAAGATACACTAGACATTAAAGTTTCTCATGCACCAGCAACAACACCTAAGTAGAAGATGTGACGGCCACAACTTGTTCCTTTGTTAATTCCACTGATCACTAGTGCTAGTCTAGACCATGAAAAAATGTGCCTAAAAAGGCCAATGAGACATAATCCATAGGAGAGCCAGAGACTACAAAAGCCAGTGCACCATTAATTTCTGTTGAGCTAGCTACAACGGTCTCTGAAAATGATACAGAATGCCTAGAAGAAGATTTATCCGATTCAGGAGCACAAACATACATCGATCGCTCTCCGACAAGCACCTTCACAAGTAAAATGATCCCCGGGGATTCAATTCCATCGCTATTAATCACGAGAACAATGGGTTTTGATACAGGCGGCAATGAACTGAAACCCTCGTTTGAAGAAGAGACCCTTATCTCCTCATTCAAAACCGTCTCCTTCTCCTCGCCATCTCCGTTGTCACCTCCAGCATCCTTTCTTCTAGTATGGACACCTTGAAGATCATGACAAGACCGTGGTGGCGATTCTTCCGATTGAGGTCATGATTGTCAAAGTGGTAGTGTTGAAATAAGAAACTCTCTGGGAGAGCGGCACTTGGTTCGCCCACTACAAGAACGAATGAACGCCGGCAAGTTCAATTTGGGATGGTGTTCGGCCGAATCAGAAGCGTAGATGAGAGCTTGGTCGCTACTGATTGGCCCTTGAGAGAATGGCCAAAAAGTTGCAAGGGACGGATGAACGAGGGAGACCAAGCTGTTCCGCCAACCGTGAAGGAGATCCCGCCTCCTCTCCTTCTTTTTTCCTGCCGTAGGGATAAGATAAAGGCTTAATTAAATGGGGTGATATGTGGTAGGTGACATGGCAGCTCCTTATTGGTCAAATGAGAGGTGGAAGCATGGGAGTGGGCGGCTGCGAGTTTCAAAGCACTTTGGATGTAGTTAAGAGATAATCAAGTAGATTTTTCTCGAAATATGTGCTAATTTTGATGAAATTTTAAGTGCGATAATCTTAGTCAAATTATATATCTATTTTAGGTAATTTTGATATTCTGGATGCAATGGCACAGTCCGTTTCATGAACGAAGGTCATTTGAGCGACTTCGACGTCGAATTGGGTCGCTTTCAGTTCAAAAATACGCATTATTAGTTCCGACCGCTCGATGTTCACGCAGACTCATCTAAATTGAGCACAGATAGTCTCATTTGATAGTTTTTGATATTTTGAAGCTAACTGTGTGATCAGTTTTATGAACAGAGGTCATTCGGACATCGTCGTAGCTTCCCAACTCTGATATGTGCATTAAGACATTGATAGCTCGAGCGCTTAATTGGTTGCTCATTAGATTTTACAATATTTATATTTTGACCAATTTTGATATTCTAAACGCAATGGTGAAGTCCGTTCATCAATCAAAGGTCATTTCGACCATTTTTAGTGACATCTAGTGCAGTTTGAGCCCCAATTTGCGCACTATCACTTCCGAAGTTTGTCGAATTCGACTTGTGAGCTTTACTTGACTTATGACACATATATGGAGGTCAACATAATCTACTTTAGAAATTTTTTAGGGTAGGAAAGGAAAAAGATGTTCTCTTCTCTTTACCTTCTCTTTACAACTTAGCAATTAATTGCAAGTTCATTCAAACTTTAACAGATCACCAAATAAAAATCAGCTAAATCAATTAAACAACTTGAATAAAGCCACCCCTCTAAGTTGAACATTTCATACTTAGAAAACTTCAACCTTAAAGCCATAGCTAAGCATACCACATAAATCTTAAATGACACACACATTAAACTAAGTCACCATTTCTAGCTTTAGGTTTGGGCGTTGCATGGTTTGATGTTTGCTTTTATTTTATGATATTTGTTTTAGTCTGGATGTTAGGGTGTATGTGCATAGACTGAATGGTAGGACGATTTAGTCTAATCATTATCTTCTGCAGGGGATTATGCTTAAGGGGTGCTGTATTAAATAAAAATATAAATGCTTTTGCTGTGCAGGTACTCATACCCCTAATCATAATCCAATAGGCCAGGTGGACTTGGTTACCCATGTGCGGGCTGCTAAGTCTAATATGCATGCTTGGGATTTATATGGTTTGTTTAGTTAATCTCTATTTCACAAGTGTCAGTTAGATTTATTTTTTCTTTTCATGTAATTTTGCAATTAGGATTTTAGAATGATTGTTATGGGGGATTAGTCCATCCTTTTTAAAATCTTTGGAGACAACGATCATTTACCTTAATCGAGAGTATTCCTAAGGAATCATGTTCCTTAGGATGTAATTAACTATAGGGCGTAGGGAACTTAACGAACCCAATTTAAAATAAACCCCGCTTATTTTTTTTTTCATGTAAAGTAGTGGAAGAATCTGGTACACAAGACCCATAGTCCTGGAGTCTTTATTGATCGTGTCCATTGTAGGGTGGTGACTTCTATCTCTCAAGATAATACACCTCTCCTCAATGTCGGACCCGATCACCCTAATAAGAACATCTGTGGATCTATATGGCATCTTAACAAGGTATTTTTTATATTTTTGTTTTCACCATAGATGAAGGCAAGAATATAAAAATTTCACCACAGAGTGTTAGGTATGATCATTAGGAGCTCCACGAAGACAGCAGGCTTGTCGAAGCACTAGTGATCGTAGAGGTACGCTTCTTAATTTCTTCATTTTAGCCTTAACTCTTCTTTTAATCCCTCTCCTATTTTTGATATTTAATATTTACTTCATTCCTTATTCTATAACAGACAAAAGAGAGGATACCCAAGAGATGATGAAAAAAGGCACTCCCCTTCCTTGAGTACGAACTCGAACCTTTTTCTAGTCATACTGAGGTGCCTTCTCCATCTCATAGACACAAACATCCTTGCCATGAGGACCCTCCATGAGCTTTAGCAGATTATCCTACTAGCCCTACTCCACGATGGCTTTTGACATGTGAGGAAGAAATTATTGGACCTAGGAAGTCGGTCAGTGTCGAAGCTACTATCTTTGAAGATTTTTGGGTTGATCTACCTAATGTAGTCATGATAAATATTACTACTCTCATAATCGAGGCTCCTTTCACATACTTGGTTCCTTACATGGGCTTTTTTTCTAGTTTTTGGATTGGTGAGACATCTGAAACAAGGGATCTAACCCATAGTCAAGCTTTTGGTCTACCTATTTATGATCTGATGACTCTAAACATGATAGTAGCATCAGATCTGCACCATTTAAGGGTGCTCTAACTCTAGTTGAGACATTTGATCCAGGTATGGTTCACCATTCATTCATCTTCATTCACTTCATCATTTTTTTGTCTATATTTTGTACAATATTTCTAATATTTATTTTCTTCATGTAGTATATGAAGGAATAGATTAGTCATCAAAGATTCTCCATAGACGCCCATCATATGCTGACTTGCTCAACAAATACATACATGATGACAATCTAAATTTCTTAAGAGAGCTGATCTCTAGATTGGATCCGAGTTCACCAGTATCATTAGACCGCTTCACAAGGGATGACAATGTTATATTGGATTTCTTAGCTCATTTTGGGTTGGATGAGTAGGAGCTACGATACTGGGAGTTGTAGTGCTGGGAAGCAGAGTTCGTAGTCCGGCAGATGAAGGTCCTTAGCGTAGTTAGCACCATAATTTCATTGTCAGAGCTACTAGAGCGTGTCAGGCTTTGGTGAGAGGTGGTTGATCTTGCTCATGATGAGTTTAAAAAGCATTCTGATGGTCTGAGATGACTTTGCAGTAGGCCCACTGATATCAGAGCAAGTATTGATAGCATCATTGCTAAAATTAGAAGCTTTTGGAGGGAACTTAAGAACTCAGTGTCTTATAAGACAGATGTCCAGGCAGAGTATGATAGACAGACTCGACTGATACAAAGAGAGTAGCAACGATATCAGACATGCCATCATGCCATGGTAGATGCCGAAGCTATTTGAGTCAAGCTGTGGAAGGCTTGCATATTGCTAAAAACAAAATTTGAATCTGTTACTATTATTGTGTCTTAGCTTGGAGACTTATAGTCTCGTTTACCTTGATGTATTTTCCTTTTCTTTTATCTATCTTTCTTTTATAATTTGGATTGTATTACTTATCTTTGTTGATGAAATCTTCTTCCTTCGTTGTTTCACTCCCATGTGAGAGTTGTATTTCATATAAACTTGCATATTTATATGAATAAAAGCCAAATATTTGTGCCTAACATGAAGTATTAGATCTACCATATTTTAATTTAGCTGTAGAGGTTTTATTGGGTTAATGAACATGGCATCAACTCGTTGCTTTATGATTATTCTGCTTGATGGATTTGATGATTTGTTGGTGAGATGAGGAATCTTCAGTCCTATGCTTGGTGTTTTGATAGAGGAAAATCCTAAATTATCTTGAAGACTTGACAGGTGATTTGAAATTGCCTTCTGCCCTAGCTTTCTGCTTTTGTGAGCTTATAGAAGGATGTCTGCCAATGAACTAGCCCTCAGAGCTTGTGTTGGGTCAATGGAAAAGAGTCATCAATTTTATGCTTTGCGCATAACAGACATGTTGATGACATGACTCCCTTAGTTCAGCCTTTGGCTTTATATAAACATTGGGATGACTTCTTTGGTTCTTTTCTTTCTTCTTGATTGGACTTAATGAAGAAGAGTTTCCTTCAATCTTTTCTTTCTGCTTAATAGACTTATTGAAGGAGTTGATATTTTGATGTTGATACCAAACTCAACTTAATGCCTTCTTGAGTGAGGATATTTTTTGTTGAACTTTGGAAAATGACTTTATGACCATTAGGGACTATCTCCTAGTCTAGGCCACTTGAATTTACCAAGTTGGAGGGTTTTGGAGATTTAGGTGCTCTTGTATTTTAACTAACAAAGTAGAAGGATCCCTTACTACGGCTTTTATGGCATGCTGAGTAAGCAGACCATTCGGCGACTCAGCCATATTCAGGCATGTTGAGCCCAACCTTATGCACCCAATTGAGTCTTAGATTTGAGCAATTGATGGAGGATTTTATCATCGGGCTAATGAGATGGGGGATCGCTTACTGCGACCATTATGGCATATTGAGTAAGAATATCTATCAACAACTCAATCATATTTGGGTGTATTGAGTCCGTCCTTATGCACCAACTCAAGCCTTAGATTAGATGTATGAATGGAAGATGTGTCCCCAACTTAATTTGCTGTAATTTACAGACTTAAAAATTTCCTTTTTTGGTCAATAAGAATTTGAGACTTGTGAACTTTGAATACATAATTTGAATATGTATATGAGGATCTTGGAATTAGGCATGATGTCAACCTAAATATAATAGAATGACCCCCTTTTTCACAAGGAAAGCCTGATATTTTTTTATAAAATTTGAAAATGCCCGCTGTCTGACAGAAAGATTTTTGCTTTATTTCAAAAATGTATTTTTATGTTACAAGAGAATTTCCAAGAAAAACTTACACATGTAATGATAGTAAAGAATATTTGGTCTTCTTAGTGTTATGATCGATTCCCCTTCTTGAAAAGTTCGAGGATGCACCATATGATCGAATGCTTTGGACATCCTCGCTTAGTAGACTTCTAAATTTTGTTGAGCTTGGAGACTAACTTTATCAAGTGCGTCAAGCTCTTCCATTCATAGATAGACATTCTCATCTTGAGTAAGAGTGTGTTGAATGCTACTCAGAGCGAGGGTAGTTCAACTTCAAGCGGGAGAACTACTTCAGCTCCAAACACTAGTTCATAGGGAGTGGATTTTGTAGGCATTTTATAAGTGGTATGGTAGGCCCATAACACTTCCACAAGTTTAATATGCCACTCTCTTTTATTTTTGGTGAGGATCTTTCTAAGCAACTTGACTAGTGTTTTGTTGAAAGCCTTGACCAAGCTGTTTGCTTTCAAATTATAAATCAATGAGTATCTCCAATCAATTTTATGTTGATAAGCAAATCAATAGATTTTAGTGCTCTTGAAGGTTGGACTATTGTCTAAGATAATTCGATGTGGCACACCACATCTATAGAAAATATTATGGGTGAAGAAGTTGGTCACATGCTCGGCTGTGACTTCCTTGAATGGGGTGGCTTCAACCCACTTGAAGAAATAATCAGTGGTTGCTAGGATGAAGCAATGACCAGGTGATGATGGTAGATCAATTGGTTCAATTACATCTGTTCCCCAACATTCAAATGGCTAAGATGCTATCATTAGGTGCAATGAATTTGGAGGCTGATGAATGAGATCCTCATGAACTTCGCATTCATGACATTTCTTAGCACGATTAATACAATCTTTCATAATTGAAGGCCAATAGTATCTTATCCTTTTAAATTTAAAAGCCATTTTAAGACTTGATTAGTGTGCACCACAGAGTCCTTCATGGATCTCACCAATCACTTTATTGGCTTCTTTTATTCTCAAGCACCGTAGCCACATCTGTTCGAAGGATCTACGATATAGGGTATTGCCAACATAAGCATATAGTCGAAGCCTTTTCTCAAGTTGTGCAGCCACTGACTTATTTCTTGATAGTTTACTTTCCTTAAAGTAGTCGATGAAGGGTTCTCTCCAATCTTGCTTCTCTTCCATTATGATGATTTCACTTTGTGGTGTTGAAATTTCTTCCTGAATAGTCAGAGCCTCATCTTGTTGATTTTGATGAGCAATTTGTAAGAGAGTGTGAGCAACATGAGTTGCATCCTGTTGGCTTGCATTTGATGACCCCTCTTCCAATGGAGATTTTAGATTTATTGGCTCTAGGACCTGATGAGTGCAAACACTAATTAGTATAAGATTATCATCGTCCATACTCGCCATCTCTTTAGCTAACTTAGCCAAGCAATCAGCTTTGTTATTCTTGCATTGAGAAATCTAAGTTATAATGATGTTTGGAATTTGCTTCATAAGCTCGAGAACTCATTTGTTATAGTGAGCCAATTCGAGCTTGTTGATTTTGTAAATGCCCAACACTTAATTAATGACGAGCTGAGAATCACCATAAACTTGTAGATTCTAGACTCCCATAGAAATGACTTCCTCCAGACTTGCCACCAATGCTTCATATTCTACTTCGTTGTTAGTTTGTGGCTCAGTTAACTTGCAGGAGTGCCTTATTATACCACCATTTGGCATGATCAAGATGAGGCCAATGCCAGTTCGAGCTTTTGGGAGATTTGAGGGCTGAGTGTATTTGATGGATGAAGCTCCATCAAAATACAATTCTCACATTTGCTGCTTTTTCTTTTCATATATAGGCATGATCTACTCATCAGGAAGATCATCATTGAGTGATGAATATGCCGAAATAGGGTGTGCAACAAGAAAGTCTACCAAAAATTACCATTTCACTGCTTTCTGGGAAACATATGTGATGTTAAATTGTAGTAGAAGTACAACCCATCATGCCAAGCTACATGTCAATGCTGGTCTTGTCATCAAGAACTTCAGTGGATCAATTCGTGAGATCACAGTAATTTTATGAGATAGCATGTAATGACAAAGCTTCTGGACAGCAAAAATCAAAGCCAAACAATGCTTCTTGATTGGAGAGTATTACATTTTCACTCCTATTAGCTTTCGATTGATGTAGTATTGGGCATTCTCCTTTCCCTATTCATTATGTTGTGTAAATAATGCACCTAAAGATTCTTCTAGTGCCACTACATATAAGATGAGAGACTTTCTTGGGATTGGCATTGTGAGAATGGGTGGATTCAACATATACTTCTTAATACTGTCAAAAGTCTCTTGACATTATTTGTCCTATTTGAAAGGAGTATCCTTCTTCATCAACTTCTTCCTCTTGGACATGAATCTCTGATCGATGCCCCCAATAAATTTCTAGCTCGGAGTATGGAATAGGTATTTCTTCAATCATGAGATTATGATCGAAGCTGACCTCCTCTCAAAGATACAAAACTGGTTGGTGACGGGTCCCCTTGGATGACTCTCCAAGGTGTTGATCGTTAGAAATTTCATCATATATGATCTTTCTCTTAGGTACTTATTCTTGATAAGTTTTATTTGAGGCAGATCACTGGGAGTACAGTCCAGATGTCATGCCACCATCTTTCTTTAAGACAGTTTCACTTCAAGGTTTTCACCTCCAAATTTTCTTATCTTTTTGTCGGGATCTTTTAACGATGGATTCTTGGACCTGTGGTCCAAGTGTTACACCTCGATGCTCACCGTGTGGGACTTGAATTGGTTGATATCTTATCGGGGTTGTAGAAGGAGGTCTCCTTGGAGGAGCAACTCTAGTCTCCATAATGTCAAGATTTTGATATTTTTTTTTCATCAGTCCTTTTTCCTTAGCAACTTTGAGGACCCAATGCACTCTTGCATATACAATTTTGAGTTTTCTCACTAGAGAAGTTGGAACCTGACGTTGTCGAGTCCAAAAAAACTATTTGATTTGACTAGTAGAACTGTTTCGCTTTACCTATCTTAGGTTGTCAAACCTATTATCGGTTGGAACATTCACTTAAGGTTCCACAATTAGCTTTATAATTTTTTGCTTGAACAATGACTGTTGAGCACACAGTTCAGCATTTCTCTTTCTCCGTTATCTCTGGGTTAGTTTGCTTCTAGATGAACAATGACCTCCATATTTATTTTCTTTCAACAGAGACCTTATGGTAGTGGATTCCTGAACACACGGTTTAGGTGTCACAACCCGATGTTCATCGTGTAGGAATTGCTTAGGACGATCTTGAGCTCTTACGACCACTATTGGTAGCTTCTATAGTTTAGTATTTTCAACTTCTATGCTAATTGGCCTTTGATATCTTTTATTCATAAGACCTTTCCTTTTACAACATTTAGGGCACTATGTACTCAAGCAGATAGAGTTTTAGGTTATTTCTTCTGAAGGGTTGGAGCTGACTATTGTTAAGCCTAAAAAGACTGCTTAACATCACCAGTAGATATATTCCTTTTCACCCATTTTAAAATTTTAAATTTATTATTGGTAGGAATACTCTCTTCTAGTTGTAAGGCTGGTTGTGTAACATATGACCTAGGTGAGAGCTGATGAGCTCGCAACTCAGCTTTCCTTGTTCTTCTTTGCCTTCTAATTAGTTTTTCTCAAGAAGAGGAGGCTTCAACATCATATCTTCATAGTGCAAAATGTTCAACTAACAGAGTGGTCACATTCATAGGTATGACTAAAACTTTTTGCCCAGTCATGGTTTTTTTTTGAATATAAATGCTCTCTTCAAGGAACATCAATATCAGTAGTGGATATTCCAGTTGTGCTCTTCCCCTACACAGGCTGGTGTGTCCAATATGCAAGTGCTTCAGGTAGAGGATTGTTTGTAGCGACTATAGCTAGGAAGTCTACACTAAAAAATTGAATAGTAGCTCCAACATCCCCAATATTAATAACATCGTTAGCCAGACGGAAGTTGGTTCCATGACCTAGTTGCATAATGAACGGTGTGTTCTGAAGATCCATCGATATAGAGAACAAGTAGATTAGTCATAATGATATAATTGACTTTGATTTAATTTCATTGATAATAGGTTCTCTTTTTCTTCTTGATTTTAATTTTTTATTGTACTCCACTATTACTATAACTCATATTTGACTAGCCAAAGATGAAAAGAGAAACCTATCCCCAGCTGAGTCGCCAAAAATCTATAGGTTTCAAAAATTTACTATCGACCTCTCGATGAAGAGAGTATAACTTATGTCGATGAAATTTTTAGAAGGAAGATGGAATAGTAGATAAGACGCTACCCAGAGGTTTCACCCTCATTTTGTGAGAACTTTAGATCTGGTTCCAAGTTTTCTATAGGCCCAAGCACCCATAGTTAATTACCCCTCTCAATGTTGAGAGAGAACTTTCAATTAAGGTTTGTCGTTAGATCGCTAAATGCATAGCATATAGTAGCATCATGTGGAGTATAAAATTATGAAATTATGAAATTTATTATCTCAACTTAAAGCGGATGGTTGGGAGAATGATGATGCACCCGATCTAGATCCCATGGTTCCGTTATCCCGGGCTGTCGTGGTCCCTAGTCCCCTTAGTCAGAGGAGGTAGTCGACCCAACCTAACCGAAGGATCCTTGTCAGCAGCCATGGGTTGCATCGTCTAAGTAATCCTTATAGACCTTAGGTGGTGTTTGTCTAAAGAGACAAGCTTAAGTCGACCTTAGCTAACATAGAGTTTTTTGCCCAATCAAGTACATTCTATAGTTCACAACTCAAAGAGCAAAGCCATTGGGGAATATACAGGCTGCAGCCATGACCGTAATTTAGCTGTGTCATTTTATGATAAGCCACCCAGTTAGAGGGATCTGGTCATAACCACCATTTATGTGGTGTCATTTTATAATAAAATCACGCAGACAGATGACACAGGTCACATCCTTACGAGCTTAAGATTATTTGAGTGTGAAAATAGTTATATATTTGATTTGACATTAGCTCTTTGTGAGCAAAAGTTTTCTTAATTTATCACCCTCGATAAATGGTTAAGGATGGGTGGATGGATTTTACTTTAAATTTAAATAATTAATTTCATTTAATTTATATTTTTTTATTTGAATATTTGATCATTTTATAATTGATTTGAATTTGAATATATGAAGATTGATCATTTAAACCTTAGTAGTGATAGCCTTTTGATCACATGGCTATTATTGGCTAATAGACCATATTGACTCTACCTCTTATTTACAGAGGATTGGGTCTAAATTTTCAAAATTTATAATCCTTCAAACCTTATCAACTCTAGCTTGAGCATAGAGAATCGGGTTTGGGACTTTTCACTTAGGAGCTTGAACTTGAGAAGCCGTGTCAATAAGTTTAAGTTTATCTTTTGTTATTATATGACAGAATTAACTTCTCAGATTTAATGAAGTTAAAATTTTTATAATATTATAATTGGATTTTTATATTTTGTTAACCCGGACTTGGTCCTAAGACCAATCCGAGAATCAACCCATGCAGCATCCTCAAACACTAAGTTTAAGCATTCAGCATAGTGTCGGGGCCCATGCGAGTTATTTAAAAAAAATGTTTACTTATATTTCAGAGAATTTGATATCTTCTAAAGCACTTATACATATATCAAAACAAAAAATTGAACATATGATTGTCTTACGATGCATGTATAAATTATTAAATGTAAGTGTTTGCATATATTTTGAAATACTTGAATTAGAAGATGATTTGCATCGTGATTCATGCATGGTTCACTTCAATTCAATATTTTTTGAATAAAAATTAAAGTATTTGTGTTGAATAAAATGCATGCATGTAACATTTATCCCGTTTGAATGTTTCCACAAATTACACAATACTTATGTTGAATGGAATTATGGTGCATACATGATTCATTTAGAATTTGAGTTAACTCCTTCTATCTGCTTCTAGATTCCTGTTGCAGATCCGGTGGCGCTTAGGTAGACTAGGTGCCAAATTAAACTTTCTTTATTCTTGGCTGTGGGCATCGATTTTCAACTTTATACAACTTATTTTATTTTAAGTGGCCCCCATCGAACATCTTTTCCAGTATATAAATAAACAAACTCTTCAGTTCACTCCCATTGAAATTTATTCAGTTCTATTGATTATCCTGAGAATTTTGTGCGAGGAGGCTTTACTTGTGGTTTGGGAGAAGATTCTTTCAAGTTCTTCAAGTCATTTCAAGCTTTCAGTAAGTTCTTCTCTCTTTTTTTGTCTTAATATTTAGGAATTTTCTTTCTTTTCTTAGCCTTTTGAAGATTTGCATATAATTCACTTTGAGTTAATTATAATATTTTATTTTAAGTCTTGTTTAAGTCTTATAAGTCATCTTAATTTTGCATTTTAACTTTATCTTGCAAAATTTTTTATCTCTTATTCAACTTAATATCATAGGTTTATCCGCTTAGTGAAATTTAAGTCCTCTGTATGCGTATTTTTTGGCATTACTCCGGCAGTATTCCGGTGTCACCTCCCCAGGTGGGGAGTCGCACGAGAACACTAGGCCTGTCCACCATGCTAAGAAATACGTGTATGGGTGGTACAAGCACCACGGCTAGGAGCATCATCCTACCGCACCAAGAAAGACACGTGTAAGATATTTCACCTACACAAAAGAGCACATTCTCCCCGCCATGCTAAGAGAGGCGTGTACGGGTACTTAAATTTCACAATATTATAATTTATTACAGCACATTATATTTTAGCAAGGGCGAGCGACAAAATCGACGACAAAATCTACAAATAAATATTATATATATAATAATAATAATAATAATAATAATAATAATAATAATAATAATAATAATAATAATAATAATAGGGGATTTACATACATACCACGCAATTCTTATGCATTTACATATTTCACACCCAAACTTTAATTTTTACTTAAATAGCACTTAAATCTTTATTATTACATCAAAAATACTACCCTTGTTACTTTTTCCAAGTGAAAACTTGTGCGTATAAGTTCCAGTGCTACCCTGATCAATCCTTTTCGCCTGTGGACTGTGCCTACTATTCTCGGCAATCTCAAGAGTCCCCCGGGTTACTGGTTGAAGGATCAGGATACAGCGTATTACCATACAGGAATAAACAAAATCATGAGATAAATTTTAACTTAATAAATCGCCCCCAGAACAAAGAAAGTTTTTAGCCCAACATGGCTCTGATACCAAAGGAATTTAGGATCATTGGCTTGGGATCACAAGGAACTTAATGCCAAAATAAGAATAATACAACAATTTTTATTAAGGAATAACAAGAACTTACAAGAAAAGAGCTGCAGACTTGAGAGACAATTAGAGAAGAAAACTTCAGCTAGACTGGTTGTGTGTTTTCAACTCTAGACACAACTCCTATTTAAAGACTGAAACTAGCCTTCTGGTTTCAGGAAAACAACTGGCCAGCCCCTGGTTTTGCAAAACCAGTGGGTAGCCCACAGAAATAGCCCATGGTTTTGATGAAAACCATGTGCTAAAAGACAATAGTACAAGATGACAGAAAATATCCCATGATTTTGATAAAAACCATGTGCTTAAAGTAAAATAGTACAGAAACTTTCGGCATGACATGTGCCGGTAATACAAAAGTAAATGCATAATTTAAAAGTCAGGCCCACTGCGCTCCATCATATTTTGTCTTTGTACGATTTTTCGGTTAATTTGGAGAGGAGTTCAATTATTCCTGCCAGCTCCTCTTCATTATTGCGCGTTTGTGGGAATAAACTTTTCCAGGCATTATCCTTTCCTGCTACCATGTATTTGTAGTATCTTGTTTTGTTTTCATAGATACGTAGAAGGGTACGTATCTCTTTGAGTACTGTGTAGGTTTGCTCAACTTCAATCCTATGTGTTGCTCCTCTGAGTCTGTCAAGGGCGTCCAGGTTGATTGGGTGATTGAATGATTCCCATAGTAGTTCCTTGTGGACGTCATTTTTCTGGAATGGGCAGTTTTTAGAAGTCGTAGCTTTGTAGGTGAATTTTGGCCCATCCTGTATTTTGGTGTGTTTTTGAAAGGCTTCTTGCAATGTCTCTTGATTGATTTCATAGTCATCATTGCATATTCCTTCATCTGTAGATTTTTCAACCCATACTGATTTTGCATTTGGGCGAGCTCCCATAAGTCCTTTTCCTTTTTCGTTGTTTTGTCATTTGTCCATTCCTGGATGATTGCTCGAGTGTCTTCTTCTCCGATCTTTCCTGCAAACGTTAATCTTGAAAGGTTATCTGCCAGGATGTTATTCTTTCTATCAATATGTTCGAAATTAACGGTGATTCCCAAGCCGCTAATATAGTCTGTGAAAGCTAGCCATCTAACTCTGGAAGGTTTATTCTGAGCAGTTTTGTTATAGAATGAGATTATGGCCTGGCAGTCAGTCCTAAGGGTGATTTCCTTTTTATCCAGATAATGAATTTTTAATGCACTAAGTGTTTCTATGCACGCATAAATTTCAGCATCTATGGTAGATTTGACTGTCAAAAATTTGCCACTTGCGTAGGCACAAACTCTCTCTGTATTTTTGGGGTCCCCTTTTCTTTCCTTCCATTTGCATATCCCTCCCCATCCTTCCATGCATCCATCCGTTTCAAGGATTATATATACATTTTCTGGTGGAATTTCTAGATCTGGTAATTTTTGGACTATAGATTTTATTTTCCGGATTAATTCCCAGTCATGGTTCTTAATTCGTTTGTCACCGTGTGGGGATGTCTTTTCATATAATGGACCCAAAAGAGTGCCAAGGTTAGGAATATAAGACCTGGCATAATTCAGAATTTTGAGCCATGAGCGTAGTCCCTGCTTTTCTTTAAGCTTTTCTTCAGGGAAGTCTGCAATTCTTTTTATGATGTGTGGTTACAGTTTGATTCTTTTGTTCCCGATAACTGCTCCCAAGAAGTCTATTTGAGTTGCTGCAATTTTCATTTTGGTTGGTGACAACACTAGTCCTTCTTTTTCCATGATTTTTAGGAATTCTTCCAAGTGATTTTTGTGCTCCTACTCAGAATTGCTAAAAATTAATATATCATCAATATAAACAATGAGGAAATTTGAGCAATTTTTGAAGCATTTGTCCATTTTCCTCTGAAATGTAGCAGGTGCATTTTTAAGCCCGAATGGCATTACAAGCCATTCATAGAGTCCTGTTGGGCTGATAAAAGCGGTCCATTCTATTGAGCCCGGATGCATTGCTACTTGGTGAAAGCCACTTTTTAAGTCAAATTTTGAATAGATTCGACTATTTTCGATTTTCTTCAGCAGAGTGTTGATACCTGGTAATGAGTATTGGTCTTTGTATGTATTGTCGTTGAGCGAGCGATAGTTAAAGACCATTCTCTCCTTACCTTTTATTTCTTTTCCCGATATTGGGTCAATTGCAGTTCCGAAGTTGACTATCATCGCCATGGTGCGATGTCGACTTTTGCTAGGCCTGATTACTTTTAGTGCCAAGAGTCCTTCGATGTGCTTTCTGAACTGCTCTTGCATTAATGGTGTTACATGCTTGAGCGGCTTATCCTGTATAGTTAAGTCAGGATTGATAATTTCTAGTTTGCACAATACCTGATTCTTTGCCCAATGCTTTAGTGGGTCTTCTCCAATATACCCATTTATTTTTAATTTCTGCAGAATGTCTTTAAATCTTCTTATGAATAGGTTTTGATCTATAGACTGGTGAACCCATTCTGGTTGTAACGTGGTGTAAAAGTCATAATCTATTTTGAGCTCTGTGATTTGCTTAGTCGTAACTTCTATTTCTGCAGAGGTTATTACAGGTGTAATTTCTTTATAGAAAGTAACAACGTTACCTTCTATTCTTACCCCTCCATTCAGGCTCCTTAAGAAGTTGCATCCCAATAGCATTTGAATTCCATCCTTGGTGTCCATTTCCATGCAGTAGACTAATGGGATCCGAATTTATGTTCTCCAATGGTCATCGTGCCATTCTTTATTTTTGTTTCTGCCTTTGTGATCGAGTTTACTTCGTGGAATGTTATTTTATAATTCAGCTTCTCTTGTGCTACTTCTGGTACATCTTTTGTATTTACGCAGCAGGATGTGATGCCGGTGTCCACAATTGCTTGTATTCAAAATTGTTGTGTGTCTGGCACATTAAAGAAGATGATGAGATTATAAAGACGATTTATTACTTTCCTGGATGGTTTCTCAGCTTGTTCTTTGACTGCTTCATTCAGGATTTGGACTTCTGAATATTCATCTGTTTCGTCATCTTCTTCTATAGCTCTTTTTCCTTTGTCATGAGTTAGAAGCTCGTCACATTCTTTTCGAGTTGAGGTTCTAATAGTTTTTGTACATGCTCCTTTAGGCATCTATTTTCTTCTACCAGGCGATCGGAGTATTTAATTAATTCATGGTCATGGATTAGAGCATCTTTTGATTGATATGTTTGTAGTGTCAGCTCCTTCTGGACTTCGATTGAGAGGTAAAATTTTGCACACATTGGGCATGCTGAGATCTTACAGATTGCGCAGTGAATTCTCATGTTGATATTTGTAATAATGGCGCAGTATGTACATTTTGCATATGAACCTTGTATAGGTTTATTTCGTTCCCATTCGTGAGGGCAGCTTTTTTGTTTGCTGGTGAGTTTGATAGCGTACCTCCATCCTAGGTCTTTTGTAGTCAACATGAAGCCATATTCTTCAGGTGGTAAATCTTCCAATGCTTGCCTTATGTGGCTTAGTGTATTTGCACCTTCACCTATTGAGATGCTGCAGATTGCATCTGATGGATCTTCATTTAGGTCTACGGAGAGGACGTCATAATCCTCAGGTAGATCTAAATCCTTCAGTATGGCTGCCCTAGCCATATTCCCGCGCTTATTCTTGCACTCGCGAGCAAAGTGCCCTTCATCACCGCAGATGTAACATCTGCATTTAGTTGATCGAGCTTGTTTTTATTCTTGATTACTCTTATATGAGTATCATGGGGCTTACCTTTGTAATTCTTTGATTTTCTGAGCCCATATTTCTCCGTATTGTTGTAATAACCAGGAATTGGTATTTTTCGGCATATTGGTAAGTCTTTGATGCCCCTTTGAATTGCTACCTTTTTACATAGCTCGACTAAGTATTGATATGTGAACCTTATTCGTGGTAGGAGGTCGATTGAGCATCCTGGATATTTGGTTCTGAAAGCGGTTTCGATTTCATCCCCGAGGATTGCAGGCATTTTTCAAAAGAATTTATCGGAGAGTTCGTAATTGATGTACATTCTCCCGGATCTAGCTGCCAGTGTTTTGTAATCATTCATGTATTCGAACATATTTTTGATTTGGTCACAACCCAGTCTTTCTAGATCCATGTATGCTCGATTTTGTTCCTCGGTAGAGCCTTGGTAGGGATCTTCGAGTAAGATTATTTGCCTGATTTGAGATAAGATGTTTTGTGGATCATCCACTATGTTGATCAACATTTCATATTCTTCTTTGCAGGCCATCCTCCATTGTATCCATATTTTCTTTTCGTCTTCACCAAGAAAATTTTCAATGAAAAGTACCTTTGATTTGTTGTCGGTGAACTGTTTGTCATTAAGCAAGTTGAGAGTGATGGATTCCCATCTATATATAACGTCATCTTATAATGAAAAGTCTTCGGGTAAAACTAGCAGGACTCCTTGATTATTGAACGCCGATGGTAGATTCCACATGTTTCGCCCATAGGATTTTTTGAAATCTGAGCTCCTGGGTTTATAATTTTGGAAATAAGTGGGTGGTAGAGTATAGCAATGAGATGTGGATGATGTTGCGGGTGGGTACATGACTGGACCCATGACAGGTTCATTAGGTGGTAGGTAAGAAGATGATACGGATGCGTACAAATGATCTACTTTAGAGGCTATTTTTCTTAGTTTAGGGTAGTCTAATTCAGTGAGCTGATCATTGATGGTATAACAGGAGTTTAAAAGAGCTAAAGTTTTAGAAGTTTGGGTTGTGGTAGGTTGGTGGTAGGTCTCCTGGATATGGTAATTCCCCTTGCAAGGCGGGAGAGCTTCATTAAGGTGAGAATTTAGGTAGAGAAATAGAGAAAGTCAGAGTCTGCCTCATCATTATTAGAGAGGTCAGAGTCATCCCAGATTGGGCCATCAGAGGTGAGAGGTTCAAAATACGTCATAAGGGCGTATTCATCATCGTCACGGGAATCGGAAGGCGTATCAGGGATAATTGGGGGTGTCTGGGGAGTATAGGCTGAAAAAGAAAGTCGAATTGAACCATCGAGTCGTTGATGGGTTCTTAAGTATTATGGTACTTGGAGTACAGGGCCGTCTGATGGTCTGAGGTCCCATGATCGTCCCTGGAGTTCGCTGATAGAGTGCCGCTGTCCGGGTATTGCGGAGATTCCATGGGATGCCAGATAACTGGCTACTCCGGAGATATTGTAGCGAAAACTCGTGTGGCTTGTATTAGTTAATCGTGCCACTAATGCGCGAGTGATGAGAAGATTTGATTCTCCTCCTTGCCACTCTTCATATCCATGGGTGATGATGACAAGCTCAATATGATTCATAAAGTCGTGGATGGAGAGCATAAGATTTGGTGCAATGTACACCAACTGAGTCCCGGTGGATAAGTCTACTTCCATGGTACCAATAATGGAGACGTCAGAGCGCCATCTCGTGTCTCGGAGGACTATCAGTGCGGTTGTATCAGCATCTCGTCTATGTAGTGTATGGATTCAGACCATAATGAGCCCGATATGAATGTGCTGCATACCTTCATGAAGTAGCCATTGGTAAGACTGTTGTCAAATGAATGGCATGTTGATTTGATGGTTGTCAATAGCTAGGATTCTCTCCTCGGAATAGTGCTGGTATACCCGATGATGGTTTTATCCAGACCATCCATCTTCGTAGAGAGTTTCAGCAGGTACAATATTGGCCCGTTACCATTGGGATAATATTAGTCCTGTATCAGGATGTAATTGGTTTTCTAGTGTAGGCTGATACCTTCGCCTTCTTGTAGGAAGTCGTCATCTTAACTCAAAAGCTAATCTGGATCTCATTCTATAATTATGGATTTGGTCTTCCACAGGGTTGTCTGGTGATGTAGAAGTGGGGTTTGGGTTTCTGAAAGATGTTGATGACAACCCAGTTTGGGTGGAAGAGGCCATTTTAATAAGAGATCTTCGCAAATGAGAAAGCTTAATCGGGAAGAGTTCTTAACAAAGTCTACAAGAATATAAGTAGAAGGCATTTGTGAGTACCCAGTATGTCCAAAAGAAGATAAGTAGAAGGCACTTGTGAGTACCCTAGTCTACCTTATGGTGATACTTTATGTTTTGAAAGTAGAGATTTATTATTATTGACATAATATTTTATGAGAAAGCAAGGACTTATATCTCAACAACACAAGATTATGTAAATGTATAAGAGGTTAGGATTCATGCCTGAAGTAAAGAAGAAACATATGACCTTGGATCCTAAATTCAACTAAAGTGATCTAACACAAGCTAAGAGCTTGGCCTAATCTAGAGAGAAGGAAAACTCAGATATATTAGTTCACTTCCACTAGAGAGAGTGAACCTGACTCAACTCTTCTAGATTTGCAATCACCTGGAAGGGATGCCAATTAACACGTCCAACAAGTTTCTCATAAATAAAAGATGTCTAGGTTGTTTCTTATTAAGAATGAAATTCTAAGAACCTAAACTCACTCGTTAGGATTCTAGAACATGATTGCTATAAGTAATGTCCTATGCTAATGCAATAAAATTTTGAATTTTTATAAATTTTAGACTCTTAAATTTGACTCAGGCTTCGGTGGATATGATATGGTTGTACAGCCCCCCACTCCCCCACTTCCTTGTCCCTTCCCTCTTTCCTTACCATGCAATGAGTGAAGATGTCCCATATTCAAGAAAAGAAAAATAAAATACATATGATATAATTATACATTTCTCACATACTTAATTATTATTAAATCTTTTAGTTGATTAATTCTTTAAGATAAGGTTATGAATTTTATTATTTTTATTCATAATGATTTTAAATTTTGATAGAAAATTTAAATCCTAAATAGCGTACTAAAATCTAGGTTATATGTCAAAACATCACACTTGAAAAAACTTAGAATAAAGCATGAAGTTTCTACAACATAATTGATCGCTCTAAAAGAGCACTATGGAGGACGCGCTCTGCCATCTTTGAATGAGATGGAGTAAGAGCATGTTCTTTTGTGAGGTAGATTGATATATATTCAATCAGATTTATCCTAACATTATATTTGGGTTTGTTTAGATCTGGTTTCTACTTCCTATGGATGCAAGCCTCCATAGTTAATTACCCCTCTTACTATAGTATGAGAGTACTCTCAATAAAGGTTGGAAATAGAAATATCTTAGTGATATGTGATGGTGTCTTAGAGTTGATTGTGGCATAAATGAGTGTTATGTATGATTCACATAGTGAATGAAGAGATTGGGCATACATCCCTTAGGAATGACAAAATATAAATTAAAATATTCGCATAATGGAAAATATGAGCATTTAATGCATAATATATAGTGAACAATGAGTGAAGCCATTATATAACTTAACACATATGCTGGGGAAAATGATGATACGTCCCATCAAGATCGCATGATTCCATTATCCTGGGCTATTGTGGTCCCTAGTCTACTTAGTTAGAGAAATTACTTCTAACTAAAGAATCTTTGCTAGCATCCATAAGTTGCATCATCCAAGTTATTCTTGTAGACCTGGGATGATATTTATCTAAAGTGATAAATTGAAGTCAACCTTAGCTAACATAAAGCTTTTTATCTATTAAATATATTCTATGATTCATAGCTCAAGGAGCAAAGTTATTAAGGAACATATGTTCTATTACTGTGATCAAAATATAGTAGAGTTGTATATATGCCAAACCACCCGATCAGTGGTTTTGGTCATATTCGTATTTCTTGTGTTGTATTTTGACAGCATATCCATGCAGATAGAGGACACATGCCATGTCCTTACTAGCATTAGATTATTTGAGTATAAGCATAAATATATTTCTTTGACATAGGCTCTTTTGTGAGCAAAATTTTCTTAGCTTATCATCCATGATAAATAATGATGGATAGATTGATGATTGTTTGCTTTAAGTAATATTGAATGATGGATTTCATTCAATTTAAACATATCCCCTCCAGATGAATTTTACAATTGGCACGACCATCGTCAAAGAAAGATTAGGTTTTGGTAACCCACACCCAGTCATAAGACCCAACAGGAGATTATTCCATGCAGCATCCTCAAACACTAGCGTTAGATTTTTATGCATATGTCGGGGCACAAGCATGCAACGTCCTCAAGAAATAAGTTTAGGCAATTATAATTATGTCAGTGTCCATGTGTGTTATTCAAACTTTTCTCAGGCTTAGCACTACAAATGTGGCACCTCGATAATGTAGCTCTAGCGCCATGGCATTTCATGGTCAGTGTCATGACACTAATGTCATTTACCCTGTTGATCACTTTACTAGCACCTCAGTGCTGATAATGTAGCACCGCAGTGCCAGTCAAAAGTTAGTTTACAATAACTGACAAATGTTTAGGCTATTTAATGACATGGTTAAACTTTTTGACTAATGCCACGGCGCAACGTCAGAGCATCATGGCGCTACATCAATGCAACATGCCATTTTCTGTTTAAGAATTTATGGTAATTATTGTCCTTTTTCTAACCGGAGCAGTAACCACCTTGACCATCTGATCAGCATTGCGACACTGCATGTGAGAGTTACAATGCCACAGCACTAGTCCTTAGCATTGCCTTCGCGATGCAGCGACACTAGGCTCGACTTATAAATAAGCTGCTTGGGCAGCTAAAATTTTCACTATGCATTCTCTTTAGGGCCTTTTCTTAGAGTCTCTCTCTCTCTCTCTCTCTCTCTCTCTCTCTCTCTCTCTCTCTCTCTCTAATTTATACTTTCTCATACACCATGTTAGTAAAATATGTTGATAAGAGTAAGAAGAGAGCGGTTGTCAGCAACACTAACATATTTGTTAGTTTGGAGGCCAAGGAGAGGTACCACCACGCCCTCACACATAACATCTAATCATGGAGAAGAGCTTCTATAGTCTGTACTAGCGCATGGAGAGCATCAATATTAAGCGAGGCTGGGCAAAATTGGCCTATGATAATAAATCTGGTGTCGTCCCCATAGTGCGGGAGTTCTTTGCCAATGCAAAGGAGCACCTGAATAATCAAGTTTTCATTTAGGAAAAACTAGTAAGTTTTGCTAATACTACCATTAATATGTACTATGGTCTACCGAATGTAGATTATGATAAGTATTTTTTTATTATAATGATCACTTTGACTTCAATAAAATCCTTAATTTTCTCATTGTTAGAAACTCTACTACTCAGTGAAAAAGGAAAGAAGAGAAAATTATCAATTTTCCTGCCACCAGCCTTACTAGCAAGGCTAAAGCTTGGCATTACTTTATTTCTGCCAAGCTGATGCCCATTGGGAATATCAATGAGGTTACTAGGGATATGGCCATTTTTAATTTTGTAATTCAAAAAGGCTTTACTGTGGATGTAAGGAAGATTATTTATAATTTTATCTATAATATGCTTGAGGCTAATACTGTAATAGGCTTTGGTCATCCTTCTCTTATTTATACTTTAGGTGTTAAAGCAGGTATGATAGGGGATCTTGATGAGGATGTCTTTATACAAAATGGCTCCCCTGACAAAAATGGTTATTGAGGGGTTTGGTTCTAGGACTGAGGTGGGGGAAAGCTCACGCGCCCGTTGATCTTGGGCCAAATCATCCAAAATCCTAAATGAGCAACTCTAAGAAATTGGAGGACAAGTCTCACACCTAAGAAAATAGGTCCATGTGACTAGTCGGTGCCAGGAAGAATTGGAGAGAAAATTTGACCATCACATGGATCAGCATCACCAATAGTTTTCTTACATAGCCGAGTTTATTACCTCACTTGTGCAGATGTTTGAAAACTTTGGTTTCTATGCGGGTCCTGCTGAGGCTTCTTTTCCTGTGGCGCCTTATTACCAGCCTTATATAAGCGCCCTGCTGGAGCCAGAAGAGGAATAAGAGGGGGAAAAAAAGATATCTACGACTACTACTTTTCCCCCTTTTTTATTTCTTTTATATTTTTTTATTTATATAATTTATGTACCCCCCCTTTATTTTTAAAATCAAGGAATACATAAATTTTCTTTTATGAATTTATTTTTATCTATGTATATGTGTGATTTTTTGTCATTTGGGAAGCTTCAGAATTAAAAAAATAGAATTTCTTCACCTAGAAAAAGACATCAAAGAGGGAGCACCGTGATGCTATAGTTGTAGCGCTTTACCACTCTCTTGCAGTATGGCTTAGCCTGAGAACCTAAGAGTGCAGTACCTCGACACCTGATATTCAGCATCGCGGTGCCCTCTATGAGTTCATTTTTGCATATTTACCTAAGAGAATGGCATCTAGATACTCAATGTTCAGTGTCGCGGTGCCATCAGAGAGTCTAGTTTTTATTTTTACAGAGAGGGTAGAGCTTTGACGCTATAGTTCCAACACCTAGGAGTTGTTATCCTACAAGAATTAGGTTTATAACCCAGAGGGTGGCGCCTCAGTGCTAGTTATACCTCGTTGTGGAGCTCGATAGAGGTTCACTTCAATCATTCTACCAAAAAGAGAGACGCCTTGGCATTCATTATTCAGCATCACAATGTTGTCCTAAGCAAAACTCGGGTGTCTATTTTCTATGTTGGATGTCCCATATTTAAACAAGTCTTAAAATATCACAGTGTCGAGGCGCTGATAATATTCTTTACATGGGCTGAACTTGAGAGTATAGCACCGCGGTGCTGTTCACATAATACATAAAATTAAAAATTTTGGTGGTATAAACCTTTAGCAATGCTAGATTATTTTTACATGTTCAGTGTAAGACATTCTTCTCTCTTATTCTAGATCTAAGATCAATGGAGGGAGGGTTTTATTTCATGCCAGAACAAAGTTTGACGACGGAACATGTTGTAAAGCATGGAGCTTCAATAATACGGAATGACGCTGTGAATTTACATTAAGTGTAAGAGACCCGAGAGCATGGAGCCACGATGTTATCAGTCAAATCCATACGACTCTATTTCCTGAGAGCATGGCATGTCGGCGTTGGGCTTTTGACACCACAACGCTATGAGTTGGAATGCTAAGTTCTTGTATTTCAGTGTCATCTCCTTATTTCGGATCTAAGATCAATAGAGGAGGTTTCTTTTCTTCTTACGATGAAACTATGTTCAATGATGGAGATTCTTTGATAAAAACTTATGCAAAAAGAGAAAAGCCAAGTAAAGGAATGCATGAAGCATTATTATAGTGAATCTTTTACCTTAGTAGACGAGCAATGGCTTTCGTAAGAGTGAGAGTCGTTCTTGCAGCTAACATAGGTTCCTGGAAGCAAGAATTGCCAAAAAAAATGAGAGAGAATCAGTCAAAGTGGAGAGGGCAAGTGAGAAAAAAGGAGGGAGTAATTTTCCCCCTTTTATAGAGTTCTTTCCACTAGTGGGCAGTTTTTTCTGCTCCATAACCGTTACCCCTGCTCACCTAGGTGGTTAGCAATCATTGGGAGGGAACAACAGTGCTTTCTTGATTCTTTAAACTATAGATCATGGTCACAGTGCCTCGATGCTATCATGGTAGTGTCACGATACCAAGCCATCGGCTCGCCAATTGAACTAACAGTTATCCTTCTAGAAGGACTGTTTTAGCAAAGTGACACTATGGCCAAATAATTTATTATTTGTACTTTTTATGCAAATAAAAATCAAAGTAAACAATCAAATCAAGTTAAAATAATAGAAAGGTCAGTGCGGCTAGGTTTCATTATGTACCAAAAAAAAGAATATCTAAGCTCTGCCCATATACACCCCATATTACAATAAATGCTACAACAAAAGAAAGTCAATGGGGGCCTTTATCTCTTCACCTCTAAGCGTTGGGTGCTCTGGGCTTCACAAGGCCTCCCATATCAAATTCTTCTAACCACTACTCACCCTAAACCCTACTAGTCTAACCATAATCCTATTATAAATTACATTTTGAAATACCAAATAAAATTCTAATTGCACCTACATAATAGAAGCTAGGTTTAGCACACTTACACACCAAGTAGTTATAATTCATATAATAATACTTAGCACTAGCCCAGATGTCCTAATAAGCTATGCTTATAGGGGCAAGCAGCACCTGCAAGCAAATGCATTTAATTTATTTTTATTATAGCAAGAAGTTTTTTTATTAAGCATAACCTACTAGAAAAAACACAATTAGTCTAATAATTATGTTCTTTCATTTATACTATATACAAATAATCTTAACATCAAGTCTAAAATATTATACCATAAAATAAGAAAATGAATACGTCATAATTAAACATCAACCTAAATTAAATCTAGGAACGATGGCTTAGTATTCAATGTGTGTGCAAAGATTAGTATGGTGAGGAAAAGCTAGGCTTTAATGTTTAAATTATGATTTAAAAAAAGGTTTTAATTTATTACTATTTGATGGTTTCAATTCAAATGGTTGGTGATTTAGGGATAGTTTTAGATCATATTTTAAAATTGACATTTGAGTGAATTAATATTATGAAGAGCATGAGGCTTGATAGTTTTTACTTAAAATTAAAACCATTTCACTTGATGCTCTAACCTAATAAAGCTAAGGACTTAGGGCCAACTCTTATCTTAATTATATATGATCCTCTACGAGACAAATGAAATATGATGAAATAGATTTATGGCATATAAAACAACCTACCTTATTTGATTTATTTTATGTAAATAGATGGCATGCATGCTTATGAAAAATGTGATAATAGAGATTTCTCTTTTTAAGTAGACATAAATTTTCAATTAATAACTATCAAACACTATTGTATGCATGATATTCATATACTTAATGCCTTGCAACATATAAGTACATGGCATTGTTAAACGAGTGGGTCAAGCTAACAAGATCTTCTTTAGACCAGTAGACGTACACCCTCCGGTGTCCAACCTATATACCTTATCAATTCATCAAACATATGGTTCTACATGGATGAGCAATGCATGCTAACATAAATGGGATTTTGATATGCAAAGAATCACTTAAACATTTAAAATCATATGCCATGCATGTGTATGTTCATTTTGAAATTAAAGAGCAAATTTTGAAAGTATTTAATTACCAAGTCTCGATCATGAAATGACAAATTTGATTTGAGCATACACAAAGGGTACTCACACATCATAAAGTTCAATTCATATGTTAATCATACTCAAGATTAGTATATGTATTCAAGAGTTATTTAAGCTTATGACATATTATTTAAAGGGTTGCTTAAGGGTGATTAAGGTGGATTAAATTAAATTTATTAGGCTTAGATTTGAATATTATTTTTTATAGCTATTCTCTATTAATTAAGAGACCTTAAGTTAGATTTCTAATTTGTATTATTCTTCATAATTTATTAATTATAAAATCCAAAAAATTAAGCTAATTAACCCCTAATATACAAATACTCACTAAATATAAGCTCAAAAGTCATGATAAAATTTTTAAACATGCATAATAATAGTAAGGATAAATCAAAAAAATCTTAAGGCATTTGGCTTATAAATACTATTTAATTATGCTAATTAAGATTTTGATAAACAAGTAACTACTTTCTAAATACACCAAACCAATTGGGGTTTTTTTATTTTATCCATTAATTATCTATTAAACAAACCCATAGAAGGTTTGTTTTTACTTTTTTAGAATTATGCATTACTTATTATAATGTTTTCTAAGTTCTTGGTTAATTAAATCATATATTTAATTAACTAACTACCCTTTGTGATGATTTCAAAAATTAATTAGAACTAGAGGTAATAATTGTTTCCTCTAGTCACCATTTGATTCACTTAACATATGTAGACATTCAAAATAATTTCTATAATTTTTTATAATTTATTAAATTAATAAATCAAAATATTAATAGATGTGGAGATAGAATTATAGCTTAAAAGATTATTATTGATACTAAGATTATCAATGTTATAAGTGTTTATGCTCCTCAAGTAGGTTTGGATGTAAGCTCAAAAGAAAATTTTTGGAATGAATTAGAGGGATTAATACAAAAGATACCTCTTGAAGAAAAAGTATTTATTGGAGGAGATTTAAATGGACATGTTGGTAGAGTGGTAGAAGATTTTAAAAGTATTCATGGTGGTTATGGATTTTGAGTGACTAATGAACAAGGTAGGCCTATATTAGATTTTGCCTTAGTTTATGATTTTGTAGTTGCTAATACTTTATTTAAAAAAAGAGATAAACATATTATTAGATTATTTTCTGATAAGAAAAACTAGATTATTTAGATTGTAAAGATTGTATGGTCATTCCAAGTGAAAATTTAAGTACCCAACATCAATTGTTAGTTATTGATTTTAAGATGAAAGGTTGTAAGAGGAAAAATAAATCAAATTATTGTTTGAGGATTAGATGGGGATACTTAAAGAGATTAGAATTTGGGATGTTCATAAGGAAGCTAATGTTAAGTGAGAAAAAGTAGCAAGTGAAATTAAGCAAGTTTCTAAAGATGTGCTTGGTGAATCAAAAGGAAAAGCTTCTTTTGATAAGAATAGTTGGTGGTGGAGTTAGAGTGTGCAAGAAAATATAAGAAATAAGCAACATTGTTATAAAATTTGGTTTAAATGTAAAAACTTGGAGAATTCGAAAAGATATAAAGTGGCCTGTAGAGATTCTAAGAAAGCAATATATGATGCAAAAAATTTAGCTTTTAGTGATTTATATAATATATTAGATACCAAAGAAGGTGAAAAATGTATGTATAAGTTAGCCAACCAAAGAGATAGGAGAAGTAAAGACATAGTTCAAGTGAGGTGTATTAAGGATGAAAATCATAAAGTGCTTTTCTTAGAAAAGTTTATTGAAAATAGGTAGATGAGGTATTTTGATAAACTTTTCAATGAAGGATCTGAAAGTATGATTGATTTTAGTAACCTTAATACCCTAAATAAAAATAGAGAATTTCATTTTTATCGTCGTATTAGTAAATCTGAAGTTAGAGAAGCTTTAAAGAAAATGAAATGTAGAAAATCAATAGAACCTGATAATATTCCAATAGAAGTGTGGAAATGTTTAGGAGATCAAGGAATTTCTTGGCTTATAATTTTTTTTAATGTTATTTAAAGACTAAAAAGATGCCAGATGAGTGGAGAAAGAGTTTGTTGGTTCCTATATTTAAGAATAAAGGTGATGCACAAGAGTGTGCAAATTATAGAGGAATTAAATTAATGTTTCATACATTAAAATTATGGGAGAGAGTAATTGAGCATAAGTTACGATGCGATACAAAAGTTTCTCACAATCAGTTTGGTTTCATGCCAGGTAGATCTACTATGGATGTTATACATTTGTTAAGAGGTTTGATGGAGAAGCATAGAGAAAGTAAGGAGGATCTACATATGATATTTATTGATTTAGAGAAAGCTTATGATAAAGTTTCAAGTGATGTTCTTTGGAGAGTTCTAGAATAGAAAGGAGTTAATATTGGTTATATTCGAGTCATTAAGGATATGTATACTAGAGGGCATTTTGTGTCCAAACACAAGGAGGATTGACAAAATATTTTCCTATTTCATTACATCAAGGATTATCTTTAAGCCCTTATCTTTTTTACTTTAGTTATGGATGTTCTTACTAGCATTTATAGGAAGATGTACCGGCGTGCTTTTTCGATGACATTCTTCTTGTTGATAAGACTAAAGAGGGAGTCCAAGAGAAACTTGAATTATGGAGGTCAACTTTAAAGTCTAAAGGTTTTCATTTAAGTAGATCTAAAACTGAATATATGGAGTGTAATTTTAGTTGTAGAAGTTCTAGTGGTAGTATTGTGATATTAGGTGAACAAGTCATTAATAAAAGTGTGCGATTCAGATATTTAGGCTCTATTGTTCAAAATGATGGTGAAATAGTTAGAGATGTTATTAGTAGAATTCAAGTTGGATGGTTGAAGTGGAGGAATGCATCTGGCCTATTGTGTGATAGAAAAGTTTCACTTAAACTTAAGAGAAAATTTTATAAGATGGTGGTAAGACTGCAATGACTTATGGTGCAGAATGTTGGCCAATAAAAGAGAAGCATAAGACTAAGTTAAGTGTTACAGAGATGAGGATGCTCAGGTGGATGAGTGGCTTTACTCTTAGAGATAAAATGCAAAATGAGTATGTTTGGGAAAAAGTTGGAGTAGCTCCAGTGGCAGATAAGATTAAAGAGAGTCACCTTAGATGGTTTGGCCACATAAAGCATCGGCTGTCCGACTACCCGATTAGGAGAGTAGATGCATTAGATTTTCCTTATGTTAAGAAAGGTAGAGGTAGACCTAAAAAGACTTGGTTAAGATGTATAAAAAATGACCATAGTATACTTGAATTAAATGAGAATTTGACACATAATAAGACACAATGGAGATTAAGGATTCATGTAGCCTAAATATCTTAATCGCTCACTCTTATTAATGACTTGATCACCTAAAGTCACAACACTACCACTAAAACTTCTACAACTAAAATTACACTCCATATATTCAGTTTTAGATCTACTTAAATGAAAACCTTTAGACTTTAAAGTTGACCTCCATAATTCAAGTTTCTCTTGGACTCCCTCTTTAGTCTTATCAACAAGAAGAATGTCATTAGGAAAAAGCACACGCCAGAGTACATCTTCCTATAAATGCTAGTAAGAACATCCATAACTAAAGTAAAAAAAGATAAGGGCTTAAAGATAATCCTTGATGTAATGCAACTGAAATAGGAAAATATTTTGTCAATCCTCCTTGTGTTTGGACACAAGTAAAATTCTAGTATACATATCCTAATGACTCGAATATAACCAATATTAACTCCTTTCTATTCTAGAACTCTCAAAGAACATCACTTGAAACTTTATCATAAGCTTTCTCAAATCAATAAATATCATATGTAGATCCTCCTTACTTTCTCTATGCTTCTCCATCAAACCTCTTAACAAATGTATAGCATCCATAGTAGATCCGCATGAAACCAAACTGATTGTGAGAAACTTATCACATCGTAACCTATGCTTAATTACTCTCTCCATAATTTTAATGTATGACACATTAACTTAATTCCTCTATAATTTGCACACTCTCATGCATCACCTTTATTCTTAAATATAAGAACCAACAAACTCTTTCTTCACTCATCTGGCATCTTTTTAGTCTTTAAAATAATAGTAAAAAGATTTTTAAGCTAAGAAATTCCTTGATCTCCTAAACATTTCCACACTTCTATTAGAATATCATCAGGTCCTACTGCTTTTCCACATTTCATTTTCTTTAAAGCTTCTACCTTGATTTAATCGATGATAAAAAATAAAATTCTCTATTTTTTGTTTAGGGTATTAAGGTTGCTAAAATCAATCGTACATTCAGATCCTTCATTGAAAATGTTAGCTTTAGTCAAATAAGATAATTAGCCCATTTAGATCCAAGGGGTTTTGACATATGTGTGATTGCTTTTGTTTGGTGATGAGTTTGATTTATAATTGATTTGAATGTGTTGTGCAAGTTTGGGTTAGTCAAGCTAGGTGGGGTCCACTAGTTCAATGGCTTAGCCCTAAGTTGAGTCTTAATCATTAGTTGTGTCTTATAAGCCTTTGGGTGGGTTTGGATTTCCACTTGACCACTAGGTGCATCTTAGTGTTTATGTGAAGCGAAATCTTAGTGCTTAGATTGGATCCTCGATTTAAGGAGTGATAGGTGTCAACCTCACTAAAAGTGAGCTCAATAATGGGCTATCCCATTGCTTAATAAATCTAAGTTGAATCAAGTCTTTATAGGCCTCTACTTAATTTAGTCATTATAAATTGATAGAGTAAAATGATACCTTTTGGGTTCATCTTAGGTGGATCAAGTCTTTTATATTTTTATATGTATAGTGGTGTTTTAATTTGGAGCCATAAGGACACCACACAGATCTTAGGGGGATACTTATTAAAGTGATTGTGTGTGACATTATGGTATGATGTATGTTGACCTCACTTTTGGAATGAGGATTAACCTTTCTTACATTAGATCTAGGAACCTTCTAGACAATTGGATTTCTTTAATGTTAGGATACTTCTACTGATTAAGGGGACACCAAAACTTAAGCTTAAATACTTAGAAGGCATATCCTTAAACTCAAAGTCCACCTTGGGATAAATAGGCTCCACCAACCCTATGGCCCGAACTAAGACTCATACCTATTTGCTCATCCAAACTTAAGCTCATGTACATGGAGCTAAACCAACCTCAAATCAATTCAATCAGTCTTAATTGAATTTAATTTTCTAATCCAAGCTCCAAGCTCCAAACTCCAAGCCAAACTAACTTGGACCTTAATCCAAATTAACACCACCATGATCCTATAACCCAATTTAAACTCATTCAAGCAAACTAAATCCAATTTATTTTCCCAATCAGTCCAATAAATCATTAGATCATTTCAAGCCACTTCAACACTTGCAATCAAACCAATTGAACCAAAGAAAGGTAACTAACCTAAGTTAGCCCATTTGACCTAAAATGTCTAAATGAGCAGAAACCCAGTCGGACCCAAACCAATTGCCATCAAAGCCACCAATGAACTTCAAACTCATTATTGAATACATTCCAACCATCCATAGCTTCAATTGGTCCAAATTGACTTGACCAACCACATAACCCAAAGTGACCTATAGGGCCAAATTAGGTCAAATCATGTTCTATATCAAATTTATTTCATCCAATAATTCTCATTAGCCAAAAATTGAATACTAAACATGACTCAACCATCAATTGAAGCCAATAAGACCTTCTGATCCAGTTTGACCCAATTTGGTCTAAAGGGTAGGTCAAATTGAACCAAATCAAATCCTAAACCAATGCCTCCAACCAACAACCAATTCAATATTAAATATAATCCAATCTTCAATTGAATCCAATTTGGTCAACCTAACTTAATTAGCCCACTTAGCCCAATTTGACGTAAATGGTCAAATTAAATCAATTCACTCCATAATACAAATTAAGTTAAATCAACCCTTCCAATCAATCACCAATGATCAATTAAACATAAACCTAACCCATGCTGAAGCCAATTTGGCCCATTTGGTCAAATTGGTCACCATGACCCATTTGACCCAAATTGAATCATATGAGCTAAGTTCAAATCTAGTTCAAGTTGAATCAAACCAATTGCAATAATTCATTCTAAATGACCAATTGAACTTAACCAAATCTTGACTTTGACCTAATTTGTCCAAAGCGGTCAACTTAGCCCAACATAACCCATTTGGCCTATATGAGTCAAATTGATCCAAACCAAGTCTAAACCCAACCAAATTTGGCATGACTCATCCTTGGGTCACCATAGTCCTACCCAAGTGGGCCCACCCATTGTGAACCCAATTTAGGTCAAACTGATTAAACCAAACCTCCCAAATGGGACAAAATCTCCATTTAGATGGGTTCTCCACCTCCTTAACCATGGTAGCCACCTTGTTTCTTCTTGGATAAGAGGACCACTGACCCAACTTAATCCAAAGCTATTGGGCTTAGCCTTTGGCCAAGAGAGGGTGAGTTTACCCATGGCAACTCATTGGTCCCCCTAAAGGAGAGGGTACACCTCATGCCAGCCCACTACACACCTTCAGCCTCTCACCCTCAGCTACCTCAGTAGTCTTGTGCCATCTCTGGCCACCTACCATGACCGAAAAGCTGCCAAAGGCTAAACTAAACTCGGCCCTTGGTTCAGCTAAGGAGGAGGGTATACTCCTCCCCATGGATTCAAACCGAGCACACATCTTCCCCAGAGCATTCCACACAGTCCCATACCCTCTTCCGAGCTCTTTGTGCACTCCACCACCAATAAGACCAGCTCCCGATCGAATCTCAGAGCTCCAACCTTTCAAGTTTCTTAAACCTCCACCAAACCCAAATTAACACTTCCCACACCTTCACCTCAATCCGATGAACTGAAATGAATAATTTCCCAAGTGATTCGACCACCAAAATGAGTTTCAAGACCAACTTCAGCAAGCTTTGCAATGGCTTTGGTCCAATAGTGATTGGCAAGGAGGGATCACGTGCTCTTCTCAATAGGGCTTCGTCACTACAAGATGAAGCTACCTCTGTCGGTGGACTACAAGTCTATAGCTCCGGCGAGGTGAAAATGTCACAACCATAGCTTTGACCCCTAGGTGTTGATCTTTTGTAAAGTGAATCATGTTTTCATGTGATTTCCACCATAGGATCTTCTTATATTCATTCCATAATAATTTTGGAGTCAATTTTTCCATCATAGGAGCCCCAATGAGCTCAGATCGAGCGGTGGAAGGCAGATGGTGTCCATCTTCTAGAGCTCGTGGGACGATGGATCACCATCCATTCATTTCATGTGGTTAGAATGAACAACCATGATCAACCACATTAGAAATTTTGATTTTATCACTTTGAAATCACAGGATTAATCTTGGCCATCTGATCTCGGATCGGATGGTCGGGACGAAACAGCATCCACCGCCTTGAACGATTTAAGTAGCCAATATTATGGTGCCATGTGGAATGTGCTATCACATTGCGCTAGTAGTAAAGGGTTAATTAGGCTTTAAAAATGTAATTAAATTGACAGAACATCAAAAAAATCATAAGTAATCATAGGAAAATCGAGAAAATAAAAAAAAACCCATTTTCGAAAGGTTAGATATAAAATAATTTAAGAAAAATAAAATCTCTAATTTATATCTAGTGAAGATTGCTTAATTAAGATTTAAAGCTTAGGCTAATAACCTTAATTAAGGACTTATTACATGGCTAATTAATTCCAAATTTGGTGGAATTATTCTACGGGTTGTCCTCTGCCTCCTATAATTTCCTTGGAATTATTTTCCATGTAATTTAAAGAATTTGGAATTTCAATCCTAATTACCCTCATTAATTAATTTAATAATTATTAATATTGATAAATAGTGAAAATTAAATAATTAATGATAATTAATCATTATGAATAGTGGAAATAGTGAGGAGAAGTAATTAAGACCCCATTCCTAATTATTATTTTTTAATATATCTCTTTAAGAAGGTTAATTAATAAATGTGATAATTAGAGATTAATTAGGAAAATTAATGATAAAATGGAACTAAAAAAATAATGATTGGTTCAGATAATTCAAACATAATCCATTAATTTCCCTCTATCTATTTGATAAAATAAAGTTATTAAAGTAATTATGGTTGACTCATTGGTATGGGAAAATCATAAGAGTACCTAACTTAGATTCTTTCCTTCTTTAATCCAATTAAATATTAAGCATGAGCCTCATTGCCTTATATCCTTTCAAGTGCATTGCAAATTTTACTTTCCTAAAAGCATATCATTGAAGGCTCATGATCAAGTAGTTAATTAAATTAAAGAAGCTTAGGGAAGGGTAGTCAAATTGATGTGCTTAACGGTTTGAACCTAATCAAGTCATAAAAATCTATTTAATTGCTTCCCTTAAATATATTAAATCACCAACATGGGATGGGGTAAATACTAAGTATCATCTCTCCTCTTTAGGATTTAATAATTTAAACATCAAAATCAAATTTTCTAATAATTTTGGTTAATCTTAAGGAATGTTTATTTAACTTGGTTATCCTTAGGAATTAATGTGATTTAATATATTATGTGGCAATATTTAATTACTTCTTTCTAATCATTAAATGTACCTGTTATTTGTTTCACATGTTCATGTTTTCAAAAAATAAAAAAATAAAACAAAATAAAACAAAATAAAAAAAGAGAATAAAAAGAACATGGTTGCATTTAAGTTGCATATTTTGGATAAATATCATATGGTGTGGCTATTATCACTAATAAATCCTAAATTACTTTCAAAACTATAAGCTAATGTTGACTACAAATGTTCAATAAAGCTTATACTTAGTTATAATTTAAAGATGATAAAAGATGATTTTATTTCCATGGTTCATGTGTTTGTTTACGTATGATTTGAGTGGGCAAGCATATAGTCTGAACATCATGGGAACACGAGGCTTTAAGTAGCTCAAAGGACATCTTAGATAATCTCACTTCTCTAGTTAAACAATAGCATGTACTTGCTTATTCTCATTCATGTGTATGCATATGGTAGAATTTGGGATTAAACTTTGCTATACATGAATAAATGATTTGCTTTTATATACCCTTTACATGATTTTAATTTCCTTGTTAGTGTATATGTTTACATGTATTTAAGTTGGCAAGTATATAGTCTAGAAATCTTGAGAACACGAGGCTTTAAGTAGCCCTAGGGAGGTCTTAGATAATCTCATTTTCTTGGTTTAACAATGGCACGTACTTGCTTAAATCTCTAATACATGTCTATATATACTTAACTATGGAATGGAATCTTTCTTTTCTACCAAATTCGTGTATTAATTATCTTCAAGTGTGAAAATAATATAAATATATATTGCATATATATATATATATATATATATATATATATATATATATATATATATATTAAATCAAATACCATGAATGACAAAAATAAAGAAGTGCGTATGTTATTGATGATGGAAAGAAGTGGTGGAATGTTATACATGTGATATTGGTTCAGTTTTATTAATCCTAAGATGTCTTTCATCTTTGAATAAGGTTCCTTAAGGTCAACCCAAACTTAGGCATAATTAAATGTTTAATGAACGGTACAATAAAGAAACCAAAGTCATAATAATACACCCTTAGAAAATAACTTAGGATAAGGATGAAGCGTGTCAAACCCCTTTCTTCTCTCATAATAATTAGATGTTAAGTAGACATCAAATGAAACATGAAAGTGTAAATTAAAATTAATCAATTCATTCTAAGATTTGAACTAAAACCTCCCCGTATGTTTAACTTAAATAATTTTGAACTTTAGGTAATCACACTTTTAAAGTTTAGTAAGGCACACAACATTAAACCTCGACACACATATTATAATGCTAAGTCACCAATTTCTAGCCTTAGGTTAGGCCAGTGTATGTGGTGGTGTGATATTTTTATTTTATGATGTAATATTTTAGACTTGATGTTATGATTTTTTATGTGTAGACTGAATGTTAGGTTGCTAGTCTCCTAATGATGTTTTCCTGTAGGGGATTACGAAAAAGGGGTTGTTGTAATAATAAATAAATATGAACATTCTTTCTTGCAGGTGATGCTTATACCCCTAAGCATAATCCAGTTAGGACAGGTGGGCTTGGCTACCCAAGGGCAGGGTGCTAAGTCCAAATATGTGAAATATAATTGCTTAGTTTCTTTATTTGTTTAACTAACGCCTATTTTGCAGGAGTAGTTAGACTTCATTTTTCATAAATATGTAATCTTTGTAATAGGATTAGGATTAGTACAATGAGGTTTAGAATGAGTAGTGGCTAGAAGGTAGAGAACTGTGAGGCCTTATAAAGCTTGGAGCAAACTAATATAAAAGAAAAAAAGAAGGACAAGAGATTGAAGACCCTCATAACATTTATCTTTAATTGTTATATTCAATTATAATTTGAGTTGTACAAGGGTAGAACTTGGTTACCAAATTCCTTTTCCTTAGTAGAGGATTGACAGACCTTGGCCTCTTATTCTTTTATGAAATTCATATGTTTGATTTTTATGTTTAGATTGTGCAATAGAAATGACATGCTTTTCATAGGTTTCTTAAAGTGTGATGGTTTGATGTTTGGCCTGGATGCAGTAGGCTCTTTAGGATAAAATTAAATCTTCTACCCTCACTAAAAACTCATAACTAAATTCTAATGTAACTCATGACCTCATTTTAAAGCCTAGGCTTTTAATCAAGATAAATAAACGATTTAAAAACCCCTTAAATGAATGTTGTATGTTATCACACCATGTATGTTATATTATTTCGCTCTTAAATAAGGAGGGTCTCCACTTTTGCACGATAGGGGATATGCTTGACCTTTGAGGGCATCCCTTGTAGTGGAGAACACCTCTTCTTGTTGATTTGGCCTATAGCTCTATTTCATCATGATTGTAAGAATAATTGTCCCAAGCTTTGGTCCAAAATGAATATGTCAAAATGGTTTAAAAGTTATAACTTTTGTATTAATCTAAGTCATATTTTCATGCCAATCATATTCTAGTCTTTTAGGGAGTGAGTTTAATATTCTAGCTCCTTCCCTAATTAAATAATAGCCTAACCATATTGCATCTACATAAGATCGGCCTACATGATTTTAAAAAGCATAGGAGGTTCTAGTTGGTGGCCACTCAAGGTGGTTGTATGTCCAAAAGAGTCGGGGTGTGTTTATTCTCCCTTGTGGAGGTGAACCATTTATCCTAACTTTCCTCATTAGACTTAGGTTGTGCTTTCAGCTTTTGCTAATGCATTTTAGATTTAGGTTCTGAGGCTACTTATTTTTTTTTTTTCAATTTACAAGTATAAGTCCTCACCTCTTATGCATTTTCATAATCTTATATTGTTGGACTATAAGTCCAAGCATTCAAATAAGATTCCAACTTAAACAAAAGTAAATTCTTTCTCATGAATATATAAAGCCTCACTATAGGATAGAGTGAAGCATTCACTAGGCTTTCTAGTATCATGGGTGTTTCATACTTATTCTCCTTTGGAATCTATAAATAAGACTTTTTATTTGAACTCTCCTATTCGATTTCCATAAATTCCTATCCCTTTGATAGTCTAGCTTTGAAATCTTTGGGGATACTTATTGACTACTTTAATTGAGAGTGTTCTTAGAGGATTCTGATTTTCTAAGATGTAATTAACTATGGAAGCTTGATTTCTTAGAAAACTAAAGAACCTGACATAAAAGAAACCCCACTTTACTTCCCCAACCTAGTCCTATAGAAACTGACAGACCTGTGTTAGTACATATTCTAGAACATCCAAAGAGCACTACTCCAATGGATGAGGATACCAGTAGCCTACACAGGAAGACAACTGACAGTACTTCCATGCATGAAATAAGTATATAGTAGAATAATAAGTGAAGGAGGTATTGACATAAGCCCAAAAGAGCTCATCAATTCCAAAGGGTATACCCTACCCCAAGGAATTCGATGTAGTTCAATATCCTAAGGGTTTTGTTCCACCATCCTTCAAGGTATTCGATGATAGTGGGAACCCTATGCAGCATATTGCACACTTTAGGGCCAGTTATTCCAGCACCTATGGTAGTGATGCCTTACTCTTGTGGTAATTTGTTACTAGTCTTTCTAGAGTGGCCTTTAATTGGTATGCCAAACTACCTGACAATTTGGTGAAGTCTTTTCTAAAGTTAGAGTAACTTTTTATCAAGAGATTTGTAGGAGTTCAACAGAGAGTGACTGTAGGGGACCTCATTGTAGAGAAACAAAAACCCAATGAGTCCTTTATTGATTATATTCTCATGTGGCAAAACCTAAGCATGAAATACGAACCACAACATTAGGAGCACCATGCCATTGAAATTTTTCTCAAGAATATTCATGGCTCGATCACCTTCATACCCAAGGACTTTACTATTAACACATTTGAGAAACTAATCAGCAATGCAGCTAACTTATAAGAGGAAGTTAAATAGTTACCCTTCTCAGACCAGTCATTCAAACCTAAGCCCAAAAAGTGTTTGAGAAGAAGCCAGGGATAGTAGTAGTGGTAGATAAGGGGAAGCACCCAGTGAAAACATTGTTTGAGAGGCCCAAAGCTAAGCAACCTTCACTCCCACCTCCACTTCCACTACCTCAGCCACCACAAAGGCCACCACATTAGCTTATACATCAATGATACCACTATCCTCTACTAGGTAGCTATTATCCACATACTCTTATTGATAAACTCAATAAGCCATATTCATTCAAGAGGGAGGTTGTCAGAAAAATCATCAAGAACCTTCTTAAAAAGCCTGATTTTCAATTACCTAAGCCTAGAAAGCTAGAGGAAGTGGGTAAGAGTGATGATCCTACTTACTACTCCTACCACCGCATGCTAGGCAATGTCTTATAGGATTGCTTTATATTCAAGGATTGGCTTGAGCATAGTTACAATTTAGGATCCATAATGATCCTCAAAGAATATTTGTTGGAACAACCTTTTTGGTTCCATTAAAGTAGTCATTGGGGAAACATCCAATCCTCTTAAGACAAAAGAATGATGGGACATCTCTTTATCCCATACCTCTAAAAAGATTATTTCTGAAATCAAGAAACTTTCTCAGCATGTGCTTGACTCAGGTCAAACCTCTAATGCTAAGGATGGTCTGTCAGTTGTGAAGGACAACTTAGGGAGGCTGAAAGCCCAGCAGCAGCACCATGTTCTCGGGATAGTTCCATAGCCCCACCATCATTCTAGTCTAGCATTCTTCCTCCCACCGTTGCAGCTAACACATCTACTAGCTCCACCGCCATTAGTAGGAGTGTTGTATCTACGTATGTGGGCACCAAGCCACACATACCGCTTACTTTACTTGACTTTTACCATGTACCACCAAAATTGAAGAAATTAATGATAAAGTATAATTCCACTTACATCCTATCTACTTTTGAAGATCCCAGTGATTTTATTCTCATTGATAGCTCTCCAAGTCAAAATAATAATAATCTAAATAATTTTGATCAATTCTATTCTGATTCTGAAATAGATTACCCTTTTCTGAATCTTCAGGGTTCACGACTTAAAATAAATTTGGAGTCATCTGACTCTAATGATCCTTTAGGAGAAGTTGCAGGTATACCCGATAAGCATGTTGATCTTTTCACAAGCTCCCCTTCACATGAATTCATTAAAGTTAATCTTTGTAGTGGTAAAGTTCTACCTCCTAGGGAAGCACCTCAAGACAAAGGTAAATAGTTCATTGGTTCCAGCGAGCAGATAGCCCCTCCATAAGATGCTCCACCCTTGGATATTCTTGTGGAGGACCAACCTAAAGTTTACTATAATGTCTTGGCACATCTTAGAAAGTTGTCAGCTAAGTTAAGCAAATATGATGCCTTTATTTTATCCAAAGAAATGAGGGAGTCACTAATCAAAGCATTGCTTGGCCATAAAATATGCTTAACTTAGTTGGCCGCTACTAATCCAGTTGGAGAGGAGGCATGTTTTTCAAAGGAAGTCCTAAGAGTCACATTCTTAGATGAAAACCTACAACTGCCCCCTCTACAACATCGTGGATGTTGGCAAGTCCAGGCTATCCAGAGTGTTCATTGATCCAGGTGCATCAGTGAACTTTATGAGCCTAAGAACCCTCACCTACTTAAGGATTGACATCTCTAAACTCCAATATGAGATGATGACATTGAAAGGATTTAATGAACAAGGCGAGAAGGCTTTAGGCTACATAGTGTTTCCTTTGGAGATAGATGATTGGAAGACTGAGATAAGTTTCATATAATTGATTTTGATACATCTTTTAATTCTTTGTTAGGGAGACCTTGGATTCATGAGAATAAAATGGTTCCATCTTCTTTACATCAGTACATTAAGTTCCTCAGAGATGGGATCGAATATTATGTCAAATGAGATCTCAAACTATTTGCAATACATGAGGCCAGGATTTATGAGGATGCAGACTGTTAGCTTCTTAAGAACTAAAATATCTTCTTTTGTAAACTTAATCAAAATGAAAAATAAAAAGAAAGAGAAAGAAGGGGAAAAAAGAAAAAGAAAAGAGAATGAAAGAGAAAAGAAAAAGGGAGTGAGAAGAAGACATTAGGGAGGAGATTGAGCCTGAGATTAGATTCCACCCATAGTTTATTACTCCGTTCGATCAAGTGGGGAGGATGACCTGACCTCCACGAGGATGAGGAACAGGCAAGTCTTGAGGAAGTTCCATGGGTGGTAGACCTCCATACCTACCATTTATCAAGAGATTCATCCTAGCATCTAGAAGTATACCCGTCATCTACATAGACTTAGAACCTAGTTCAAAGGATGAGTCCTATAAGCGAGTGCCCTAGGCGCCTCTATATCAACAAATCCCATTGGAGGTGATACTAGGCAGATAGTGATGAAGATCAGGTCCCCAAGCCAAGCATAAGTGTATCTGAATCTTTTTTTACCTGAAACTATTAGACAGCATATGGGTGGCTTAGCTCAAACCCCACTTTCCTCACAAAAAGTTGAAAGTTTAATAGCTAAGGAAGGTCCAAAAATATATGTGAATGCTAAATTCCAAAGGTTTTATCTGGGAGCAACATCCCCAATCCGAGAAGTTGATATAGAGCTTGAAGATGAATCATTCAAAGAATTAATAGAATTATCATTTTATTGCTACTTGCCTTGTGTTCTTAATTTAGCAAAGAAAGGTTTAATTCCACATACATGGTCTAACCATAGGTCAGAGTACTTTAATAAATTATGGGACAACAAATGCAGGAACTCTCAATTAAGACTCGTACTAGGCTTTGGTACAGTAAGACCAATGAATGATGATGATTACTACTTGGTCATCACTAATCATTTGGAATCTAATAGGTACTTCTTAGAGCACACTAACTCATATAAAGAGGTGTGTCTAAAAAATTCAAATGATCAAGATGATCTCCAAGTCAAAGATGCACCTCTAGAATTTGAAGAAGAAATCAAATCAATCATAGATGAACTTAAATAAATCAACTTGGGGACTGAAGACAATCCATACCCAACATATGTCAGCTCCTTATTGAATGAATATGAAACTAATGACTTAGTTAGACTACTCACTGAGTTTAAGGACTATTTTGCATGGAGTTACGAAGAAATGCCTAGATTAGCTCCTAAAGTAGTGGTTCATAAGCTAGTGATACATCCTAATGCTAACCCTATCAAGTAAGCTCTTAGATGCATGCGATTTGACATTGAACAATAGGTTATTTTTGAAGTCAAGAAACTAATTGATGCTGGTTTATTTCAAGAGAAAAAATACCACACCTAGTTGGCTAGCATCATTCCAATTAAGAAAAAAAATTGCCAAATTCCCATATGCGTCAATTTTAGGGATCTTAATAAGGCATGTCCAAAAGATGAATTTTCACTACCAATACCAAAACACACTTTACTATCTCAGCCGTCATCTAATACCTGTTGAGGTGAACTATCTACCCATTGAGAAGCATTGCCTAGCTTTGATTTTTGTAGCCTAGAAGCTATGACATTACATGCTCTCCCATAAAGAGAACTTGATTTCTAGTGTCAATCCACTGGAGTATCTCATGACAGGGCCAATGCTATCTAAATGGTTGGCATGATGCTCCATGATTCTATTGTAGTTTGACATCACATTTGTGCCCCTCCATGCAGTGAAGGGACAAGCACTCGTAGACTTCATAGTGGCTCACCACTTCCAGTAGATTCCCCGCTCAATGATGACCTCCTGACAAATAAATCATGAGCTTAAGTGATGCAATCATTCACCATTGAGAGATGTACTGTGATGGTGGGGCTTCCTCTCAAAGAGGAGAAGAACCATAATCCACTCTCCCAGGTAAGGCATGGGCAAGGATAGTCCTCCTCACACCAAACCACAATATGATGAGGTTCTCATACCATATATCTGAACTTTGCACCAACAATGAAGCTAAATATAAAGATCTGATCACCAGTCTAGAGTTAGCCATCTCATTAGGCATCAAAAGTATCAACATCTTTGTGGATTCATAGCTAGTTGTCAATCAAATTGTTGGGTCTTACAAGATTTTGAAGTCCAAACTTCATCATTACCATAAATACACCATGGAGTTATTAGCCCAGATCCTGAAGGTCACAATTTATCAAATCCATCGAGGAGAAAATACCATAGTTGATTCCTTAGCCAAACTTTTCAAAGAGTTGACATTTCCGAAAAATGAGCCCATATCAATAAAGGTTCATAACATACAAGTCTTGCCTCTTATTGATGTTGAACTCAACAATAAATACTATTTTGAGGGGGAGGTTTTTGATGCCGAAATGGTTGAAGACTTGGATTAGAGACAACCCTTCATTGATAATTTAAATAAAGGAAAACCACCCCACGAGAAATTTCAAGCCATCAAATAAAGTAGATGGCACTCTCTTATGCCCTCGTGGATGGTGTCTTATACCGATGATCTTTCAATCATATATGGTTATGCTATTTAGAAAAATATGAAGCTCGTAAGATCATGACTGAGGTGCACTCATAACTATGTAGAGCTAATAAACTTGGTCCCAAGATGAAAGCCAAAATCAAGAGACTTGGGTATTACTGGCTGATGATGATCACGAATTGAATGGATGTAACAAAATGCTGCCACTAATGCTAAGTACATTGAGTGATTCCACACTAACCACCCAACATTCTACATTCAACTTTAGCCTCATGGCCATACAAGTGTTGGGGTACCGACATAGGGGGTTCGATTGATCTCCCTCATCTAAAGGTCAGCAGTTCATTCTAGCAGCTATGGACTACTTCTCCAAGTGGACAGAGGAGATTTCGCTCAAGGAAGTAAAAGCTCAACATGTACTCCAATTTTTCAAGAACCATATCGTATATAGATTTAAGGTACTACACCAAATCATATTTGACAATGATACTACTTTCAAGAGCACCAAGATCAATAACTTTGCCTGAAGATACAATATAGATTGGAGTTACTATACCATCTACTATCCATAGGCGAATAGTTTAGCAAAAGCTTTCAATAAAACTTTTATAAAAATACTCAAGAAAACTCTCAATGATAATAAATGATGGGCATTAGCAATTAGTTAAAGCTTTATGGGCCTATTGTACTACCTACATGACTCTAACTCAATCTACCTCATTCTTTCTTGTGTTTAGGTTCGACACTATTCTACCCTTAAAGGTTCAACTCCCATCACAACGGATAGCTGTGGGTGGTAAAATCACAATTGAGTGGAATGTTAGGCTACCGTTGGAAGAACTCGAAGGTTTGCATGAGAGACCCTTGCGAGCATGTCCAAACCTAGAGTTATATAAAGAAAAAATAGTTCAAGCTCATAACAAGTCTATTCAACCTAGAGTTCTTTGAGTTGGAGAGCTTATTGTAGTTCTAAGGAGACCAATTGTAGCCCATCATAAGATGAGAGACAAGTTTGAACCTACTTGGGAAGGCTCTTTCACTATAGAAAAGGCTTACCAATCTAGCTCCTATCAACTGATCAACTATAAAGGTGAACACCTGATGCTTCTGATCAATGGACTTTACCTAAAAGAATATTATGCATAAATAATGTCACAAATAATTTTTTATCAATAAAGATTCCATTTTGATCGAATTATCCTCCAAATTAAAGTATTTTCAATTATCAAATTCTCGATGTGTTTAGGGTAGGTGTAATAGAACCCCAGCGGCATCCTAACCCTTATTAGCATAATATAAACACAAAGTTGCAGACAAACACAAACAAGGATAATAAATTTCAATCACCTCAGACTACTGTGAGTTGAGATAAAGCTCCCATCAGCCCTCACTTAGTAGTAACTCTATGTCTGGTTTGATTCACCCCTTAATCTGTGAATCACCCCAACAGTTATCCCTACCTAGAAAGATGCGTCACCATGCCTTATTTCTAGCTTGACCATTGCAAACCAATGAGCCCCTTTTATTAGCTTGATGTACTTCACTAGTAAGTCATCTTGATAGCTAATCATGTTCGTGGAGATGCCAGTCCCTGAGATTTCTCCTCGAGTTAGCTATCATATGTTGATTGGGTTTGAATATATATTCACAGATTAGGATAAGACCCCAAGTGGCTCCTCTTCCTCTTGACTACTTCAAGCTTGGGTTCGGTCCATTTTTGTGACTCCCCATTTGGTAGTCGCCCTAGGTCAGATAGTAGTTATCTAGCTGATGACAGACTGTCCCGATGGTTTGTTCCACTTAGGAAGATATGAGTCCCTGATGTTTTTTTCCTATATTAATCATCATAAATCAATTGACACTTTAGGTTGGATGGTGTTCGCCTTGCCGATGGCAACCCACCTAGTGGATAAAATCACTTAGGTAGATACGAGTCCCCGTGCTTTCTCTCTAAGTCAGCCACTGTATACCTACAAGCTTTATATTTAGGGATTATGATAAGACCCCTAAAGGAACCTTCCCTGTGGCATTCTATTTGGATTGTGTCTTCAGGACCCCATCTAGACATGACCTAGGTTACTATCGAATTAGATAGATCCCAATTCCTAATAGCCACCCCTTTGGTTTGAAGCTCCATACTATGGATGTACGGACTATCCCAAGGGCTAGTAAACCTAAGATAGGCCAAAGCCCCTGTGGGTCCTTCTTAGTGTGGCCCATCACAACCCAACAGGGTCCTTATTAAATAAACAAAACAAACAAAACAACATCTCTTGTGGATTAGGATAAGACCCCCAAAGCCACCTCTTCCCAAGCAGGCATCCTATCCTTTTGAGTAGTGTTAGCAAAACTCCATATAGGAATTGCCTCGACTATCCAAGCTGAGAAAAGACCCTCAGAGGCCCTCACTTAGTAGTCGATCTAGGTCGAGTTTGACATGGTGAAAAATTAGTGGGTCACCCCGATGGTTAACTTTACTTTAGAAGATGTGAGTCCCTGAGCTTTCTTCCTAGTCTAGCTATCGTAAACTGATGGACAACCCATTGGTTGGATAGTCTATACTAAATGGCCAATAGACTGCCCCTTTGAGCCAGTAAGTCTAAAGTAAGTCTAAGCTTTTGTAGCCCTTCTTTAGTGTGACTCATCACAAATCAATAGGTCCATACTAACTCAATAATCTGACATAAGTTAAGATCAACATGAATTATCAATGTTAAACAAATTGAATCAATCGAGCTAAATTAATTATAGTCCAAATCTCATTCACCTTTAATAAGGCCCTCATTCATACCCTCGACATGATTCAATCCATGATAAACACATCTTTGTGTATCTGGCGTGAAGAAAAATTCCAAATCATCATTCCTAGAAAATCTACATTCATGCTCCCCTCATGGTTCGATCCCCAACAAGATCACCCTTTATGTCCTTGGCCCAATACCAAACCTAAAATGAATCAAATCAAATGTAGAAAATTCTCCTTCCATGCCCTCGGCATGAAATGAATCAAACTGAATTACATCATAATCCTATTTCTTCTTATCTCTCTGTTTAGGCATGGACAGCCTCCATTGATGTTCATTACCTTCTTTGATGCTTTTGATCATCTCGGTCAACGCCAATACATACGGAGTGCCTTGTCAGTTACACCACACCTATTGGGGGTCCTTTGTTGACCTCACTTTTGGGTGAGGATTAGCCTTTCATACCTTAGATCTAAGAACATTCTAGGCACATAGATTTCCTTAGTGCTTGAACACTTCTAGTGATTAAGGGGACACCAAAACTTAAGCTTAGAAACTTAGAAGGCATAACCCTAAACTCAGAGTCCACCTTGGGATAAATAGGCTCCACCTACCCTATGGCCTAAACCAAGACTCATACCTATTCGCTCATACAAACTTAAGCTCATGTACATCCTTCTAGGCTAATTAATTCCAAATTTGGTGGAACTATTCTATGGGATGTCCTCTGCTCCTATAATTTCCTTGGAATTATTTGCCATGTAATTTAAAGAATTTGGAATTTCAATCCTAATTACCCTCATTAATTAATTTAATAATTATTAATATTGATAAATAGTGAAAATTAAATAATTAATGATAATTAATCATTATGAATAGTGGAAATAGTGAGGAGAAGTAATTAATACCCCATTCCTAATTATTTTTTTAATATATCTCTTTAAGAAGGTTAATTAATATATGTGATAATTAGAGATTAATTAGGAAAATTAATGATAAAATGGAACTAAAAAAATAATGATTGGTTCAAATAATTCAAACATAATCCATTAATTTCCCTTTATCTATTTGATATATAAAGTTATTAAGGAAATTATGGTTAACTCATTGGTATGGGAAAATTATAAGAGTACCTAACTTGGATTCTTTCCTTCTTTAATCCAATTAACTATTAAGCTTGAGCCTCATTGCATTAGATCCTTTTAGGTGAATTGCAAATTTTACTTTCCTAAAAGCATATCATTGAAGGCTCATGATCAAGTAGTTAATTAAATTAAAGAATCTTAAAGAAGGGTAGTCAAACTGATGTGCTTAGTGGTTTGAACTTAATCAAGTCATAAAAATCTATTTAATTGCTTCCCTTAAATATATCAAATCACCAACACAGGATGGGGTAAATACTAAGTATCATCTCTCCTCTTTAGGATTTAATAATTCAAACATCAAAATCAAATTTTCTAATAAATATAGTTAATCATAAGGAATATTTATTTAACTTGATTATCCTTATGACTTAATGTGATTGAATATATTATGTGGCAATATTTAATTACTTCTTTCTTATCATCATAAATGTACATGTTATTGCTTCACATTATTATTTGCTTCACATGTTCATGTTTTCAAAAAAACCAAAAAAAGAGAATCAAAAGAACATGGTTGCATTTAAGTTACATATGTTGGATAAATATCCTGTGGTGTGGCTATTATCACTAATAAATCCTAAATTACTTTCCAAACTATAAGCTAATGTTTACTACAAATATTCAATAAAGCTTATACTTAGTTAGAATTTAAAGATGATTTTATTTTCATGGTTCATGTGTATTTTTACGTATGATTTGAGTGGGCAAGCATATAGTCTGGACATCATGGGAACGCGAGGCTTTAAGTAGCCCCAAGGAGGTCTTAGATAATCTCATTTCTCTAGTTAAATAATAGCACGTACTTCCTTATTCTCATTCATGTGTATGCATATGGTAGAATTTGGGATTAAACTTTGCTATACATGAATAAATGATTTGCTTTTATATACCTTTTACATGATTTTTATTTTCATGTTAGTGTATATGTTTACATGTATTTAAGTTGGTAAGTATATAGTCTAGACATCTTGAGAATATGAGGCTTTAAGTAGCCCCAAGGATGTCTTAGATAATATCACTTTCTTGGTTTAACAATGGCACGTACTTGACAAATTTATTGCAACCAATGATTCTAGTCAACTACAAATTTAACACTAAACACGACTCAACTACTAATTGAAGCCAATTATATCTAATCAAGCTAATTGGACCTTTTGATCCAATTTGACCTAATTTGGCCTGAAAGGTCAAATTGAACCAAATCAAATTCTAAACCAAATTGATTGAAACCAATGCCTACAACTAATGACTAATTCAATATTAAACATAATCCAACCTTCAATTGGATTCAATTTGGTCAACCTAACCTAATTAGTCCACTTAACCCAATTTAACATAAAGGGTCAAATTGAATTAATTCACCCCATAATCCAAATTAAGTCAAATCAACTCTTCCAATCAATCACCAATGATCAATTGAACATAAATCTAACCCATGCTCAAGCCAATTTGGCCAGTTTGATCAAATTGGTCAACATGACCCATTTGACCCAAATTAAACCATATGAGCCAAATTCAAATCTAACCCAAATTGAATCAAACCAATTGCACTAGTTCATTCCAATGACCAATTAAACTTAAAAAAAACCTATATGAGTGGTCAACTTAGCCCAACATGACCCATTTGACCTATATGAGTCAAATTCATCCAAACCCAACCAAACTTGGCATGACTCATTCTTGGGTCACCATGGGTCTGCCTAAGTGTGACCAACCTATGGTGAACCTAATTTGGGTCAAACTCATTGAATCAACCCACCCAAATGGGACAAAATTCCTATTCAGGTGGGTTCTCCACCTCCTCACCCCATGGCAGCCACCTTTGGCTCTTCTTAGACAAGAGGACCACTAACCCAACCTAACTCAAAGTTGTTGGGCTCAGCCTTGGGCCAAGAGAGGGTGAGTTCACCCATGACAACTCATTGGTCCACCTAAGGGAGAGAGTATACCTCATGCCAGCCCACTTCAAAAAAATGGATAAAACTTCAAAATAACATAACTAATTGTAGAAAAATCTAAAATATTTAAATAAACATATTTTGGAAAAGTTAGACAGAAAAGAATTTAAGGAAAATAAAATCTCTGATTTATGTCTTGTGAACAGTGCTTAATTAAGAATTGAAGTCTAAGCTAATTACCTTCATTAAGGACTAATTACATGGCTAATTTATTCTAAAATTGGTGGGATGATTTCATGGGATGTCTTCTACCTCTCATAATTTCCTTGAAATTATTTGCCATGTAATTTAAAGAACTTAGAATTTCAATCTTAATTACCCTCATTAATAAATTTAATAATTAATAAGATTGATAAATAGTGAAAATAAAATAATTAATGATAATTAATCATTAAGAATAGTGAAAATAGTAAGGAGAAGTAATTCAATACCCTTTCTTAATTACTATTCCAAATGTACCTCTTTAAGAAGGTTAATTAACATATGTGATAATTAGGCATTAATTAGAAAAATTAATGATAAAAATGGAATTCAAATAAAATTAATGATTGGTTTAGATTATTCAAATATAATCCTTTAATTTCCCTTTATGTGTTTAATAATATAAAGTTAATAAGGAAATTATGGTTGACTATTTGGTATGGGAAAGTCATAAGGGTACTTAACTTTGATTCTTTCCTTCTTTAATACAATTAACTCTTAAGCATGAGCCTAATTGCATTAGATCCCTTTAGGTGCATTGCAAATTTTACTTTCCTAAAAGCATATCGTTGAAGGCTCATGATTAAATAGTTAATTAAATTAAAGAACCTTAGGGAAGGGTAATCAAATTGATGTGCTCAATGGTTTCAACTTAATCAAGTCATAAAAATTTATTTAATTGCTTTCCTTAAATATATCAAATCACCAATATGTGATGGGGAAAATACTAAGTATCATTTCTCCTCTTTAGGTTTTAATAATTCAAACATCAAAATCAAATTTCATAAGAATTTTGGTTAGTCTTGAGGAATATTTATTTGACTTGATTGTCCTCAGGACTTACTGTGATTGAATATGTTATGTGGCAATGTTTACTACTTCTTTCCAATCATCACAAATGTGTAGTCCATTTGTTTCATATGTTCATGCTTTCAAAAGAGAGAGAGAGAGAGAGAGAGAGAATCAAAAGAACATGGTTGCATTTAAGTTTCATGTGTTGGATAAATATTATATGGTGTGGCTATCATCACTAATAAATCCCAAATGAATTTCAAAACTATAAGCTAATGATGAAAACTTTAAGCTAATGTTGACTACAAATGTTCAACAAAGTTTATACTTAGTTATAATTTAAAGATGATAAAAGACGATTTCATTTTCATGCTTCATGTGTATGTTTACATATGTTTAGAGTGGGCAAGTATATAATCTAGATATCGCAGGAACACGAGGCTTTAAGTAGCCCCAAAGAGGTGTTAAATAATCTCACTTCTTAGGTTTAACAATGGCACGTACTTGCTTAATCTCATTCAAGTGTATGCATATGCTAGAATTTGAGATTAAACTTTGCTTTGTATGAATAAAAGATTTGTTTTTATATATCATCTGCATGATTTTCATTTCCATGTTTGTGTATATATATACATATATTTAAGTTGGCAAGTATATAGTCTAGACATCAAGGAATATGTGGCTTTAAGTAGCCCCAAGGAGGACTTAGATAATCTCATTTCCTTTGTTTAACATTACCACACACTTACTTAAATCTTTAATATATGTTTATATATACTTAACTATGGAATAAAAAAAAATTCTACCAAATTCATGTATTAATTATCATCAAGTGTGCAAAAATGTAAATATATATTGCATATACAAATATATATGTTAAATCAAGTATCCTGAATGACAAAAATGAAGAAATGTGCATGTTATTGATGATGGAAAGAAGTTGTGGAATGTTATCCTTATGATAGTGGTTCAATTTTATTAATACTAAGATGTATTTCATGTTTGAATAATGTTCCTTAAGAACAACCCAAACTTAGTCCTAATAAAATATTAAATAGCGGTACATTAAAGAAACCAAAGTCATAATAATACACCCTTAAAAAAAACTTAGGATAGGGATGAAAGGGGTGAAACCCCTTTCTTTCTTCATAATAATTAGATGTTAGGTAGACATCAAATTAAACAAAAAATGTAAATTAAAATTAATTCATTCATTCAAAGATTTGAAGTGAAACCTCCCTTAATTTCAACTTAAATAATTTTGAACTTCAGATAATCACACTTTTAAAGCTTAGTAAGGCACACCACATTAAACCTTGGCACAAACATTATAATATTAAGTCACCAATTCTAGGTTTAGATTAGGCCAATGTATGTGATGGTGTTATCTTTTATTTTATGATGTAATATTTTAGACTAATTATTAGGATTGTTTGTGCATAGACTAGATGTTAGATCGCTAATAGCCTAATGATATTTTTCTGCAAGGGATTATGCTAAAGGAGTCACTGTAATAATAAGTAAATATGAACATTCTTGCTTGTAGGTGATGCTTATACCTCTAAACATAATCCAATTAGGACAGGTGGGCTTGGCTACCAAAGGGCAGGGTGGTAAGTCCAAATATGTGAAATATAATTGCTTAGCTCGTATGTTTATTTAACTAACACCTATTTTGTAGGATTAGTTAGATTTCATTTTTCATGGATATGTAATCTTCATAATAGGATTAGGATTAGTGCTACAGGATTTAAGATGAGCAGTGGCTAGAAGGTAAATACCTAGGAGACCCTGTGATGCGTGGAGTAAACTAATCCAAAGGAAGGAAAGAAGGACAAGAGATTGAAGACCCCCATATCATTTATTTTTAATTGAAATATTCAATTATAAGACAAGTTGTATAAGGGCATAGCTAAGCTACCCAATTTTTTTTTCTTTTGGGGTGTATAGCAGTAATCGACCGCACTTGCCTCTTATTTTTTTTTTCTGAAATTCATTTATTTGATTATTATGTTTAGATTGTGTAATAAAAATGGCATGCTTTTCATAGGATTCTTAAAGTGTGATCGTTTGATGCGTGACTTGGATGCGATAAGCTCATTAGGATAAAATTAAATTATCTACCCTCACTAAAAACTCATAACTAAACCTTAATGTAACTTACAACCTCAATTTAAATCATAGGCTCTTAATCAATATACATAAAAGATTTAAAAACTCTATAGCTGAATGTATGTTATCACACCATGCATGTCATATTATTTCTCTCTTGAATAAGGGCATCCCTTGTAGTGGAGAACATCTCTTCTTACTGATTTGGCCCATAACTCTATCTCATCATGCATGTAGGTATAATTATCCCAAGCTTTCCTCCAAAATAAATGTGTCAAAATGGTTTAAAAGTTATAACTTTTATATTAGTCTAAGTCATATGTTCATGCCAATCATATTCTAATCTCTTAGAGAGTGAGTTTAGGATTCTAGCTCTTTCCCTAATTAAATAATAGCTTAGCCATCTTGCATTTACACATGACCAGCCTACATAGTTTTAAAAAGTGTAGGAGTTAGTTGGTGGCCACTCCAGACAGTTGTAAGTCCAGAAGAGTCAATGTGTGTGCATTCTCTCTTGTAGAGGTGAACCATTATATCCCATCTTTCCCGATTTGACTTAGGTCGTGCTTTCAGCTTGTGCTAAAGCATTTTAGATATAGGTGCTAAGGCTACTTATTTCTTTTGGGCAATGAGTATAAGTCCTCACATCTTAGATATTTCTATAATCTTATGTTGTTGGACTATAAGCCCTTGCATTTCAATAAGATTCCATCTTAAACAAAAGTAAATTCTCTCTCTTAAGTATATAAAGCCTCACTATAGGATAGACTGAAGCACTCACTAACCACCTTGTTGATCAGCTTCTCAAATGTCATGATGGTAAAACATTTGAGCATGAAGGTGACCGGGCCATGAATATTCTTTAGTAAAATTTTAATGGCATGTTGTTCAGACAGTTATGGCTCGCATTTCATACTCAAATTATGTCATCTGAGAATATAATCATTGAGGTACTCACTGGGGTGCTGTTGTACTATAACGAGATCGTCCACAATCACCCTTTGCTGAGCTCCAGCAAACCTCTCAATGAAGAGTTGCTCCAACTCAGCAAAAGTCTTCACTAAACTACTGGGGAGTTCAACGTACTAATCAAAGGCTATGCATGCTAAACTGCTAAAAAAAAGACAGAATAGTAATACATCGCTACCACCAGAACTGCAATAGTTGGCCCTGAAGTGCGCTATGTGCTAGCGTGGGTTCTCACTGCCATCAAAGCTCTTAAAAGAAGGTGGCACAAAACCCTTAGGTTACTGGATGGCATCGAATTTCTTTGGGTAGGGTTTACCCTTTGGAACCGATGATCCTCCTCAGGATTGCTTCAACGCTTCTCTCACTTGCTACTCAACTGTGAGTTTACTATCATTTTCTTGTACGGAGGTACTGTCCACTATCTTCCTATATAAGCTAGTGCTTCCCTGCTCCACTAGAGGTGAAGTCTTGGCTTGATCCAAGACATACAACAACTCAGGCTGATCGATCTCTACAATAGTAGGATGTCTACTGAGGCTTGATTTTAAAGTGCCAAAACTACTGCTAGAAAATATTCAATCCTCTTTCCCATCTTGTCAATTTGGTCATCCTTCTGTTTAAGTTGTTGAAGGAGGTCTTGGGTCGAGTAGGTTGTATCATCCTGCTCGGCTGCAGCACCTTCCAAACTCTGTTGATCTCGAAGGAGGGAACCCCTGGTGTTTACCATATGCACCTTTGTTGAATCCTCCAACAGATCATCTTCATTAGAATCAAAGCTAACATTTTCTTCCTCTAGGTCAGACCAATCATATCCTAGAATTTCCTTCTTCTCAATAAGATACTGAGCTACAATATCATCTAGGGAGCGGTCCAACTGAGAAGGTACAAAAGCTCATGGCTAACCGGTGGTGGGATCATTGCCATGAACAGAGATACATCTAACCTCCCCTGCTACTGGAGAGCTAATCTTCTGAGCACTACGCTCACTGGAGGATAGATGCTCATAATTATCACTCGATCTGGGTGGAGTGGTACTCCTAGGAGGATCTACAGCTATAGGGACAATAGTATTATCTTCTTATCCCTTAGCTGCTGCTATCTCCATAGTCTATTGTGGTGGTGGTGGTGATGGCACAACTACAATGCTACGAGGTCGCCACTCCCTCTTCACCGGAACTAGAGTAGGATGTCGAGTAGGAGAGCTCGACCTCACCTCAGTCGGCAGCGTAGATGAAATGGGATCTCTTGGTCGTAGCCGGATCACCAGTGGGGCTTTCTTTTCCCTGGATGCTGCCTTCATTGCTTTTGCTGGAATGGTGGAAGATGGAACTTCCACTAGAGATGGTGAGCATGGAGTAGATCAGTGTGACGGAGGCACCATCAACTCTCTCTATGAGGGAGCTCTCTTCCCATGGTGAGTAGTACTGGTCAAGAGAATACTGTTAGTATGACTAGCATGGGTAGCACATTGATCGGGGAAATCCATGAGGGCTGAGGCTATTGATTGCCTAGCATACCTCTACCTCTCTCTGCTGGTAATCTGTACTGATACACGGGCCTCCCTAGCCCTCTCATGTCTGATGTGCTCACCTACGCTGTGAGGGATGACCCATTGTAAATCAAATTGGGCCCCGGGCTCTGACCGTCCATAAGCCCCACTGACTCGACATAGAACTAATCTAAGGCCGGTATATGACCTCCTCCTATCTTTGGTAGGAGCCTCACACTATACTGCAGGTGGAAGAAACACTGAGATCCTCCTAACATCTTCCTCTCCATCAGATCTGAAGAGAGGATGAAATTTATTTTGTGTGATCATAAGAGACACTATCCTGGGTAACTCCTCTACTGCAGACTAAGAAACTGCCTCCATCTCTTTGGCTATGTGCACATGATGGTGCTTGATCTTGTGGAATCTATTGCGGCACTGAGTCCTACTGGGAGGAGGAGTGTGGGAACTAGACCCTACCTCATAGGTAGGGAAGACTATCCTTGAAGTCAGGGCAGCCTTCCCCTTGGAAGAAGCCAACGAGTGGGTGCTAGTCCGCACTATGGCAATAATGGAAACCACTGAATGCATTGGTGTTGAAGCTAAAACTGTTGTAGGAACTGCCACAGCCTTCCTCTTCAGCGAGGGAAACTTGAAATCAGACGGCATCTCAACATGGATGACTGGTTTCTGCCCAGCCACCATACTCCCGCTGACAGTTGTGAAGGTCACCCCCTCACAAGTGATTCTGGCCCCCTCAAATCCTCAGCCAATGTGAATCAGATGGCCAAAGTTAGTCCGTGGCAGGCTAGCTTCATCCAAGGCAAAATCCATCCCAAAAGGAAAAGTGAAGACATATTTTTGGGCATCCATTAGAGCTAAACTGACCTTGAGAAAAACAGACTAAAACTAAGTTGAAATTCTGCAATTTTGAAAAGCAAACCCAAATTAGATTTTTGCTTTTATATTTTTCTAACTTTTTGAAATTTGAGTTTGAACCCACACTCAATAATTTGAATATGTTAAGTGGGGTTCTTTGAATTTAGGAGAGATTTTTGAATGGATTGGAGAAGGGATTTTTGAATTTAGAATCCATTTTCAACAAAGTTGTTAATGTTAGAAATGGGTTCAAATGTTTTGAAGAGATTTTTTATGCTTCCATTGGTTCATATTTGAATTTCATTTTTGTGTTTGGGGACCCTTTATTTAATAAATTTGAGTATGTTAAAGAAAAGGGTTAATTGATTTTGTTTGGAATTGCTTACTAAGCAAATTTGGGTTTGCTAAATGAGTTATTTGAAAATAATTTGCTTCTTTTGTTTGCTTATTTGTGAATCATGTATGAATTTGAGAATGGAATCTTTATTTAGCAAATTTGGGTATGCTAAATGAAGAATCCAAATGTGTTTGAGTTTTGATGCTTTGAAAGAGGATCTTTATTTAGAAAATTTGGATATGCTAAATAAAGAATCCAAATGTGTTTATATTTTTGAGATTTGATTTTGAAAAGAGAATCTTTACTTAGAAAATTTGGATATGCTAAATAAAGAATCCCAATGTGTTTGGTTTTTGATGTTTTGAAAAGAGGATCTTTACTTAGCAAATTTGGGTATGGTAAATAAAGAATCCAAATGTGTTTAAAATTTTTAGATTTGATTTTGAAAAGAGAATATTTACTTACCAAATTTGGGTATGCTAAATAAAGGACCCTAGTGTGTTTGGTTTTTGATGTTTTGAAAAGAGGATCTTTACTTAGCAAATTTTGGTATGCTAAATAAAGAATCCAAATGTGTTTAAATTTTTGAGATTTGATTTTGAAAAGAGGATCTTTACTTAGCAAATTTGGGTATGCTAAATAAAGGATCCCGATGTGTTTGATTTTTAATGTTTTGAAAAGAGGATCTTTACTTAGCAAATTTGGGTATGCTAAATAAAGAATCCAAGTGTGTTTGATTTTTGTGATTTTGAAACGAGGATCTTTACTTTGCAAATTTTGGTATGCTAAATAAAGGATCCAAATGTGTTTTGATTTTTGATTTTGAAAAGAGGATTTTTACTTAGCAAATTTGGGCATGCTAAATAAAGAATCCAAGTGTGTTTGATTTTTGTGATTTTGAAAAGAGGATCTTTACTTAACAAATTTGGGTATGCTAAATAAAGGACCCATATGTGTTTGGTTTTTGATGTTTTGAAAAGAGGATCTTTACTTAGCAAATTTGGGTATGCTAAATAAAGAATCCAAATGTGTTTAAATTTTTGAGATTTGATTTAAAAGAGAATCTTTACTTAGCAAATTTGGGTATGCTAAATAAAGGATCCCAATGTGTTTGGTTTTTGATGTTATGAAAATAGGATCTTTACTTAGCAAATTTGGATAAGCTAAATAAAGAATCGAAATATATTTTGAAAAATGGAACTCTCATTTAACAAATTTGGGTATGTAAAAATGGGAGTCAATTATGTTTTACTTTTTAAAGATGAAATTTTGTGTGTGTTTATTGCTTTTTGAAAAGAATGGAATTCCAACTTAACACATGTGGAATGTATTGAGTGGGATTTCAAATGGTGTAATTTTGTTTGAAAATTAAACCTCCATCCAACATGTTTGGATATATTGAATGAAGAGGCTTACTTTCAAATTTGTGCCTTTTGAAAAGAAAGAAATTCCAACTTCAACATATGTGAGATATGTTGAAATGAAATTTCAATATTATGATATGATTCTATTTGGAAATGAAATATTCATTCAATAAATTTGAGTATATTGGATGAGGGTATTCATTTTCAAATATGTGCTTTTTGAAAAGATGGTTTTTAGATTTTATTTGAAAATGAAATCTTCATTAAATGAGGATGTTCATTTGTGCTTTTTGAAAAGATGTTTTTTATATTTTATTTAAAAATGAAATCTTCATTCAATAAATTGAATGTGGATGCTCATTAGCGCTTTTTGAAAAGATGATTGTTGATTTTGTTTGGCAATGACATCTTCATACAATAAAATTATACTGAATGAGGATGTTCATTTGTGGTTTTTGAAAAGATTATTTTTTTGGATTTTATTTTTGAAAAGATCCTACCTATAACAATCTTGAAGATTGTTAGATGAGGTTGAGTTTATATGTATTTTGTGAACTTTTTGAAAAAGTGCTTCTTGGAAAGTGGTGTTTTTTATAAAGGAATAAATTTTCTTTATTTTTGGAATGAACCTTTCCTTACCATAGAAATGGTAAGGAGGAGGGTCTTTAAAAAGATCTCTTTTTATTAAATTTTCATTTTCACCTATTGCGGAATCCAACATGGATTTTAAGACCTACATGGAGTGAGGTCCTAAAACCTAAAGGATGTTGGCTAGCTTAGCTTAAAAATGAAATGAGCTAAGTGCCAACGAAAAAGAAGGGTAGTCTTCAATTCATAGGAAATACAAATCCACTATCGATACTTGGAGAAAATAATCATCTACTAGAGATGGAGAGAGGAACCATCCCTAGCGGAGTCACCAAAAAAATTTATGGTGTTTTAATTTCATCTAGTAAGCTAAATGAAAACAAAATATGCTAGTTGGACACTACATAGATCCATAAATATTCTCATTAGGGTGATCAAGTATGATATTGAGGAATGGTGTACTATCTCTTGAGACGTAAGTCACCATCCTACAATGGACCTAATCACCTAATAAGGACTAATGGGTCTTCAAATGTACCAGAGATTCTTCCCCTACTTTACATGAAAGAGTAAAGTAGGGTTTATTTTAAATTGAGTTTGTTAAGTTCCCTATGGAGGCAAGCCCCCATAGTTAAGTACATCTTAAGGAATGAGATTCCTTAAGAATATTCTCGATTAAAGTAAATGATCATTATCTCCAAAGATTTCAAAGATAGGATTATCAATCAATTGATTATTTTTGGAAGATCAAGTAAGATTGATCAAAAAGGAGGGAGTTATTATTGAAAATATAAGGAGATAAGTAGGGGATGCTCATGATACTAGGAAACCTAGCAAGCATACTAAACTATCCTATGGTTGGGCTTTATATTTTTGAAATTTGAAGAGAATTATTTGATAGGGCTGAATTTTTATTAGAAATCTATGGCTTACAATTCCACAGCACAAGGTTGTAGAAATGCTTAAAAGGTGATGATTTATGCTTGTAGCCTGCAAAGGGAAACAACAACCTCAGATCCTAAATCTAGGGAGCTTTGGCGAGAGCCAAAGCACGGCCTAAATCTAAGGAAAAAATGGGCATATGATTTACCTCCACAAGAGAGAATAAACCACCCGACTATTGGACTTACAACAGCCTGGGGCCGCCAACTAAGTCCTCCTACAATTTTAAATACATGTAGGCAAGTCTTTGCAAGATAGCTAGGTTGTTGTTTATTTAGAAAGAAGACTAAGTCCATAAACACAGTCTCTAAAAGACTAGATCATATAGGGCATGGATAATAACTTAAATTTAATGTAAATTTTGTTAAGTTTATTTTTATATTTGGATAATTTATGTGACACAGGCTATATGATTCATATGCCTAATGCTTGAGAAATTGGTTATAGGCCAAAATCAGAAAGATGGAAGTGTGTTTCTACTATGGCTCTCAAAGGTCAAGCCATGTTCTCTAAAAAAGGTGAAAGCCCTCCATTAGCAGGAGTGAAGCAAGATGATTTTATGCATGATGTGAGACATATAACCTCTAGCTAAGGGGTTGCTGAATCTTTTATTCTCTTGATTTATGTCCTAGGCTTTAAGTGAGGTTATGGGTTGTTAATTTTAATTTTGAGCTGATTAATTGGATAAAAAATTTATTTTTTCCTAAGAGCCTAATCGCATCCAGGCTATTCATCAAAGTAGAGAAGAAACTAGGAAAATCATGCCATCTTAATGCACAAGCTAAACAAACATCAAACAATTTTATAAAGTTAGCACAAAAGAATAAGAGGCTGATATCGTCGGGCTCCACCACACAAACCTGAAAAGAAATGGGTAGCTGAGCTCTACCTTTATACTACCCAGATTATGAATGAATAATTATAATTAAAATGAATTCATGTTATGGGGGTCTTCGTTCGTCTTTCTTCATGTTTGATTTGCTTCTTTTCTTCATTTTTCTTGGCTTGGTTGGAATGTGGTTGCTCCAAAGGCTTCACATGGTACATAAGACATGGTCTTATGACCAATGTTCATCCTAACTCCACAACATTCATTCCAAATCCTAATTGCAAAAATTATATGAAAATGGGAAAAGTAAATCTAACTAAACCCGCAAAATAGATATTAGCTAAACATACCACACAACCCAAGCAGTTATATGGATAATTTGGACTTAGCACCCCACACATGGGTAACTAAGTCCACCTGTCCTAATTTGGATTATGCATAGGGGTATAAGCAACCTGCACAGCAAAAGCATTAATAAGCCCCTTAAGCATAATCCCCTGCAGAAGACATGATTAAGTTAAGATCATCATACCATTCAGTCTACATACATGCACCCTAACATCTAGTCTAAAATATTACATCATAAAACAAAATCAAGCATCAAACCATGCACCACCCTAACATAGAGCTAGAAATGGTGACTTAGCATAATGTGTGTGCCATTTAAGGCTTGTGTGGATGTCTTAGCTAGGCTTTAAGGTTGAAATTTTCTAAGTGTGAAAGGATTAAACTTAGAGGGTGGTTTCATTTTAATTGATTTAGTTTATTTATCAATTTTATTTGATGATTTGATTTAATTTAAATGAACCTACACTTAGTTACTAAATGTTGTAAAGAGAGGAAAAGAGAAGAGAACTTCTCTTTCCTCCTAACCTTCAGTGATTACTAAGGTAGATCCATTAAGGATTTTTCTTTAGTAAATGTTTTATTATGTGTTTTAATTAACCCTAAGTTTAGATTTTCTCTAAATAAACCTATTCAATAAGAAAGACATCTTAAGATTAATTAAGATGAATTACTATCACATAACACACAACCATTTATTTCTTTCCAACATGTGTACCATGCATATGGATGATCCTAAGCATTGTTATACATTCAATGCAAAGTTTTAAAACATCTTAATGATGAATGCAAAGAGATATTATTTAGGAAAAGTTGGTAATTCCATGAATGTATGTTTTTTATTAAGTAGAAAAGAAAAACTCTTTTATCCATTAATCAAATGCACATACACATGTATAAAAGCCATAAGTGAGTACGGCGCCATTATTTTCTACACGAGGGGTGTAAGGTACAAGACCTACTTGGGGCTACTTAAAGCCTCAAAATCCCAAGATGTCCAGACTAATATACTACTTTTCTAAAATACATGTGCATGTACAAAAAAAGCAAATGGATGAAGAGTCATGCAAAAGATTTTTGTTTGATTTGGTTATGAAATTTACATGTGTAAATGTGAAGATCCTTCTTAAGTCATAACATAGGAGTGCATAGGAATAGATGTAATCAAGTGTTGTGTTATTTTCAAATGAACTATACACTTTGAAAATCCTATTCAAACCCATGTTAAGAGAAGAGAAGGAAAGGCAACACAAAGCACAATTTATATTATAATCACATGCAAGCTCATAAGTACTTATAAGTAGCATACCTTCATTTATAATCTTTGATTTATAGGTTTTGAAAATAATTTTTGATTTAATAGTGATAATAGCCATTCATATTCTTACTTTAGCCAAAACATGCAATTTGACATTAAAGAAATATTTCATTTAATTGATTTTTCAAAAAGATATGAATGCATGATTTCACATAGAAAACAACATGTAGCATGCTTGGAAAGTGTTGACCTCATTTTCAGAATGAGCCCTCAACCCCTCCATCTTAGACATAGGACTTCTCTTAGACTTTAAGAGTTATTTAATCTTAAGACACATCTAGAAACTAGGTGGACACTCAACCTAGCCCTAGAGACTTAGAAGAGTTAGCCATAGAAATATGTCATGCTTTAAGGGTGTTAGGAAAATTTGCCTACCATATAGCTTGAACTAAACTCCTCACTTCCTCCCTTCAAGTCAAACTTAAATCAATTCCAACTTAATTAACTTTCTTCAAACTCAAAGCAATTCTAAATGATTGAAATCCATGATTGAAGCTTATGATTGAAAATCCAAGTCAAAATATTTCCTAAGTCCTTTGATTCCTTCTCATGGACTTAGCTCAAATCTAAATCAATTCAAATTCATAAAATTCTCTCACAACTCATTTAAATTCTCATTTATATTCACATATATAAATTAAATATAAATTCAAATCAATCAAACTAAGTCCAAAAATCAAATCAAAATTCTAAAATCTTTCCTAAGTACTTTGATTCCCTCTTAAGGACTTAGCACAAATCAAGTTCAAATCACTTCAAATTCATGATTTTTTCTTAGAATCCATTTACATTCTCATTTATATTCACAAATATAAATGAAATATAAATTCAAACAACCAAAACCAACTCCAAAAATCAAACTCAAATTCAATCAAAATTCAACCTAAGCCTTTCAAGTCAAAATCTTGAACTTAGCCAAATCAATTTCAAATCAAGCCAATCTCTTGATTTTTCTTCATAATTCAATCAATCCTACAATCATGAATCCAAATATAAACACAAACTTCAATCATTTAATCAAAACTCAATTCAAAAATCAAACCTAACTCAAACTCATGTTCACCCTTTTGAGCTTGAAATTATCAAATGAATCAAAACCTATTTAACTTCAAACTACTTGTAAATGGATTTATATTTCAATCATATGTCCATATGTGAGTTCAATCAAACTCAAATCAAGCTTTGACCAAGCCATTTGACCTACTTAGGCTCACTTGACCCAAAGTGACCTAAAGTACCCTTATGAGCCAAATTCTAATCCTAACCAAATTGGATTGAACTAAGGCCATCTAAGCCTCTCATCATGATCAACGATCATCATGAGATGTTCAATCACTCAAATTGGATCAAACCAAGTCAAACTTAAGGGTTGACCAAGTCAAACCTAGCCAAAATGAAACCCAACATAGCCAAAACCCTTCATAGGCCAAATTGAGTGAAACCATTGATCGAAACTCATTCATAACCAATGTTTGAACTTGACCAAGTCAACATTTGAGCCTAACCTAGCCCAATTGGCCACTTGACCTAAAAAGTCAAAATATGTCAAAACTTGATCTAAGCCAAATTGATTGAAACCAATGGGTCAAGTTCATTCCAAATCACTTATTGAACTTGACCAAAGTCTCAATTGGCCAACTAGACCAAACCTAGCCCAATTGACCATGAACCCAACTTGACCTAAAAGGTCAAATTAAGCCAAAATCAAATTAAACCAAAATTGTTAAGAAATAAAGATACCAATCCATTTCATATGACCAACCAAACATGAACCAACCCATGACCTAACCTAAATAGGTCAAATGGGTCAAATTGGTCAACTTGACCCCTTTAACCTAAATGAACTCAATTGAACCAAAACCAAATATAAACCAAATTGAATCAAACCAAAGCCACCAAAACATTTCAAATGGTTATATGAACTTGACCCAACCCTTATTTTGATTCAATTTAGCCAACTAGTCAACTTGACCCAAGTTGACCCATTTTGACCTAAATGGGTCAACATGAGCCAAATCACATCAAACTAACTCCAAATTCAATGAAACTTGGCTAACCCATTTTTCAAACATATTCAAATTGAAACTCAAGCCAAATGACCATTTAACCCCTAGTCCATATGGTAAATTTTGGCCAAATTTACTTAGAATTTGGTCAAATCCTTTTCATGACCACTTAGCACCCTCCTAGTGGACCAACTAGACACTAGTGAGTGTGGTGCACCTAACCCAAAGGATTTGGGTCAGCCCAACCTAGCTTAAGGTCAAAACTAACCCCTTGCTTGAAAATGGCCACATGGAATCCCTCCTCTACTTGATTTAATCACATGGGAGCTCCACTACTCCACTCTTTAGGCTTAACCGGATGCAAGGACACCTCTAACAGCCTAACAAACCCACTCAAGGAGCTCAATTGGATCAAAATGGTAAGAGAAGGCTTGACCGTCTGATTGCTCTAGGGGAAGATATACACCCCCTAGTTTTACTTGAATCTCATTCTTCCCTATTCGATTGAAGCATAGGAACTCAGAGTAAGCCATTGCAAGTGTTCTCAAACTTCTTAGAGTGAGTTAAAAATTTCATCTTCTCAGTTTTCTTAGGCAAAAAATAGGGGAGCTCCATTGAAATTCAATTCCACTCCACACTCAATACCAATTCAATTCCCTCTGCAAGCTCCATCAAGGAGCTCAATCGAATTCACCCAAGCTTTTTCCTAAGCTCCAAAGGCAAGGAAGGTGCTACTTCAACCAAGATCAAGCTCAAGTGAAGGCGGAGTTGGCCTCTAGAAGGATCTACCCAATCTCAACACCTCAAAACTTCAGCACAGCTTCATCTCCACTAGACAAAGCTTCTCTAAGGGAATTGAGCGCAGGTGATAGCCTCTGATGAGGTAAGTCATTAAACTGAGCTCAATCTAGTCATAGTGTGGAGCTTTGTGAAAGAAAGCATCACCCCATGAGATTCTAGCCATTAGATGTGATCTCCTTTGCATGTTGATGGTGTGGGTTGAGTTTGGATCCAATCTAAGCTCAATCGAGCTTGAATCTTCCCTTAGAAGATGGACGGTGGCCATCTCCTGTAGGGAAGATCAGAGATGAATCAGGGGTCATCCATTTGCGCATTTTGGATGGATGGCCATGATCAAAGACATGTAGATCTCACAGATTATCCCTTAAGAACCACTGATCTAACCTCAGTCGTCTAATCCTTGATCAAATGGACAAAGAGAAAGTGCGAAGTGGCGCTATGATGTGACAACTTAAATAGCAAATCTCATCGTGCTAAATTGAAAGTGTGCACCGTGTCAGCCTCCACATGGCGCCGATGGGATTAACTTTCTAATTAGGGATTTAAATTACTTAATTATTCAAGGAAACTTCAAAAATACATATCTAAGTGTAGAAAAATCATAAAAATGTGAAATAAATTGCATCTGAGAGGTATTTAAATCTAGGATATTATAAAATTGATTTTAATGAATTTTAAGTTATGTTTTTTTTATTTGGGTTTTATTAGAAATTTGATTTTGCTAATTACTCTCTAATTACCCCACTGATTAGTTCCAAACTTCTAGTGTGTGATTAGTGGAATGACTTTTGCCTCCCTAATTTTCTTCTGATTTATTGATAGTTTAATTAGAAGAATTGTTAGATTAATTTCTAATTACCCTCTTAATGTAATTAAGTTTAGTTAAGTGTGTAATTAATGGTTTAATCACTTGATTGAGTTAATTAAGGTTTGTTTAAGTGAACAGAAGGTTTAGGGAATAATTCTGGGATGTTTTCCTTAAGCTATTCCTTAAACCCCCTCCTTCTTCCTTAATCCAAACTTAATTAAGGATTAATTCACTAATTACCTACCTAATTAATTTGATAAAATTCTAAAACCTTCTAGAACTTAATTAATCTATCTTGGGTAGATGCTTAGGTGTTCAATAACCTAAGTACATTAAGGAAATCAAAATCTAATTCACATGTGTGAGAGGGGTTATGAAAGCACTTAAATTATTCCCCTTAGTTTAACTAATCATGAGCCAAATGCATTAGGCCCTTTTCTTCTTAGGTACGTTGCCGATTTAAATTTCTTGTGTGATTTTATGTCATCTCATTGGCTCATAATTATTTGATTAAGTATGCTAAGGTGGTATAGGTAAGGGGTAATTAACACACTTAATCCACACCTTAACCTAAATAAAATATAAAAACCACCGAATGATTCTAAGAAGAAACTAAATTAACTCACATATGGGGGAAATGGGTTAGGACCAGCAAACATTCTTTCACATTTCCCAAATCAGACATAAAGCAAATTCAAAACAAAAATCACATTAAGCAAACTTCGATTCACTTTAAACTTTCTTATTTCATAGGATTATCTTTAGGAATTAATTAGGGTGAATGAATTTACATTGCTTTCATCACTTCATTTCTTTCTTAACATGTTAAATGTGTATGTCATATGAAATTCATGCATTCATACCTTTTTAAAATCAAATTGAAAGAGAAATATTTTTTATGTCAAATTTCATGATTTGGCTAAAGTAAAAAATATGAATGGCTATTATCACTACTAAATCCAAAACTATTTTCAAAATCTATAAATTTAACATAAAAAACTGAAAGTGTGATACTTATAATTATTTATAAGCTTGCATGTGGATATAAATATGAAGGTGTGCATAGTATGGTTTTCCTTCTCTTTGCTTTTAGTATAGTTTTGGATAGGATTTGGAAAAGTGTATAGTTCATTTGAAAAGAACACAACACTTGCCTAACCCCATTCCTATTCATTCCTATGCTATTATCTAAGAAGGACATCTACACTTGTAAATATACATTGCATAAACAAAACAAACAAGCAAATACAAACTTTTTGCATCTTTCTTTTTCCATTCATTTCTTTTGTACATGTGTTTGTATTTAAGGAAAGTGGTATATTAGTCTGGACAATCTCGGGGTTGTGAGAATTTTAGTAGCCCTAAGTATGTCTTGTACTTTACAACCCTGGTGCTAATAATGGCATCATACTCACTTATGCCTTTCATCCATACATATATTCATGTGAAAAATGGATAAAAGGATAACCCTTTTCTACTTAATGAAAATCATGCATCATAAAGAATTTTAATTTTCTTAAGTAAAATTTCTTAGCATTCATCATAAAATGTGCTAAACATTTCCATTTGTATGTATAGATATGCTTAGGATTCATTCATATGCATGTTGTACATGTTGGGAAAGAAATGAAATAATATGTGTTTTGTGATATTAATTCACTTTACTTAATCTTAAAATGCTTTTCTTTTTGAATAGGTTTGTTTAGAAAAAAAATCTAAACTTAGTATTAATTAAAATGCATAATAAAACATTCAAAAAACAAAATTTAAACATGAATCCACTTTAGAAATTATTTAGGGTAGAGAAGGAAAGAGAAGTTCCCTTCTCTTTTTCCTCTCTTTACAAACTTTAGTAATTAAGTAGGTCCATTTAAACTAAACAAAAATCATCAAATAAAATTAACCCAAATCAACAAAACCATTTAAATGAAACCACCCTCTAATTTGAACACTTGTACACTTATAAAATCCAAACCTCAAAGCCTAACTAAGCATACCACACAAACCTTAAATAGCACACATATTAAGCTAAGTCACCATTTCTAGCTTTAAGTTAGGGTGGTGCATGGCTTTATGTTTGCTTTTATTTTATGATGTATTATTTCTACTCTGAATTTTAGGGTGAATGTGCATAGAATGAATGGTAGGACGATCTTACTCTAACCATTATCTTTTGTAGGGGATTGTGTTTAAGGGGTACTATAATAAATAAAAATATAAATGCCTTTTGCTATGCAGGTGATTATACCCGTAAGCATAATCCAATAGGTCAGGTGGACTTGGTTACTCATGTGTGGGGTGCTAAGTTCAATATACATGCTTGGGATTGGTATGGTTTTTTAGCTAATCTCTATTTTAAAGGTGTTAGTTAGATTTACTTTTTCTTTTCATGTAATTTTGTAATTAAGATTTTGGAATGATTATTATGAGGGATTAGGATGAACATTTGTCATAAGATCTCATCTTATGTACCATGTGAAGCCTTTGAAGCATCCACATTCCAACCGTACAAAAGAAGGAACCATAAAAGAAAGAAGAAAAGAAGAATGAAAAAATAAAGAATGAAGACCCAAATAACATGAATTTCTTTGCTTAATTGTAATTAATTCATTTGTAATCCGGGTTGTATAATGGTAGAGCTCAACTACCGAATTTTTTTTAGGGTTTGTGCGATGGAACCCACCCACAAATGGCCTTTTATTCTTTTGTGTTAGCTTTGTAAAATATTTGATGTTTTATTTAGCTTGTGCATTAAGATGGCATCCTTTTCCTAATTTCTTCCTTGCTTGATGTATGGCCTGGATGACAATTAGGCTCTTAGGGAAAGATAAATCCTCTACCAAATTAAACAACTCAAAATTAAAAATAAATAACTCATAATCTCACCTAAAGCTTAGGTTAAAAATCAAGATAAAAGAACTAGCAACCCCTTAGCTGGATGAGTATTTCTTTTCTAACATCATGCATAAAAGCATATTGTTTCACTCTTGACTAGAGGGCTTCCACCTTTGCCAAAGAACTTAGTTTGACCTGTGAGAGCTATGGTGGAAACACACCTCCTTATCTCACTGATTTTGGCCCATAATATTATTTCTCATGCATTAGGCATATGAATCCTATAAGTTTGAGTCAAATGATTATCCAAAAATAAAAATAAAATGTAATATGATTTGCATTAGATCTAGGTCATTTTTCATTCCCTTACATGATCTAGTCTCTTAGGGAGTGAGTTTAAGGACTTAGTCTCTTTCTAAAATAAATAACAACCTAGCTATCTTGCATAAAGCATATGACTTGCCTACATGAATTTAAAAATATAGGAGGAGTTAGTTGGCAGCCACCCCCAGGCGATTGTAAGTCCAAACAGTCGGGTGATTTATCTTCTCTTATGGAGGTAAACAAAATACCCATTTTCACCTTAGATTTAGGTCGTGCTTTTGGCCCTTGCCAAAGCTCTCTAGATTTAGGTTCTGAGATTGCTTTTCCCTTTTGTGGGCTATAAATATAAATCCTCATCTCTTAGGCAATTCCATGATCTTGTACCATGGAATTGTAAGCCCTAACATTCTAATAAAAATTCAACTCAAACACATTAATTCAATTTCAGAAATGTAAAGCCCAACCATAGGGTAGTTTGGGATGCTTACTAAGCTTCCTAGTATCCTTAGAATCCCCTACTTATTTTCAATTGTCTTCGATAAGAACTCCCTCCTCTTGATCGATCCCACTTGACTTTTTAAAAATAAACCAATCGATTGATAGTCCTACCCTTTTAAAATCTTTGGAGACAATGATCATTTATCTTAATCGAGAGTATTCCTAAGGAATCTCATTCCACATAATGTAATTAACTATGGGGGCTTGCCTCCATAGGGATCTTAACGAACCCAGTTTAAAATAAACCCTACTTTACTTTTCCATGTAAAGTAGGAGAAGAATCTCTGGTACATATGCAGACCCATTATTCTTAGGAGTCTTTATTCAGGTGATTAGGTCCATTGTAGGGTATTGACTTCTATCTTTTGAGATAGTATACTTCTCCTCAAAATTATACTTGATCGCCCTAATAAGAACATCTGCGGATCTACGTGGTGTCCAAATGCATAAGAGTATATTTCTATCTTAATTTTATTCACATAGATTGAAGATGGTAGTATACTTCTCAGAAAATATATAATAAATTTTCTACACAGATTTTTATGGCGACTCCGTTGGGGAAGTTCCTCTCTCCATCTTTGGTAAATGACTGTGGTCTTTAAGTATTGATAGTGGGTTTGTACTTTGGTATGAATCCAAGACTATCTTTCATTTCATTGGCACTTAGCTTATTTCATCCTTAAGTTAAGCTAGCCAACATCTTTAGTTTTTAGGACCTCACCCCATGTTGGTCTTCAAAGCCCCATTGGGTTCCCCAATGGGTGAAAATAAAATTTTAATCAAAAATAATTTATCAAAGACTTCCTCCTTACCATTTTTTATGGTAAGGAAAGGTTCATTCCAAAATAATAAAGATAAAATAAATCCTTCATAAAAATCAAGCATTTTAAAAAAAGCACTCTTTCAAAATGCATATAATAAAATGTTTTGCACAAAAATTTTCCTAAATCACCTTCATCTAACAATCTTCATGATTGTTATATGTAAGATCATCTTTACAAAAATAAAAAATTCCAACAATCATAAAATTTCAAAAAAGCACAAAATTTGAAGATGGGTTTTTCCATTCAATACATTCAAATTGGTTGAATGGATGTTACATCTTAAAACAAAAATTACAACTTTGAAATTCCATTCAACACATTCCACATGCATTAAGTTAGAATTTTCATCTTTCGAAACAAAATCAAAAATAAAATTTTTAAAAAGCACATATGAAACCTCTCCATTCAATATACCCATACTTATTGAATGGATACTTCATTTTCAAACAAAATCAAAAAAAAAAATTTGCAAAAGCACATGTGAAACCTCTCCATTCAATATATCCACATTTATTGAATGAATGCTTCATTTTCAAACAAAATCAAAAATAAATTTTCCAAAAGCACATATGAAACCTCTCCATTCAATATACCCACATTTATTGAATGGATGTTTCATTTTCAAACAAATCAAAAATAAAATTTTTCAAAAGTACATATGAACATCTCCATTCATTATATCCAAATTTATTGAATGGAAATTTCATTTCCAAATAAAATGACATTATTTTGAATTACCACTTAAACATATTCCATATATGTTTAGGTTGGAATTTCCTCTTTCAAAAAGCAATAATCACACATGAAAATACACATTTGAAAAATGAAACAAAATTGATCTCCATCTTATATACCCAAATTTGTTAAATGGAAATCTCTCTTTTAAAAATCAACAAAAACAAATTTTTTTAAAACACATTTGGAACTTCATTCTAGCATACAATATTTGCTAAAGTGAAGTCTCCCTTTTTCAAAACAAAATTTTGAAACATATTTTTGGAATTTTATTTAGCATACTCAAATTTGCAAAGTGAGGTGTCCATTCCACAAAATCCAAAACACACTGGAACTTCATTTTGGCATACGACATTTGCTAAAGTGAAGTCTCCATTTTTTTTTTTCAAACAAAAATTTTGAAACATATTTTTGGAATTCCATTTAGCATACTCAAATTTTCTAAGTGAGATCTCTATTTCACAAAAATTTCAAAATACATTGGAACTTCATCCTAGCATACCACATTTGCTAAAGTGAAGTCTTCATTTTTTCCAAAACAAAAAATTTGAAACATATTTTTGGAATTTCATTTAGCACATTCAAAATTGCTAAGTGAAATTTCCATTCCATAAAATTTTCGAAACACATTGGAACTTCATTCTTGCAAACCACATTTGCTAAAGTGAAGTCTCCATTTTTTCAAAACAAAAATCCAAAATAAAAGAAGCACATTAGGATTCCTTCAGCATACCCAAATTTACTATGGATCCTATTTTTGAAAATCAAAATCAAAAGAAACACATTAGGATTTTCTTAGCATACCCAAATTAGCTAGGATCTTATTTTTTTAAATCAAAATCTTCAAAAAAGAAATACATTAGGATTTCCTTAGCATACCCAAATTTGGTAAGGATCTTATTTTTCAAAATCAAAATCAAAAGAAACACATTAGGGTTTTCTTAGCATACCTAAATTTGCTAAGAATCCTATCTTCAAAATCAAATCAAAAATCAAAAGAAACACATCAAGATTTTTTTTAGCATACTCAAATTTGCTAAAGATCCTATTTTAAAAAAATAATTTCAAAATAAAACACACTTGGATCCTTCATTTTAGCATACCCAAATTTGCTAAATGAGGATTCCATTTTTCAAAATCATAAATGATTCGCAAAATAAAGAAAACAAAGAAACAAGAAGAAATAATTGTTTTCAAACACCTCACTTAGCATACTCAAATTTGCTAAGTAAATAAATTCCAAAAATTTCAAATAAAAAAAAACAAAATCAACTGACCCTTTACTTTAACATACTCAAATTTGTTAAATGAAGGGTCATCAAATCAAAAATCAAAATTCAAATATGAACTTATGGAAGCATCTCTTCAAAAATAATTGAACCCATTTTCAACATACCCAAATTTGTTGATAGTGGATTCTATATCCAAAAATCCCTCTTTCCAATCGAATCTCGAATCTCATCTAAATCCATTTGAACCCGACTTAACACTTTCAAGATGTTGAGTATGGGTTCAAATTCTAAATTCAAATTCAAAATCAACAAGAATCTAATTTAAGTTTATTTTCAACATTACAGACTCTCGTTCAGCGAAAGTTTCAGTTTCAGTCTCAGTTTAATTTTGAGTTGATAGAAATGGCATCACCCAAGTATGTGTTTACCTTTCGCCATGGGATGGACTTGGCCCTAGATCAGGCCAGCCTTCCCCACTCTGACTATGCCCATCTCATCCACTTTGGATGAGGTTTTGAGTGGGCGAGGATTACCTATGAGGGCACTCCCCTCACCGTTAGTAGAAGCAGGTGACCGTGAGCCGTTGATTAATATGCCATCAGATTTTGATATTTCCTCACTGAAAAGAAAGGCAATGGTGGTTCCTACAGTGCCAGCATCAGTACTAGTGTCTGTGATAGCACCAATGTGCCCGGTTATTTCTTGTTCTGCCCTACTGAGGGCTAGCAACCACTCATTAGCACCCTCAAAGCGTAAGGCTCCCCTGATCCCAGGGATTGTCCCCCCAGCTTTTGAGGTTGGGTCTAGTTCTTACTCTGCTCGCCCCACCAAGACCCAAAGGAGGAATAAGAACTGCATGATAAAGCGGTACCATACTCGCATCGCCAGGGAGATGGTGGCAGTTACACAGTCCGTTGTTGAGGAGTTGTCCACTTTGATTTCCTCACTGGTTATAGCGAACCCATTCCATCCTCTCTCTGGGTCTGATAGAGAGGATGTTAGGAGGATCCCTACTTCACCTCCACCAATGATTCAATTTCAGCCACTAGTGCGAGTAAAGGTCATATGTCTATAGATAGTTACGCCGTTGCTGGCCACTGAGACGATTTGAGTCTGAGGCTCAATTTGATTTGAGGTCCATTATCCCCCAAGGCGTGGAGAAGCATATTCGGCACAAGAGGGCCAAGGAGGCCCGCACTTCAGTTTAGATCACCAGCCAGGAGAGGTGGAGGTTTAGTCGGTAGTCAATGACCTCTACACTTATTAATTTTTCTGATCAACGTACTCCTCATACAGACAGTATTCTGCTTACGGGGACTACCCATCTTAGAAGGAGAGCTCCTATTTCTAATGAGTCGGTGGTGTCTCCACCACATTGCTCTACCCCCTATCTACCATCACCCATTCATGTTTCAGCATCTCTAGTTTCGCCAAAGGCCATGAAGGCCATATCTAGGGAGAAGAGGACCCCGTTGGTGATTGGGCTATGGCCAAGGGATCCCATTCCATATACACTGCCAACTGTGGCAATGTCGAGCTCTCTTGCTTGACCTTTTGCCCCAGTTATGGTGCAAAAGGAATGGCGACCCCGAAGCATAATGGTCATCCCGTCACCGCCGCCGCTAGTACAGCATACGATGGACATTGTAATTGCAGTGGGAGAAGGTGACAGCCCAGTTGCACCCATGATGATAGATCCTCCTAGGAGTGTCACCCCATACAGAGTCAGTGACATTCAGGAGTGTATCTCTTCCAATGAGTACAGCCCTCACAGGATTGATTCTTCAACAGTAGGGGAGGTCTGGTGCCTCACAATACATGGTAGTGATCCCACCACCGATCAGCCAAAGTCATTTGTGCCAGTTCCGACAGATCGTTCTCTAAAGGACATAGTAGCACATTATCTCATGGAGAAGAAAGAAATCCTAGGATATGACTGGTCTGATGAGGAGAAGATCAGCTTCGGTCCTAATGAAGATGATTTGTTGGGAGACTCAGCAGGGATTTGCATGGAAGATACCTGAGGTTCTGTCTTTAGAGAGCATCAAACTATGGAAGGTGTTGAGTCCGAGCAAGAAGACATAGCCTACTCGACCCAACACCTGCTAGCACAAATAAAGCAGAAGGATGAAAAGATAGATAGGATGGAGAAGAGGCTTAAAAATCTGTTAGCAGCTGTCTTAGCACTGTAGAATCAAGCCCTGACAGTTCACCCTACCATAATTGAGACTAGTCAGCCAGAGTTGGTGAATGTCTTGGACCCAGTCAAGACCTTACCTCCAGTAGAGCAAGGTAGCACCAGCATGTATAGGAAGGTAGTGGATAGTACCTCCATATAAGAAAAAGATATCAAGCCCATGGTTGAGCAGCAAGTGAAAGAAGCGTTGGCTCAAGCCCGAGGAGGGGAAATTCAAACGAGCTTGGGAATCCTTAAAGAAGCTTGCCTTTAACCTAATTTGGGTGATTGATCATCTTAGGATGTTTGTTGCTCAAAATGTGAGGCTTAGATGGGCTTAGTTAAATCTAATTTGGGTAGGATTAGAATTTTGCTCAAAAAGGTGCTTCAGGTCACTTTGGGTTAAGTGAGCTTAAATGGGTCAATTGACTTGATCAAGGCTTGATTCAAGTTTAGTTGAACTCACATATAGACTTATAATTAAAATATAAATCCAGTTACAAGTGATTTGGAGTCAAATGAGTTTTGATTCATTTGATAATTTTAAATTCAAAGGGTGAACATGGGTTGATTTGGGTTAGTTTGATTTTGGTTTGATGATTGAAGTTTATGTTTATATTTGGTTAGTGATTGAAGGATTGATTGTTTGGAGAGAAAATCCAAAGGTTTGAATTGATTTAAGAATGATTTGGTTAAGTTCAAGAATTAGACTTGAAAGGGTATAAGTTGGATTTATGTTAGATTTGGGTTTGAGTTTTGAATTGATTTTGGTTACTTGAATTTATATTTCATTTATATTTATGAATATAAATAAAGATATAAATGGTTTATGAGAAAATATTTTGAATTTGGAGTGATTTAGATTTGTTTGAAGGAGTTCAAGAATTTGACTTGAAATGGTTTTAGATTGGATTTTGGCTAGATTTGGATTTGAGTTTTGAGTTGATTTTGGTTACTTGAATTTATATTTCATTTATATTTATGAATATAAATGAAGATATAAATGGGTTATGAGAAAATCTTTTGAATTTGGAGTGATATGACTAAGTCCATAAGATGAGATCGAAGGGCTTGGGAAAGATTTTGGATTTAGAATTGATCATGGATTTCAATCATTTGGAATTGGTTCATGATTTGGATTTTGGAATTGATTTGAATTTGAGAAAATCAATTAAGTTGAAATTGATTTGAGTTTGAAGTTGATTTGAATTTGAAGTTGATTTGAAGTTGATTTTAATTTGAAGTTGATTTGAAAGAAGGAAGTAAGGATTTGGTGTTGGCTAAAGGGTAGGCAAATTTTCTTAATACCCCTAAGGCATAACCTATTACTTATGGCTAACTCTTCTAAGTCTCTAGGATTAGGTTAAGTGTTCACCTAATCACCAGAAGTGTCTTAAGACTGAGAAACTCTTAATGTCAAGAGGAGTCCTATGTCTAAGATGAAGAAGTTGAGAGCTCACTCCAGTGAGTGGGCCTTGTGAGAAGCGGTGGATGGAGAGACTGGCGGTGATGGCGGTGGAGTGGGTGTGGTGGAGATGGAACCGGCTCTACCCTCATCGGGGCTTTCCCCCTATGACTAGTGGTACACGTCAATACTATGTTGTCAGTCCTATCGGCCCTGGTGGCCTGATGATCGGAGAAATCAACTAGAGCGGAGGCCGTCGATTGCCTGGCAAACCTCCATCACTCCCTACTCCCTGACTGGGCTGCTACTTTGGCCTCTGATGCTCTATCCCTATGAATTTGCCTGGTAACACTCCTAGGGATGATCAACCTCAAGTCAAATAGTGTGTCGGACTCTGAGCGTTCGTGGAATCTGCCAATCTAGCATAGTACCATCTATAGACTGACATAGGACTTCTTCCTATCCCTAGCTGAATCCTCGTAGTATGCAGGGGGTGGAGGTGATGCAGCTATCCTCCTATAGTCTTCCTCTCCATCTGATGCCGAGAGGGGGTGAAACCTACTGCCACTAAGAAGTGGAGAGGTTTCACAGGGGGATCCCTCCTCAGCAACATGGGATGATGTGTCTATCTCTCAGGCTCTATGCTCGTGATGTCGTTTGATCTTGCAGCTCCTATTGTGGTGCTGTGTACGTCTGAATAGGGTAGTGTGAGAACTAGATCCTACCTTGAAGGTAAGGGAGACTATCTCTGAAGTCAAGATAGCCTTCCCCTTAGAGGGGACCAACGAGGAGGTGCTGAAATGCACGTGAGCGTTAGAGCAACTAACTGCGTGGCCCTGGTGGAACCTCAGCTGCCTTTCTCTTCAAGGAAGGATACTCAATATCAGAAAGCAAGTCAATGCAGATGACTAGCTTCTGCCCATCCCGACTAACGGTGATGAGGGTCGCCTCCTCACATGTAATGCGTGCTCCTTCAAATCCTCAACTAAAGAAAACTTAGTGGGTGGAGGCAATCTCAGGGAGGCCGATCTGACCCAAGGCCAAATCCATCCCAAATGGAAAGGTAAAGATGAACTTCTGGGAGGCCATGTATACTAGCAAAAAATAAAGCACGGTCATTGTATCTGCATGTGTTGAAATGTAACTTGAGTCAGATCTTTACTTTAATACTTGTCTCAAGAGAGTAATACAGATTTGGAGTTCTGAACTCACACTCAACAATTCAAATATGTTAAGTGGGGTTCATTGGAGAGATTTTGATATTTGAGGAGAGCCTTTGCCATTTGATTTTGATTTAGAACCCATACTCAACCAATTTAAGTAAGTTGAGCGAGGTTCAGATACTTGAAGATGTTTGTGTTGTTATTTTATTTGAAAATATTTTGTTTTGAAACGCTTTACTTAGCAAATTTAGGTATGCTAAAGAAAGGTTGTGATTGTATGTTTGGAAATTTGTGAAAACATCTTTGCTTGTGATGATTTTTTTATGTGTGATATATGTTAATTTGAAATGAGGCTTCTTACTTAAAAAATTTAGTGTGTTAAGTAGAGGTCCAATGTGTTTGATTTATGTTTGAAAATGAGACTCTCACTTAACAAATTTGGTATGTTAAATGAGGGCCAAATGTGATATGATTTATATTTTGAAATGAGACTCTCACTTAACAAATGTGGTATGTTAAGTGAAAGTCAAATGTGATATGAATTATATTTTGAAATGAGACTCTCACTTAACAAATGTGGTATGTTAAGTGAAAGTCAAATGTTATATGATTTATATTTTGAAATGATACACTCAAATATGATATGATTAGTATTTTGAAATGAGACTCTCACTTAACAAATGTGGTATGTTATGTGAAAGTCAAATGTGATATGATTTGTATTTTGAAATGAGACTCACACTTAACAAATGTGGTATGTTAAGTGAAAGGCAAATTCATATTTTGAAAATGAGACCATCACTTAACAAATTTGGTATGTTAAGTGGAAGTCAAATTTATATTTTTGAAAATGAGACTCTCACTTAACAAATAGGGTATGTTAAGTGAAAGCCAAATGTATGTTATTTTTGAAAGAAGGAAAATTTATTTAACAATTTTAGGTATGTTAGATAGAGTTCAATGATATGACTCACTTTCATGTGTGATTCTTTGCTTTTGAAAAGAGAGAAACTTCAATTCTAACATATGTGAAATATATTAAGTGAAGTTTCAATTTTATGCTATGATTTTATTTGAAGATAGACTCATCATTCAATAATTTTGAATATGTTGAACGAATATGGTCATTTTCAAGAATGTGCTTTTGAAGAGATTTCAACTCTAACATATGTGAAATATGTTAAGTGAAGTTTCAATTTTATGCTATGATTTTATTTGAAAATAGACTCCTCACTCAACAATTTTGAATATGTTGAATGAATATGGTCATTTTCAAGAATGTGCTTTTGAAAAAGGGAGACTCCAACTCTAACATATGTGAAATATGGAATTTCAATTTACGCTATGATTTTATTTGAAAATAGACTCTTCACTCAACAATTTTGAATATATTGAATGAATATGGTCATTTTCAAAATGTGCTTTTGAAAAAGGGAGAGACTCCAACTCTAACATATGTGAAATATCTTAAGTGGAATTTCAATTTTATGCTATGATTTTATTTGAAAATAGACTCCTCATTCAACAATTTTGAATATGTTCAATGAATATGGTCATTTTCAAAAATGTGCTTTTAAAAAGATGATTTTGACTTTGATTTTGAAAAGAACCTCCATGTAACAATCATGGGGATTGTTAGGTGAGGTTTGGTTATATGAGTTTTGTGAAAGGTGCTTTTGGAAAGTGGCACTTTTCAAAAGAGTCTATTTTCTTAATCATTAAGATGAACCTTGCCTCACCAAGCTAGTGGTAAGGAGGTTTCAATTTTTGGTCATTTCCTTTCATGAGTTAATTTTATTTTTCACCTATTGGGAAACCCAATAAGGGTTTCAAGACTTATAAGGAGTGAGTCCTAAAACCTAAAGGATGTTGGCCAGCTTCACTTAAGAATGAAATAAGCTAAGCGCCAATGGAAGAAAAGATAGTATTGGACTCATATGAATTACAAGTCCACTATTGATGCTCAGGGACAACAATTATCTACTAGAGATTGAGAGAGGAACCATCCCCAACGGAGTCGCCAGAAAAATATGTTGTGTTTATTTTTGGTTTATGTGTATGAGGGACACTACACAAATCTGAGGGTGTACCTATTAAGGTGATCGGGTATGACATCAAGGAATGGTGTACTATCTCAAAAGATTGAAATCACCACCCTACAATAGACCTAATCACCTAATAAGGACTCCAAGGGCAAGATGGGTCTTCAAATATACTATAGATTTTTTCCCTACTTTACATGGATGAATAAAGTAGGGTTTATTTAAATCGAGTTCTAAAATTCCCTATGGGGGCAAGCCCCATAGTTAATTACATATTAAGAAATGTGAGTTCCTTAGGAATACTCAATTAAAATAGGCAATTTTTGTCTCCAAAGAATTCAAAGATAAGACTATCAATAAATTTTCTTTGTTTGGAAGATCAAATGGGATAGATCAAAAGAAAAAACTTATTATTGAAACAAAAAGGAGATGAGTAGGGGGTGCTCATGATACTAGGAAACCTAGTGAGCATCCCAAACTATCATATGATTGGGCTTTATATGTTTGAAATTGAGGAGAATTATATATTTGAGTTGAAATTTTATTAAAAATCTAGGACATATAATTCCACAACACAAGATTGTGAAAATGCCTAAGAGGTGAGGATCTATGCTTGTATTCCCAAAGAGAAATAGCAACCTCGGATCCTAAATCTTGGGAGCTTTGGCGAGGGCTAAAGCATGACCTAAATCTAAGGTGAAAGTTGGTATATTATTCACCTCCATTAGAAAGAGTAAATCACCTGACTGCTGGACTTATAATTGCCTAGAGTGGCAGCCAGCTAACTCCTCCTATGTTTGAAAACTATGTGGTCAAGTCATATATTAGACAAGATGGCTAGGTTGTTATTATTTAGAAATAAACTAAAGTCCTTAAACTTACTCCCTAAGAGATTAGAGCATGAGTGGTATGAATAATGACTTAGTCTAATGCAAATCTTATAAGATTTTATTCAATGTTGGACTCTTTATTTTGACACAAGCCATAGGATTTTATATGCCTAAATGCATAGTCAAGTTGATTATGGTCCAAATCAAAAATGAAAGATGTCTTTTTCATCATAAGCTCTCAAAGGTCAAACCTTATTTTTATCTGGCAAAGATGGAAACCCTCTCTTAGCAAAAGTGAAACAAAATGACATGCATGATATTAAGCATTCAACATTTAGCTAAGGGGTTGCTAAATATTTTATTATCTTGATTTAATGCCTAGGCTTTATGTGAGGTTATGATTTATTTTAGAAAATTTAGTTATGAGTTGTAGTTGGGTAGAAAATTTAATTTTTCCCTAAGAGCCTAAACGGATTCAGGCCACACATTAAAGAATCAATACATAAAGAAACTATAAGAGGCATGCAACTTCTAGTACGCAGTATAAACAAATCATGAAAAAATTTATAAAGCTAGTGCAAAAGAATAAAAGGCCGATGCGATTGGGAACAGCGGTACATCCCGAAAATAAATGGGTAGCCAAGCTCTGCCCTTATACAACCCGGCATTACAAAAGAATAATTACAATTAAGAATGAATACATGTTATGCGGGTCTTCATATCTTCATATCTCCTCTATTTCTTCATTTGAGCTGGCTTCAAAGGCATCACATGGCATACAAGACATAGTCTTTCTATCCAATGCTCATCCTGATTCCCCAATAGCACTAATCCTAATTCCTAATTACAAATATACATTTAAATGGAAAGATAAATCTAACTACACTTATAAAACAAAGATTAATTAAACATGTAATCCACCCAAGTAATTATATTTATAATTTGGACTTAACACCCTGCACATGGGTAACCAAGCCTACCTGTCCTAGCTTAGATTATGCTTAAGGGCTAAGTAACTTGCAAAAAAGAGTATTTATATTTATTTTAAGCGGCTCTTAAGCATAATCTCCTACAAAAAATATAATTAGGCTAATCACGGCCTAACATAACATACAATCAAAAATATTACATCACAAAATAAAATATGCATCAAATCATACACTGCCCTAACATAAAGCTAGAAGTAGTGACTTAATCTAATGTGTGTGTTAAGCCTTGTGTGGCATGTCCTAGCATGAACAACATTTAATTATAAAGGGTGGTTTCACTTTAAAAGATTTAATTGATTTGCAAATTTTACTTAATATTTTATTTTGTTTCATTTGACCAACAATTATCAACTAAGTGTTATGAAGAGAAAGAAAGAGAAGATCACTCTCTTTTATTCCTACCTTAAATCACATCTAAAGCAAATTAATTAATCAATTCCCTTTAAATAAACTCATTCAATAAGAAAGGCATCTTAAGGTTAGTTGGAATGAATTACAATCACACCACACATGTTTGTTCATTTCTTTCCATCATGTATATCATGCATATGATTAAATCCTAAGCATAACTAAATATGCAATTTATATCTTAGCACACTTAAATGATAAATGTGACTAAATGTATTTAGAATTAATATTTCATTTAGTTTAATGATTTTGTTATATTGATTTAAAGCTCTATCTAAATTCTTATGAAAAAATATAAGGAAAGAACCTTAAATCACATGACTAATCAACTCAACCAATTAAAAAAAGTATGAATGCATATCTTTTAAATAGAAAAAGGGGGTTTTCATTCATTAACTAAGTACACATCCATATGTATAAAAGTTTTAAGCAAGTACATCGCCAATGTTCTGCACCAAGGGAACGAGGTAGGAATCTCCTTGAGGCTACTTAAAGCTGTGTGTCCCTGGAATGTTCAGACTAATATACCCACTATCCTTAAATGAATATGGATATATAAAAAACTACAAGAATAGAAAGCCATGCGAAAAAAAATGTATTTTTGAATTGTTTGATTTAATTATGTAAATGAATTAAAGTTCTTTCTAAATTCTGATGTTCAAATGCATAAGAATGAAAGCAAGCAACTATGTCATCATTGTTCTACACCAAGGGAATGGGGTAGGAACCTCCTTAAGGCTACTTAAAGTCGTATGTCCCTGGGATGTCCAAACTAATATACTCGCTAACATTCTTACTTATATAAATCAACACATGAATATAAGAAAGAAACTTTACTTCATACACTAAACTTATATTCACTTGCATTTCCTATGTATATATAACTAAAGTTATAATATATATGTATATTCATTCATTAATAGACTTTTGAAAATATATTTGAGATTTAATAGTGATTCTAGCCACACATATTTTTAATTAAGCCAACACATGCAAATTGACATAAAGGGAATCATTTTTTATTTGATTAATTTGAAAGACATGAATGCATGAGTACATATAACATACAACATTTAGCATGAATGGATGAAAATAAAGAAACACAAGTATGTAATTTTATTCATTCCAATTAAGTCCTAAGGGCAATCAAACTAAATAAGATTATTTAAAACAAACCAAATTTCTTTAATGTCACTTCATTTTCATGTTTGATTTGATTTAAGAAATGTGAAAGAGGTTTACTAATCCTAATCCCATCCCCCATGTGTGAGTTAATTTTATTTAATGAAGAGCAATTAGGTTGATTTCATGTCTTAATTAGGTTAAGGTATGAATTAAGTCAATTAATTAACCCTTACCTATGTCACCTTAAGTTAATTAATTAAATAATTATGAGATAATATAATATGCAACCACATATAAACATAAATAGCAATGCTCCTACGAAATGAAAGGGTCCTAATGCAAATAGCTCATAATTATTAATTAATTAAGCTTAAGGAACTCACTTAATTAGTCTGATGGTTTTCTCACACATGTGAGCAAACCATAATTTCATTAGCTCTCTCTTTGGATTATTGAACACCCAAAGAGCTACCCAAGAGTTAATCAGAGAAGTAGATTCAATCAAATTAATTAATTTCATTAATTAACTAATTAAATCTTAATTAAACTTAATAAATCAAAATGAGATGAACTTAGAGAAAGAGACAAAGAAGGGAGCCTAAGTCTCAATCCCTAAATCCTTTCAATTAGTTAATTAAAGTTTAGGTATGATTTGAATTTTTGATTAATCTTGCTAATTAATTAATTCAAGGGTTTTAATTAATTAATTACTTAAGAGGGAATGGAGAAGACTTAAAGAAAAGGTTGGAAGAGGGAGTCACAATCCATTTCCCTAGACTTCATCACCATTAATAGAGGTTAATAAGCTTAATTGATTGATTAATTTACTATTCATTTACTTAATTATCATTAATTAAGAGAAAAGAGTAATTAAGGCTTAATCTATTTATTTTCCTAATTAACTATCCAATAAATCCCAAGAAAAATGAGGGAGGCAGAGTTCAACCCCTTAAACATCGCTAGAAAATTTAAAATTAAATGGATAATTAATCAGAGAGTAATTAGGCTAATTAAATTTTTTAATTAAATCTTAATTAAGTTGAATTTACTATTCAAAGTTAATTAATAATAATTTTAATGAATTTCCCCAAAAATATCTTTAAAATGAGCCCCCATTTGTATTTTTTTGGATTTTTCTATAATTAGTTATAATTTTGAAAGTTTCAGCATTAAAAATAGATTAATTAACCTAATTAAATCTCCTAATCCTATCGGTGCCACATGGTGGCTGACTTGGCGTGCTTTCCACATGGCACGATGGGATTAGTTATTTAATTTGTCACGTCAAAGGCTGAAGCAGACAGCGGTGGAACGTGCTTTCTGCGTGGGCCGTCCGATCTAAGATCGGATGGCCACAATTAAACATGCGATTTTGAAGGGGGAAAAGAGAGGTTCTCTGTGTATTAGATCAGGACCGTCTATTATGATCATGCAGAATGGATGTTTCGTGATCTGTCTCCTCCCAAGCGGCGAACGACGGATACCATCCATCGATTGTCACTCAATCTGAGCTCACCCGAGCTCGAATGGAGATGAAATTTATCCCACGCCTTTAGGAAAGCATAATAAGCACATCTACTTGTGGAAATCACATGAGACATAAGTTTTTATCATAAAGGACCAACCTATTTTGAGCTAATGATCAGTTTTAATGGCATATCTCACCGAAGATTCTGACCAGTGGTTCCAATGATCGAGGAATCTTCATTTGATATAAATGAAGCGCTATTGAGCCACACGAGCTTTGATTTGGTGTAGTTTGCTAAGAAGACCAACCCACACCATGTAAGCAATCAGTCTTGATAGAACACCACCCTCCGATCATTGAATTGAATGATTCTTTGTTGATTGTGCAAATAAGGAAATAAGAATCACTAGTTTGGTCCCCTATTTCAGTTTCACTTAAAATTGAGAGTGGGGATTTTGGGGAGCTCCAAAAATGCAAGGAGAGGCTCTAGGATCTCGTTCCTTGGCTCCTATGGTTGAATCAAGTGTGAGTGTCAGAGTTTGAGTGAGAATGAGGGGGGTATACCCCCTCCTTCTTCGGCTTGGATGGTGGTGATGGTTTCGGCTTGTTGGATCAGTGGCTGAGATGGGGAGCTCGATTTGAGTAGGGAACCACTCAACTTGGCCTCATTCGAGTGGAGGAAGGGTAGGAGGTGGATGCCATGGCAGTAGTGGGATTCCTTGGTGGTTTGAAATGCTCTAATAGGAACAGGGAGGTTATTTCACCTCCCCATGAGTCATGGCTGACCCAACCACCTTTGGTTCAAGTCAGCCATAATCCTTAGTGCCTAAGTGGACCTATGAATGGGTGTCAAGTGGCCAAGGAGATGAAATGACCAAATAAGCATGTGTCTTATCTCATGGGATGCTCTATACCCAAGGTTATAGTAGTCATTTGGCTATGGGTTTGATATGGGTAGATTTGGGATGAGTCAAAAGTGGGTTAGCCCAAATTTCAAGTTGTTTGGAGTTTATTTGGTTCGATTTGGCTTGATTTGGCTTATTTAGGTCAAACTGGGTTAGGTTGGGTCAAGTTAACCAATTGGTCAAATTGAGTCAAACTAAGGATTGGGTCAAGTTCACATGACCAACTGGAGTGCATTGTTGTCATTGGTTTGATTCAATTTGATTTTGATTTGATTATGGCTCATTTTGGTTCATATAGGTCGAATGGGTCAAGTTGATCAATTTGACCAATTTGACCAAATTGGGTTGGGTTAGGTATTGAGTCAAGTTCAATTGGCTAATTGAAAATGATTGTCAGCTTTGGTTTGATTTAATTTAGAATTAATTTGGATTTTAGCTAATTTGACTTAGTTTGGCTCAATTGAGGGTTTGGTCAAGTTCAATCATTGATTATGAATTAGTTTGAATTAAAGATTTCAGTCAATTTGGCATATGGTGTGTTTTGGCTAGTTTAGGTTTCATTTCGGCTAAAGGTTGACTTGGTCAATGGGCTAGGTTGACTTGGTCAACAGGCTAGGTTGACTTACTTTGACCCAATTTAAGACAATTGGTTAACCTAGGATGATTGTTGATCATGATATGAGGTTTGGATGGGCTCAATTCAATCCAATTTGGGTTGGATTAGAACTTGGCTCAAGAAGGTCTTTTAGGTTACTTTGGGTCAAGTGGACCTAAATGGGTTAATTGGCTTGATCATGATTTGATTCAAGTTTAGTTATATTGATAAATGGATTTGAGATGGAAATATAAATCCAATTGCAAATGATTTGGATCCATGTGGGTCTTGGTTCATATGAAAATTTTAAGTCAAAAGGGCTAACTTTGGTTTGATTTAGGTTAGCTTGGATTTGATTTGATAATTATAGTTTATATTTATATTTGGATCAATGATTGAAGGAATGATTGTATCATGAAGAAATTCATGGGTTTTGATCTGATTTCGATAGGATTTGACCAAGTTTAAGGAATTGGTTCAAAGGGTATAGATTGGATTTTGGTTTACTTTTGGATTTGGTTTTGGCTATTCGAATTTATATTTCATTTATATTTTGAATATAAATGAAGATATAAATGATTCATGAGAAAATCACTTAGTTTGGACTAATTTGGAAGCAAATTTGACCAAGCTCATGGATGTAGGTCAAAAGGGCTTAGAAGGAAATTTGGTTGAGTTTGTATTTGATCATGGGATTGAATCATTTGAAGTTGGATTGAATTGAAATATGATAGTTTGATAGAAAGATTGAATTGATATTTGAGAAAGTTGAATGAATTGGGATTGATTTGGATTTGTTTAAGGCTAATTCCATAAGATGAAATCAAAGGGCTTAAAAAAAGGTTTGATCAAGGGCTTCAATCATTTTGCCTAGAATTTGGACTTGGATTTGGAATTTGAATTTGAATTTGAGGTTTGGTTTGAGAAGGAAAGAATGGATTGGGTTTAGGCTATAAGATAAGCAAGTTTTCTTAAGTCCTTAAGGCCTAACCTATTCTTATGGCTAACCCTTCTAAGTCTCTAGGCTTAGGTTAAGTTTTCACCTAATCACTAGAAGTGTCTTAAGATTAAAGACTCTTAGTGTCTACAAGAGTCCTAGATCTATGATGAGGAAGTTGAGAACTCACTCCAAAAGTGAGGTCAATATCATCCCTGATAAATAATGATGGATAGATGGATGATTGTTTGCTTTAAGTTATATTGAATGATGAATTTCATTCAATTTAAACATATTCTCTCCGGATGAATTTTATAATTGGCATGACCATCATCGGAGAAAGATTAGGTTTTGATAACCTGGACCCAATTATAGGACCCAATCGGGGATTATCCCACACAATATCCTCAAACACTATAGCTAGATTTGTATGTATATGTCAAGGCACATGCCTGCAATGTCCTCAAGCAATAGGTTTAGGCACTTTTAGTTATGTCAGGGCCCATGCTGGCTATTTAAACTTATCTCAAGCATAGCGCCTTGGCACTGTAAATGTGGCACTTCGGCACTATAGCTCTAGCATTGTGGTGTTGCATGGTTAGTCCCATGGCACTTATGTCATTTACCCTACTGATCACTTTAATGGTGCCTTGGCACTGATAATATAGCATCACAACAATAGTCAAAAGTTGATTTATGATAACTGATAGATGTTTAGGCTATTTAATGACATGGAAAAACTTTTTGGCTGGCGCCGTAGTGCTACGTCGGAGCTACATCAGAGCGCCCCGATGCTGAATCAATATGATGCATAATTTTGTGTTTAAAATTTTATGGCAATTAATATTCTCTTTTTGACCAATATAGTAACCACCTTGACCATCTGACCACCGTTATGGCACTGCATGTGAGCCCCATAGCTTTGGGCCACTATTTTAGAAAATGATAGGTTAGTGCCTCGGCACTGCCTTTGCGGTGCTGCAATGCTAGGTCCAGCTTATAAATAGGCCCCTTGGACAGCCAAAATTTTTACTGTGCATTCTCTTTAGAGCCTTTCTTTAGAGTTCTTTCTCTCTCTCTCTCTCTCTCTCTCTCTCTCTCTCCTAATTTATACTTTCTTATACACCACGCTAGTAAAATATGTCGACAAAGGTAATAAGAGGGCGGCCATCAGTGACACTAACAAGTTTGTTAGTCTGGAGGACAAGGAGAGGTACCACCATGCACTCACAAGCATCTGATCCTATAGAGGAGCTTCAACAATCTAGGCTGGCATGTGGACAGCGTCATTATCGAGCGAGGCTCGGTGAAATTGGCCTACGATAACAAATATGGTGTCGTCCTCATGGTGCAGGAGTTAAAGGAGTATTAAATAATCAAATTATAATGATCAGTACTACCATTAATGCATATTACAGTCTACCGAATATAGATTACAATTAGAATCTTTTTTATTATAATGATCACCTTGACTTCAATGAAATCCTTAATTTTCTCACTATTTGAAACTCCAATACCCAATAAAAAAGGCGGGAGGAGCAAATTATCAATTTTTCTGCCACCGGTCTCACTACTAAGGCTAAAGCTTGGCATTGCTTTATTTTTGCCAAACTATTGCCACTGGGAATATCACTAAGATAACTAGGGATAGGGCCATTTTAAATTTTGCAATTAGAAAAGGTTTTACTATAGATATTGGGAAGATTATTTATAATTATATCTATAATATGCTTGAGGATAGTACTACAACAGGCTTTAGTTATCCTTCTCTTGTTTATGCTTTGTGTGTTGAGGCAAGCCTGATAGGGGATCTTGATGAGAAATTCTTTATACAAAAGGTTCCTCTGACCAAAAAGATTATTTAGAGGTTTGATTCTAGGACTAGGTGGGGGAAAGCTCATGCGCTCCTTAGTTTAGAGCCAAATCCTCTGAAACCCTAAATGAACAACTCTATAAAATTGGAGGACAAGTCTCATACCTAAGGAAATATGTTAATGAGACTAGTTGAAACCAGCAAAAATTAGAAGAAAATTTGACCATCATATCGATTAGCATCAGCAACACTTTGCATACATAGTCGAGTTTAATACCTCGCTTGTGCACATGTTTAAAAACTATGGTTTCTATGCAGGTCCTTCTGAGGCTTCTTTTTCTACAGTGCCTTACGACTAGCCTTATGTAAGTGCCCCATCAGAGTCAGAGGAGAAAGAAGAGGGGGAGGAGGAGGATGACTATGACTACTAGTTTATCCCCTTTCTTTTATTTCTTTTGTTTTTTTGTTTTTGTTTTTTTAAATAATTTATATAATCCCCCTTTCTTTTTATATCAATAAATACATAAAGTTTCTTTTATGTATTATTTTTCTCTATGTATATGTGTGATTTCTTATCATTTGAGAAGCTCCACGATTAAAATAATAGAATTTATTCACCTAGAAATGACATCAGAGAGGGAGCACTACAATGCTATAGTTATAGTGGCACGACGCTCTCATGCAAAAGGGGTTGGCCTTAGAACCCGAGAGTGTGATGCCTCAGTGCATGATATCCAGCATCGCGGTGCCCTCTATGGAATCATTTTTGCTTATTTACCTAAAAGGGCGGCACCTCGTCGCTAGATGTTGAGCATCGTGGTGCCAAGAGTCCATTTTTTATTTTTACTGAGAGAGCAGTGCCTCAGCATTATAGTTCTAGTGCCTCGACACTGTTATCTTGCAGGAATTTTTCTTATAACCCAAGCGGGCAATGCCTCGGCGATATAGTTCCAAAGCCTTGGCATTGTTATCTACAGGACCTTTGCTTATAACCTGAGAGGGTAGTGCCTGGCACTCATTATACCGCTCTGCGGCGCTCGGTAGAGGTTCACTTCAGTTATTCTACCTGAGAGGGCAGTGCCTCGGCGTTCATTGTTCAGTGTCGCGATGCTAACCTAAGCTAAACTCAAGTGCATATTTTCTAAGTTGGATGTCCCATATTTTATATAAGTGTTAAAATATCACAACGCCGAGGCACTGATGATATTATGTACATGGGCTGAACCTAAGATTATAGCGCTATGGTGTTGTTTACTTAATGTCTAAAATTGAAAATTTTGATGGCATAATGCCTTAGCAATGCTAGATTTTTTTTTATATGTTTAGTGTAAGACATTCTTCTCCCTTAATCCAAATCTAAGATCAATGGAGGGAGGGTTTTATTTCATGCCAGAACTAAGTTCGACGACGGAACATGTTGTAAGTCATGGTGCTTTGGTGTTAACGGAATGGCGCTAAAGACTCTACATCAAGTGCAAGAAACCCGACAGTATGGCACCGTGGCACTACATGTCAAAGCCATACTACTATATTTTTCGAGAACGTGGTATCCCAATGCTAGGTTTTTGGCATCGTGACATGCGAGTTGGGAATGCACAGTTTAGAGAGAAATTCATATGGAATCTAGTAGTTTTTATAAAAAGTTAGAGAGGGTGATGTTTTAGCAATGCTAACTTCTCGTATTTTGGTGTCATTTCCTTTATTCTAGATCTAAGATCAATGGGGGAGGTTTTTTTCTTCTCGTGACAGAATTAAGTTCAATGGAGGAGATTCTTTGAAAACTTATGCAAAGAGAGAAAAGCCAAGCAAAACAATACAAGAAGCATTATTATAATGAATCTTTTACCTTTAGTACGTGAGAGATGGCTTTCACAAGAGCGAGAGTTGACCTTGTAGTGAACACAGCTGCACGAAAGCAGAAACTTCCAAAAAAAATGAGAGAGAATTAGTCAAAGTGGAGAGGGGAATTGGGAAAAAAGGGGGGAGCAATCTTTCCCCCGTTTATAAAGTTTTTTTCACTAGTAGAGCAGTTTTTTCCACCCCGTAACTATTCCCCCTGTTTCCCTAGGTGGTTAGCAGTCATGGGGAGGAAACGATAGTTCTTTCTTGCTTCTTTAAACTATAGATCATAGTCACTGTGCCTAGACACTATCATGGTAGTGCCACAGTGCCAAGCGTTTAGCTTGCCAATTGAACTAACACTTATCCTTCTGGAATGAATATTTTAGCATTGCGGCGTTGTCACAAAACAATTTATTATTTATATTTTTTTAAGCAAACAAAAATCAAAGTAAACAAAATAATCAAATCAAGTTAAGATAATAGATAGGCTGGTGCATCTAGGTTTCATGATACACCAAAAAAAGAAAATGATGTTCAAGCTCTGCCCTTATATAATCCAGATAATAATAAAAGTTATAATAAAAGAAAGTCGATGGGGGGGGGGGGGGGGGGGGGGGTTTATCTCTCTAATTGTCGAGTACTCTAAGCTTCACAAGGCCTCCCAGGTCAAATCATTCTAGCCACTATGCATCTTAAGCCCTATTACTTTAATCATAATCTTATTATAAATTATATTTTTAAATACCAAATAAAATTTTAACTGCACCTGCAAAACAGAGGTTAGGTTTAACACACTTACACATCAAGTAGTTATAATTCACATAATAAGACTTAGTACTAATGAATGTCAAGCCCACATGTCCTAACAAGTTATGCTTAGAGGGGCAAGCAGCACCTGCAAGCAAAGGCATTTAATTTTTTTTATTATAGTGGCTTTCCTTTTTTATTAAGCATAACCCACTGTAGAAAATATAATTAGTCTAATAAATATGTTCTTTCATTTATTCTATGCACAAACAATCCTAACATCTAGTCTAAAATATTACACCACAAAATAATAAAATTAATGCATCATAATCATACATCAGCCTAACATAAATCTAGGAGTAATGACTTAGTATTCTAATATGTATGCAGAGACTACTATGGTGAGGCAAAGCCATAATGTTTAAATTATGATTTTAAAATAGAGTTTAATTTATTACTATTGGATGGTTTTAATTCAAGTGGTTGATAATTTAGGGATAGTTTTTAATCATATTTTAAAATTATCATTTGAGTTGAATTAATATTATGAAGAGCATGAGGCTTGTTGTTTTTTACTTAAAATTAAAGCCATTTCACCTTATGCTCTAACCTAATGAAGCTAAGGACTTAAGCCAACTCTTATCTTAATTATATATGATCCTCTTTGAGAGTAATAAAATATTATGAAATAGATTTATGTCATATGAAACAACCTACCTTATTTGATTATTTAATGCAGATAGATGGCATGCATGCTTATGACTAATGTGAAAATAGATATTTCATTCTTTAAGTGACTTAAATTTAAATTTAATGACCATCAAATTTTATTGTATGCATGATATTCATAAACTTAATGCCTTGCAACATATAAGTACATGGCATTGTTAAACCAGTGGGTCAAGGTAACAAGATCTTCTTTAGACCAGTATCCTTACGCCCTCCGGTGTCCAGCCTATATACATTGCGAATTCATTAAACATATGGTTCTACATGTATGAGTAATGCATGCTAACATAAATGGGATTTCGATATGCAAAGAATCACTTAGACATTCAAATCATATTGCCTGCATGTGTATGTTCAATTTTGAAATTAAAGAGCGAATTTTGAAAGTATTTAATTCCAAGTCTCTATCATGAAATGACAAATTTTATTTGAGCTTACACAAAGGGTACTCACACATCATAAAGTTCATTTCATATGTTAATCATACTCAAGATTAGTATACATATTCAAGGCTTAATTTAAGCTTATGACATAAAAAAATTGAGTTAAGGAACTTTAGATAAATGTTCCATAAAAAAATTGAGCTTAATGAATTAAAATTTTCTATAATTATTAGATTATATATGATACAAAAATATTTACATTAAAATATATTTTATAAAATTATGAAACTTTATAGGTTGGGGGTGGGGGGGATTTCTACTTGATCACTAGGTGTGTCTTTGTGTTTATGTGAAGGGAAACCTTAGTGCCTAGTTTTAAGGGGTGAGAGGTCTCAACCTCATTAAAAGTGAAGTCAACAATGGGCTATCCCATCCTAATAAATCTAAGTTGAATCAAGTCTTTATAAGCCTCTTCTTAATTTAGTCATTATAAATCGATAGGGTAAAATGATACCTTTTGGGTTCATCTTAGGTGGATCAAGTCTTCATATTTTGGGTTCATATATATATAAAATAACACATGGGGTATTCATGTCTTCATATTCATGGTTCTTCTTAGTGTGGTATTAGCATACCACTTTCGGCATCATAAGTGCTCTTGAGATCGATTAGCCTCTTCTCATCCTAAACTTCATTGCTCTAATTCTAATTATAAATTCTAAATTATAATTTAAAAATAAAATAAATAAAATCTTAAGTCCTGCAAAATAAGAATTGGTGAAAATAGCCAACAAATAACCATGTAGTTATATTTCAAGCATTTAAGCTTATCACTAGTGGTTATCAAACCCACCTATCATAATGGGTTATACCTACTAGGATAAGCAAATAGCACCTGCAAATAAATAATGTTAAATCTCACTTTATTATAGTGACATCCTTTTATTAAGTATATCTTCATACATAAAATAATATTAGTCTAATAAATAATGCCCTAACATCTAGTCTATGAGCAACATCAAGTCTAAAATATTACATAATAAAATAAAATAAAATTAGTACATCATAATCAAATAATTCCTTAACCAAAGTCTAGAATCCGTTGCCTAACAATTTAATGTGTGAGTAAGGTTTGTGTGGTAACTCACTTAGGTTTCAATGTTTAAGTCATAGTTTGAAAATAAAATTTAATTTATTACCATTGAGTTGTTCTAATTCAAATGATAAATAATTAAAGATAGATTTTAATTTATTATTTAGTTTAAGTTTGAGTTGAGCTTGATATTTTAAAGAGTGTGAGAATTGGTGAGCTTCACTGAGGTAAGCCCTCTCTCCCAATAGAGTGAATGCCCACCAAAGGATAAGGAGTTCACTCTAAGGGTCTAAATTAAATGTGTTTTAACTAATCTATTAATGAAATTTTATTTTAATTATCACCAAGCATAAAAATATTTATTTATATTTAAGTTTAAATAATCTCAAAAATTCATGGAATGTGTCCAATAGTTAAGAAGACATCTTAGAGAATACATCATAATATTTTAATTAAGTTTTGAATTGTGAATAATTTAATATTATTTACTAGTTAGATATAAAAATTTAAACTAATGTCAATGTCCTAAATTTATGAAAATTTATTCTATTAAGTTAAGGAACTTTAGACAAATGTTCCATAAAAAATTGAGCTTAATGAATTAAAATTTTCTATAATTATTAGATTATATATGATACAAAAATATTTACATTAAAATATATTTTATAAAATTATGAAACTTTATAGGTTGGGGTTGGGGGGGATTTCTACTTGATCACTAGGTGTGTCTTTGTGTTTATGTGAAGGGAAACCTGGTGCCTAGTTTTAAGGGGTGAGAGGTCTCAACCTCATTAAAAGTGAAGTCAACAATGGGCTATCCCATCCTAATAAATCTAAGTTGAATCAAGTCTTTATAAGCCTCTTCTTAATTAAGTCATTATAAATTGATAAGGTAAAATAATACCTTTTGGGTTCATCTTAGGTGGATCAAGTCTTCATATTTTGGGTTCATATATATATAAAACAACACATGGGGTATTCATGTCTTCATATTCATGGTTCTTCTTAGTGTGGTATTAGCATACCACTCGGCATCATAAGTGCTCTTGAGATCACACTGATTAGCCTCTTCTCATCCTAAACTTCATTGCTCTAATTCTAATTATAAATTCTAAATTATAATTTAAAAAATAAAATAAATAAAATCCTAAGTCCTGCAAAATAAGAATTGGTGAAAATAGCCAACAAATAACCATGTAGTTATATTTCAAGCATTTAAGCTTATCACTAGTGGTTATCAAACCCACCTATCTTAATGGGTTATACCTACTAGGATAAGCAAATAGCACCTGCAAATAAATAATGTTAAATCTCACTTTATTATAGTGACATCCTTTTATTAAGTATATCTTCATACATAAAATAATATTAGTCTAATAAATAATGCCCTAACATCTAGTCTATGAGCAACATCAAGTCTAAAATATTACACAATAAAATAAAATTAAATTAGTACATCATAATCAAATAATTCCTTAACCAAAGTCTAGAATCCGTTGCCGAACAATTTAATGTGTGAGTAAGGTTTGTGTGGTAACTCACTTAATGTTTAAGTCATAGTTTGAAAATAAAATTTAATTTATTACCATTGAGTTGTTCTAATTCAAATGATAAATAATTAAAGATAGATTTTAATTTATTATTTAGTTTAAGTTTGAGTTGAGCTTGATATTTTAAAGAGTGTGAGAATTAGTGAGCTTCACCTGAGGTAGAGCCCTCTCTAATAGAGTGAATGCCCACCAAAGGATAAGGAGTTCACTCTAAGGGTCTAAATTAAATGTGTTTTAACTAATCTAATTAATGAAATTTTATTTTAATTATCACGAAGCATAAAAATATTTATTTATATTTAAGTTTAAATAATCTCAAAAATTCATGGAATGTGTCCAATAGTTAAGAGAATACATCATAATATTTTAATTAAGTTTTGAATTGTGAATAATTTAATATTATTTACTACTTAGATATAAGAATTTCAAACTAATGTCAATGTACTTCCTAAATTTATGAAAATATTCTCTAGAGTTAAGGAACTTTAGATAAATGTTCCATAAAAAAATTGAGCTTAATGAATTAAAATTTTCTATAATTATTAGATTATATATGATACAAAAATATTTACATTAAAATATATTTCATAAAATTATGAAACTTTATAGGTTGGGGGTGGGGGGGATTTCTACTTGATCACTAGATGTGTCTTTGTGTTTATGTGAAGGGGTTTTAGTGTGAGGGGTCAACCTCATTAAAAGTGAAGTCAACAATGGGCTATCCCATCCTAATAAATCTAATCAAGTCTTTATAAGCCTCTTCTTAATTTAGTCATTATAAATCGATAGGGTAAAATGATACCTTTTGGGTTCATCTTAGGTGGATCAAGTCTTCATATTTTGGGTTCATATATATATAAAACAACACATGGGGTATTCATGTCTTCATATTCATGGTTCTTCTTAGTGTGGTATTAGCATACCACTCGGCATCATAAGTGCTCTTGAGATCACATTAGATTCATCTCTAAACTTCATTACTCTAATTCTAATTATAAATTCTAAATTATAATTTAAAAAATAAAATAAATAAAATCCTAAGTCTTGCAAAATAAGAATTGGTGAAAATAGCCAACAAATAACCATGTAGTTATATTTCAAGCATTTAAGCTTATCACTAGTGGTTATCAAACCCACCTATCTTAATCGGTTATACCTACTAGGATAAGCACCTGCAAATAAATAATGTTAAATCTCACTTTATTATAGTGACATCCTTTATTAAGTATATCTTCATACATAAAATAATATTAGTCTAATAAATAATGCCCTAACATCTAGTCTATGAGCAACATCAAGTCTAAAATATTACACAATAAAATAAAATTAAATTAGTACATCATAATCAAATAATTCCTTAACCAAAGTCTAGATTCTGTTGCCGAACAATTTAATGTGTGAGTAAGGTTTGTGTGGTAACTCACTTAGGCTTCAATGTTTAAGTCATAGTTTGAAAATAAAATTTAATTTATTACCATTGAGTTGTTCTAATTCAAATGATAAATAATTAAAGATAGATTTTAATTTATTATTTAGTTTAAATTTGAGTTGAGCTTGATATTTTAAAGAGTGTGAGAATTAGTGAGCTTCACCTGAGGTAGAGCCCTCTCTAATAGAGTGAATGCCCACCAAAGGATAAGGAGTTCACTCTAAGAGTCTAAATTAAATGTGTTTTAACTAATCTAATTAATGAAATTTTATTTTAATTATCACCAAGCATAAAAATATTTATTTATATTTAAGTTTAAATAATCTCAAAAATTCATGGAATGTGTCCAATAGTTAAGAAGACATCTTAGAGAATACATCATAATATTTTAATTAAGTTTTGAATTGTTAATAATTTAATATTATTTACTACTTAGATATAAAAATTTCAAACTAATGTCAATGTACTTCCTAAATTTATGAAAATATTCTCTAGAGTTAAGGAATTTTAGATAAATGTTCCATAAAAAAATTGAGCTTAATGAATTAAAATTTTCTATAATTATTAGATTATATATGATATAAAAATATTTACATTAAAATATATTTTATAAAATTATGAAACTTTATAGGTGTGTTAGAAATAAAGTCCCAATACTCTCATAAAAAATTTTTATATCATTTGAAATTTAATTTGAGTTTCTATGATTTATTTGATTTATTAAAAATACTTAAATTATACAAAAATATTTTAATAATTAAAATGGAATATTTTTAGTATTTTTATCTTTTATTAATGTAGGTTTACAATAAAAATTTAGTTATTTCCTTATGTTATTCTACCTATTATAAATTTTCTAAGTTAAATGGCAATTAATGTAATTTCTATACTAAAGTAAATGAATATTCATTTAAATTTTGTTTGACAAACTAAATCAACCCAAAATATCATCAAATATTTTTCTAATATCAAGGGGAACCTTAGGAACATCCCATAAAAAATTGGTGAAATTTTCAAATTATTTATTATTTAATATATTTTACTTAGTTATTTTTTAAGTAAAATATGAATAATATTAAAATAATTTGAAAATTAATTTAAAATATTTTCTTTGACTTAGAGAAGTACATGTTATACTTTGAATAATTTATGAGGCAATTTTTTCATTTATATAAATTTATAAACTTTAAAATATTAATTAAATGATTATTTTACATGTATAATTTAAATATATATTATATTAAGTCCAAATTTTATGAATATACTCATAAGAGTTTCCACTGATTTATGAAGATATTATACTCTAAATTTATATGTATAATTTATTAAGTCATTTGTACCAAATTTGAATTATTTATGAAATTTTGAAATTGTTGATGAATTAATTGATATGTATAAATATGCATAATTTAAGTGATTAAAGCATATAATGAAACTCAAATGAGTTTAGAATTGATCTCATAATTCTCTCTACAAACTAAGTAAATTAGACTCTTAAAGTTTAATTTTTATAATTTATAATATTTTAATTAATTGAGTTATCATACATATTAACCTTTATAAAATTTTAAGTTATTTAGGTGAGTATTTTTAAGAATAATTTTAAAAACAAAATTTTTAGTAAAATTATAATTTCTCTAGAAATTCCCAATAAAAATTGAAGATTTTAATTTTCTTAGATTGTACTCATTCTAGTCAATTCATAGAATACTTATTTGTATTTCTTTACATTTTTTTTATGATAAGTTATGATTTTTTTTAATTTTTGAGTTATTTAAATAAATTTTTAAACGCTATTTTCCTACTCATCCATATGACATTGACTTGGCACATGCTTTATACACGACATGCCAAGATTGGCTAGATTTATGGCTCACATGGAACCCGTGTAGATGGAATTGCATGTAGTTTTGATCTGGACTGTCTAATAAAAAATCAAACTATTCAGAATTCATCAATTTTTCCTATAAGATTAAATCAAATCCTATCGTTCAACAAAATCATAGCCATCCATTCTAACAAATGGAATGGATGCTACGTGATTCTTCTCTCTCCTCTAGTGAGTGATAGACACCATCTTTCATGTCTCGTTTGATCTGAGCTATCCACACATTCACTTCAAACACCATATGATCCTTATAAGTTTACAAAATGTTGAGAGATTTACCACACTCGAGCCTTGTCAAGTATAACTAATGATTTAAGAAGCTTTAATTGGTTAAGATGAAGCTTGGGTGAAAGTTTATTGTGTGCCTACCCATGGATCGCCTAGAACCCCAACTCCATCGCCGACCTCTATAGATTTTATCGATTTGAGCTTCCTGAGCTCAAAATTGATTGGGGATTCTTTGGGTGTGATGCTTAGAGTGTGGAGAACATTTTGTATGAAAGAATTTCTCCCCTTATTGTTTGGGAGCATGAGTTTGAGAATAGGGTGGTTAGCCTCAATGAAGGTTGATGGTGCTCAGGATGTGGGCAAGTTGGGAATCTATGAATGCTTAGAACAGATTGTGGCTTGGTTGTTTGTGAACATTTTGAGTGCTTAAACCCCCTCTAGTTCAAATTGTGGAGAGCTCTCTATGTAAACCAAAATTTTGGCTTGGTTCAACCATGGGGAGGTAATGGTTCAATCACCTGAGCTCAAACTAGTTCAAGATCGACCATAAAGGGCATGCCTTTTTGTTGGAGAAATCAAGAGTTGTGGATGAAGTGGACAGGTCATGCAGAGTGATTGTTGACCTCACTTTTGGAGTAATGATTCAATCTTCCCATCATAGGTCTAGGAATCTTCTAGACACTAAGAACTCCTTAGTCATAGGAGACTTCTAGTGGCTAAGTGAACACTTAACCTAAACCTAGAACTTTAGAAGGGTTTTCCATAAGATTAGGCTGAGCCTTAAGACTAAGGATACCTAGCCCTACCCTATGGCTTAACACATGACTTGCAATCATCTAAGTCCAAATAAAATCAAATTAAATCAAATTGAATCAAACCAAAAGCACAAAATCAACACATAAACATAAATGAATTTAAAAATAAATTCAAATAAAGTTCAAAGTGGCAAATAGGTCATCTGATTTATAATTGACTTATGTGGGGCCATTAAGTCAAAAGTCAACAAACCAAAAAAATTGTCCAAATTAAATCACTTTGAAGGATCAAAATCATAAAATGAATATGTTTAAACATAAAACTAAACAAATATAAATCAAATGAATCTCAAATGTGTTAATTGGATCATTTAACCCATTAAGCCTAATTTGGATTAAAAACATAACATCAAATCAAATAAAACCAATCACTCTAAATCATCATAGCCAATTAATCAAATATGATTAAAGCTTAAACACATCTTGGTTGAGTCAAATAAAATATTTAACTCAATTGAACCCGATCTAACCCATTTGAACTCAAAATGGGTTAAATCCAAATCCAAGCCAAATTAACCCAAATAATTGATCAAGAATATTCCAAATAATTCATAAAACATAATTAAAATATAATCTAAACATAAAATGATAAATTGAATCACATAAATCAACTTAACCCATTTTGGTCAAGAGGTCAAATCTTGGTCAAACTTGGGTCAAATTCAAAATTAATCCAAATTTAATATAACTAATCAATAAAAACCATCATAAATGATCAATTAAATATAATTGAAGCAAATCCAGAGCCAATGAGCCAAATCGGGTTGCTTGAACCCAACCCAACTCATTTGGGTCAACATGAGCTGACCCAATCTCAAATTGACTCCAAATTGGATAAAACACTTAAACCATCATGTAAAAAGTTAAAATCAAATTTCTATGGTTGGGTAAAACCTTGAGAGAGAGAGAGAGAGAGAGAGAGAGAGAGAGAGGTAAAACACACAATCTTGTAAAATCCCCTCATTCAATCCTCCCCACACCTCTTGCACTTAATGGAAATGACCTCACAGCAACAAGAGAAGACTTTGGAGCTAGAATCCAAAGTCCCCAATCACCCATCACCACCCAACTATCCTCCCCATCACCATTAACGGTGATTTTTGACCACGATTAAGCGAGGGAGGATAGAGGCATGAATAAGATTTGATTTTTGCATTAGAGAGCTCCTAGGAACTCTGGCAAGCAAGCACAATCTATTCCCCACTTCCTTTCGATGGAAAACCATTAAATTCGAGCAGATTCCGGTGAAGTGTGGTGGAGGTTCATGATTACGATGTTTTGAAGCAAGGTAATAGTCCAAATTCATTCCAAAGCTTCATCTCACATCCAGGAGCGTACTCGAATCATCTCTGGCACCGAAAATCATCCCCGATGAGGTAATTTTTAAATCCCATAGCCGGCCATAGGATCTCTTGTTTGTGATGATTCTTGCAAGATTTTAGAAATTTTCCTTAGATATACATTGCATTCTTCATTTTTATACAATCCTAATGCAAAAATAGAAGTTTTTTTTGAAAAGAATCGATGTGAAATCGAGCCCGAAATGGACTCCCTACATCCATTTTTGCATTTTTTTTTCATTTTCGGCCCGTCAATTTTGTCGGCTAGGAAGTAGGCGACTCATTTACCATCTGATCTCCTATTTAGGGAAACGGACGGCTGCGATTGAACCAGATCTCATGTGATTCAGCCTGTTTAGATCTCAAATTCGATCTGGATCATCCGATCTTTGATCGGACGGTCCGATCTAAATCGCCGCCTGAAGTTTTTCGTTTGTCGCGTCGGCGCCGCCAATCGCGATCGTAGCAACGTACGTACCACATGGAACGTCATCATCGCAGCGTTGCCCAGCATCGTCGCTGACTAGTTTAAATAGGAAAATTGATGATTTTTTGATTTTAAAAATTATTTAAATTACCTGAAACTTTAAATATTCATAAATAAAATAAAATACTTAACAAATAATTGCAAATAAGGACTCGTTGGATTCATCTTTTTGAGAAGAATCTAATGATACCAAAATCCCCAATTTCTATTGGGTATTTTAAACTCAATTTAGGTTTTAGTGAAAATCAAATTTTATCAATTAATCCAAAAATACACATCAGATTGATCTAAAATTATCAAGTTTTGAAACTAAAGTTAAAATACACCTATCATAAAAATTTCAACCAAAAAGAACTTATGTATTGGGAGACATTAAATTTTGAAGTTCAAATTATCTATTTTAATAAAATAAATTAAATAAAAATCTAGAAAATTACAAAAATCTTCAAAATAGCTTAAATCACTTTAGTTAACAATTTAAATTCTTGGGAAAATGATATGATCTTCTGAAGCTTACTAAACCTAAAATAAACATTTAAGATTAAACAAATTAAAGAATTAATCAAAATGAAACTTATAATAATTTAAACATTAAATCAAAATCAAAAATGAAATAACACTTAAGCAATCATTAATCAAACCTCAAATCAGAAAAATATCACATAATCTTTAAATGAAATTAAATTAAACATAAACTTAAACCTAATTAAATTAATGAAACTCAATTAAATGATTAAATTTTAAATTAAACTCATAATCACACAAATAATTAAACTTTAATATAAATCAAATTAATCTAATTAAACCTATATCAAACGTCAAATCTTAAACATATAAAATCACTTAATAAATTAAAGTAAATTGAACATTGATTAATCACTAAACTCTAAATCAAATTAATTATAAATCCAATTCATCATAGCTAATCACTTAATACTAATCAACTTAAATCAAATAAAGCTAAGGTAAACTTAATCAAATTAATATATAACTAAATCACATCTAATTCAATCCATTAGGAATAAGATAACTAATTAACCATTAAATGCATGAACCTAATAACTAAATTAAAGATAAATTCATGATTAAAATATTAAATGAAATTCAATAAACATAATAAATGAAAGAAATCAAATAAAACTCTAATTATAAATGATCAAGCTTAATTGAAATAAGAAAATAAATAATTAATTCACTTAAACTAATTAAACAACAACAACAACAACAACAACAACAATAACAACAACAACAACAACAACAACAACAGCAACAACAACAGCAACAACAACAACAACAATAATAATAATAATAATAATAATAATAATAATAATAATAATAATAATAATAATAATAATAATCCTTTAGTCAATCAAATTTAAGTAAAAAATGCTTAATTAAATCTATAAATCAAATCACTCACATGTGGGCAATTAAGTCATTAATTTTTAATTAAATAAATCTTTAATTAATATAATAATTTAAAATTGAATCACCCTTAATCAAATCTAACTAATTAAACATCTAATTAGTGCAAAACTTAATTAATAAATCCATCATTTTAATAAACCAAATTGATTTAAATAAATCATGTTAAAATTAATTCTTAAGTCAAGCTTAAACCAAACACTTAATTAATCTTAATTTGATCACACCTCTTAAATAAGCTAATTAATTAAATTTATCATATTAAATCTAGGCTTAATCAAACATAAATCTGAACTTAATTAAATGTCAATTAAATCCTAAATTAAACCTAAATCATTAAATCATTATTTACATCATTAATGTAAACAAACATGAATTCAAATTAAAAGTTAAATCAAGTCTTTAATTAATCTAATAATTAATCTAATCACACCTCTTAATTATACTAATTATATAACCACATTAAACCTAAGCAAACCCATAAACTAATAAAGTTAACTAATTCAAATTAAGATAGACTCTCATCAATTTAATACATAATCAAATTGAATCTAATTCAACCTACTTAAATAAGATAAACCAATTAACTATTAAAGGAATGAATCTAATAATTAAATCAAAACATAAACCAAACTCTAAGAAACATGATAAATGAATGCGACTAAAATGAAATTCTAGACATAAATAATCAAACTCAATTAAAATCAAAGCAAACTTTCAATTCAATTAATCCAATCATAAATAAATGAACCATAATCAAATTAAATAAATATATAAGTAAATATAAACTCTAAAGTCATCAAACCATATCCAATTTCCAATCAATATCAAAAATAAGCTAAACCCTTAATCAAAATTCAATTAAAAGATTCTATTGAAGTTTAATCAAACCATAAATTAATTGGAATGAAATTACTAATCTAAATAAAACTTAAATAAAATAATAAAAATCAATGAATTTAAATAACATTGAAATGACATCAATTATATGAAATTAAAACCTTAAATTAAAATCCAATTGGAAAAGAAATCAGTTATTAAATTAAAGGATATTGAATTATCAAAATTTAATTAAATCAAAATATCTAATCCAACATTAATCAACCAAAATATATGAAGATGAAGCAAACTCAAATTTTAAAATAAACCAAATCAAGCAAACATTAATATAATCAAATCAATCATATAAATTCAAATGGGCTAATTAAGATACTTAAGGGCCTTAGCTAGACTCTTTAGTAATTAGGATGTAGAATGGGGCGAGTCTCGTCCACAAATAGAATTCAATCTTTTCTTTATTCTTGAAAACCTAAACATCACTTTAAACAAATAAAAGCAAAATAAAAATGGAAAATAAATCACTAAATCATTTGAATTGAATCACCCAAAGGTAAAATTTAAACAAATTCAAACACCAAATTGAAACTTAAACTAAAGAAGCTTAGTAAAGTCTTGCCACACAATCCTTCTTTTCACACACTAGAATACTAGGTCACCAACCCTAGAATTAGATTAGGTCGATATATTGATTATATGATTGATGTTATGTATTTTAGAATGGATGTTAGAGTGTATGCTTCGTAGACTTGATGTTACACCATTGATAGTCAAACATTATTTTCTGTAGAGAGTTGTGCTTAAAGGGTGATTATATATATATATATATATATATATATATATATATATATATATGCTTTGCTTGAATGTTTGTTTATGCCCCTAAGCGTAATGCGAGTTAGGACAGGTGGGCTTGGTTACCCATGTGCAGGGTGCTAAGTCCAAATTATAAATGTAACTGCTTGGGATGTATGTATGTTTAGCTAACCTCTATTTTGCAGGTATAGTTAGATTTACATGTTTCTATAAATTGTAATTTTATAATAGGAATTAGGATTAGTAATGTGGGGGATTAGGATGAGCAATGACCAGAAGGCTTAGTCCCTAGGGTGCCCTATGATGCCTTTGGAGAGAATCAAATCAAAAGGAAGAAAAAGAGGACATGAAGAAATCAAGAAAAGAAGATAGCTTATATTCTTTTATAATGGGTTGTATAAGGGTAGAGCTTGGCTACCCCAGGGTGGGCGGAAAGCACCAACATTTTATTCTTTTAGACAATTTATGCATGTTTGATTGATGTTGTGTTTAGATTATGATTTAGAACAGCATGCTTTTCATAGTTTCTTAATGTTTGATTTTTTGAATGTGTGACCTGGATGCGACAAGCTCTTAGAATAAAATAAACTTCTAATCAATTAATCACTCATAACTAAAATTCTTAACAACTCATAGCCTCATCATAAAGCCTAAGTTTTAAACAAGATAATTAAAAGATTTAGCAACCCCTTCGCTGAATATTGTATGTCTCATATCATGCATGCATATTCCTTCTTCCTTGAATATGGGGGATCTCCATCCTTGCACAATAGGGGAATGCTTGACCTGTGAGGCATCCTTTGTGGTGGAGAACATCCTCTTCTCGCTGATTTAGCCAATAAATATATTTCATCATGCATTTAGGCATAAGAAATCTCAAGCCCTTTGTCAAAATGATGTGACAAAAATAAAATAAAATCTGAAAAGATTTTTGCATTAGACTAAGTCAATGCTTATATCACTCATGCTCTAGTCTCTCAGAGAGTGGGTTTAAGGACTTTATTTCCTTTCTAAATAAACAACAGTCCAACTATCTTGCAAATTCATAAGACTAGACCACATGATTTTAAAGCGTAGGATGAGTTAGCTAACTATCACTCTAGGTGGTTGTAAGTCCAGCGGTCAGGTGGTTTATCCTCTCTTGTGTAGTTAAACCATATGCCTAATTTTACTTAGATTTAGGTCATGCTTAGGAATCATGCTAAAGCTCTCTAGATTTATGATCTGAGATAGTTGTTTCCTTCAGGCTACAAGCATAAATCCTCACCTCTAAAGCATTTCTAGAATCTTGTATTATTGGATTACAAGCCTTAGCAATCCAATAAAATTTTAACTCTAACAAAACAAATCTCTTCTCAATTTCAAACATATACAGCCCAACTATAGAAGAGATTAGAGTGCTCACTAGGCTTTCTAATATCATGAGCATTTTTTATTTATTCCTACTGGCTTTGATAATAAGTCTTTTTCTTGAGTTATTCCATTTGATTTTCCAAACATAACTAATTTCTTGATAGTCTAGCCTTGAAATCTTTGGAGACCCTAATTGCCTACTTCAATCGAGAGCATTCTAAAGGGATTCTCATTCCTTATGATGTAATTAACTATGGAGGCTAGCCTCCATAGGGAACTTAATGAACCCATCTTAATATAAACCCTACTTTACTTTTCCATGTAAAGTAGGGGAAATATCTCTTGTACATTCGAAGACCCATCATGCCTTAGGAGTCCTTATTAGGTGATTAGGTCCATTAAAGGGTGATGTCTCTATCTTACGAGATAGTATATCATACATCAATGTCATACATGATTGCTTCAATAAGTGCCCCATATGATCTATGTGGTGTCCCCTGCCCTACATCCAAAAATAAACACCACAATGACTAAGGGTTGTGTTATGTGATTTGGACTTCACTTAGGTCAATGACTAATTCGGGGTGGCTTTGGAAATGCTTAAGAAGGTGGGATATGCTCAAAGAGTGATTAAGAAAATGTTAGGCAAAGGGATGAGGTGGATTTGCTAATTTTGAGATTTGATCCCTATTTGGAGACTTAGTTCACTTGAGTTTGACCCAAATCAGGTTCACCTTAGGTCAAACCCACTTGGGTAGACCCTTGGAGACCTAAAGAAGGGTCTTGCTAAGTTTAGTTGGGTTTGGCTTAAATATGACATATATAGATTAATATTGGTCAACTTAGGTCCATTAGTCCAATTGACCAAATTTTACCTAATGAGAAATTAATTATATTCATTTATCAATTTGAAATAAGTTGGGATAATTAGTCTGGTCCAATTTAAGCTTATTTTAAATTTGGCTCAACGTGATTCAATTGGTAAATTTGAGTCAAGTAACTTAATTGGCCAAATTGAACCCTAATTAAGCATAGGTTGTATTGTACTTATTTGTGTATTGATTTTAAGGCCTCAAATTGACTCAATTTTGTTTAATTTAATTTTTAATTCTATAGGATTTAATTGAGTCAACTTGAGTTAGGTGGCCCATTTATCAAATTGAGTCCCATTTGGGCTTCAAATGTGTTTTATTAATATTTCTAAATCTTTAAGAATGGCCAATTTTAATTAGTTTAAGTTTAATTTTGATTTGGCTCATTAAGGCCCAATTTGATTAGGATGGGCTAAGTGAGCCAATTAATTAAAAGAGGCATTAATTAGGCCTCAATTGGGTGTAATTGGTGATTTGAGAATCTCAAGGTTAATTACTTTGAGCAAATTATGATTAGAATTAAATTTGAATCAAAGTGGCCTAAATGGACTAAATGGTCTAAATTGGATTAAGTGACTCAATTAGCTTTATGCTAAGCTTACAATTGAATTAGGTTCAGTGCTACAGTTCATTTGATTCAATTTAGTTTTGCTTTTGGAGTGCCTAGGTTTGGTGGAATCATAGAAAGCTTGGTGGGGAGCCAAATGTAACCAACCCTAGAGTTCAACCCTAATCCATTTGGCCTTAAATTTGATATCCCCTTAGCCACTAAGGGTCTATTTGGGAAGTCAGAAACTCTTGTAAGTTGTAAGCATTCTTGAATCTATGATTTTGTTTGGAAAACTCGATTGAATGTTGTCTTTGTATTTTGTAATGACTAAAATGTCCCTGTGGCCATATAAGCTGAATAATTTTAAACAGAATAAATAATATTAAACATAATGAAAAAATAGGATAACTAATACTCATATACAGTCAATCAACTATATTATAGTAAGAGATTATACATTACTTAATAAGTAACACTAATATTAAAAATAAAAGTACAACAACAAGTGCGATCAGAATATGAAGCCTACTATCTTGTTGATCAAATTTCTTCAATTTTTTTCCTACAGTGCTACCCTCCAAGCATGATCACTGTTTGAAGTGTCACCCTCATATTCGTCAACCCATCTGAAATAATTGCAATCATCTCCAGTTCGATTTCTTGAAAACTTAAAAAATCTTCTACCATAATTTCATTTACAAGAAAGAAGAAGGATGAATTGCATTTAACTATTGAAGCATGAACAAACAGCCATAATAAGCAGAAAAATCTACCAAAGTAAATGAAAAAAGTAACAAGAGCTACAAAAGGCTCCGGCTCAGTCAAAGAAAACCTTTCATAATGGGCAACTATATAGATGAGCATCCAAACTTCCAAAGAAGGGTTACAATCACCTATGAAGCTATCAACCAAGAAAAAGTAAGGGGGAACTTCCCAGCCATCACAACCCATTTACCTGTTTTATATCCCTCATCCATATCTCAATCCAACTCAAATAACATTTACCATCACATATAAGACTAATTCCCATAACAAACGTCACAGTTGATAATCATCATTAGAGTCATACTAAAATTAATATTGTCGCCCATTATAGACATCAAATGTGATATCAAATGTGGCCTAGGCTTATGATATCAAATGTGGTCTGGGCTTCAAGACAATTAGGAGGATATCAAATGTAACACCATCAAACTATGGATTAAACCTACAGAGAACAACTCACTTTGGTTTGATTTCATGCTGAAGAAATACTGCATTAAGTCACATCTAATGACTGTAAAAAGGAATCTACACATCTTCATTTTTTAGAAAAATGCATATTGCATTTGCTGATTAGGCCCATTGGAAGAATAATGCAATGACCACTCAACTGCTCTTGTATACATAATATAGTACATTTGATGTGCGATACATAAAATAATAAATAATATCATGTAGACAAATATAGCTCAAATACAAGAAAGTTAGGAATATCCAACTATATATCTCATAATTTCTCTCAAGACATGCTTATTCAAAAAAAACTATCATTTACGTATAAGTAATGAATACTAATATTCTTATAGGCCTAATGCTATGAGATATGAGGTTGAGAACAAGCAAATGAGGAACTTAAAGCTGCTTGCAGAGAACACAAATACCAAATACCAAAGAATCAACTCTGAACTCCCTAATTGGAACCTTATATTATAGTAGAAATCTCCCCATGATACCATTAAAATCAACTCCACACTCCCAACCCAATACCAAAAAATAGCTTCCCACATAGAGAACACAAATACCAAAGAAGGACATAGAATTATGAATCAGCCACCAAAGCCTCCAGCTAACCAAAATGGAAAAGACATAGAAAACAAATCTCCAATCAGAATGATCCAACGGCAAAAGCACAACCACCTCCACTACGAAATAAATCAGTTGCGGCCACCAGCCAACAACCAAGCCAAATGGGATACAACAGAGCCACATCGAGAGAAACCCAATTGGAACCAAAAATATTATAAAATCAACACTTTGACTGAAAAAAGGGATTATGTAAAAATATATAACAAAAAAATCAACACTCATAGAGCACCAAATGCTCAAAGTAGAAATAGAAATAGAAAAATGGAAGCCGGCAGCAGACGATAAAAGAGAGGTGGGAAATGGAAGCCGGAAGTAAACGATCTGGACTCTCAGATTCGTCGATGCCCTAGTAAAGAGAAGGAGGAGATCGAATTAACAAGCTAAGATCTATAGAGCATGGGAGAACAAAAAGACCCACGGGCATGGGAGAACAGTTATTGTCATGGGCGACGGGTAGTTTAGATAAACTTATTTCACCCGCCGCGGGCCGCTCCTTCGATCGGCATTGGAGCTTCACGGCAGCTTCCCCAAATATCACGGAAACAAATGGATGAGCAGCATGGTTGGTACCACGCCGCGGACGAAATGGTGCCCCAAACTGGTGGTAAGAGTGATCTAAGATTATATGTAAAAAAAAGCTTATACTAGTGATCGCTCAAGAAAAATGCCTTTGCAAGCCTTCGCGCCACCACGCCATCTTTGTAGGATATTCGGGGAGTTTGTTCTTCATGAGGCAAATTGATATATATTCGACACGATTTCACTTAATATTATGTTAGAATTTTTTTAGATCTGGGTTCTACTTTCAATGAACTCAAGTATTCATAGTTAATTACCCCTCTTACTATAGTAAGAAAGCACTCTTGATTAAGGTTGGAAATATACATATCTAACTGGTCTGAATCGATGTCTAGAGGAGTGATGTGAATGACTGTCTAAAGAAAATAAGAGGGTAATCCCAATCAAGATTCCATGGTACCATCATCCTGGGAGTGTTGTTGTTCTAATCTACCAACAATAGAGAGCTATTAGTCGTAATGTCCATGAAGTATAATTAGTATCGATGGGTTGCCTCGTTTGAGATATCCCGAGTAGACAAGAGGTCTTGCATAGGTTTTTAGTGAATTAATGGTAAACTTAATTTATAAATTTATCAAATAATTCAATGAAATCTTCTTTATAGACATATGTAGAGCTTACATCCATTGGAATGCTTTTAGGGTGTTCGCGTGATGAACACATGGGTTAGACTTACATCCCTTGGAAAGCCATTATAGTGTTCACATGGTGAACATATAGATTAGACTTATATCCCTTAGAAGGCCAGAATGGTGTAGAGGTTCACATGGAAAAATATATGGATTAGCCTTACATCCCTTGGAAGGTCAGTATATTTTAGAAATTTGCACGGCAAAATATATGGATTGGACTTACATCCCTTGGAAGGCCATTATAGTTTAGAAATTCACATGGAAAAATATATGGATTGAACTTATCTCCCTTAAAAGACCAGTATAATGTAGAGGTTCATGTGGCAAATATATAGATTAAGCTTACATCTCTTAGAAGGTCAGTATGGTTTAGAGGTTTGTGTGGCGAACAAATACATTAGGCTTGCATCTTTTGGAAGGCCAGTATGATTTAGAGATTTGCATGATGAACATATAGAATGGGCTTACATCCCTTAGAAGGATAATATGATTTAGAGGTTCATGTGGTGAACAGAAAGGTATTTGGTTTGATTTTTCACTTATATATATATATATATATATATATATATATATATATATATATATATATATATATATATATATATATATATATATATATATATATATATATATATATATATATATATATATATATATATATATATATATATATATATATATATATATATATATATATATATATAAATATTATAACGCTATAAACAAAGCAACATAGGGAGTTCAACACCATAGCGCCCCAATGCCGTCAAGTAAAAACTTAAGTCTCAAAACCAAAGAGGGTGACGTCTCGACACTGTAATCCTAGTGTTGTTGAAGTGACACCACGATACGAGTTAGAAATCTATTTAAAGGCTGATAGGCTGGCTGGCACATTTAATAGAAAAGAATATAACTTTTGACTAGCACTGCATCACTCCATCAATGTCTGAGATGCTTTTCAATTCCAGTCGATTATGAAATTAATAATTATAAGTATTTGTAAGTACTCTTTTTGACTAGCACAGTAACCGCCTTAATTAGCTAACCAGTTCCTAGGTGCTACATGGGGGCTTCGTAACACTGGTCATACATCTCAATAACTAAGAGGCCAAAGCCTCAGAAATGTATCCAGTCTATAAATAGACCCACAAAGCTACAAAAAGACATCATTCTAAAACCTTTATCCTCTTGCTCAAACATATTGCTCAAGATCATCCTAAAGCGTAAGAAGAGGGCGTCCTGCAGCGACACTGATAGGTTCATTAATGTGGAGGTGATGTACCTACACGCGTCCCTCAGCGAGCACATCATTTTGGAGAGGTGCTTCTACAATCTAGGTGGAAGCATGGAAAGGGTTATCAATGTGTGAGGTTGGGAGAAGTTGGCCTATGATAACACCTCCTACATTGTCTATGTGGCGAGGGAGTTCTTCACCAACACATAGGATCGCTAGGACAACCAAGTTTTTATGCGAACAAAATAAGTATGTTTCGATAGTGCTTCAATTAATGCATATTATAATTTGTTAAATTTTGCATATGATCAGTATCTTTTTACTATAATAATCATCCCAATTTTAATGAAGTCATTAGTTTCCTCATTGTTAGAAATTCAAATGTTCAATGAAAATGGTGGGAGGAAAAGATTACCAATTTTTCCGCCACCAGCCTAATAGCTAAGGCTAAAGCTTGGCACTATTTTATTTCTACCAAGTTGATGCCTACTAGTAATATCAGTGAGCTAACTAAAGATAGAACCATTTTGAATTATACGATTCAAAAGGGCTTTACCTTAAATATGGAAAAGATTATTTACAATACACTAGTAATATGCTTAAGGGTTGTACTATCCTATGGCATAGTCACCCCTCTCTCATTTATTCCTTATGTGTTGTGGCTGGTGCGTTAGGGGACCCGGATGAAGAAGTCCTTATATAAAAGGCTCCCTTGACGAAAAGAATGATTGAATTATTTGGATCAAAAATAGAAATAGGAGAGAGTTCATGTGCTCCTCAGTCTAGATCCAAATCCTCTAAGAAGTTAATTAAGCAACTCCAAGATATTATAGGAAAAATCTCAGAATTAAGGAAAAGGATGGGCGAAAGTAGCCAGCAGTAACAAAAATTGGAGAAGAAATTTGATTATCATATGGGTCACCAACAGTAGTAATTTTCTTACATGAACGAGTTTAAATCAGCACTCATTCAAATATTTGAAAATTGCAACTTTAACGTCAATCCAAGTAGAGTTCCTTTTTCTGTAGTGTGTTACTACCACCTTTATGTTAACACCTCACTAGAGCAGGAAGAAGAAGAAGAGGAGGATGACTATAATTTTTAGGCTAGTTTCCCCCATAGTTTTGTATTTTTCTTCTTTCTTTTTCTTATTTTATTTGTAAAATTTTGTAATAAATTTCATTTTATATTTTGTATTTCTATTATTACGATTATTGTTTGGCTGTTCTAGTATTTAAAGCTAAAATCCAATTGAATTATAAAATTTAACCCAAAATTGATAACTTTGAGAGATCAGTTCCCGGCTAATCTTATGTGACAATAATGGTAATAAAATTGGAGAAAAAAATTGATTATCATATGGGTCACCAACAGTAGTAGTTTTCTTACATGAACGAGTTCAAATCAACACTCATTCAAACGGTCCAAGTAGAGTTCCTTTTTCTGTAGTGCCTCACTACCACCTTTATGTTAACACCTCACTAGAGCAGGAAGAAGAAGAGGAGGAGGAGGATGACTGATTTTTAAGCTAGTTTCCCTCATAGTTTTGTATTTTTCTTCTTTCTTTTTCTTATTTTATTTGTAAAATTTTGTAATAAATTTCATTTTATATTTTTTATTTTTAGTATTGCAATTATTGTTTGCCTACTCTAGGATTTAAAGCTAAAATCCAATTGAATTATAAAATTTAACCCAAAATTGATAACTTTGAGATATTAGTGCCCCGGAGGTGTCTGGCTAATGTTGTGACACTGTAAATAGAACTCAACCTTGAAATCAGAGAAATCAATGCCTCGATGCTACCTAGATAGCGCTACAGTGCTGTGGGAGAACATTCTTCATACTTACAACCCGAGAAAGCGGAGTTGTGGCCCCAAATAATCTACCCCTTGGCGTTAAGTGACGGGACTTAGGCTTAAGAAATTATATGAGGTAATGCTTAAATGCTGCAAAATAGACACAACACCTTGGCACTTTATGGACAGCGTCGTGGCACTATAGACTAGATATTCTGACTTTACAACCCGAGAAGGCGGTGTTGCGGTGCAAGATTCAGCATCGTAGCACTATGTAAGGGACATTTTTCCTCTATAACTCGGGAGGGCTGCATTGCAAAGTGGAGCATCAAGGATCAAAATCTCGAGAGCTTAGCACTGTTGCATTAGGTATCAACGCGCGACACCATGAGTCAAAAGACTTCATTATAAGGTGATTTTCTTACGTAATTTGATGATTTTTTTTAGAAATTTTAGTGGCATAACAATTTAACAATACTAGTTTTCAAAATATTTTAATGCAAAATGAACTCTTCTCCCTATTTCTGATCTAAAATCGATGGAGGAAGAATTTTTATTATCTTATGCTAGCATCAAGTTCAAAGGCAGAGATCTTGGATTTTAAGTTTATATTTTAGTGAGTTAGAATCTAATTTAATCTTGATTTTGGTAGCATTTCGTCTTGGAAATGCCTAAAATTTCATACTTAACTTGACATGTTCTTCTCCCACGATAGAGGAAGGATCTTTATTATGCACCTAATCCAAGATCAACGGTGTAATTCATCAAGATTTTTCTGTAAAGCGAAGAATCATATAAAAGCAATTTCTCGTTAAGAGTTTTATCTTGAATCTTGCTTGGTCCAAGGAAGAAATCATGTAGCAGGAGGCACTTGCATCAAAATCTGCAATAGAGAGAGGGAATAGAGTGTGGGTAGAAAAATGGAAGAAGAAGAAGAGAAGGGTTAGCCCTCCCCTTCTTATAGGAGTTATTCTTCAACCACTCTCACTCCCCTGTTAAACAGCTACCACTCTCCCCTTGGGTGATTATCACTGAGGGGATGGCTAATAGTGGGACTGGTTAGTATTTTCTAAGTTTTTTTAGACTTAGGAGTAGCGAACCTACCGCCTAGGCGCCTAGTTTGTAGCGCCGCAATGCTGGAGTTGAGATATTCTTTTTTTTAATATATTTTTTCTATTGCAAATAACTTGGATAAGTTCCTAAGAACTAAGTAGATGAATGTATGTTAAGCTCACCAGAAATGAGGTTAATAATATATTGATGTAGAATGCTGCTTTTAATTGTGTAGCCAATAAGAGTAAAGATATAGTGATTATGAAATATATAGAGTTGATGGCAAATTAATCATTTGTTGTTGTTCATTATTTGTATAATGTTCACTCACTTGGATACTACACTAGTATAATGTTCACTCACTTGGATACTACACTAGTATAATGTTCACTCACTTGGATACTACACTAGCAAAGTAGATATGCAGTGAGATTTTTAAAATTTTTACATTTGTGTTAAACATAAGTAGTAAACATTATTTTTTAAGAATTTTTTTTGAATATATAGGAGCAATTTTTATCGCTACAATTATAGAAACATAGCTACGATTTTCACTACTATTGATGTTGTACAAGTAGTTTTTACCACTAATAATGTTAGAGAATTGTAGTGATAAAACCACTACTAGATGTTAACTCTACCTCCCATGTTCTAAAACCATTATGAAAACCCTTTGTAATAATAAGCAAAAATGTGATTTTGCAGCAATTACAAAACTGTTGCAACTAATTTTATTGGAATTATAATCACTGCAAAACTCAAAAAGCCATCGCTAAAGATCGGATTTTATGTAATTATTTAATAATGTCAAATATGGTATTATTACTTAATTAGCATGCCATGTCTATTTATTTTTATTTTGAAATAAAGTGCTTGATTTGTCTAGATATCATAGCTCATAATTTGTATCATTATCTAAATTTTTACTATATACTACTTTGATCATTATACTAATACAATCTCATAATTACTAATAACATAGTCATACCTGTTAGAAAGAGTAAAAACATAAAATACTGTGATCAAATATATATTTGTAAGACTACCTCATCATTTGGTTCTAATACATTACTCATATTTTAATACTTCTACAGTTAGCTACAGAAGAATTTGATGAACATTGAGATTTGATTTATCTTTGAAATTTAGGCTATTAGATTGTTTATCTTGGCTTTACATAATTTAGACTATTAGATTAGTTGTCTTAGGTTTAAAGAAATTAGACTATTAGTTGACACCCATCATATATTTTCATTAGTGGATCTTACATCTATTTTGATGGACCTTAATCTACTTGGTTATTATTGTACACATCTTCTTTTTTCCCCCTTTTTATTTGTTTTATTCATGGAAAGGATTTTAAAGGAATTTTGTTTATCTTGTTCTGTATATATATAGAGAGAGAGAGAGAGAGAGAGAGATTCTAGAACAAGTAAACCCTAACAACATATAATTGTCATTTTATTTTCATTTAATCATTTAATGAAAGCAACCTACATTCTAAAGTAACCAAGAACAACTTAGACACTACCAAATCTCACTTCAATCTCTCTCTCTCAAAGAAATAATCATACAAGAAATTGAGGACAAGTGACTTCTATTACAAATACTTGTGATATCACTGCTCAACTATGTACGTAACAATGGCTTCCATCCTAAATACTCCTCTCCTCCACATCACTAAAATATAAGCCCCTTGCCTCTACACCCTAGGTAACTCATCTACTTAACTTTCCCTCTTTCTCAATCTTTCAAGAAGAGACATACGAGAAGAAATAAGTAGAGAATCAAGAGATGGCTATCTAAAAGGAGTACTTGCCTATTATTTCCATGGTCACAGTCTAAGCCTGTTATGTCAGGCTCAATGTCCTCTCAAAGTTTGCCCTTGACTCCAGCAAGAGCCCCTACATATTGATCACTTACTGTCAAATCATCATCACCATCTCCCTCACTCCTATCGCCTTCTTCCTCAAATAATAATTACCCTAATGTTTATCAAGTAAAGATAATGAGATTTTATTATTTTATTCAATTATTTCATAATTGCTTTGAGAAATATGTTATTTTATTTTAATTAAATTTTGATACTGAACTCCTTGCTCTTTTTTTTTTTTTTTTTTTTGTGTCGCTGCGTACAGAGGGAGAAATTTCGTTATGCTCAAGTCAATTGCCCATTGCCCACCGTGACTTTTGTTTTTATAATCAAGCTCAATTTAATAGTTATACCCCATCAATTAAATAAAATCTACTCGTTGTCAACATCTTTTGCCCACCGCACACCCTATTCCCCATCTCTCCCTCTCATCCTCTCCCACATAGTCGTTCTATTTCACTTTCCACCATCGGGTTGCTTGATTGTTAAAGCCAACTCCTGAAGGCCGAAGCCCGCTCTGCTGACTGGCTGCTCCTTTCTTCATTTTTTTCCCAGGGAAAGTAGAAGTTAGTGTTTTATTAGGTTTATGATTTGTTTCTATTTTTTATGATCTTTTGTATAATGCTTTTTTTTTTTTTTTTGCCTATAAAGTTTGTAAAGTTACTCTCTTAATTGGACAAGTTATATTTACTTGATTAGTTAGAACAAAATATTAATGAGAGGAAAATGTTGTTGATTATATTTGTTATTCAATTTAAAATTATATTATTTTTTCAATAATTTGAGGAGTCAATTTTTTTTATTAAATGTTTTATTGTATTTGAATAACAAATGAAAACACTTATCATTTTGTTCTTCATTCTCAATGTGTTGATTTGCTAATGTTTATTTTATTGCACTAATTCCCCAACTTCGAAATCTATGCCTTAAGTGAAATGTTGATTGTTTACCTTTATTTACTTAAACCAAAATACTATTTCATTTCTAATAACTGTAAGCCTCACATACTTAAGTGTGTTAATTTTCATTTCTAATAATTACAATCTTGACATATTTAAGTGTGATTATGATTATAAAATTTTAAAATTTGAGTGCTCAAATTATTTTAAAATTATTAACTAGATGTTTTTATATTTCACCTTTGTTTTACTTGTTTGATATATCCATTATAGAGTTTGAATTAATGAAATAAATCCTACTATTTATAATGTTAATGAGTGAGGATTGTTATTAGCAATCTTTCAATTGATTTAAGTTTTCAATCTTTAATTTTGTATTATAATGTTAATGATGAAGAAAAAAAATATGAAAAATATATTTTGTAGCATCAAGGCAATTTATGATTTATGCTTTTATCTCATCAAGTAAAAATATTATAATATTATTTTATATACTAATTAATTTGTCTATCCTAAAAAAAGAGTCAAGTGCTGCCCCTACCTACGTATTAATTTAATTTCTCCCTTTATATTCCACATTTCATTGTCTTCATCATTTTCTTCTTGCCTCCCAACTACTTTTTCATTTCTTGTTTACTGATCGTTAGCTCTCGTTTTCTACATTTAGTTTACTTTTTCTCGGTTGAATATAAATTTTTTTTTTGTTTTATTTTGTTCTTTTTTCACTAAGGGTCAATTTATATACTTGTGAGCTGCAATATATATATAAGGAAATGAGTTCGTATTTTCGAATGCTTGTTTTTTAACTATTTATAACACGTTGGACTATATAACTAGTAATTATAACCTAATAGAGCTAATATTTCGAATGCATAAGCATAGAAAATATATATCGTAAAAACAGATTCACGACAAAACAAATTATGGCCTATGAGAACTAATATTTCTTCCGGTAATCAGCCCTCGCCGAAGCTTTTTGTTTCTTTCTTTATCGTTGCAAATTCATTACTGGCAAATTACGTAAAAGCTTTTTTTTTTTAGTTTATAGTTGAGTTATAGATTATGTTTGGTGAAATATCAGTTTAGAATAAACTTCCAAACTGAATGTTTGTTGGCATGTGCTCAGTGCCAAAGTTGATGTCAGATATAAGAATAATTTTAAATCAGAAAATTCAATATTTTCAAAAAATTTGAATCAGAATAATTTATTTTTTTATTATTATTTAAATTTTGTATACACTAATTTAAAAAAAATCTAATAATTTAAATATATATTATGTCTAACTTTTGAAGTATTCATTGAATGCCACGTGTCCAATCAAGTCTCGCTGGCAACTTAGAAGCACTTGGAAAGCCAAGATATTAGCAGTGCAATGACTAAGTGCTTACTCCCTCTACTAGAGTTATGCTCCTTGCACTCCCGACGAAGGTATTGTCTACTTCGGGTAGCTTCGGGTAAGGTTTGCAGGGGTCTGTTACCATCCCTCCTTCCCTTCTCTTCTGCTTTCCTGATTTCGCCCCATCTTAGGTGAACCCTTTGTGCTCGTAGTTCCCTCTCTATAATGAACATCGACTCAACATTTGTTAGGGATTTCCCTCCTCTTTCCTCCTCCTTGACCTCCTACTCTATCCTAGGGCAATATCCTCCCGGGATCACCCAACATTCTTCTGTATCCCTCAGACCCCCTCCCTGAAAGGCTTGCAATTGGAAAGAGTTTCTTCTTTCTCAGAATGAAAAAAGTAAATCTTACACACTTTCCTATGTTCCTTCGAAATCTGATGAGGTGAGTTTCACTGAAGAAGAACTAAGTAAAGGGGAAAGAGAGTGACAGCTCTCGTTTATGGATCCTTACTAGCAGTTGTATCAAAGAAGTGGAAATTCAAAAGTAGTCTTAAGTTACTAACCTTGGAGGGTGACTTGTTTCTGCTTAAGTTCTCTTGCCATGAGGACTATGATCTTGTCTAGGACAACAGACATTGCTTCCTTAATAGTCGATCATTTATTTTTCAGAAGTGGACTTGCAACTTTCGTCCCACCAAAGACAATTTCTCAAAAATCCCTCTTTTGATTAAACTTTTCAACTTCTCTCTATGTTGTTGGAATGAACCCGGGTTCTCTAGAGTATCTAGCCAGGTGGGCATTCCCCTAACGGTAGATAATCTAAGGGCCTCTAAATCTCGAATCACTTTTGCAAGAGTTTGCGTTCAGGTCAGTCCCTCCTCTCCACTTCCTGATTCTGTATCTCTACATCTTAATGGGTTTAATTCCAACAAGACATCACCTATGATTGGAAGCCCAAGGCTTGTTCAAAATGCACCTCCTTTTCGCATTAGGATAGCAACTACCCTCGGTCCACATAAAAACCCCCTTGAGGAAGCAAGCAAAATCTATTCCCCATTAACCCCCATCAAAGCCCCTCTAAACCAAGCTATGTTCCTCCACCACACATCCCTCCTCAGACTTCATTAGAAGATGTATCTCTTATTTCTGAACCAGATGATCTGATAGACCACATCGTCCCCCAATCCACTTCAACCATAAATGACCTCAATCAACTTCCAACATCCTCCCTTACTCATGATGATATGATATCTCAGATCCCATTTTTGAAAATCTCATGGAAAATACCTCCTCTAATCCTCTTCTTAACTCCTCTCATTCAATAGGGATTACCACCAATTAGCTGTTGTTTCTCCAAACTGAGCCCAGACCTCCAAGAATCTGGAGAACATAAACAAGTCTCCTGGGAAGAATTCCGAGAAATAGATCATACCAAATCACCAGGTAACCAGTCCGGTGCCATCCATAAGGCTTATCAGAAGAAGAAAGGAAAAAAGCCCTCCAATTCTTCTAACTGATTATGTGGTATCCATCCATAGGAAACTGGAATGTCCATGGCTTATTAGCCGGGGGAAGAATAAATGACTATTCCAGAATCATTAGAGGATTTCATCTGGATATCTTCTGTCTTCTGGAGACTAAGCTAAATCAGGATCATATCATGGATCATCAACTTCTCAACAAACTTTCTCTCTTCCTCAATGAAGATCGAGTTAATAATTTTGATTCCTGTGTAGGCGACCGCATTTGGATTAAATGGAATGACTCTCGGATTCATTTTAGACCGATCACTATTACCTCTCAACCTATCCATGGAGAAGTCAAGTATAATAATTCTGAAATGTTCTTTATCTCTTATATCTATTCCCACAATGAAGCATATGGTAGAATCCCTCTTTGGAATGAACTACGAGAAATTGCTTTAGCAATGGACCTTTCTTTGGTTCTTCTGGGTGATTTTAACTGCATCCTCTTCGACAATAAGAAAAGTGGAGGGAATCCCATTACCTTGATTAAAATCCTTAATTTCAGGAATTGTATACATGATTATGGGCTAACCGAGCTCCCTAGTTCGGGACTCTTCTTTACTTGGTCGAATCAGCAAATTCATAACCCTATCTCTTCACAGATAGATAGGGCCCTTTGCAATATGATGTGGTTGGATTGCTTCCCTTTGTCCTCTTATAAAATAGTTGCTCCCCTATCCTCTGATCACTCTCCTCTAATCACAACTCTATATCATCAGGTTTTTAAAATCCACATGTTCATGTTCAGGAACTACTGGTCTTCCTATACTAATTTTGAGGACGTTACAAAGAAGGCTTGGAACAAATTTTTCTATGGTGATCCTCTCTTCGTGTTCTCAAACAAACTAAAGAATTTAAAAGTGGCTTTGAAAGGGCAGAAGTGGGACTCCACTTCCCTTAGTCACCAAATATCCTTGCTTAAGACAAATCAAACTATCCTCATGGAAGAGCTTGATAGGGATCCTGGGAATATTATACTTGCTCATCATGCTAAGAAGATTAATGGGAGATATGCAGATCTGATAGGAAAGGAGAGCTTGTGGCTTAAGAAAAGGGCTAAAGTTCATTGGCTTACACATTAGGATGATGACCTAAAATTTATCTATTACTCTATCAAGGAGAGAAAGAGCTCTAATTTGATTCGAGAACTTCACACCTCTAGGGGAATTATTTCAGACCCCAATATGTGGTTTCTAGTCCTTTCTATTCAACCAAGGAAGTTCTCTTACTTTGAACATTCATAACACTCTAGTGGGAAATACCCTCTCTTCTGAGCAGGCTTTTGAGATTTTTTTCAATATTTGTGACTAGGAGATCATCTTTGGTTTATATAGTATAAATAAGAATAAGTCACCTACTCTGGATGGCTTTAATTCCAAAATGTTCATCCACTACTAGAACATCATTGACAAATAATTCCTTCTAACTATTCATTACTTCTTTAAGAATCAGAAGCTATACAATATATTTAAACACTATCTGATTGCTTTGATCCCCAAAATTAAGCATTCAAACTCCTTGGCTGATTACAGACCTATATCGCTTTGCAATACCTTCTATAAAGTGATAGCTGACGTACTTACAAACTGGATCAGAAAGGTTCTTCCTAGTATTATTCATCCTGCACAATCAACTTTCATCAAAAATAGGGATATAGTGGACAGCATTATTTTGGCACATGAAATCTGCTATGAATTCTTCTCTATCCCTAACCATGAGCGATTCCTAGCCAAATTTGATCTACGCAAAGCTTTCAATATGATTAATCGTAAATCCTTTATTCATAGACTAAGGCTCAAAGGGTTCCCATTGCTTTTTATGAATTGGATTGAAGCATGCATATCTAATGTTCCTTTTTCTGTTGTGTTGAATAGAGAAACAAAAGGTCTTTTTTTTCCTCCTCGAATTGCTTAAGGAAAGGTTTTTCACTCTCTCCCTTCTTATTTACACTCGTCATAGATACTTTCTCTTGTTTCTTGGAAAGGGAAGTAAACCTCTCAAAGTTAAACCCTTTCTCAGTTGGGTAATGCACTGTCTCTCATTTACTATTTGCTGATGATTTATTGGTCATGGATGATGCTAATCCGAGCACGATCAAATCTTTGAACTAGTCCATGGACTCACTATCTTCTTATATGGGGCTTGGGGTTAATGGTGAAAAATCTTTAATATGTTTCACTAAAGGAACCAATAGGATTGAGATTTTCTGTCAGTTTCTTAAGGTGAAATCAGGAGAATTTCCCATGAAGTATCTAGGACTACCATTGGTTTCAGGTGTTCTTAAATCCTCCCACTACACCTCTTTATTTGATAAGTTATATACTTGGGTTGCGAGATGAAAGTGTAAATTTCTTTCCTTTGGTGACAAGTACCAACTATTAAGATCATCCATTAATTATTATCTTACATATTGGTTCAGGTTTGTGGTTATACCAAAGGGAATTATCCAAAAGATTACTTCTTTTTCAATCAAATTCTTTTACCATAGTGAAGAACTTAGAAAATTACATATCATCTCTTAGGCTAAAACTTCTTTACCTAGAGAGTAAGGTGGAACTAGCCTCATATTAGCCATTTCTTTGAATCTCCTTAGCAAAACCAAAACCCTTTGAAAAACCCTAAACATGCCCTTTCTCCTTGCTAAGTGATGCCTTAATAAATATAGCTCCATCTAGAGCAAATATCCTTTGAAGGTTTCTCCAATTTAGAAGGAATTAAAATTTTGTACTACGATATTTAAGAATAAAGTTATGTATAAACTCGGGGATGACAAATCATTCTCACTCTTCTTTGATCCTTGGTGTGAAGGATAATCGCTGTTTGATATCGTGGGGGATGATTGTTTCCATCTTTTCAACAAACCCATGTACTCCACCCTCAATACTATAATCTCTGAGGGCAATTGGATAATTCCTGCCCCACTCAATTTGTGAAATCCTCGTTGTTATAACTCTATCAAATGCATTTCTCTTAGCCATGGAAAGAATATGGTGAAATGGAGAGGGAATGATAATCCCAACTGTCTAACTTTGAGAATTATCCAAAGTAGACTAGCCTAGTGGAATATGGTTTAAGGGTTATGCTTTAAACTATGCATTAATCTATTGGATGGCTCATATGAGAGGTCTTAAAACCTCTGATGTAATCGCTACTATAGGGCTAGGAACTACCGTTACATGCTTGTTATGCCATAGCTTCCCAGAATCTCATTATCATCTCTTTTCGAGTGCCTTGTGTCCATGAAGCTTGTGAGAACCTTACTTCCCAATGAGAATTTCTTTCTCATGCAAGCCACCCTATAGCAAGTTCTTATGCCAGTAGCTGAATGAGATCATAATGTAATTAAAAGGCTTTCTTATCTGATTATAGTTGTCATTATGTATTCTCTGTGGAAGGAAAGAAATTGCATATTTCATCGGAACGAGGTAACACCTCTGACTGGGCTGATTCTAAGGATTAAAATCTTAATTGCTTACAAAATTAGACGAAGAAAGATCAACCACCAGTGGCCTGCCCATGTCCTCCATATTATAAGATCCTGGAGTTCTATTGATTTATAATTGTGGAGTTGCCTCTTTCAAGAGATTTTTATTTTCATGTTTCTTTTTTCCTTTTGTCGTTTCTCTAGTGAAGAACTTTTGTTGGTATTTCTTTCTTTTGGACTGTATCGAAATGCAAGTTCTAAAAAAGCTGTCGAACCAAGCTTTATTTTCGATCAATGGGGCCTCCTCCCTGGATGTCCTTCTCTTGCAACCAGGAGATCCACAGTCTTTCTTGCCCGTTATAGATCCCAAGTCCTCTAGTTTTGGTTTCCTTGGATGGCAGAGAAGGGAACCATTGGAGTATTTTTCCCCGTATCAAGATGCTTTCGTAGAAGCAAGTTCGCCAGCAAATCATGATATTCCTCCTCTCGGAAGAGAGTTTTTGTCTCTGAGTTCAATGAACTTTTATACTTTCCTCTCTTGATATTGTTTCTTTCAGCTTTCTGCCAACATTTTTGTGTAGCCCATTAAGGTTGTGATCCTAAGATCAGGTCTTTTTTTTTTTTTTTTTTTTGGGTTCATATGGGTTATGTCCATATGTCCATTTTAATATTTTTTTTTTCTTATGTTTTACCGGTAATCTCATTTTAGAATGATATTAGGCTTTGCCCTCAACTTTGTTTCAAAATAATAATAATAATATTATTATTATTATTAGCAGCAGCATTTATTTCGAGTTTATGCTTTTCATATAATTGTTGTGGTATCAATAAATTAATCAGTTATAAATTGCCGTTAAACACCACTGTGAGAGGGCAGGAAATTAATGTTAAATATTCGACTTTGAAAAACTCAATTTTAATCAGCCTAATCTAAACTTACTTTGTCTAACATATTTATTATATAAATTATGTAGTTTTATAGATTAATATGACTCGATTATTCTAAATATGACCCGTTTAGCCTAATTTATCTGACCCGAACTCATTTATCCAGCACTGGACAAGATTATAATTAATCAAATCAACCCTTTCAACGAGATTTCAACCAAAATAATATATCAGTATATCTGAAATTAAATTTTCCAGTCGAATTATTTATTTACACTTTTTATTTTGCCAATTTTCTTTTCATAAATTTCCACTTGAAAAATACAAAATTGGCAACTACGATGATGTTTACTTGACTTTCATTCTGTAAGAATTTTATTCATATATAAATTTATTTTTAAACTTGAATTAACGTTCACATTTTTTTTAAGATATAAATGTCACATCAAATTAAAATGAAATTACTTTAAAAAAAATATTGTACTCTTATGAGATAAAGTCAAGCAAACAACATCGTAGTTGCCAATTGAGCTTCTTCTTCTTTTTTCCAAACGGAAAATAAATTTGGCAAAATAAAGAATGTAAATAAATATTTTCATATGACAATCTTCAAAAAATAATATATTAATACCAATTCCTCATATTAAATTAGAACGATTTACAGACATACCACACAATTTTTATGTATTTACATAACTAACACTTAAATTTTAATTTTTACATATATATAATATCCTAATCTTCAATATCACATCAAAAATATCACTTTATTCACTTTTTAAAAGTGAAATATACCTTTTTAAGCATAGAAAAGTATTAAATAGATAAATATCTAACTTTAGGTGTTAGATATGAAAATATATAAGAATTGTGTGGTATATATGTAAATCTCATATTAATTTTGCAATTGGCCCTTCCCACTACTATTTGATGACCTAAAAATAAATAAATAAATTTTAAATTTAATGAATTTTTCTTGAGATTAGTGTCAGCTCAATTAAAATTTATAATATATTTATTTCAAAATAAAATCTAATTAATACATGACACACCATAACTAAAAATTCAGTCTGAATATTCAAAACTATTTTTTTTCCTTCACCCTCATCCCAACACACATAAATCAATAAAGCAAAATTTTCCTACAGGTGAAATGTTATTTTTATTTATGTAAAAGATTTTTATAGTAGATTTTTTTTTAATTTAGTTTGAGATGAGTTCAATAATATATAAATTAATTGATTAATCAAATTTTCTATTATTCTTAAAAAAAATTAAAGATTTTAAACTCAATATAATTAAATAAATAATAATAATATCTTGGCAATGTTTTATTAAAATTTATGTACTTATTGAAAAAATCTCTGTCACCATTAAAAACAACATATTAATACCAATTCCTCCTATTAAATCAAAACTTTTAGCCAGATTTAATAAAAATAATAAATGAATAAATATGAATTTAAATTTTTTTGAGTGGAATTTAATCAGATCATATGGACTTATTTATTTACACCCGTAATTTTGCCAAATTTAGTTTTATTTATTTTTGTTTGTAAAATGCACAATCGGACAACTAATATGTTCTTGACCTTCATCTTATAAAAATATTATATTTTTTTAACTTTATTTGACGTTCATTTTTTTCTTAGATGTAAACGTCACATCAAATCAAAATGAATTTACATTTTTTTTTTTTTTTGGCAATGGGTATCCCCACTCTTGTGGGTGGGGATATCATTAATTTAATCGCGTGGACATTCATCACAGCGTATGGTCCCCTACTTTCACCTTAGGTATAGGTGTCTTTTCGGAGAGGATTAGAACTGGTCAGGAGTTCCGGTCATCAACTGAAATTGGGTAATTTATATTTTTTAACTTTATACATCAAAATAAAATCTTAATCTTATCAAATCTATTTTCATTAATTTTCCGTTTGAAAAAAAATGAGTTTTTCACTTTTGTTTTTCCAAAAGGGAAACTGGTGAAAATAGATTTGACAAGCTTAAGGTTATGAATAAATAACTATCGCCATTAAAAGTTTTGTTGCTGAACGCATTAAAAAAGATAAATCCAAATAAAGCTCCATTGGCTCAAGGTGTCTACCCATTCACCTTTTTAAGGCCATAAATTAAGCTAAGAAAATGCATTTATTAATTAAAAAAACTATATCCCGAAACGATCGCATGCACTCTCATTAAAAAAACTAAACATATTTTTGAAGTATATAAGGTACATAGGAAAAGAAACACAATGACATATAATAAATCATCAAATAAAAAATTTAGCATTTTTTAAATAAGAATTTTAGATAGATGACTACTTATTACATAATAGATTTGCATGTTAACAAATATAAATGTACTAGCAGGTTAGTGTTTAAATTTTATCATTATTTAAATAAGCAAGTTTTGTAGTCATTAAGTGCACTTATTTAATAATAATCCTACATATCAAGCATGCTTGAGATAGGCAACTATGAAAAGAATCTTTGGACAAGCAAAGATTGTTTGAACTACCCTATGTTTTGGCAGGTCAATGTTAATGACCTTCTATAAATGAGCTTGCATCAAATCAACATCTTCTAGATTCCATTGGTAATATGTCGAGGAGGTTGTGGAGAGAAGTGTTGAAGCCTCTTTGATGGCAGGCAAATCATCTCACAAAGAAGTTTTGGGTGCGAAGTTGGTGGCAGAGAGTTTCATAGCATGGGCAGCATGGCTCATTTTGAGAGGCGTATGAAAATATGATCTTTGAAATTCTACATTCACTTAGCATCAATTTTATATATGGTAAAATTTTATTCAAGATGAATCTCAAAGATATTATATCATAAATTATGAGAAAGAATAGAAAGATATAATAGTAATTACTAAAAAATATATGTTATGTATTCATAAATTTTAAAACTGTGATGAAATGATAATAATATTTTTTATTTTTTCTTTCATCATATATGATATATGATATTTTTTCCTTAGGGGTTTCAATTTTAGGACAGGCTTAGAAGCATTTTTAATAAATTTCTCAAAAAATTTAAAATTTTAATTTTATATATAATTTATTTTATGTATTTTTTTAGTTTCAAAAGACTAATCCCAATTTTATGAGATTCTTCAAGTCATATCTTGCTCAGGGAACTTCCCAAAAAATTTAAGATAATTAGTTTAATCTAAGAGGAATTTCACAAATCTAAGCCGCTAGAAAAAAAAATCTAAGGTGTTTAAAGTTTATATCCTAAGGTGTGATTGGCATAACTCCATAGTTTTCTTCACAGAGTATAAAGTTGTACATGATTGAGAAGGATTAGATGACAGCTCAATATAGGAGCTTTGAGTTGTTATTGAGTGGTATTTGAGCTTCCTTTGATTTTCATGTACACCTTCTAGAATATTGAGGTGGTAATTAAAGCCCAAGGGAGCAACAAAACTAAAGTTGAAATTGTCTTGGGGTAGTTTGGTAGGAGTGTTGAAAATAAAAATTAGGATTGACAGAGGATCTAGGACCATTAAAGAAGATCTAGGTAAAGTTTAAGATGTTTGATGGTGAAACCCAACTTAGTGGAGGAGGCCTTTATAGATCAAACCCAAAGCATTTCTCACCGATATTAGGAGCTTGCACATCATTTCTGATTGGGAAACTATTAGAGACAATGCAATTGGGTGTGGACACGTGGCCATGATCAGTTAAGGACTTAGCGACCATCAGATAATTAATTTGTTAGGGTTGAAATTATTGTTGGGCATTGTAGCAATCCATAGATAACTGATACAATGGCTACAAGCTAGTATTGGGAATAGCTCGGATGCACTAGAAGGCTCAAAAGATGATTTATAAGCTTTCATTTGGATGAGTGTAGCCTAGGCACTTAATTAGGCTCATTTTGGTTATTTGGTTTGAGCGAGTTGAATAGTTGTGTTAGCACAATTGAGCTAAATTCAATTTGGGGGTAGACTTGCATCTAAAGAAGTCTAGAAAAATTAATTAGTGTTGGAGATGGTTTGATTATATTTTGTTTTGAATAACTTTAATATGTTTTAAATAGGTTAATTGGCCTAATAAAATTTATTTAGATTCATTTAAATTTTTTCACTTTGGATGACCAATTTAAATCATTAAAAATATTTAAATAATTTTAATTATGATTAAAAATAATTTAGATATGTTGGACTTAATAAAATTCTAATAGACCAATAATTGATCAATGAAATCTTCAGATGAACTATGATTCAATTGGATTTAAATTTTGATTTGAACAATTAACTTGAATTCCTAATAAAGGTTTACCCAAGTTTCATTTCAATAAGATATAATTTTAAGTAAGTTTGTCTCAATCAATCAATGTAGTTTTACAATGGTTTCAAATTTAATTTAAATTTAAGTGGACTTTATTTAGGTCCATAAATGTCATTAAAATTTTTAAGGAATGTTCAAACAATTTTGATTAAATTTGATTTAAATTTGATTGGATTAAATCCAAAAAGACCCTTAATGGATCTTTTGGTTCACTAAAGTATATTTTTACCCGAATTATGGTTTCTTGTGTCCTTCAAAATCATTAAATTCAATAGAAACTAAAGTCTTCAAGAAATTAATGGTTTGGTCAAACAACTCCTAAAAGATTTAAAAAGTCATCCTAAGTCATTTGAATGCTAAATAAGGGTGAACTTGCCTCTATTTTGAGAGTGAGTAAACTTTTTATGTAAATAAAATAAAATTTCATAATATAAAAAAATATTATATAATTTAAATCAAAGTCATACATTTTAATATGATCGATAAGTTAAATATCAATTATATGCTTTATAACATATTTTGCATTTTTGGATAATCCTGTAAAATTGCTCCATTAAAAATCAAATCAAACACTTATTTTTCGAATAAGGCACTAGGTAGTCTTTAAGGGGCTATCTGATTGCTTAAAAAAGAACTATATTGTAAAGTGAATGTAATATATTTGAATTACATTAAATTATTTTGTTGCAAACCCGACAAATGCAGTAATTTAATTTTTCTTGTTTGATAAAGTAAATATAATATAATGTATTCAGTAGCGGTCAGTAATGGGAGGTGATCGACGATGGCAGCGGCTGATAGTGGTGATGGTCAGGGGACAATTAGGGGTGTGCAATTAGTCGGTCTAGATGGATCAGTTTCTCAATTTTCTAAATCGTTCGGTTTGGAAATCCAGAATCTAAAAAACCGATCTGTTTAAAATTTTACATAAATCGAGCTGATCCAATCAAAAAGTTTTTTATTTATTTTCGGTTCGATTTAAAAAACTAAAATTTAATGTAAAGAATACTGTAACACTAAGGACAAGTTAAGCTCAATATCGATTTAAAATTGCAATCATGATATGGAAAAAAATAAAATTCTTAATATGCTGCTTTTGTAATCACCAACCAAATAAAACCCTTCAATCTGATGATACAATCATAGTTTCAAAAAATAAAAAATCAAAGCCTAAGATACATACCGTCGACACCAACAATGCGACGGCGAGGGAAGAGGTCATTGTGTGGCTGTTAGGCAAGAGAGGCGAGGAGGTTTTTCAATAGCCGAGAGAGATGAGGAAGTTATGCGATAAAATCATTGTAAGACGGGAGGGCTTTGTGAGACATAGATGGAAATCAAGAAGGCTTCGGCTACTTTGCCTTAATGTCAGGGACAAAAAAAACCTATCGTCGGCCTCATTGCTTTGCCACCGAGAGGCGAGAGTTGGCTTCGCTGCTTTGCCATCGAGAGGCGAGAGTCCAAGAGGGGAACGTTGGGCAGGCTGTGCATCTGATCCTCCCATCTCTTCCGTTTCGGCTTTCAGTGTGCACTCGAATGCCGAATGGAAATAAAAACTAAGGAATAGCCCAATAGGAGATTTGATGTTGCCTTAAATCGGTACCCTAAATAGGTTACCCGGGGCGAGACCACGTGTGCGGAGTGGCGATAACAGCCCGAATTTTGGGTTGAAATAAAAATGAATAAATCGATTATTTCAGTTTTATCAGTTTACAAAAATATAAAATTGATTCATAATCCAAGAACCAAAAATTGACAAATCTGAAACTAAAATCCAAATATAAAATATAAAACCGATCTAAATTAAAATATTATGTTCAATTTGATTTGGATTTTCAATTTTAATTGAATAATGCACACTCCTAGGCCCAATGGTGGTGGTGGTTAGTGGTCAACAGTAGCTATATGCTGTAAAGCTAAAATTGCTACATTTACTTTACACTCAAAAGTCAACCAACCAAATAGCCCCTAAGCCAATCATCACCTATTTTGCTACATAATCGACACTTTACAATTCTTATTGTAGAAATGTTCTTTTTATTATAGTGATAATAATCTTTAAAGTCAATGCCAAAGTAATAAACCTATAAACTAGGGGATACACATGATAATTCTTTATATTTACTACTACTTTTGCAAGATTAGCAATCCCATTTAAAGATGAAAACTCATCACTTGTATGTATATCTATAATATAAGTGGATAAATGAAGCTCAAGAGCTACAAGATCAACTATAGAGAAATACTTAGATATAACTCTACTCTATGAATTAATTTTCACTTCTTGATTGCATTAAAAGAATCACTTGGATGTAAATATGTCACACAAAAAAGTAATTCTGTATTAGCCATTGAGAAATGATTATTAAGCTTTTCAAGTTTCATAGTAATTATAGTGTAAAATTATAACACGATGTTGATAGAAGTTTGTGAATTCTTCAGCTCTTCTTATTGACTATCGATGATTTATATGTAGATTTCATAGTTTGCACATCAACATCAAAAATAGTACAAAAATGTGACACTTCATCCAATAAAGAATTATCTCCATTATCCATCATCATTTATAATTGTTGCTTCGATATTTACACCAATCTCATTGGATTCTTGATGCTTTGATCTTTTTTTTGTAAGAATTGTGAGCACAAAATGATATTCCTTGTAGTAAAATAAACCAAATACAAGCAACAATTGTAGGTCAACTTGATAAGATACTCATGTTTTAATTTATTCTTCCATACTCAACCAAATAACATGAAGTTTTTGTTCTTAAGGCTTTATTAAATCCTTGTATTTTTATCTTGACTTATTGTGAACACCATTATGATCACCAACAAGAGTTAAGAGCTTCTCTTTTCTTTTTCAATTTTTAAATTCTTCAACAAAAGAGTCTCCACTACATTGACTTGTAGAAGTTTGCTCTTTAGGCTTTAAAAGATAATAATAAAGACAAAATATAACATCTTTTTTAACACTATACTCCAACCAATTTGAATATTTTTCAAACAATTTTATATTAAATCTCCATTCAAAGGCATTATCATCAATTGTAGAAAATTATGATTTTTTACTAATGAGGTCCCTTCATCAACAATTCTCTTCATATATTTTTCTATTATTAACTTTAGAACTCTAAATTGAAGGTCAAAGACCAAGGTCAACTGGAAGAATTCAAGATCAATCTCTACCAATTGTAGATTGAATTTATTAAACATATATACAATTTCAAAAAAATTATTCATGAAAGCAAAGGAGAGAAAACAATCATATATGAAAATATTTATGAATCTAACTAACTAATTGCACTCTATTATCATTCTAAGCTTAGAAGCATTTCTTATCTAAAATTCAAATCTCCTATATTGCCAATAAATTTTTCAATAGTATCATGTACAAACAAACTAATCAAAAGTACAATAAAATCAAATTTATGAATCATTAAAAAGTGATTTCTTTGATAACACACAAGACAATTCACTAAAAAAATAATAATAAGGGAATTTTTTGATAACTAATTGTGCATAATAGACTCCAAATTTAATAAATAAATATTTATACTAATTGGAAAAATTAAAACATTACTATTTTTTTAAGTAACATTTCAAGTGCCTACATATAAACCAAGAGGATTTTCATTTTCTTGCTCTGGATTTCTCCAGATGCCATCAAAAGGGAAAATGTAAGAATTGACATTTCAAAGCAACAATTGTACAAAATCACCACTATAAATTCTAAAATCAAAACTAGTAATCATCATTAAAAAAAAAATCAAAGTGCATGAGCATTATAGCCAAAAGTTGCATTAGCAAAATGCTAAAACAATTCCATACAAAGATTAATGATTTATGCACCGGAGTGAAAGCTTAATCTGAAATGAAACAAAACCAAATTTATATGAACTTTAATGTTAAAAAATTGAAGTAAAAATTGGTAACAAATAAATTTTTGAAAGTTAGCAAAAAGATATGACTCCTTCTTTTCTATGCATACAACTACAAATCTTTACAGGTATAGAAATATTATGATTCAAATTCAAGGAATCTAATAAATGGAAAGAAAAATTTTGGCACAATTAAAGCATACTTCACAAGGCATAAATAGAGGGAAAGATTGTGTCATTCTACGTGCGGCTATGATAGACTATGAGCAGTAAAGTTGTGTCATTATGCATGCGGCTATCGGGAAGAAGGCGAGCAGGAAAGAGGTAGGGCTTCATTTTTTTTTTTTTATGTTGTTTGGGCAAGTTACTAAATTGCCCTTTATAATATAATGAGATATAAATTTTCAAGGGGGTCAAATTTCCCGCTTTGAAGAGAACTTGGGTCCACCCTCGATGCCAAATTAGGATTTAATTTTGAGGTAAAGATCAATTAGGTCAACTTTGACCATATGATCATAGTGGTTTTACAATGGTCTAATCTTGATCAATATGATTAAAAGTGGTATAGAATTACAATGAGCTCGAGGGAAGGTTACTATGATAATAGATTTTTTATACTAAATTAGAATTTCAAATTTGAAAAAGATTACTTTTGAGGGAAATTTTGATAATTCTGGACAGCTTGATTAAATGATTCCTCCCAAATCTAATGATATAATTGAATGGAGGATGATAATCTTATTACAACTATATTCTAATTTTAAAAATAAGGTCAACAATTCTCCTCCTCTATTGAGTTGCTATTTCTTTTTGAAAAAAAAAATGAAAATTCTAAGAGTGTTCATCATTAGTCTCTTATACTAAATATTTTTTTCCCTTCTGCCTTTCTTCCTAACCTTCCTTATGCCCTCTTTTAATATATATAATATATGAAAATAGGTTACTATTTAATAGAAAACATAATGTTAAATTACAATAATTACAATTTAATCATAACTCCCAATCAAATTGTGAAAGCTATATTCTGACAAAAAAGTTTAAAATAATGATTTTATTAGATTTAAAAAAAGCAGTTTTTTTTTTTTAATATTTGAAAGTGTTAAAAAAAAGTTGTTTTCGTTCATCATATTCATACGTTTCTATAATATCTGTATGCTATATGTCATATATTGAAATATAAGGTGTTGATCGATCGTATGTAAAAATACTTATAAAAATACAAAAGTTATTTGTATGAAATCATAAATATATATACTTATTATTAATACTAATATTTTAAAGCATCTTTAGGACAATTTGAATGTAAATGCAATGAGGGACAGCCCCATCGTTGAACCATTCAGCTTGAAGATACAAAGAAGAGAACGTTCGAAAATCATATAGAGAAGAAGATAAAGTTTAGGGTTTCGCACGTACAAAGAAAATTGTAATTAATATATTGCCTCTTCGGAATGTCTCAAAAAAACAAAAAAAAAACTATTGGGCTCTGTTCAATTGAAAGAAATGATAAAGAAAAGTACGTGATTTCACCCATTTCTTTTATTGAAAAAAAAAAAGTTAGTGAAATTAATTTCTTTTATATTTTATTTAGTTGAAATAAATTGAATCTTTATTTCTTTAAAGTATCTGACATTGGAGCTAGGGTGTAAATGAGCCAAGCATCAGCAGCGTAGTTGCTCATTTGTGTACGACTCATTTGAAAAATATATATGTTCCAATTCAGCTCGTGATCAAAATTATTTGAAAATATGTTGTCGCGTTCAGCTTTTATAGTTCATAATGAGCTCCTTCAGCTCTGTTAGCTGAATTGGCTTGAATTTCATATAACTAAAGCCTTAAAGTCACACTTTCACATGAGATGATATTTAATCATACTAAACTACTTCCACTTCTCTTTGCGGTGTGGGACTAAAATATGATTTTATTTGAAATTTTTTTAAAAAAAGTTAATTAGAAAAGTATATATAATGTGCTATATTCAAATATGCACCCTTTTATGCAATAAAATACGCACAACCACTATACAACATAAGATAAGGTGATTTTATTTTATATAAAAATATATATGATGTATTAGTATGCGAACAATATATTTATTTAAAGCTAAAAAAAATCAAAAACGATCGAACAAAATGTGTTCGAGTTATTTATAATTCGAGCTTAAATTATTTGTTTGTGTTTGCACTACTTAGCAATTCAAATCTGAGTATTTAATAAGTAGAATATGGTATCACGTGAACAACGAGCATTTTTTACAGTTCTAATTTGAGCCACAATGAAAACTCTAGAAATGTTATCTATTATAATCATAATAGTATTATCACATATTTTAATATTTATAATAAGAATATATAGTATTTAATATTATGGTATGTACTCATTATTAAAGATATTTTTATTTTTTGCACTTTTCTTATTATTCTCTTCTCTTGATAATATATAAACACTCTTGAATTAACATATTATTAAATTCAATGGTCATTATAGTTCTAATTTTCTAGCAGAATTCTTAATTTTTTATTTTTCTATTATGATTGGATACTTTTTAAGTATGATTGAATAAGAACATATAGTATTTAATATTATTTTATATGCTCATTATTGAAGATATTTTTATTTATCATACTTTTCTTATTATTCTCTTCTCTTGCTTATATCTAAACACATAGTTCTAGTTTTCTAACAAAATCTTTGATTAATTTTTTTTTTTTACTATGATTAGATAATTTTTTACTATATTGAATAAGAACATATAATATTTAATAGTATATTATCTACATTAAGATATTTTTATTTATTGTACACATAATCTCTTCTCTAGTTTATATATAAACATTTTGAATTTATTTTCTTAATTTTAAACACAAAACTTATTAGTTTTTTATTTCACTTAATATTTTCAAAGATAATTCAAAGCAGTTTCCGTAGGAAAATGCAAATCTTCGAAGTGGTTGTAATAGTTTTTATGTGCATATTTCCTCAGCTTACATAAAGTTGAAATTATTTTTTCAATGTGCTTTTCGCAGCTAATCTTTTGAAAACTGTTTTAAAAAATGAAAAAATCTAATGCAAATCTGTTCGAATATCTCAAAGTGAAAATAGAAGAATTTATTTTTCAAAGTTTCAACCTTACTTAGGGTGTGTTTCAAATGATTATAATTATTTGAAAAAATAGTGATAAAACTTTTTAATTTTAAAAAAATCAGACTGTAATTTTTTATAGTCTCTGCACTCGGTTACGTTAGGTTGGAAAATAGAATTTTCCACTGTACCACATCTCAAAACACACCTACATCATAATTTCTCAAATAAAAACTACAATGCAGTGCGAAAATGAGTCGCACGGTTTACATATTTCAACCTTAGTACACAAATGACTTTAAATTTATTTTTTCTTTATCACTATTTCAGATATATAAGTGAATAATCATTGTCGTTATTTTATTCTTTTCCCTCTATTTAGTTTTTATGATCATCTCTATTTCCATTTGGCTCATTGATTTCAGTACTTGTCTACTCTTTTAGCTCAATCAATCCAAATTTTAAAACATAGTTATTATTGATATGTTGGACTCTTAAATGTAAGTCAGCCTATCAGAAAGGATAAATACATTTCATCTTGCTTTTCTTGAAAAGAAGTTTGTATATGCTGTTATATTCGCATTTAAAACATGAAGGTTCAATAGAATATTAACCTTTGTAAAAAAAAATTCCTCTAACTAAATTCTCTTGCTCTTTGCATCTCATTAATTTGATTATTAAAACATAAGTTCATCTAGATAGAATTTAATGGCTAGCTCATTTGCACACTACACCTCAAAATGCATTATAAATGTGGGCTCCAAAAGTTCACCCCCAGCCTCTGGATGAAAATTTTTAGAAGGCAAATGATTATTTTCAGTGAATAAATGAAGCACCACCTAGAGATTTCGCCCTCATTTGGTGAGGACTTTAGATCAGGTTCCAGGTTTCCTATAGGCGCAAGCACCTATAGTTAATTAAACCTCCATAATTGGTGAGAGGGAACTTTCGATTAAGGCTAATCATAGGTTGCTAATTTCTTAGTGTATAGTAGCAACAATTCAAATTTAAAATTTAGTGAAATTCATCAATTTTTATGCTTGAAGCATATGGTTGGGGAATGATGGCCTCGATCAAGATCACATGGTTAGTCATCCATTTTCGTGATCTGATTACTTAGTCGAGGAGGTGACCCGATCGAAGGATCCTTCTGCGTAGGTTGCGTCGTCAGAGGACCTTATAGATTATGGTTGAAATTTATCTGAGGGGACAATTTTAAGTCCGCCCTAGCTAATAGAAGGCTTTGTGTCATATTTGGTATACCCTGTGATTCACAACCAAAGAAGTAGAAACCATTGGGGAACATACTTACTATAGTCGTAATTGTAATATAGAGGAGCATACTAGCCAAATCACCAAGACAGAGGGCTCTCGTCGTAACCGCCTCATATGTGGAGCCTACCGAACAAACCATGCGAATAGAGGACAAGGGTCACGTCCTTACTGGTGTATAACATTTTGAGTGTGGATGTAGTGACATACTTAATACAACATTGACTCATTTATGAGTTAAAATTTTCTTAAATTGTTGCCCTCAATAAATAAATGTGGAAGGCGGATGGAAGGATTTTTATTTAGATTTTTAATTAATGAATTTCATTTGAGCATTTTTTTTAATCTTCTTGAATATTTGATGGTTTATAGGAACTTGATTTAACATTGAAGATTCAATAATAATAATAATAATAATAATAATAATAATAATAATAATAACAAACCTCTTCGGTTGATATTTTCAATCAACGCACTCATTATCGGGTTGGCGTCAACTCTACTTTTTTACTTTCGCTGAGGATTGAGTCTACAATTTTGAAATCTCATTATATCATATTAGATCTTGTCAACTCTATTTCTATAAAAGAAGGATTGGATCTATGGATTGAAGCATATAATTGTATTTTAATATTTTTGAAATTAAATATTTGAATTTCTAAATATGAAATAGTCATATTAAAACTATCAAAGGCTTAACAAAAGTTGTAAGTGTAGGCATAATGTGATCAACATGAAGGTATCATTTTATATTAATTTTTATATGCAATCATACTGAGATTAATTATTTAATTTTCTATTGAAATAATCAGTTTTATCAACTCGAGTCTCTATGGGGAGAAGAATTTAACTGCTCAAATATGACTTAAATTTTCATCATATGGATGTGTTGATTTGTTAAATACATACATAAGTATATATTATAATATTGAATTTTAAAATATGCTCAAACTTTCAAAATGATTATTTCTCTTTCAAAATAATTGCATAATTCTCATTGTAAGATATTTAAGTCAACCTAGTTTTAACCAGCATAGCATCCGTAAATACCTGAATTTAATCATTCAATATTGTGTCGGGGCCTACGCAGGTATTTAATAATTTAGATACTTTTATTTCTAAATTATAATATTAATTTTATATTTTTATTTAATCTCAACTTTACTTTTGCAGCCTTTTCAGATATTGAAATTTATATTCCAAATCTCTTTGTCCCACACATGCAAGCATTTTTAGTTCAAATGATTTCTTCTAATTAATAAAATTATTAAATCTTATTATAATTTGGAATAAAATCACTTAATTTAGATTGAAGGGAGCTTTATAATGCATATAAATTCTCATTTTGAAACTCTTTGCACATATTTTAATTTATTTGGATAGAAAATTAACTACCTTGTAATGTGTGCAAATTTTAATTTTATATTGTCTTCTGTCTGCTTGTATAAAGAGTTGTAGATTTGGTGGTGATTGCAAAGTGGAGCGAGAACTAAGCGAGCGAAAGCGAAGCGAGGTGGAAGCGGCGGGCAGCGAGAGGTGGAAGCGAGAGGTAGAGGCAGTCAGGAGGAAGGAAGTGAGATTTGAGTGACTCGATTTAGTTCACTCCGACTACTCAATTTACATATAAATTTTGTAATTGAATATTATAAGGATTACATTCAAGTTGATTCAAGCTATTGATGTGCTACCAAATTATTTACCAGTGCGGTGTTTATTTTTGAGATGTGGGACACCATGCAGATCCTAGGAGGTACTTATTGAAGTGATCGGGTACGACATTAAGGAATGATGTACTACCTCGAAAGATAGAAATTTAGGTTTAATTGACATTATCATAAACGCCAAGTGGACTAATGAATTACTAATGAAAATTGCTTATTAGTACAATGTCTAACTTATGCTTCGAGAGAGGTGAGAAGTTAAAAAAAGCATACGTTAAACTTTATACTTGATATGGCTCTCAAAATACCACTAGTCAAAGCACAAATCTTGATGTCAAAAGCGATATAATTTTGAGTCAAAACCGATTGAGATCAAGCACTTAAAATATCATTGGAATCTTTGGGACATCAATTAAATCCCAAAACAGCTCTCAAATATGGAATGTTTATAGTCAAATCGAGCGTCTTGACGAGCCGGATCTAACGAGCCGAAGATCTCATAATTCCGACTTCATTTGGGCATCCAAATGCTCGAAATACATCAAATGATCGAAGGAATCATCCTGAACCGTCCGATTCAGGAGAGTGGTACGGGCTTTACAAGAATTTACAAGAATGTCCCTCCTCCCATCTATAAATAGGCCTTCATTCCTCACACCAAAGGGGGGCCAAGCTAAGCCAAGTGAAGTGAAGAAGAGGAGCCAACCTCACGATTGTCGAATTCAGCACCAGCCGTCAGATCCTTGCGCAGATCAATCTGGGACAAGGAAGAGGAAGAGTCAAGCAAGGAAGAAGAGGAAGAGTCAAGCAAGGAAGAAGAGGAAGAGCAGAGCAAGGAAGAAAAGGAAGAGTCCAAGCAAGGAAGAAAAGGAAGAGTCCGGGCGAGGAAGAAGAGGAAAAGCCCAAGTGAGGAGGAAGAGAGAGCTCTGAAGCTTGAAGATCCTCCAAACAAGATCGCGCCCCAAGCAAGATCGCACTCTCGCGTGACCATCAACCACCGCCATAGGCCAGATAGTCACTAAGCGTACCATGTATTCCCCAAAGTTACCCGCATCTCCACCATCGATATGATTACCGATCATTGTTACACGGTTACTCTCTCTCATATGCGATTGTAATCCGTTATCGGAAGACTTTGTACTCAAAGCGGATACATAGTGGAAGCTTTTCTTGCTGGGCCAGTAGTTTTCCCCTCTTTTGAGGTTTTCGTTAAAATTGAGTGTCTCTTGTTATCTTTAATTATCTGTGTGTCTTTGGATTTCACAAGGCGTAAACTTTCACTCTCTGGTTTTCTGGCATAGCGGTTTGGCACCGTCTATGGGAAGAAAAACTCTTCAACCACAATTTCCGTGAACATCCACGTTATGGCCAATAGGCACAACGCTCATCACAACGGAGCCCGCTCCCTTCATTCTCAAAACCCATCCACGAACCAGAATGCGTAAGTTGGCGGGCGGAATCTCTTTGGAAGATCGTGTCCGGTTGAATGGAGAGTCTCAAAATAAAATGATCCGACTTTTGCAAGGATTACAACAGTACTACAAACATATCTCCCTCAAGATCGGTCGTTGCGGGAGGTCAAAGCTAATCCTCCCTGCGGGTTCCTCCATGGAGGCCGTAACGCTGATCTCCTTGACACTGCTAGTTCCACTCATCCATCGCGTGCAGCTCAACCGGTTACTAATCCACCAATCATTGTTGATAGCTTCACACATGCTCATCTTGTTAATCCCGCTCGTCATGACATTCGTACAGAAGTACGATGCTTAATACAAGATGAATTTCACCTTCAAGATAGAAATCATCTTCACCCACACCGCGGTTATGAGGAATCCTCACCTTTAGCCATTCTTCAACATCCAATTCCCGTAGGTTTCAAGCTTACGAGCATTGACTCCATGATGGGGCAATGACCCACCGAACACATCGACCTACGGGACTGCATATCCACGAGCTCACACACTAGTTTGTCGTCTTTCCTTACCCTCAAAGGGCAAGCTGCACTTGGTTCTACTCTCTTCCAAGGGGATCCATCCATACCTTTTAACTTCGCCGGGTTCTTTGTGGAGCAGTTCATTGCAAATCGGAGAATCATTAAGGATTCCTCCCATCTTTCCGGTAGTCGATAGAATGAGGGTGAATCACTCAAAGAATACTTCCAGAGGTTCTCCTTAGAAGCTCGCCAAATACCAGGTAGTAGACTATTAAGAGGAGTTTTCCTTGGAGGACTTGTGGGGCCTTCTATTAGTCATTAATGCGGGACACGGTCCACTCATATCGACTTAGTTCATCATTGAAGCACAAATCTCGGATGAAGCTATTAATGCCCATCGCAAATAATTTGAACAATATGCGGAAAGCATAAAAGCACCTCGAAATGTGGGACAGCCCAGAAGAAACAAGATAGTCGTGATCTTCCTCCGACCCCATATCAACAACGTGAACCTCGGCCAGGAAAAGACATACGCGCGAACACATCGTGTTAACCTCCTGATGGCTATTCGCAATGAAGAAAATATCAGGTGGCCGCATCCATTAAAACCGAATTCAGGAAATCAGGAGCAATATTGTCACTTTCATCGAAGCCGTGGACATACTACTGAAGCATGCATACAACTCAAGGAAGAAATTGAGAGACTCATTCAACAAGGATATCTACGTCAGTTTGTGAAGAATCGACCACCTCAAATAAACACACCTCCGTTTGGGGGGCAACCAGGACAATCATCACAGGAACAACCAAATAATCATCAAATAATTGGAGAAATTGAAACAATGCGGGACCGATACTACCTCAAGTTCGTTCGCCTCCAAAGAACGAGTTGAAGAAGTCTCATATTGATCATTCCATCACTTTCAATGACTCGGACTTAGAAGGAGTCCATATCCCTCATCAAGATCCTCTTGTTATCAGCACGGGGATCGGTGATCCATGTTATAACGTTAAAAGAATTTTGATCGACAATGGGAGCTCTGTCGATGTCTTATTTTACTCAACTTTTCTTAACATGGGCCGGCAGCAAAAGCTCCAAACCGGACCACTATATGGGTTTGATAATCACCCAGTGCGGGCAGAAGGGATAATCACTCTTCCTGTTACCCTCAGAGAATTCCCTCGACAAGTGACTCATTTAATCCAATTCATGGTGGTCAAGTCATTCGTATAATGCAATCTTGGAGGCCCTTCCAATCAATTTTTGGTCTTATCACTTGATTGCCTCATCGAAGATAAAATTTCCTACCCGTGGAGTTGGGGTGGTTTGTGGAAATCAGCACAATCATGTTATCTCGCGACAAGCTCAACCGTGCCCTTCCATCACCTTCAGCATTGAAGATTTTAACTTTCGAGATGAAAGAATACCTCAAAAAGCTTTCCCTGTAGAAGATTTACTCTCAATAGCATTATCAGATGACCAACCATTACGAACAGTGCAAGTGGGATCTTTACTCTCAGAAGAACAAAGAAAAAAAGTATACAGATTTCTTGCGCAAAAATCAAGACATATTTGCTTGGAGTCCGGCAGATATGCCGGGGGTCGACCCCAATGTCATCACACACTCCCTCAAAACTAATCCAACGTTCAAACCAATCATCCACAAGAAGCGGAGTTTTGCGCTGTCGTCTTGGTGAACAAGAAGTTAACAAGCTCATAGAAGCGGGATTCATGAAGTGCATTACCCAACATGGCTAGCAAATGTTGTCATGGTTAAAAAATAAATGGAACATGGAGGATGTGTGTTGATTACACTGACCTTAATAAGGCCTTCCCAAAGGATAGTTTTCCTCTTCCTCGAATCGATCAATTGGTGGATGCTACGTCCGGACATCAAATGCTCAGTTTTTTGGATGCTTATTCTGGTTACAATCAAATAAAGATGAATCCAACGGATGAAGAGGCTCTGCGTTTCAAACATATAAAGGTTTATATTGTTACCAAGTCATGCCATTTGGATTAAAAAATCGTGCTTTATCAACGCCTTATGAATAAGGTTTTCAAAGATCTACTAGGCCACACTGGAGGTGTATGTGGATGACATGTTAGTGAAAAGCTTAGAAAAGTCACAACATATTTCGACTTAGAAGCATGTTTTGACCTTCTCCGACGCTATAACATGACTTAACCCGACCAAGTGTGCTTTTAGGGTTACGTGGAAAATTTCTTGGATTTATGGTAACTCACCGGATGGGATAGAGGCTAACCACGAAAAATCAAAGCTCTCAAGATATGATTCCTCCGAAGAATATCAAAGACGTCCAACGTTTGAATGATCGAATCGCTGCATTATCCCGTTTCCTAGCCCGTTCTGGGGACAAATACTTGTCGTTCTTTAAAATATTGAAGGAAGCTAAAAATAATAATTTTCAATGGACCGATGAATGTCGGTATGCTTTTGAGCAACTAAAAGAATATCTAGCATCTCCACCCCTATCCAAACCTATTCAAGGAGAAGCGTTATACTTATATCTTGCGGTTTCTTCAATAAGCTTCGCTTTAGTGCGAGAAGAAGATGGGGCACAACAACCAATTTATTACGTCAGCAAAATTCTCTCTGATATAGAGAGTCGTTATCCATTTGCAGATAAAGTGGCTCTGGCGTTAGTTTTCTCAGCGTGAAAATTGCGTCCATACTTTCAAGCTCACACCATCGGCGTTTACACTAATTTACCGTTAAGGGCCATCTTACAGAAACCAGAAGCATCTGGGAGGTTAATCAAATGGTCTGTAGAACTGGGAGAATTTGATATAAATTTTCTACCTCGACCCGCCATAAAGTCTCAAATACTTGCGACTTTATAGTGGAATGCACCAACCCAACTCTAGAAGAGCTTCACGTGCCTTTCATCTCCTCAATGGACTCTCTATGTTGATGGAGCTTGAAATCTTGGTCTGCGGGGATCTACTTGTTTCCCCAAAATACCCTAGAGTATGGACTTAGCTTAAAATTCCTGCCAATAACATGGCGAATATGAGGCTCTCATGGCAGGTTGAGACTGATAGGCTGAAGCCCAAAACTTAGTAATTCACACGACTCACGACTTGTAGCCTCCCAAGTTGGAGGATTTTAATACTCATAATCCTCAAGTGCAATATCTCCACTTGGTAAAATCCTTCTTACTCATTTCAAGACACATCAAATCATCCACATACTACGAGAGAAGAATACTGGACACTCTTGCTAAGCTTGCTACCTCTACCAGGAGATCTATTTAAGAGAAAGCATGTTGAAGAAATACATTTTCCTAGTATCCAAGGGTCATGGGTAATTCAAACTATTGATGAGGAAAAGGAACGTTAGGTGGATAGACCGATCCTATCTTTTCTACAAGAAGGAACCCTTCCACGAAGATCCAACTTCGCCGTCTCAGAAGACAAGCTTTAAACTTTGCTATTATTGGAGGTGAACTATACAAGCAAGCTTTCTCTGGTCCATATCTCAAATGCCTTCCACCTTCAGAAGCTAATTACGCGTTAAGAGAGGTTCACTCAGGAATATGTGGAGAACACCTTGGAGGAAGAGCATTGGCCCTTAAAATCATGAGGCAAGGGTTTTATTGGCCTACAATGAAACAAGACGCCTTGGAGTTCACAAAAAATGTGCAAGTTGTCAATTGCATTCTAACCTCCCTCACATGCCGCATGCAGAACTCTCATCCATTCAAAGCCCGTGGCCCTTTGCTCAGTGGGGGATTGATATCATGGGACCTTTTCCAATAGCATCGGGCAACGAAAGTTCATCATTCTAGGCCGACTACTTCACCAAATGGGTAGAGGCCGAACCACTCGCTAAAATCACAGAGGCAAATGCCAAACAATTTGTTTGGAAAAATATAATATGTCGATTCGGTCTTCCTACAAAGATCATCACTGACAACGGAACTCAATTTACTGGAAAAGTCTTTACGTCCTTTTGCAAAGATCTTCACATTCAGCTACTGCATACGGCTGTAGCACATCCTCAAACCAATGGGCAAACCGAAGTTATCAATAGGACTATACTCAAAGGACTAAAAACACGTCTTAAGAAGGCTGGGGGGCAATGGGTTGATGAGCTTCCCAATGTTCTTTGGGCCTACCGCACCGTCACACCCGGTGAGACACCGTATAACTTGTGTTTTGGTGCTATCATACTGGTGGATATCGGGGTTCCAAGTCCAAGAGTCCAGTTTTTCGATCATGGTAGTAATGAAGAAAAACTCCGGCAACACCTAGATCTACTCCCCGAAACTCGTGATATGGCTACTTGGTTTCCTATCACCACGGGTAGCTCGCCACTTCACGGAAGAGTGAAACCTCATCCCATATCGTGGTGACTTGGTCTGCGAAGTCTCGTGCAGCAAAGGCCCTCGGTATGATAAACTCTCACCTCTCGGATGGATGGTATGTGGTTATAGCTATGGTCAAGCAGAGCGTTCAAGCTCGAGGATCCAGAAGGAAAAACTCTACCTCGAACTTGGAATACTAAGAATCTTCGAAAATATTATCAGTAACTCTTACTGCATAATTGTTGCGACTTTTATCTCGTCTGTCTTTCCATCCTCGTATAACTGACCCCACCTAGTGGGATTAAAGCTTGTTGTTGTTATTGTTGTTGTCATCGTCGTTGTTGTTGTTGCAGTTGTTGTTGTCGTTTTCTCTTGAAGCTCATACCCGTGTCTTATGATTATATCATTGAACTAGTGAATTCACAGCTTTGTTCTAACAAGATTTGCTTTTTCTTTACTTTTCCTCCCACTTGAGAAATATACAACTCATGTTACATCTCAATTGGGACATGATCAATCCCAAGGGGACTTAATCGAATCTCTTCCATACGGGTTAATGTCATCGAGCAAAAACTCTGACAAACAACCCAGGAAAGGTCAAAAGGTCCTTGGTGGACTTCTCACGGCCTTTTCCATACAGGTTAACGTCATTGGGTAACCGACAAACAACCTGGATAGGTCAAAATCTCGGATTCAATTCGACCTTATCCATACAGTTGCGTCGGGGCACCGACGAAACAACCTCGGATAGGTCAAAAATCCTCAGTGGATTCAATTCAACCTCTTCCATACAGGCTAACGTCATCGAGTCACACTCTGACAAACAACCTCGGATAGGTCAAAAATCACCACTGTCACCGGCCACCGTCGCCGGGTATTTCCATCCATCATAGTCGCTACCGTTGCGGTTGCCATTTGCCACCCGTCGGGCCAACCACTACGGCCGGTCATCGCCCGACCACATTCGGGTTCGCCGAATATCGCGCCCGGTCCGCGCCCGCCGTCGTGGTTACGCCAACTATCATCGCCGTTCGCGGCCGACTACCGTCGCGAGTCACGCCCGGCCACTACCATCACCGGCCCTCTCAGGTTCAACCACCACATAAGCCGGTCATTTCGCCTACACTTGATCGTCACCGTTTCGCGATTCTCATTGCCGACCACCCCGGTAATTCTCATCGCGGTCACCTCCACCGACCATCGCGGGCAATCTTCGCCGCCATCGTTGTTGGTTACCCTCGTCGACTGTCGTCGCCGTTCACCGCCGCCGACCATCGTCGGTCATCGTCGGACATCGCCTTCAACCTCCGTACCCGGACGGTCAGACGGTACCGGAACCACGGCGTATCTGCGTGGGCGCGATCGCTTCCCCGGACGGTCCGGTGGTAAACTATGGCGTGTGGGCTTGATCCCCTCGGACGGGTCCGGCGTGGTTCCGGAACCGGCGTATCTGGGGCCTTGATCGCCTCTAACCGGGCCGGTCCGTGGCGTAACGGAACCACGTGCTGGTAGCCTTGATCGCCTCTAACGGACGGTCCGGCGTGGCGTGCGAACACGGCGGTATCACGTGAGCGCGATCACCTCCACCGGACGGTCCTGGCGGTAACCGGAATACGGCGTATCGTGGGCGCGATCGCCCTCGGATGGTCCGGCGTGGGTAAACGAACCACGTCCGGTGATCCCTCCCTCTCGGATGGTCCGACGAGGTGCCGGAACCACGATGTATACCGTGGGCCTTGATCGCCTCTAGGACGGTCGATGGCGATGGCGGAACCACGACGTATCGTGGGCCTTGATCCCCTCTAACGGACGGTCCGAGGCGTGGCGGAACCACGACGTCCATAGGCGCGATCGCCTCTCGGACGGTCCGGAGCGTATCGAGAACGGCGTATCACGTGGGCCGATCACCTCAACGGACGGTCCCGGAGGCGATGCGGAACCACGGCGTATCTGAGTGGGCCTTGATCGCCTCTAACGGACGGTCGAAGAGGCGTCAGAACCACGGCGTATACCATGGGCCTTGATCGCCTCCAACCGGACGGTCCGGCGAACCGGAACCGATGTATACCTGGGCCTTGATCGCCTCTTGATGCCTCTAGATCGCCTCCTACGCCTCTTGATCGCCTTCTTGATTGCCTCCAAAGGACCCTCACTCAAGAAGAAAGGGAGAGGGAAAAGGTGTGTCTCTCCCTCTCACCCTAGAGGTGAATTTATAGCCCCTCATAGGGGCAAAAGGGTAAAAATCTCTCAAAAAATGGCTCAAAAATGGCACAAAATGGCTTAAAAAATAGCTCAAAAAATGGCTTAAAAAACGGCTCAAAACCCTTCAAATTCTCGGTAGGAGCCGCGAAGCATCGGCTCATGGTATACGCCTGACGACCAGCCATGCCGAACACCGCGCCGCGACTCGCCTGCCGTTCGACCCGGAGGTGTCGTCGACACGGGCCGATCATCGCGACCCGACGTCAGCGTGACCCGGACCGTCAGCGCGGCCCCATCATCAGCGTCAGCGCGACCGTCGACCCGCTGACTTCAATCGACCGCGACCCGAATCGACCGAGAGACCGAATCGACCACGACGCTGACAGCGTGACCGTCAGCGACCCGCTGGAGCCACGCGGCTTCGGGCAGATTGAACCCACCGCCTGCGCTTCCGTGACGCATGAAGCGCTGAGCCGCGCCAGCGAACGCAAACGGCGCCCGTAAATACGCCAGTCGGAAGCGGAAAACCGAGTATCCAAATAGATCCGTAACCTCAAAATCATACTACGGCTACACATCCATAATCATATTGTATTTTATGATGATTTGTTCTCTCAAAATATATGATTCATGTGACCGCACGTTTCGTTGAAGAATTCGTTATTTTCGAGCATTTGACACGTATATTTTTGGATGATTAAGCTAATGTCATCCAAAAATAGGGGGCAACTGATATGGCTCTCAAAATACCACTAGTCAAAGCACAAATCTTGATGTCGAAAGCGATATAATTTTGATTCAAAACCGATTGAGATCAAATTAAAATATCATTGGAATCTTTGGGACATCAATTAAATCCCAAACGACTCTCAAATATGGAATGTTTATAGTCAAATCGGCGTCTTGTGGCCGGATCTAACGAGAAGATCTCATAATTCGACTTCATTTGGGCATCCAAATGCTCAAAATACATCAAATGATCGAAGGAATCATCCGAACCGTCAGATTCGGGAGGTGGTATACAAGAATTTACAAGAATGCCCCTCCTCCCATCTATAAATAGGCCTTCATTCCTCACATGAGGAGGACCAAGCTAAGCCAAGTGAAGTGAAGTGAAGTGAAGAAGAGGAGCCAGCTCGGATTGTCAACCATTCTGCCACCCGTATCCGATCCTTGATCAATGCGACAAGGAAGAAGAGGGAAGAGTCCAAGCAAGGAAGAAGAGGAAGAGTCCAAGCAAGGAAGAAGAGGAAGAGCAGAACAGGAAGAAGAGGAAGAGTCAAGCAAGGAAGAAAAGGAAGAGTCCAAGCAAGGAAGAAAAGGAAGAGTCCGGGCGAGGAAGAAGAGGAAAAGCCCAAGTGAGGAGGAAGAGAAGCTCAGCTTGAAGATCCTCAAGCAAGATCACGCAAGATCGCACTCTCCGGCGACCATCAACCACCGCCACCGCCACCGTCATGCGTCTCAATTCCCGGGAAGTTACCGCATCTCCACCGATGAACAATTGCGATCATTGTTACAGCTTATTCTCCTATCATATGCTAATCCGTTATCGAAGACATTGTACTCAAAAGCGATACATAGTGGAAGCTTTTTTATTGGGGGCAGTGGTTTTCCCTCTTTTCGAGGTTTTCACGTTAAAATTCGGAGTGTCTCTCTTGTTCTTTTAATTACTGTGTGTGGATTTCACAAGGCTAAAACTTTCACTCTGCTGGTTTTCTAGCACGCAACAATACTAATAAGCAATTTTCATTACCAATTCATTAGACCACTTGACGTTTATGACAATATCAATTAAACCTAAATTAATGTCCTGTAAATTAATGAAGAGGATAAGAAGGCCTAATGTAGCTATAGCGCCAGCAGTAGGAATTGAAGAGGAAGCTGAGAGGGGGATTATAGTGAAATTTTAATGAGTTGAAAAGCTCTTGATCAGTTAATTCCCATAGTCATTTGCCATCGATCCAATGTCAAGATCAAGATCTCCTCGCCAAGAATGATCTGTATTTTGAAGATTTTTTTCAACAACAACAAGCCTTAATCCCACTAGGTGGGGTCGGCTAGATGAATCCTTCGTCTCCATTGTGTCCTATTATGTGTCAAATTCTCATTTAATTCAAGTATACTAAGATCATTTTTTATACATCTTAACCAAGTATTTTTAGGTCTACCTCTACCTTTATTAACATAAGTCAAATCTAATGCATCTACTCTCCTAATGTCATGGACGGAGCTTTATGTGGCCAAACCATCTAGGCGACTCTCCTAATCTTATCTACCACTTCTACTACAACTTTTTCGAACATACTCATTTTGCATTCTATCTCTAAGAGTAAAGCCACTCATCCACCTAAGCATCCTCATCTCTATAACACTTAACTTAGTCTTATGCTTCTCTTTTATTGGCCAACATTCTGCACCATAAGTCATTGCAGGTCTTACCAGCATCTGTATTTTGAAGATTTTTTTCAAAAAAAAAAAAAAACACAACGCTTATTGACGTTATAGAAAAGACTGAGAAAAAAAAAAGTCATTTATGTGCTTGATCGCACTTTAAAATATCATTAATATCTGTGTCTTCTTTCGAAGATAATAAACAGTCCCTCATCTCCTTAAATATGCCTTAATTCCTCCAAACGTTCAAAATTTTGGAAAGAGTTGTTCGAATTCATAAGACGCTCTTAGGTACATAATAAAATCATGAAAAAAAAAATATAGTGAGAAAAAGGTCAAAGAGGGCAGATTTCAGGCTTCAAATTTCATTGATTTTCAAAGATGGAAAGGATGGAAGTGGCCGGCAAAGAGTAAGTGGCAGCCATTACTAGTACGAGGTTTTGAGACAAAGGCGCATGGAGGAAGGGACGGCAGTGACTAGGACCAGTGTTTTTTGTTGAAGGCAAAGCAACAAGGAGCATTCTTCTTGATTTGTTATTTTTTTTGAAACAGAATGAGCAACAAGGAAGTGACGTTTTCTGAAAGGCCAATTTTTTTTAAAAGAATTATTTTAAAAAAATTTTAGTTGGAAGTGTCTTATTTTTAATAGATGTAGCATTTTCATCAGAATACAAATTTTTTATTTTTTATATTTAAAATGGTAATATGTTAATTTTTTTAAAAAAACGTCATTCATTTCTATGTATTTGCTTCTTTTTAAAATTGAACTTTTTTAAAGCTTCTTTTGATTAATTATTGTTTATGTGATTAATTATTACAATCCCGGGCTGGCTGCCACCGTTCTGAAAGAGCACAATTTTAAAGAACGACTCATGCAACTTCAAATAAAGTAATACGAGCATGTTTCTATATGTATATATATTTATTTTAATGATGCAAACTAAATTAGTTGATAAAAATTTTCAAAACATAAAAAATTATTAATATTTTTATTAAAATTCAATCTAAAATTTAAAGTTTATATTTGTCTTAAGATGCATATAATATTGTTGACCTATATCGTCATTGATCGAATTCAATTCAAATTTTGTGGACTTTTGATGTAACGGCTTCATCGGGCGAGATCATGCGCCAAAATCGGTTAAAAGCGACCTCCATCGATGAAACGGACTTGACGTTGTGTTGAGCGTTGAAATTGATTGGAATATGAATATTCGCCCAACGAGCAACCGTCAGCGGTCAGTGGCGTACACATATATCGAGGTCAGGAGGCGTCGATTTAAACCAAAGATCTCCGTTCACGAAATTGATTGCTCCGTTAGTTTCAAAACGTCAAAATCTATCAAGTAAGATTGTTCACACTCAATTCGGACAAATCTTCGCAAAAATCGAGCGGTCCGAAGTGACAGTGCACAAATCGAGGCTGAAATGCACCGGACGTCGCCAAAATTAGTCGAAATGATCTTTGATTGGCGAACGGACTTCGCCATTGTGTTCAGAACATCAAAACTGGTCAGAATATAAATATTGCACAACCTGATGATCAACTGATCAAGCGATGGTAGTGTCGTACACGCATAGGTCGGGGAGCGGCGTAAACCAAAGCGATCGCTTCGCGAAATTGATTGTGTTGTTAGTTTCTAAATGTCAAAATCTATCAAGTAAAACTATTCACACTCAATTCAGACAAGTCTGCATGAAAATCGAGCGGTTGAAAATGATAACGCGTATTTTGAGTTGAAATTTGATGCTGACTTGAAGCAAATGGCCTCCGATCGTGAAACGGATTGCGCCGTTGCATCCAGAACATCGGAATAACCTATGATTGATATATATATTAACTATGTAATTTTATCGACGTGAAATTCACATTAAGATTGATTAGACATTTAAATAATTAATAAAAAAAGCCCTAATTTAATCTTAACTAATCTAAATCCCTAAAACCGACCGGCCCTAATTCCTGAAGAATGACTCGAGCTCGGGCTCTTCCTCCCTCACATGCAGGAGAAAATATTATGTCCGGAGTCCACACATAGCTTTACGTGTGGACTCCAATCCATGTCGCATGTATTTTTTTCCGTTTAGCGCTTAACGGGCGATGCTGAATGGGGCGTCTTTGTAAAGGGATGGCGTATTCACGACGCCGTTTACGCTTCCCCTGGCCTGACCCGGCCTGTAATCATCGTTGGAATGTGCGGGAGGAATTTAAAAGAAATATATAGACAGATTTAGGGTTTAGGGTGTATTTTTTTGAGTAAACGAGCTCAGAGAAATAGAAAATCATTTCCTTTTATAAAGAACCATGAAGATGGAGAGCGTTGAAGAAATACGACCAATTTAGCGAGGATGTATTAAATAAAAATTCATCGGTAATGTTTCGTGTAATTTTCTTGTTAGTGATTATTTGTGCGAAAAGAATATGTTACATTCATTAATTGAAACAATTTGGATGCTTTTTTGTTGAATTTTTTACTTTTTAGTGTTATTTTGCATCTGTACTCTCTGTACCTCATTGGAGGGTACAGAGCATTTAGGGACTTTTTTTCCAATTTATTTTGCCTGTTTCTTGAGATTATGTTTAGGGCATTCCAATGGAAGCAATTGGATGGCTGCTTGGATGATTTCTGGGTGTTTTTTGTATTTGTACTCTCTGTACCTCTTTGGAGGGTACAGAGCATTTAGGGACTTCTTTTTCCAGTTTATTTTTCCTGTTTCTTGAGATTATGCTTAGGGCACTCCAATGGAAGCAATTTGATGACTGCTTGGATGATTTCTGGGTTTTTTTATATCTCTCCTCTCTCTGGAGGTGAGTATTTAGACTTCTTTTCCAGTTTATTTTGCCTACTTCTTTTGATTATGTTCATTACATTCTAATGGAAGTAATTTGATGGCTCTTTAGATGATTTCTGGGTAATTTTTTTGTATTTGTACTCTCTGTACCTCTCTGGAGGATACAGAGCATTTAGGGACTTCTTTTTTCAGTTTATTTTGCTTGCTTCTTTAGATTATGTTCATTACATTCTAATTGAAGGAATTTGGAGGCTGTTAGGATGGTTTCTGGGGGTTATTTTGGCATCTGTACTCTGCCTCTCTTGAGTACTGAGATCATTTAGAACTACTTTTTTCAATTTATCTTGCATTCTTCTTGAGATTATATTTAGGGCATTCCAATGGAAGCAATCTGGAGGCTGTTTGGATAGTTCTGGGGGGTATTTTGCATCTATACTCTCTGTATCTCTCTTGAGGGTACAGATCATTTAGGGCTAACTTTTTCCAGTTTATTTTGCCTAGTTCTTGAATTATGTTCATTACATTCCAATGGAAGCATTTGGAGGCTGTTTGGATGGTTTCTATGGGGTTTTTGCATCTGTACTAGGGGTGAGCATTCGGTCAGTTTGGGTTTTGATCCAACCGAATAAACCAAACCATTATTTTGGAAAAACCGAACCGACCAAATTAGCAAAAAAAAACCATATAAACCGAACCAAATAAACTGAATTAGAGTTCGATTTATTAGGTTCGGTTTTCCCTAAATACGAAACAAATATGAAAAGAAACTTCATGAAATTCTGGAAGCCACAAACATCTAATGTGGATCAGCTTCTGTGTTTGTATTTATATCAACAATAGATGGTTTTAATTGGCGAAATAGGAATACCTCCCGGCCTTCCCCAATACGATACTTGACTACAAGTTTTACGCAATAGTAACTAGGCATTTGATTCTACTTGTTTTAATGCTCAAGTTTCTTAGAGGAGAGATAGCTATGCCATCAAATGTGAATTGTGCTTTTCATAACCCAAAATTGACCTCAATAGCTTTTTGGGAGGTATAAGTTTGTCTCCTAGCCTACTCGCTTCAGTTTAGTTGGCACAAAGAAGGAATGGTTCCACATCCAAGATACAATGAAGTAATGAAATCACAGTATGACTTCAAGTGAACATCAATCTGATATTCATTTTATGTTTTGAAGAATATACAATGAGAAACTCACCATGGCTTTCCGAGTTGTAAGGCCCCAAAAAAATCAAATCAAGAGATGTTAATCCTCAATTTAAGTAGGAACTAAGTTAAACACTTGAATTTGGATTCACTACATCTAGGCAAATAACCACCACAAAGACCCAAAGATATCTATTCTTAGACTTGACAACAAGTTATAAAGATTGTCTAGAAAAGTGTATTAGTTTAGAAGCTAAAACATCAAAACAGCAAAAAAATCCCAATAGCTCGTGGAATCAATAGGCCTTCAATGATTTAAAATGCCACTCAAGCCTATGAAAAATCAGCAGTAGCAGCATGTTACATCAGAAACAGAGAAATGAACTCAAAAGTTTCTCAGCTATCCTCCATAAAGTGAAAGGATACTATTTGCACATATATGTCAATTCTAGATTGAATGAATCCAATCTTACATAAAACCATTCTGGTTTAACAGGATTAACCTCTGAGATCCAAAGAGGAATTAACGGCTGGAATGGAAGCAAACGCACCGTACTAGAACCACCTTATTTGGAGATTATCCAAATGCCTTCTATTCAGAAAGACACCAGCCTACACTATATTCTCCTGAATCACTCTTAGACTAAGAGCAGGAATTCAAGAAGAAATAAAAAATGACCCTATATCATTGTCCGTTTGGCTGAAGAAATAAAATATGAGCATTCAATTGAGTGTTTTGCTGACAATTTTACTTTCACCAAAATGTGTTGCGAAATAAAAATCCACACAATTCTTATAAAAAATATAAACTTCCTTTCTAGATTTTTCAGTATTTTATTGAGGTTCTATAAAATAGCCTCCAGGAAGACATCTTATCTGTTTTGGTATTTTACCGGCCAGGACCTCATGTAGTGCTGCTGCAGAAAAATCACTACTTTGATTTTGTAATAAATATCTATTCAGATCTCATTGAAAAGCCGAATAATATGGTAGATCTGTTGTGATGAGGATGTAAAAAAAATCAAAGAGAGCTCTAACGTTCGAAAATAGAAGAGAAGATGAAGTACACGGGTGACAGGAGAACATATACAGCGATCAAAAGATTCAGTAATCTTATGAACACAGAAGATAGAAAAAAAGTTAGGGGATCAAAGCATAAAGAGAGATAAATCTTGGAGAAGAAAAATGGCACCTTGATCCTTCGAACTATTTGTCTCCATTATTGGAGGCCGAGCCTTTCTACGCTGCCTCGCCGACATCGTTTTAACTCGCCGGTCGATCTCGTCTGTTAAACCAGAGGTCTAGAAGCAACTATCGATGAATGCCTTATGCCCTAGTAGAGACTCGAGACTCTCCATCCTCGAAGAAGTGTATGGCATCGGTGCATCGGCCATCGAAGAGTCGAGGAATGAAAGGCAACACTCCGAACTCCAAAGCGTCTCTAAGTAAATTGACTATTCGAACTCGCTGCAACTCAACTCATCTGTGACTCCACGGACTCGAGACGAATATTAGGCCCACCCGAAATAATCGGTTTTACCGTAAAATAGAAATTTATTAACTTAAAATTGAACCAAAAATCATAAAACCGTATCAACCCATAATTTCAACCAAAAACCAAATAATGAATATAAAAACCGAACCAAACTGACCAATTAACATCGGTTCACTTCAATTTTTCAGTTTGAACCATCTAATGCACACCCCTAATCTGTACTCTATGTACCTCTCTTGAGAGTACATATCATTTATGACCTTTTTTCACAGTTTCTTTGGCCTGGTTCCTGAGTTTATGTTTAGGGCATTCCAATGGAAGCAATTTGAAGGCTGTTTGGATGGTTTCTGGGGGTATTTTGCATCTGTACTCTCTATACCTCTCTCGAGAGAACAGATCATTTAGGGCCTTTTTTTCCAGTTTATTTTGCCTGTTTATTGAGTTTATGTTTAGGACATTCCAATGAAAGCAATTTGATGGCTGCTTGGATGATTTCTGGGTGTTATTTTACATCTGTGCTCTCTGTACCTCTTTGGAGGGTACAGAGTATTTAGGGACTTCTTTTTCCAGTTTATTTTGCCTACTTCTTCTGATTATGTTCATTACATTCCAATGGAAGAAATTTGATGGTTGTTTGGATGATTTCTGATTGGTTTTTTGCATCTGTATTCTGTTACATATTTTTGTATCTGTTTGGCCAGATGAATACGGTCAATGAGCTGTGCGATGACGAAGTCGTGATGTCTAATGACCCAAATTTGAGGAAACTCCTTGGCACTATTGAATGAAAGCGGGCGTATGCACATCGTGTCTATGCATTAAATTAGCGGTGTTGGAAGGACCATACTAGTTATTGGCCAAACTCCAAGAAATTGAAATCAAAAATTTTCTATGTGCAAAAGCGGTGAAAAGAAGTCGTCTAAATGGCTTAACAAAATTCGGAAAGTTAATACAAGAAGCGGTTGTCGGCCATGATTAAATTCTCTGATTTAGAGAATTGGACGATTAAAAAATATCTGAGAAAGTCATAATCATTCTTTGGCGAGCCGACTACATCTTCTCGGATCACGATGCATTAGCGATGAGAAGGCGTCCGTGTTGAAGACAATGAATGGGAATTAGAGCAAGCGATGCATTATATCTAACTAGGAAGTTGGGTAGAGAATATTGGGTTCACAAAAAGAGATGCTTTCAATTTTATTCAGAAAGAGAAAAGATCGAGGATTGCGAATGGTGACAGTAATGCATTAATACTGTTGTTTAAGGAAAGGCAAGCAGCAGATGGGATATTTGCATGGGATGTACAAGTTGATGAGCTGGATTGCTTAGTAAGCTTTTTTTTGGAGCAATTGCATGTCTAGGATAGAATATGATTATTTTGGGGATGTGATAATTTTTTTTTGTCTATTTGCTCGACAATAAATATAATCTTGTTTGTGCCCTCTTGAGTGAATCATCAATCGGCAAAATATATTATTTGGAGTAGCCTTTTATCAGAAGAGACAATTGAGTCATTCTCATGGCTATTTCAAACATTTCTTCGGTTGATGAGTGACAGACATCCTATAACAATATTCACTGATCAAGATTAGGCTATGGCGAGAGCTATTAAAATTGTATTGTCGCATACTCATCATCATAAGATGGCATATTTCAAAGCTCCTTCCAAGGTTCATTGCTTTAATAGTAATAAGAGTACAAGGGCTATTTTATATACATGAGTAAGTGTGACTGGAGGAAGAGTTTGAAGAAGCTTGGTCTGCCATGCTAGAAGAAGGTAATTTGCATGATCATGCTTGGTTGTCTGAGCTTTATAAGATTAAATCCAAGTGGTCCACTGCATTCAACAAGGACTCATTCTGTATGGGCATCTTGTCAACGCAACGTAGTGAGTCCATGAACAACGTATGTCACGGAATATCTAAACCAACAAGTTTGCTCACAGATTATTTCTTGGGGTTGGAAAAGGTTATGGAGACATGGCACCGGAATGAACATGATGAAGACTTCAAGTGTAGCCAATCATCGATTGGTCCTGTTGTTAAGACCAATCCAATTCTAAAACAAGCTGCTATATTTTATACAAGAAAGGTTTATACTATGTTTGAGGAGGAATTTTTGCATGGAGTTGGAGGCCTATCAATAACTAAGTCGGATGTGATCATGGAGTATTTGGTGAGAAACTTAGAGAATAAAAATGCATCCAAAATATGGGTGCATTTTGATAGGACTACCAAGTAACTTGTACTTGCAAAAAATTTGAAATGATGGGATTACTTTGTACTTGTATCGAGTTCTTAGTCGAAGATGTTGTGCGCATTCCGGACAAGTATCTTCTTATGTGATGGTCTACCAGAGCAAAGAGGGATATTTACATTGATAGTGCATACAAAAAATTAAGAGATGTGGAAAGCACGGATGAAAATGCTACTGACATTATTTTTCGGAACCACATAAGTTGATATGCATATCAAATAAGCGTCGAGCAGGCAATAAGAGAGCTGAGGACTATATGCTTGGATCCTTAAAAAACTATATGATGATGTCGACTCTATAATAAGTGAAAATTTTCCTCCAGCTGACAGAGCAGTTAAGAAGAAGAAGTCAACCACAATAGACAAGGGAAAAGACATCTTAAAGGATTCGGTTAACAGCGTCAGGGTGTTTCCAACTCAAGGCTTAAGAGATATTGGGAGATCCAAGAAAGCCAAGAGTAATTTTCTATTTGCGTATTAGTTTTTAGTATTTTAAATATTGTTGTTAATCTTCAAACCCTTCTACTTTTGTTGTTACAGAAACTAAAGTCAATCGATAGTGTGAGCATTACTTCATCACAAGTTGCATCACCTTTCTCTGTTATGTCATCTTTTTGAGTGCACAAAATATCACACATCGATGTCGTAAGAAATCAACTAATATGATGTTCTACATGAAGGAATTTAACTCGAGCTCCAATCAATCGGTCGGTGAAGGTACACTAGTCGATGATGGATATTATTTTAGAAAACATTTTGATGCATCATCATCTAGTTTTGTGTTCTTGTCGATCTTTTACGTAATGCTTTAGATTCTCTAAGATGACTCTCTTTTAACTTAACAGACACACCAAGATGTTTAGATTGTATTTAGTTAGGGGATTTTCTCACTAGGCTGTTTGTAGCTCTTTAAGTAGTAGTGATTGAGTTAATCTCCTACTAAGGACCTTGTAATCATTGGATTGTAGTAATAAATATGTGCAGTACATTACCAATGGAAGCAGTTTGGAGGGTGACTGGTTATTTTTTATAGGTTTTTCTGCATCAGTACTCTTTGAGGAAGTTTAGGGCATTCCAATGGAAGTAATTTGAAGGCTGTTTGGATAGTTTCGGATGGGTGTTTTGCATCTGTACCTCTCCTGAGGGTACAGATCATTTATGGCCTTTTTCCTAATTTATTTTGCCTGATTCTAGAGATAATATTCATTGCATTTCAGTTCAGGCAATTTGAAAGTTGTTTGGATGGTTTCTAGGTGTTTTTTGGCATCTGTACTCTCTGTACCTCTCCTGAGAGTACAGATCATTTATGACCTTTTTTTCCAGTTTATTTTGTCTGATTCTAGAGATAATGTTCATTACATTCCAGTTCAGGCAATTTGAAAGCTCTTTAGATGGTTTCTGGGAGATATTTTGCATATGCACTCTCTGTACCTCTCTTGAGGGTACAAATCATTTATGGCCTTTTTTCCAGTTTATTTTTCCTGTTTATTGAGATTATGTTTAGGGCATTCTAATGGAAGCAATTTGAAAGCTGCTTGGATGGTTTATTGGGGGTATTTTGCATTTATACTTTCTATATCTCTTTGGAGGGTACAGAGCATTTAGGGACTTCTTTTTCCAGTTTATTTTGTCTGTTTCTTGAGATTATATTTAGGGCATTCAAATGGAAGTAATTTGAAAGCTTCTTGGATGATTTATTGGGGGTATTTTGCATCTGTACTCTCTGTACCTCTTTGGAGGGTACAGAGCATTTAGGGACTTCTTTTTCCAGTTTATTTTGCCTATTTCTTGAGATTATGTTTAGGGCATTCCAATGGAAGTAATTTGAAAGCTGCTTGGATGGTTTATTGGGGGTATTTTACATCTGTACTCTCTATGCCTCTTTGGAGGGTATAGAGCATTTAGGGACTTCTTTTTCCAGTTTATTTTTCCTGTTTCTTGAGATTATGTTTAGGGCATTCCAATGGAAGTAAAGTATATATATGTATAACTAACGCATAAGTTAACCTAAATCTATTTGTATTAAATCAGATATCTATAAAAAAGGATATTTAGAATTAATTTTTTATTAGTATTAAATTAGTTGGCAAATTTAATCTCATAATGTGGTGGCAAATTTAAAAAGCCTCTTAATCTATTGTATTTATACTATTCATTAATTGAAAATAATTATTATATAATTAAATGTTATAGTTATAAAAGAATTAAATTTTTCATATTGCAATGAGACAAAAAAAATACTATTTTTTATAATAGATTGACTTATTTTATTTTTGTTTCATCTAAATAAATAGATAAGTCAGTCTGATAAGGTTCAAGTTAATATTGAACTTCATTTCACTCGAGCATGAGCATACTAAGAATACATATGAGTTAATTTTTTTTTTTATTTTATTTTCATAATAAAAAAACATAACAATAATCATAATCGTATTTTAATACGTATGAGTTAAAATTAAAAATGTTAAAATATCATGATTTTACAATCAAAATTTACTTACACCAACCACAATAATTTTATAATCAATATTTAAAAAAAAAGATAATCACCCCAAACAAATCCTAAATCAGCTGAGAAACTACCATTAATTTTATGCATTCTGCTCATAACAAAATGATCATACCATAAAAAATGATTTTAAATGCAGATTTCTTTCAAGAATATAGCCCCCAAAAAACCAAATCAAAAAGATAAAAAGATGATACCATAACATAAATAAATGATAATAATAACAATGAAATCAAACTATATGAAATGAGAGAAAAGAAGTTACAAAAAGTAAAGTAAAATATCATCCCAGATCCATAAACGATACATTCAATTCAACAAAAATAGCTAAGTCTTCGAAGCCACCAAACCAATGCATTATACAAAATCCTATATCAATCTAAATCCTATTGTTCTCAATTTAGATTTTTCAGTCCCAAATAAAATATAACATAAGCGAACTCAGCCCTAAATATATTCATCTTCTTGGGCCATGGTGGTGTCGGCCAGTTCTGGAGTTTGTGGATCTTTGCCTCCATGTACTTGCCGCATGATCACTTGTTAGCTTTGCAGCCCTCACCATTTCGATTGACTATTTTCTGGGATCGCTCGCAAAAGACTGGCCAGCATCTTCAATAAGTAATTTGATCTGAATAGCCAGAACATAATCTCAATAAGTTGGCCTAGAAAAAGAAATAGTTAAGAGGAACCAAATTTGAAAATTGTTCTTACAATCTCAGGAAGAATGCTCTTATGGGTTAGTTTGGGTAATGAGTCATAAAAATACTAAGCCCCTGACTTAATATGCCCAACCAAGAGTGTCCAGTGCTGATTATCTATAACTGGCAGTAAGATTAACTCAGCCCTCGACACACTGTCTGCAGTGACATGCTGGATGAACATTTTGCTTTCCATTTTTAGGCCGTACCTGGCATAACTCTGCAGGAAAAGAAGAGAACGATTATAGATTTTAGCTTTTATCTAAACAAACAAGAATTGAATCATAATACCTAACATTCCTGTGGGGTAACATACCCAATGTAAGCATGAAATGTACAAATAGGGGACATACAGCCTCGGACATAGCGAATACTTCTCGGCCAGTAAGAACGCGAAGGCATCAATGTGTGCATCTGAGAGATATTGATCTGTCAGCAACTCATCGATCTGCCCTCGTGCAATAATGATATTCCCAACCGTGAATATTGTATCACCCCTGCAAGTGATAAATATTTTAAAGTGATCTTAATTAAATGAATAGGTTATTTTATGTATGAAGGAGCTGATTGAGGATTTACTTACTTGTCCTCGAATCGGGATCATGATGTGTCAATAAGATCGAGCATCGGCTTAGGCAAAATAGCTCTGGATGAGAACTCAACAACATGAAGTGCCTCTGATGGCTGCAACAAAATTACTGATGATAAAAGTTAGTGAAAAAGAGCTAGATTCACTATGAATTAAGGATCAATCTACTAAGATGATTCATACCCCCGATTGATGCTCCTCCACCACAACGATAGCAGTATGTGGGTAATCGACCTTTACTGGCTCATCTTTGTGAACCTATAAAAAAATTTGGTGAAATCTATTTCTTTTATCTCAAATTTAAAAGAAAGTAACTAAATACCTCTACCGTCGGCTTGTCATCTTGAATGGAGGCCACCACATCACTGATTCTTGCTCATGACTTCTTATAAGTGTGTGCGAAGGGGAACAAAAGCCCTCTTCCTCATCTGTGCCTTCACCACGTTCAATGCTACTGACATGGCGTGATCGTCATGTGGTGGCGGCCTCCACAAGAACTTCACTATTAACTCCACATGGGCTTCCCCATTGGAAGTATTCAACTCCACAGTGGAAGCTCCTGTGGTAGCCTCCACAAGAGCTTCCTCTACAGTACCCTCCTCAGGAGCTTTCCAAGTGGTAGCCTCCCCAGGGGTACCCTCCACAGGGGAAGCTCACTAGTCCTCAAGAGATTCCCTGGTGACCCCAGAACCTCCCCACACTTGGGGTGGTAGGACCCCACCGTGCAAGAACTTCCTAGCGTAACCGCAAATCAAGCCCATCCATCCTCTCCATCATTGTTGCATGAAAAGACGATACTGTATCTTTCAAGTCCCTGAAACCTACAAGAATCCTCTCCACCGTAAAGACTGCTGTGGGGGTAGTAGCAGAGGGCAGGCTAGATATACTAGATGAGGGAGAATATCAAGGAGAGACATATGGAGAGTCAGTAGGGGCTGCACTCATTGGACTTAAAATGGGAATTTGCTCGGCTCGTAGATTGTGGGCGGGGACATTTAAGGAGCGGGTCTCCTCTTCTAATATGTCTTCGAATAAAAGGCAGACTGTGATAAACCGATAAGAAAATGTGAAGACATACAACATAAATAAAGACATTCTTATATGAACTAAGTGATATTATTATATGTCACCTGGTGTCCTCCCAAACCAGTGAAAGCATTATTTGGAAACTCTATTTTTGCCCATCGCAGCATACGTGGCTTTGTAGATGGAAATGACGGGCTTATGATGCTTATGTGCTCAGCCGCCCATATCTACAATGAATATTTTAAACAGTAAACTTCAACGCATTAAATTACACATTCCTGGAGATATAGAACATACCATCAGAAGAGTGATAAAGCCACTCATGTAACCCGCCTCGTGCAATCTTTGATGTAATAACATCAAATTGGAAACTAGAAAGTCCCAAATGGCCTCGATTGTATTACAAATCTATCTATGTCATCGTAGACAATCAATTCTATGCCACCACTGTAATTGTGATATAGAAAAATAGATTTGGAGAAAATGTATGTCTGTACCTGGCTGATACGAACGAGCCATCTGAATACTCAAGTTAATTCTTGTAGTCCGATGAACTGAACTGCGATAGCGGGGATTTCTATCATAAGACTTTCTCCCCTCTGTTTGGCATCCCTATCATCACTACAACTTCATCGGGGGTGAAAGGAATGCACTGCCCACCCAACAAAAAAGCTTATTTTTCTATGTCTCAGCAAGACAGGATCGATGTAATGGCAACTGAGTCTTGATTAATTCTGTGGAGTCTAATGAATTGATGGAGATGAAGCCTCTTTAAAATGTCAGTGGCTTCATCAGTAAAGCATGCTGCAATATTATCGAACACAGTTCTTACAGTGGTAGGCCTGCATCTCGAAGTTATCCTTTTCTCAAACATGGTAAACTTTAAAATAAAAAGTCAGCAGGTAATGAGTACAGATGTAAATCACCCATCAAAACCAAGCGAACAGCTTCCAAATTATTCCTAATAGAATGTACAGATGCAAAAACCCCTTAGAAACCATCTAAACAGCCTTCAAATTGCTTCCATTGGAATGTCCTAAATATAATCTCAATAATTAGGCCAAAAGCGAAAAAAAGTAGGTCAGTAAATGATCATGCCTCAAGAGAGGAAGTATATATGTAAAATATTCCCTAGAAACCATCCAAACAGCCTCCAAATGTTTCCATTGGAATGTAATGAACATAATATCAAGAACTAGATAAAATAAATTGGAAAAAGATAAATGATCGTACCTCAAGAGAAATGCAGAGATGCATGCAAAATATCCCCAAAACTATCCAAAGCGACAAATTGCTTCCATTGTAATGTAATGAATATTATCTCTAGAATTAGGCAAAATAAATTAGAATAAAGGCCATAAATGATCTGTACCCTCAGGAGAGGTACAGAGAGTACAGATGCAAAATATCCCCCCCCCAAATCATCCAAGCAGCTTCCAAATTGCTTCCATTATAATGTAATGAACATTATCTCTAGAATCAGGCAAAATAAATTAGAAAAAAGGCCATAAATGCTCTGTACCCTCGACAGAGGTACAAAGATTATAAATGAAAAAAATCTCCTAGAAACCATCCAAACAGCCTTCAAATTGCTTCCATTAGAATGCCCTAAATATAATCTCAATAAACAGGCAAAATAAACTGAAAAAAGGTCCTAAATATTCTGTACCCTCAAGAGAGGTACAAAGAGAATCTTGCAGAAATCATCCAACCTCCAAATTGCTTCCATTGGAATGCCCTAAATATAATCTCAAGAATAATGCAAGATAAACTGAAAAAAGTATGCCCTAAATGATATGTACCCTCGAGAGAGGTATAGAGAGTACAGATAAAAAAAACCCCCCAGAAACCATCCAAACAACCTTCATATTACTTTCATTGGAATGCCCTAAATATAATCTCAAGAAACAGACAAAATAAATTGGAAAAAAGAAATTAAAATGACTCGAGAGATATAGAGTACGATGCAAAATATCCCAGAAACCATCCAAACAAACCTTCAAATTGCTTCAATTGGAATGCCTATATATCAATAATTAGGCCAAAAGCGAAAAAGTCGACTAAATTATCTGTACCTTCAGGAGAGGTACAGAGAGTACAGATGCAAAATATCCCCAGAAATCATCCAAACAGCCTCCAAATGCTTCCATTGGAATGCCCTAAATATAATATCAAGTAGAATGTAAGATAAAATGAAAAAAGTATGCCAAATGATCAGACTCGAGAGGAGTAAGAGAAATCTGAAAAATACCCTAAATCATCCAAACATAGTGCTTCCATTGGAATGCCCTAAATATAATCTCAAGAAGAAGGCAAGATAAACTGAAAAAGTAGCTAAAAGATCACCCTCAAGAGGTACATAGAGAATGATGCAAAAAAAAACCCCGAAATCATCCAAACACCTCCAAATTACTTACATTTGAATGTAATGAACATAATCTCAAGAAAGCAAAAAAAAATAAGTGAAAAAAGGTCATAAATGATCAGACTGAGTCGGAGAGTACATATCAAAAAATCTTCCAGAAATCATCCAAACAGCCTCCAAATGCTTCCATTGGAATGTAATGAACATAATCTCAAGAACGAGGCTAAAGAAACTGGAAAAAAAAGTCCTAAATGCTATGTACCCTCGAGAGAGGTACAGAGAGTACAAATACAAAATAATATATAAAAAACAACCAATCTTTCACTGGACAGTGAGAAGAATAGAGTAAACCCTAAATTCATTCAAGTTCGGGATTGCATGTGTAAATATCTCATGTAGTCACCTACAATACCTCAATTTTTGATTTGCTATATCATTGAGCGAAGGCGGGGCGATGATCGAGGCGGGAGCTAAGGCGAAAAATCCTTCGTCGAAGAAAGCTAAGCGTTTGACGAGGAATGTCGAACGATCTCGTTCTTCTTCTCCCGCTTTTGAGCGACGGGCGGGGCGGTGGAAGCATAAAGCGGCGTCGTGAATCGCCATCCCTTTACGGTGATCCGTCCGATTCTTGCTCAGTTAAAAAGTGTTAAAGCGGGAAAAATATTGACACGCTATGGATTGAGTTCACACGTAAAGCTACGTGCGGACTTCGGACGTAATATTTTCTCCACATGCAGATGACCCGCTCGGCCTCTCCTTCAAGCGCGCTCCATGCCCCACTTCCGCTTGATCCGAAGGAACGGAGCTCCTCCACTCCCTCTCTTCCGTTCGAATTGCCAAACCACACGATCTCCTCAACCGATCCCTCATCTCTCCCTTCAACCGTTCCCTCCTTCCTCCTCCTCAAGAAAATCGCAAGACAAAAGGGCAAGGGGCTCTCGATTTTCTTCTCTTTCTTCTCCCATTTCTCTCGTCCAAGCCGCCAACTCTCACATCTCCTTCTCTCGTTCAAACCCCAAGCAAGAGTTTTCGCTTCTTCTTCTTCCATTCTGAAAAAACTATGATGGTAGCACAGTTGCCAATATAATACCTCCAGTTGACGTAAGAAACTGTATTTTGAAAAACTATGATGGTAGAACAGCATTTTCTAATCTAAAAATGCTAGTGTTTTTAATATATAAATAAAAAACTTCTCTGTTCTTAAAAGACAGCAGAGAAGAATATAAATCTCCCCATTTAATAATTAAGTTCATTATTTCTTGATTAAAAAATATTAGAAATAAAAAAAAAATATTTTTACAAAATTTCTATTATGCGCATAAATATTTATATTAATTATGGATACATAAATTTATTAGATTAATGATTAATCATGTTATAATTATGATTAATATGATCATATATTATTCTAAATTTTAGATTAACATATAAGATTAATATTTGATACTAAGCCAATACTTTGATTGTTGTCAAATTAAATGTTGAATATTGATAATATTTTCTTATAAATTAGTGAGAGAGAGATTTAAAGAGTAGTGTTAAATTTATAATTGCAATTTATGTGGATCTCATTCATCTAAGAAGAAAATCATGAGTACATGGATAAAATTTTTTTACCATCAAATTGATTTTATTATAATATTTACATTATAATTCATATGCTCTTCTTCTAGTTGGAAAGTACAAACATTATGATCAAGATCTTTTATCATTAAATTGATTTTATTATAGCTTTTAGATTATAATTTATGTGCATTTACTTTATTGACACAATTTAAATATTTATTTATAAGAGATTTTGTAAAAAATTATAAATACTTCCTTATTTTGTACAAGAGACTCAACTATTTCTTTATGAGATTTTGCAAAAAGAGTGTAAAATTTATTTTTGTCCTTTAAATTAGCTTTTTTTATGGTGAATTTTTTTGTATTTTCAGAAAAGTTAAATGTAATTTTTAAAAATAATATAAGCTTATTTGGTTAATAATTATAATGATCTATATAATCTTAATTCATTAATAAATCAATAGAGTAAAAATTGACTTGTTTAAACATAATTATGTTCAATAGTTTTTATTGTTGCATGCAACCAATATTTCATGATAATCAAATAATTTGTTTTTTTTCTCAAAAAAATATTTTTTTTAAATCTTTCAGTAAATTTAAGCCATCATTCTATATCACTTTTAAAAGGACTTTTTAAAAATAGTTTTAAAACAAATTTTCGGAAAAGTAAAAGTGCATCAAATGGAGTCTAAATTACAACTTCTCATATTTATTATAAGTTATTATTTTAATATATTCTTTATATAATTTATTTCTTAATATAACCTTTATTTATGCAAGCACATGGCAACATCGCTCCACAAAATGAAGACACCATCTCAACCATTAATAAATACATACTGCCCTACGTAGTCAGGAAATAAAACATAGTGATATGTCATTAAAATAATTTTAAATCAGAATAATTAACATATTTTAAAGCACTTTTTTACTTAATTATCCGTAACACATGCTCCAACATAAAATTTTCTCTTGAGTTTATGAATGTATAAGATGGGTAAGGTAACAAGATGAGATTTTAATCCAAAGCAAATAATTTGAGCTTTATATGTCATTCTTTTCCACATAAACTCGATTTTATTCTTGAGACCATTAAGTCGTATGAGAGCAGCAGAATAGCCTTCTAAAAAGGCTACCACTAGGTTCTCTTTAGGGCTATAAAGAGAAACCAATAAATAAATAAATTAACTAATTTTGACTTATAATAAAATAGGTTCAGAATCTAAGGATAATTCAGAACCGTCAACAAAATTAGGATATATTATTATTATTCTGTTATTCAGTGATATCAGTCCTGATGGGGTGAACCCCTTGGAGGGAGGAATTCTTTAGAGTGGAGTTTTGAGTCTTCCAAACTCTTATAGCCCTTTGACTGGTTAAAATCTCATTATAATAAATTCTTTTGCGATTTATAATCAAAATAGTTTCTAAATCTTTCGGTTTTAATCCTAACTTCGTCGCATATGATAGTAAATCCCTTGAGGTTGGGTTGTAAGTCCTAGTTTTGTTGACTGTTCTGGATTATCATTTGATTATGAACCTATTTTATTATGAATCAAAATTGTTTAATTTATTTGCTTAGCTTAATCTTTTGTTAAATTCTTCCCCTACCTTTTTATGGCTTCCTCTTCCTCTTCTGAACCAACTTCTAATCTTATGATTAGAAGAAATAATAGTTTAATTAAAATGTTGAATTATTAGAGTTTTCTCTACATGAAGAAGACCTCAATAGGTGGTCTTTACCCAAAATTGGTCTTTACCCAAAATTGATAAATATTTTATTTATCAAATTGGTACCTTTGATTTTAAAGAAAAAACTTCCGTCAAAACTGTAGAACAATCAAACACTATAGAACAAATGGATAAAATCATTTATCTATTAACACAAGAAGATCTGCATAGATATATGCACGACTTCATATATATTCATATCGACATTATTCAAATAGCATTTAAACCTTTAACTCTAAAAGGACTAAATGCTTCTATCCTTGGTTGTCTGAGAGACGGAAGATGCCTTAACTGGGCTCAACCTCTTATGGGCATTATTGAAACTTGTTTATGCCACAGGCCAATTTAATTTAATGTATTTTCAAATTTAAGTTTACCTTTAACAGATATAAATCTATTTGAAGCTATTAAGCTGTAGTTACAACTTCATGGATATGATTTTCTTCCTGGATCATAAACTATTACATTAATTTTCAGAATACATTTTAGGATTTTTAATACTTTAAATCCTAAAGTAAAAAGGGATGTTCAACCATCCGAATGAACAACCTTAATTGAAACAAATCTGTTAGCTTCTCATACAACAACTAACAGAGTTATTAAATGGAATGAGGTGATATTTCCTAAGTCTTTGACAATACTATCTGCGATTACACCTAGACCCTCTATTAACTAAGACATTGATCAGATCATCCAAACATCTAACGATGATGCTGAAGTTAGATTTAATCCTTGAAGATCTATAACCCTTTCAAAAGTTTCTTTTCCTTCTGAAACTTTAATAAGAGTTAGATCTACATGTTCTCCTACATCAATAGAAGAATCATCAATTGAAGCAATTCAATTAAATAATAATAATATTTATCATCCCGTGAGAGAAAACATATCTCCCACACTTTCAGAAATGAATTTTAGTATTAATGAATTATCAAATAGGATATAAGGCTAGAGAAGTCATTCTAAAAAATATTACCAACCTAAATATAATGACTTCTGAAATGGTATAGAAATTTCACTTCGAACAAGCAAAGAATCGAAATATCCGATATATATTTCGACAAAATGCTTGAAAGGAATAGACAAAGTAAAGAAATAATACATTTTGTTGTTTGGTTCAATCTTCTCAATTAGCAGTCTTAACTAATATGAAATGGCTAATTGAGCATAGCAAAGTAGTTGAAAACTTGTATCCACCACCAATCGCTAAAATGGTTGATGATAAACTTTTATACATAACATCTTTTGGGAAAATTAATATCAATCCTCAAATTTTAAAAGAATTTATTGTTATAATTAAACAACTTAATTATAGCAATAGTATCCTCCAAATTATTTTCAATCATATATTTAGCCTAGAAGCTAAAATAGATCAGTTAATCAAACAAAAAGTCTCTAGTCAAGATACTAGCAGAATAAGTAATACCCCTTCAACAAGTACGACACTCTTGTTAAGACCTTCATTTCAACCTCCTCCTAAACTTACGTTTACTTTAGGACCTTCTAATGAAGATATTCAGAACTTAATCCTAAAATTTAAAGATCGCACAATAGACACTTTAGAAGACATAGTCTCTAATGTGTCTAAAGAAAATTCTAAAGATTTTTCTGAAGAAAATTTTGAAGATGATTATATTGAAAGAATTCAAGAACTTTTTTCAAGACCTCCATACTCACCATCTTCTGGACATTCAAAAAATATCTTATCCAAAAAGGAATTTAGACAAGCATTATTATAAAAAACCTACGCCTCAAGATTTACTCCTTGAAGAATCTATAACTTTCATTGGTAACACTTATGATGACAACTCTCTTTATGAATAGAATATTGATGGTCTTTCTGAATATCAGATCCATCAAATGCTTCATCAGATGCTCATGTTTGCTTGTGCAGTATAGTCTCATCATCGTACTACTCAATCCTTTGATTTTGCTAGAGCTGTTGTGGCTGGCTTTTCTGGAATTCTCAAAGGATGGTGGGATCATTATCTCTCTCAAGAGCAGAGAGATGATTTACTTAGTGAAATTGACCTTAGTACAAAAAACTTACCACAAGAACAACAAAAACGTAATGACAGTTGTGTCTATAATCTCCTCCAGGCTATCCTGGATCATTTTGCTAGAATAGTTGGAGATCAAGGAGAAAAAACTTGCTCCTTACTCTGAAAATTATGATGTCCATCCCTTATACATTTTAGATGGTATAAGGATGTCTTTTTAGCTAGAGTTATGCCAACATATCATAAATAATATATTTGAAAATTACTTTAAATATATTATTATTTACATTGATGATGTTCTTATTTTTTCAAACTCTATTGATGAGCATTTTAATCATTTTTAAACTTTTAAATAGCTCATTCAAAAAAAATGGACTTGTCATTTTCGCACCAAAAATCAAGTTATTTCAAACTGAAATACGATTTTTAGAACATAATATATATAATGCCTCTATTATTCTAATCAATAGAAGCATTGAATTTGTAGATAAATGTTTTGATATTATCCTTGATAAAACACAACTATAAAGATTCTCAGGAGCATTAAATTATGAAGCTGATTTTTATTAAAATCTAGCACAAGATGCTGCCCCACCTTTTAATCGATTAAAGAAATCACCATCACCATGGTCTAATCTACACACCATGGTTGTCCAAAAAATTAAGGAAAGAGTTAAAAATCTTCCATACCTTAATTTGGCTAATCCAGACAGCTTCGAAATTGTTGAAATTGATGCTTCAGATCTAGGTTATGGGGGCATATTAAAACAACGAAAAAAATTCAAAAGAACAATTGATTCGCTTCACCTCTAGTAGGTGGACCCCCACTCAACAAAAATACTTCATTATTAAATGAAAAATGTTTTCTATCGTCAGAAGTATTTCTAAATTTCAAGATGACCTATTTAGTCAACATTTTCTTTTACTCATAGACTGTTCATCTGTTAAATATATCATTTGATAAAGATGTTAAAAATTTAGTTTCTAAACAAATTTTTGCCTTTTGGCAAGCACAACTTTCCGTCTTTGATTTTGATATTGAATTTATCAAATGTTCTACGAATTCCCTTCCTAATTTCCTAATTTGAGAATTCTTACAGGGATAATCAGGACTCTCAGGGCTGGATCACCCCTCACTAGAGAATGAACACCTCTATCCGAGGTGGTCCCTATTTTCGAGGGGGCTGCGGTCGTGGCAATAATAAAAGCAATGGTAAAGATCCAGCCAACTCAACCATTGGTATGATCGACCATCGTACATATCTTTATGGTTCTTGTTCAACCATGATTGAAAAGGGGGAACCATCCAAATCAAAAGAAGCAGCTCCATCCCTTAAATATGTCATTGCTCATGAACCTATTTATTTCTCCAAAGAAATAAAATAGAATATTATTAAAATTAATCCCTTAGATTATTCTATTAATAATCTGTGTGCCTTATTTGAACTCTATATGGGAAATAATCCTTTCCCTTATGAAAGCAATCTCTCCCAAGAAAATAATGAAAAATATTAACGCAATTAAAATATGTTGAAATTTTTTATGTTCGTGATCAAACGAACCATATAATTTTGTACAACAAATGTGTTGTACATAAAAGTATACATCAGAGTAAATGGGATATAACTCCATTCCAAGAAAAAATTATTTTCTTATCCACTAATTTACAAGATAAGATTGGTGTAAATTATTGATACCATATTCAAGCTATGATGAAAGTATTTTTTCTTATCAATGATAAAAGAAAATACTCTTGGATGTTCATTATGAATAAATATATAATTAATAAAGATCCTCTAGCATAATTTTTTTGTTGGTGGAATTACTTTGGAGCTGAACTCAACATTCTCCCGTACCTAATCTAAGATATCTTCAATGAATGGATGGATGCTGCACCAAAAAATGCAGGCCATTGATCCAAGAAAAATGATTCAGGGACAAAATCTTATCTACTTCTTTATCGATTGCCAAATCCCCTGGATCTAGTCATGAAATATCATGCTCTGAAGGGACTCCTTTAATCAGCTGGTCCTCCAAAAATAATTCTTACTTAAATGGTGGAATCAGAATAGCATGAAGATAAGCTCAAGAAAATTCGTTCCATTATCAAATCTCACTTGGAATTAACTATTCCATAAAAAATTTAAATTTTGAATTATCAGTCGAAGAAGTTCTAGATAGCATCAAAAGATGGTACCCTCATGAAAACGAGATCCAACATAATGATCGTTTACGCAAAATGTATGAAGGCCAATTCACAAAAGTATTCAAGCGCCCAATCTACATTTATGATAGTGGGGAATATTCAGATGATGCCGATGTGGAATTCACTGGTGAAAATTAGTGGGTTCAAATATTTCAAGCTTTACTGTAGCTTTCAACCTCTGATCTAACTTAAAGTAACTTTATAAAAGTTAAAATTACTTTATGTGTTGTCCTCTATTTTCCAGCATTATTGGTCCCTCTTTAATGCCATAAAGAGAACCCAGTGGTAGCCTTTTTAAAAGGCTATTCTACATTATGGTCTTTATAAATTATTGCATCTTTGCTTAAAAATTAAGCAAAGTTTTGTATTGTATGCCTCCTCTATATAAGAAGGCCTTGTTTATTTTGTCAGTGTGCAAGTTTTCTCTTATCTTCTCTTCTCTCCTCTTCTTTTGTGTGCTTCATAGTCTTTATAATCTTCTGCTGGACTTCATCATGTAAGTTTTTATTTTTAATAAAAGTTTCTATTATTATCCTGGTATTTAGTGGTATCAATACAATATTTAAGTGGTATCAGAACCATGATGGGGTGAACCCCATGGGTGGAGAAATTCTTCAGATATTTGCTTGATAAATAAATTAAATGATTTGTTATGTTGATATTTTAATAAAGCCGAGTTTTGAGTTTTCCAAACTCTTATAATCCTTTGACTAGTTAAAATATCATTATAATAAATCATTTTGTGATTTATGATCAAAATAGCTTCTAAATCTTTTGATTTTTATTCTAAATTCGTCGCATATGGTAGTAAATCCCTTGTGGTTGGGTTGTAAGTCCTAATTTTGTTGACTGTTCTGAATTATCCTTAGATTATGAACCTATTTTATTATAAATCAAAATTATTTAATTTACTTATTTAGCTTAATCTTTTGTTAAATTCTTCCCCCTACCTTTTTATGGTTTCCTCTTCTTCTTCTAAACCAAGTTCTAATCTTATGATTAGATGAAATAATAGTTTAATTAAAAATGTTAAATTATCAGAGTTTCTTCTAAATAAAGAAGATCTCAATATGTGGTCTTTATCCAAAATTGATAAATCTTTTATTTATCAAATTGGTACCTTTGATTTAAAAAAAAAAACTTCCACCAAACCTGTAGAATAATCAATCACTATAGAGCAAATGGATAAAATCATTTATCTATTAACACAAGAAGATCTACATAGACATATGCACAACTTCAAATATATTCATATATTCATGATTCAAATAGCATTTAAACCTTTAACTCTAAAAGGTTTAAATGTTTCTATCATTGCCTGTTAGAAAGACAAAAGATGCCTTAACTGGGCTCAATCTCTTATGGGCATTATTGAAAATAGTCTATGCCACGGATCAGTTTATTATAATGTCTTTCTAAATTTAAGTTTATCTTTAATAGATATAAATCTGTTTGAAGCTATTAAGTTGCAGTTACAACTTCATGGATAGGATTTTCTTCCTGAATCAGAAACTATTGCATTAATTTTCAAAGTACATTTTAGGGTTCTTAATACTTTAAATCCCAAAGTAAAAATGGTTGTTCAACCATCCAAATGAACAAACTTAATTGAAACAAATCTGTTAACTTCTCATATAGCAACTAACAGAGTTGTTAAATGGAATGAGGTGATATTTCCTGAGTCTTGGACAATACCATCTGTGATCATACCTAGACCCTCTATTAACCAAGATATCGATCAGATCATCTAAACATCTGATGACAATGTTGAAGTTAGATTTAATCCTGGAAGATCTATAACCCTTTTGAAAGTTTCTTTTCCTTCTAAAACTTTAATAAGAGATAGATCTACAGATTCTCCTACATCAGTAGAAGAATCATGAATTGAAGCAATTCAATTAAATCATAATAATATTTATCATCCTGTGAGAGAAAATAGATCTTCCACTCCTCCAAAAATGAATTTTATTATTAATAAATTATCAAATAGGATATAAGGCCAGAGAAGCCGCTCTAAAAGAATATTACCAATCAAAATATAATGATTACTAAAAATGGTATAGAAATATCACTTTGGACAAGCAAAGAATCGAAATATCTGATATATATTTCGATAAAATGCTTGAGAGGATAGACAAAGTAAAGCAATAATATCTTTTGTTGCTTGTTTTTGTCAGAATTATGCTCAATCTGCTCAATCAGTAGTCTTGACTAATAAGTAATGACTAATTGAGCATGACAAAGTAGTTGAAATCTTGTATCCACCACCAATCGCTAAAATGGTTGATGATAAACCTTTAGACATAGTAACTTTTGGGAAAATTAATATAGATCCTCAAATTTTAAAAGAATTTATTATTATAATTAAACAACTTAATTATAACAATATTATCCTCCAAATTACTTTTGATCATTTATTTAGCCTAGAATCTAAAATAGATCAGTTAATCAAACAAAAGGTCCCTAGTCAAGAGACTAGCAGAATAAGTAATACCCCCTCAACAAGTACGACACCCTTGTTAAGACCTTCTTTTCAACCTCCTCCTAAACTTACATTTAGTTTAGGACCTTCTAATGAAGATATTCAAAACTTAATCCTAAAATTAAAAGATCGCACAATAGACACTTTAGAAGACATAGTCTCTAACACGTCTAAAGAAAATTCTGAAGAAAATTCTGAAGATGATCATATTGAAAGAGTTCAAGAATTTTTTCAAGATCTCCAAACTCAGCATCCTCTTGACATTCAAAAAATATCTTATCCAAAATGAAATTTATATATGCATTATTATAAAAAAGCTATGCCTCAAGATTTACTCTTTGAAGAATCTACAACTTTCATTGATAACTCTTATGATGACGACTCTTTTTATGAATGAAATATTAATGGTCTTTCTGAACATTAGATCCATCAGATGCTTCATCGGATGCCATGTTTGCTTATGCAGTATAATCTCGTCATCGTATTGCTCAATGCTTTGATTCTGCCAGAGCCATTGTGGCTGGCTTTTCTGGAATTCTTAAAGGATTATGGGATCATTATCTCTCTCAATGACAGAGAGATGATTTACTAAGCAAAATTGACCTTAGTACAAAAAACTTACCACAAGAATAGCAAACACGCAATGACAGTTGTGCCTATAATCTCCTCTAGGCTATCTTGGATCATTTTGCTGGAATAGTTGGAGATCAAGGAGAAAAAACTCCTCTTTACTCCAAAAATTACTATGTCCATCCCTTACCATTTTAGATGATATAAGGATTTTTTTTAGCTAGAATTATGACTTTGTAAGATGCCAACAGCTTACATTGAAAGCAAAAATTTATTGAAGGTTTTTCAAACCTTTTTCTTGAAAAGGTTAAGACCAATATTCAATTATTTGATGACACTATTCCTTATGAAGACCTTACATATGGAAATCTTATCTCAACTTGTATTAAATTGGCCTAACTATTTGTTCTGATATAAAACTTAAGGAACAGATGAAAAGAGAACGCCTTCTTGAAAGAAGACAGCTCGAAAAATTTTGTGAACAATTCGCCTGCGAACCTCAGGTAAGTTCTTCTTACACCAGAAGAAAAGGTAAAAATAAACAAAAGTTTATACCCATACAAAATAAACCAAAATAAAAAACAAAAGATATGAAAACCTCTAGCACTAAACCTAAAGGAAAAACAGAAATCAAATGTTATAAATGTGGTCGAATGGATCATTATGCTAATAAATGTACTGTTAAGAAAAAATTAAATGAATTAAAAATTAATGAAGGGTTAGAACAAACCCTAAAGAAAATCTAACTTCTTCTGATTCTGAAAAAGAAACCTGATCAAAAGAAGAAGTAATATTTTCATCTTCATCTGACAGTGATAAATCTGATTGATGTAATTCTTGTCAGTAAACAGATTATTATAAAAATATTATAAATATGACTGGACTTTATACTCTTACTATTGAATAAAAGGACCAGCTCATAAAAATCTTAACTCAATTTGAAGACACTTTAACTCAAAATAAAATTATAAATTTACTTAATGAAAACAAATCTGAAAAGTTTTCTTTCAAACCTCCTCTATATTTTATGAAAGAAGTATATAAGAGGAGAAGCAAACCTAGTTCGCAACCCATAGAAATTTCTTCTATTGATCTAAAACAGGAGTTAATGCAACTTCAAGAGGAAGTTCAAAAAAGTAAGATTAAATGAATGACTGGCTTATGAATTTAGAATTAAACCATAATATGGCCTATTCATAATTAAATAATATTCTAGAAGCCTCTTCAAGCCAAGAGACTGGATTATTATAGAGTATTCAAAAGATGATATATCAAAAATGATATATCTCTATTAAATTAATTATTAATAAAGAATTTATTCTACCAAACTTAATTGCTCTTGTTGACAGAGGAGTAGATTTAAATTACGTGTAAGAAAGACTTGTCTCCTCAAAATATTTTGAAAAAAATACTTAAAAGCTTAAAGCTGCTGATGGTGAATCTTTATAAATCAACTATAAACTATCATATGTCGCAATTTGTCAAAATAATATTTTTCTTCAATTGTCATTTGTTTTAGTTAAAATTTTAACTTAACATATTATTTTGGGAACTCCATTTCTTCTCAAAATAATGTCGGTAATAAGGATTGATGATACCGAAATCTAATATAAACTCTGGAATAAAGAGGTTACATTCCAATTTATCACCAACCCCAACTAAACTATTATAAATGAAATGAATAGGCTTAATAAAAAGTCTATGCATTTAAACTATATGAAAGACAAAATTCTTCATTTAATAATTAAACAAAAAATTTATTCTCCACAGATACAAAACAAAATTCAATTTTGTTTACAAGATCTACAAAATGACGTTTGTGGTGACAACCCAATCGCTTTTTGGGATAGAAAAATTCATTCGGTGAAACTTTCGTCTATTGATAATTTCAATGAACATGACATTCCCACCAAGGCTCATCCTTGTTAGATAAATGAGCATTATCTTATTTTATATAAAGCTGAATTATTTACTAAAGGAATAATCTAACAATCCTATTCTCCTTGGAGCTACACCGCATTTTATGTTATGAATGCAACCGAAAAGAAAAGAGAAAAATCAATACTTGTAATAAATTAAAAGCCACTTAATAAAGTTCTTAAGTGGATTAGGTATCCTCTTACTAATAATAGAGATATGCTCAATAGGCTTAATAAAGCAATTTTTTTTTCTAAATTTGATTTAAATTTTGGCTATTAGTAGATCCAGATCAAAGAATCTGATAGATTGAAAACTGCATTCACAGTGCCCTTTGAATATTACGAATGGAATGTTATGCCATTCTGTCTCAAAAATGCACCCTTTGAATTCCAACACACCATGAATAATATATTTAAAAATTGCTTTAAATATATTATTATTTATATTAATGATGCTCTTATTTTTTCAAACTATATTGATGAGCACTTTAATCTTTTAAAAACTTTTAAATGGATAATTCAAAAAAATGGGCACGTATCAACACCAAAAATTAAGTTATTTCAAACTAAAATATAATTTTTAGGACATAATATATTTAATGCTTCTATTATTTCAATCAATAGAAGCATTGAATTTGCGGATAAGTTTTCTAACATTATTCTTTATAAAACACAACTACAAAGATTCTTGGGAGCTTTAAATTATGTAGCTACTTTTTATCAAAATCTGGCATAAGTTGCTTCCCCATTCTTTGATCGATTAAAGAAATAACAACCACCATGGTCTGATCTACAGACCATGACTGTCCAAAAATTAAGGAAAGAGTTAAAAATCTTCCATGCCTTAATTTAGTTGATCCGGACAGCTTCAAAATTGTTGAAACTAATGCTTCAGATCTAAGTTATAGGGGCAGATTAAAATAGAGAAAAAAAATTCAAAAAAAAAATAATTGATTCGGTTCACCTCTGGTAGGTGGACCACCACTCAACAAAAATACTCCATTATTAAATGAAAAATATTTTCTGTCGCCAGAAGTATTTCTAAATTTCAAGATGGCCTGCTTAATCATCGTTTTCTTTTATGCATAGACTAATCATCTGTCAAATATATCATTGATAAAGATATCAAAAATTTGATTTCTAAATAAATTTTTGCCTCTTGGCAAGCACAGCTTTCCGTCCTTGATTTTGATATTGAATTCATCAAAGGTTCTACTAATTTCCTTCTTGATTTCCTAACTCGAGAATTCTTGTAGGGACAATTAAGACTCTTAGGGGTGGATCACCCCTCACTAGAGGATGAACCCCTCTAACCGATGTGGTCCCTCTTTTCGAGGGAGCCGCGATCGTGGCAATAATTAAGACAATGGTAAAGATCCAGCCAACTCAATCGTTGGCATGATCGACCTTCGTACATATCTTCATGGTTTTTCTTCAACCATGGTTGAAAAAGGTGAACCATCTAAATCAAAAGAAGCAGCTCCATCCCTCAAAGATGCCGTTGCTCAGAAACCTATTTATTTCTCCAAAAAAATAAAATAGAATATTATTAAAATTAATCCCTCAAATTATTCTATTAATAATCCGTGGGTCTTATTTGAACGTTATCTGGGAAACAATCCTTTCTCTTATGAAAGCAATCTCTCCCGAAAAAATTATGAAAAAATAGTAACATAATTAAAATGTGTTAAAATTTCTCATACTTGTGATCAAACGAACCATACAATTTTGTACAATAAATGTGTTGTACATGAAATTATATATCAGAGCGAATGAGGTTTAACTCTATTCCAAGAAAAAAACTATTTTCTTATATACTAACTTATAACATAAGATTGATGTAAATTATTGGTGCTATGTCCAAGCTATAATGAAAATATTTTTTCTTATCAATGATAAGAGAAAACACTCTTGAATGTTCATTATGAATTAAGATGTCATTAATAAAGATCCTTCAGCATGATTTTTTTGTTGGTAGAATTACTTTGGAGTTGAACTCAACATTCTCTCAGACCCAATCAAAGAGGTCTTCAATGAATGATGGATGCCGCACCAAAAATGTGGGCCGTTAATCCAAGAAAAATGATTCAGGGGAAAAATCTTGCCTACTTCTTTACCGATTGTCAAATCCCCTAGATCTGGTCATGAAATATAATGCTCGAAAAGAACCCCTTTAATCAACTAGTCCTTCAAAGACAATTCTTACTTAAATGGTGGAATCATATTAGTATTGAAGATAAGCTTAAGCAAATCCGATCCATTATTAAATCTCACTTAGAATTAACTATTCCACAAAAAAAAAAAATCAGATTTTGAACTATCAGTCGAAGAAGTTCTGGATAGTATCAAAAGACGGTACTCACATTAAAACGAGATTCAGCATAAGGACCGTTTATGCAAAATGTATGAAGCCCAATTCACAAAAGTATTCAAGCACCCAATCTATATTTGCGATAGTGGGGAATTTTCAGATGATGTTGATGTAGAATCCACTGATGAAAATTAATGAGTTTAATTATTTCAAACTTTACTGCAGCTTTCAGCTTCTGATCTAACATAAAGTAATTTTATAAAAGTTAAAACTATTTTATGTGCTTTTCTCCATTTTCCAGTATTATTGGTTTCTCTTTACAGCCATAAAGAGAACCTAGTGGTAGCCTTTTTAAAAGGCTATTATGCATTATGATCTTTTTAAATTATTATATCTTTGCTTAACAATTAAGCAAAGTTTTGTGCTGTATGCCTCCTCTATATAAGAAGGCTTCCCTCGTCTGTTGTGTTTGGGTGTAAGTTTTCTCTTCTCTTCTCTTTTTTTATGTGTAGTCCCTATAATCTTCTGCTGGTCTTCATCGTATAAGTTCTTATTTTTAATAAAAGTTTAGTTATATTATTATTATTCTGTTATTAAGTGTATCAGAGTAGAAGACCAGCATATAATATATGTGGTATCAGAGCAGAAGATCAATATATAATATATGTGATATCAGAATAGAAGACCAACATATATGATGCACATACACGTATAAGACACGACACGGATAAGTGACACTTCTATTTTTAAAAATATAAGATACAGACATATATTGTACACATCATTATAATAATTAAAAATAATATGTATAAATTAAATAGATAAAATATTAAAAATATTAAAAAATAAATTATTTAATTATAAAATTTAAATTAATTACTTTTATATATATATATATATATATATATATATATATATATATATATATATATATATGCTTTTTTGGATAGTCTTCATGAGTGATCTGAATCAACCTTTTCTCGTCTAAAATAAATTCAAATTAACATTCTCATGTCTTTTCGAAGTAAAGACCCTCTAATTATTATAACAACGCTGAATGGAATCACGTGGAGCCTAAAATAAATTCAAATTTAAAAAAAAAAAAACGTAAAACGTCATGACTAGAATGTCGGGTGATGTTAGGGCAAAAAAGCTCTCTTATAAAGATTTTTATTTTTTTATTTTATTTTTTTATTTTTAAAATAAAGGTTGTAAGCCCAAGCCCAATTTCAATTCCAAAATAATGTACAAGGAGTTACAATGTGCGATCCCAATTAAGGATTGAAAAAAACAGAAAAATAAATGAAAAAGGTCACATAGTATGGTCCTGGAGAAGATAGAGAAAAAACAAGAAAAAACAACTACAAATAAAAACCAAAAAAAGGGGGAAGTGCATCTTCTACTCCACCCAAAGAGACAAAAATCCATTATAAAAAGGCAAGCTAATTCTACACAACTAAAGTCGTCAACAAAACAAGAAGATAAGAAATACTTGGCCTAGAGAATCTAGAGGAGGCAAAATTTTTAAACTAAGCATCTTTTAAACTTTAATTAGTAAAATAGGCTTAACAAAAAAAAAAAAAATTCAAAATAGGCACAGTCGCATGTTTAACGCCAGTCGCCCGTTTAGCCTAAAATTTTTTTTTAAAAAAAAGAGAAATTTGCATACATATCACACAATTCTTATGTATTTACATATCTAACACATAAAATATTTTTTTTGGCCGAAAATAATTTTTTTTAAAAAAAGGAGAATTTACATACATATCACACAATTCTTATTTATTTACATATCTAACATCACAGCAGTGAGAGTAAAATTTTTTTTTTTATTTAAAGAAAAGGGAATTTACATACATATCACATAATATTTACATATCTAACATCTAAAGTTAGATACTTACTTATCTAATATTTTTTTTATGCTTAAAAAGATGCATTTCATTTTTAAAAAGTAAATAAAGTGATATTTTTGATGTGATATTGAAGATTAGAGTGTTATATATGTAAAAATTGAAGTTTAGGTGTTAGATATATAAATACATAAGAATTGTGTGATATTTATATAAATCCCCTCAAAAATACAAATTTTATACCTCAACTTTAATTTATCTTTTTTTAATAAATATCTAAATTATATATATATAATATATTTATTTTTATATACATAAAAAGATAAATTTTATTAAAATTTAAATATCTTTTTTATATAAAATTTAAAAAATTTATAATATTTATGTAAATATGAAATTTTAAATTTAAATGTATAAAAATATAAGAATGAAATTCTCTGTATAAAATTAAAAGAATGAAGTTCTCTATTAAATATAAAAAAGATTATTAAATTTTAATAAAATTTATCTTTTTATGTATATAAAAATAAATATATTTTAAATATAAAATTTAGATATTTATTGAAAAAAAGTAAATTAAAGTTGATGTCTCTCAACAAAATTATAAAATTTGTATTTTTTTTTAGGGGATTTATATAAATACCACATAATTCTTATGTATTTATATATCTAATACTTAAACTTTATTCACATTTTAAAAATGAAATGCATCTTTTTAAGCATAAAAAAATATTAGATAAGTAAATATCTAACTTTAGATGTTAGATATGTAAATACATAAGAATTGTGTCATATGTATGTAAATTCCCTTTTTTTAAATAAAAAAATATTTTACGATGATGTTAGATATGTAAATAAATAAGAATTGTGTGATATGTATGTAAATTCTCCTTTTTAAAAAAATATTTTCGGCCAAAAAAATATTTTATGCCCTAACTGTGATGTTAGATATGTAAATATATAAGAATTGTGTGATATGTACGTAAATTCCTCTTTTTTAAAAAAAAATATTTTAGGCTAGTGCATTTAACGGGCGACTATGCCTATTTTCAAATTTTTTTTTGTTACGCCTATTTTACTAATTAAAGTTTAAAAGGTACTTAATTTAAAAATTTTACCTCTAGAAGATGGCAGACCATCGAAGATAAAGCAAATTCATCAGAAAATAAATATAAGTTCTGAGTAGACTGAAAGTTCCATGATTGTAGAGATGATCATCCAGTGGACTTGTGTAGTAGGGAAAGTAGAAAGGGTTGTGGCTCACTATATCCAGAAGCTCATCATTGTTTGGAGACAAAAATGAAAATCACCTTGAGAGTAAGGCTGCAAATGAACCGAGTGTTCAACAAGCTACTCATCGATCGATAGAGCTCGTTTATGTTATTTTAATCGAATGAAATGAATATTTTTATAAATACCGATTGTTAAATGAACAACAACAAGTTGTTAGTTTTATGTTAATGAAACGATATCATTTAAAATTTCATGAAAGCTCGTTAAGTAGCTCGATACTCGATTAAGGCTCGATTAAAGTTTGTTCATAAACGCGATCATTTATATTTCTTAACACTAACAATTCGATTAAGGCCGTTTATTTAAACGCTTTAACGCGATAAGCTCTGAAGAGCTCACAAAATAAGCTCGAGAATCGAATAAGATTTTTTTTAATCGAGCTTGAAAAGCTCGAATGAAGCTCCTCAGCTCAAGCTCAAGCTCAATAATGATAAACGAGCTTGAACTCAAATAAGCCTCTCCTCGGCTCGATTCATTTGCAGCCCTATTTGAGAGCATCCTCTACTGAGGAGTTTGGAGGCATAAAAATAAAAAATCTGATGACCATCCAAAAATTATAATAATATTTTATCACGTATTTATCTTTCTCATCTTTCGCCTTTTTCCCTCTCCTCAACACCTTTCCCTCCATATCATTCCATCAATAGAACTTTATAGATTGCAGTCTCTGCACCGAAAAGAAAGAAGTAGAAGAAGACGAAGAAGAAGGAGAGCGATGCCTTCTTCTCCTGGTGGGGACTGGAACAACTTGCCGATATTTTGGGTGCCGAAACTTAGAGAGAGAAAGTGGAGGAAAAAGGAAAGAACGAAAGAAAGAAGAAAAAAAACTGAGAAATCACCGCATCTCCTCCTCGAATCTACTCCTCTCGAATTCTTATCCATATCCGAAATTCGCCGAAACCTTCTCTTACTGAGAGAGACCACCATGAATGCGGAGGGTGAGATCTAATGATCAGATTACGTGTCTTAGAGAGAGAGAGAGAGAGAGAGAGAGAGAGAGAGAGATCAGAGAATAGCTCCTGTTAAAGTTTCATACAAGTCATTCGCCCGCTGCCCGCATATTTATATATGTATAGTCCAGACGCCAGACACAATATGACAGTTCTACCATTCAAATTTTTTGGAAAATTACAGTTCAGCCCTCAACTTTATCTTGCCTGAATTTCATTGTCCCCAGATAGGGGGGTGTTTATGATCAGGGAGTCGGCTCCATTTCGAATAGTCAGTGATTAAATCGATTCAGATCCTTCGATCCTAGAAACGGCTTCCAATCCAAACAGCCTCGATGGCTTTGGCTCGATTTCAATTTAAGATTCATAAATTTTTTGAATATGTAAATAATATAATGTAACATACAACAATTAATTCTGATTGAGTTGAAAAATAAAATTTTCATTGACATTATAATTTCACATTACAACTAAATAGTTCTTATAAATACAAATTTTGTACAACTCTCACTAATATTATACATTCGATATTTCATATTTGATCTAACAATAATAAAAAAAAAAATCTATAAAATGATGCAATTGACATAACATTTAAAATAAATTAAAAATAACGAAAATATTAAATTATCTTTTATTTGTCGAGTTAGAAAATAATATCTATCTTCAAGCGTTAGAATTAGCGAAATTTGTAATTTGTATATTTCAAAATAAGTGTATGCTCCAACCTCCGTTACCAAAGCCATCCATTAGAGCAAAGATGAGAAACAATCTCTAACAAAATTACAAAATCTCACAAATCAAACATCATGTATTAATATAGTAGTAGACTGAATAAAGCTCAGGTTGACCATCCAAAGAGAGAGCACCATTAATGAAGCAAAAATAATTGAGTTAGCCCAAATTACAAATATATTCTCTTCTCATCATTGTCCAAAATTAGAAAATCAGAAATTCTCCATGATAATCCCACTTTAGTCTTTAGGTCAACCATGGATCCACAGGCCATGGGTTCATAAGTAGAAGTATATAACCCAAAACGAAAACTGTGAGAAATAGAATAGATAAGAAAAAAAATTAATGAGAAATATGTTTTTGTGAAATAATGGATAACCGAAAAAAGTAAATTATAGCAAAACAAGACTTCATATACAAAAGCTCAAGAAAAAAGTAAATTACCTCAACCCAGAGTCCAAACAGCGAGATTGCAATTCTCTATTGGTGAGAGAATAGAGAACCAAAAACCAAAATAAAAAAGAAAAGTAATTGATTTTGTGCCCTCAAAAAACTGAGATGATTGGTTAATTTTTAGGGTGACATTAAACAAATTTTTCTAACTAAGAGTGGTAAATTAATTGAGCAAAACAATACTTCAGATACAACAATCATCAAAACAACATCTATGACCTAATAAAGTTGAAAAGCCTTCCATAGTTCCATAATCTCTTAGACTTATTGATAAAATAATATAATATCATTCAAAACAATAATATTATATGACTTCAAATATAATAATTCATATTTTCAAATTCTAACATAGCATGCATCAGTAGATAAAATGTAGTAAGAATGTAAGATGAAGCAATATATGTTTGTAAAGCCAAACCAAAATTTGAAATTTAGATAAAAACTTAAAGACAACATCAAGTATGTCACCCCAAATGATTAAATGGTCTCAAATTTAGATTATTATTGACCAAATCATTCCACTAGAAATATAAAAAATCAATCACCAAAGCCTCCATTTGGCCATCTCAGTTTAATTTTATCATTGAACATCATATCGTCATTCGCCACTAACATAAAATATTAAAGCGCAGAAGCAGAAAATATATAATAAAATGCTACATAGCCCGTAATAAATATCACAGACTCTCATATAAGTACATAACATAACCAAACTACTTAAGAGTCTCACAAAATATTTACTGAAAATAAAAATATGCAAAAAGAAAAAAAAAAGGAGAGCATAATTGAAATGATATCACCTGATTTTCATATTTGTGATTCAGTTGATAAGCTTTTAGGTACAGTTGATAAGCTTTGGCAGACATTTTTCACCATTCTAAAAGTCTAGTAGAATCTATGAAATTATACAAACCAGCTAGATCATCATGTGAAGCATTATCACCTTCAATTGTGGTTATTTCAATTTGAGAGGTGGATGCTTCAGTAATTTCTTTGCGTGGTCGCATATCAACGAATAATAAGAGTATAGCTCAAAGGTTTTTTTGTTGGCGTTGTCCTTCTTCTCAATCACAGTGGCACCATCATATATTTGTGGATAGTAATAATTGATGGTAAATAGTTTCATTCTAGGATCTAAAATGTAAGCAATTAAAAATAACATTGAACACTCTGTCCAATACTTATCAAATTTAGTCTTCATGCTACTTGCCATATTTGAAATGAAAATGGTTTAGAACTAGATCGGGAAGCAGTCTATTTGCAGTAGGATAGGTTGAACTTAAAAAAATTTCAGTTATTCGATGAAAAATTTGAAGCAGTTCTCTTACTTTCTCAAAGTTAACCCAATCTTCTTGAGAAGGCAGCCATATATAATTGAGATCACGCAAAGCATATTCAGGAAATACATTATTATAATAAAAAGCTGACTCTAACATCTTGTATTTGGAGTTCCAACGTGTAGGCACATCAATGCAAAGTGCCTTTGTTGTGGATAAGCCAATCTGTCTTGCAATCTCTCCAAATTTATGTAAGCGATTTGGAGATTGTTTTATAAATAAGATAGATTCTCTTACCCTTTCAATTATTCTACTGATCTTTTTCAATCCATCATGTACCATTAAGTTTAAAGCACAACGAACATGAAAGAAATCCCACATCATCAAAAATCTGGATCTTCTAGTGAACAATGCTTTCAAATTTCTAGCTACTATGTCATTTGATGATGCATTGTCTAAAGTTATGGTACTAATTTTATTTTGTAGTCCCCATTGCAACAAACTTTCAGAAATTGCCTCAGAAATCACAGCCCCACTATGAGGAGGATCCAAATCAGTAAAACTAATTATCCTGGATTGTAATTTCCAATTAGAACTAATGTAATGCACAGTTAGACACATATAACCAATAGTTTGATTTGATGTCCAGCAATCATTAGTAATCGAAACTTGATCAACAACTTTTAAACTTTTTTTCAATTTGTCTTTTTCAATTTCATGCACTTTCATACACTCTTCCTTGATGCTATATCTTAAAATTTTATGATAATTTGGATTCATTGATTTCATCAAGATATTGAATCATAAATGTTCAACTACCATGAAGGGATAATCATGAACAATAATCTTCTTAGCCACAATATTTTTTATTCTAGAATGATCATAAGAAGATGAAACAAACAAAGTAGATGCTGAACCAGTTTCTTCTAAATCCTCTGCTACTGGATCAAATAGTTTTTGCTTCTTTCCTTTATTATCAACCTTGCTATAGTGATTTGTCTTGAAGTGTCTACTTAACTAAGATGTGGTTCCAGTTTTTGTTTGACATAAGATTTCACACAATAATTACACTTAAACTTCCGTACCACTTTTCCCTTTTCTGTTACAGTAATTTCACTAAAGTGTTGCCAAACTTCAAATCATTGTCTTTTACCCTTGTTCTTATCAGTAGAAGCTATTTCACCTACACTCTCATTCAGAGTTGTTGCATTATCATCAATAGGATAACTTTAAGAATTATTAGATTTGCTTTGAGAAGGACTTGTCATTGTGTTTATAAGAAATTACATCACCAATTCAAATAAAAATCTCAAGATATCAATAGATTAAAAATACACATAATTTATAGCAAGATAGAATATACCAATGATGCAAAATAGAAAATGCTTGATAGCTAGAAATGATCAAATGCCCATCAATTTCAGAATATATAGAAAACATTAGCATGGGACATGCTCAAGTTAGTAAGTTGGGTCAAACCAGAATCACCAGATCTAGTCAGGGCATTGATTGAGTTGACAAAGTAGTTGACTGAGCCATCCAAATCATTAAATATAGAATAAAAAAGTTTACAAGATCCATTGACCAAAGACTATCCACAACATAATAGGTTACTTTAAAGAACTAAAAAGGATAAATTCCTCACCCATCAAGCATTAAATGATGATAATTTTATGATCTCAAGTGCTACCTCAACCAAACCAACATAGTAGAAGCTCTACATCTTTTACAAGAGAGAAAAGAAAGTTTAAAATGTGCGATTTCCAACTTTAAAGAAGAGAAAAACTTCAACAATAATAAAAGCTAACGTGAAAGAGGTCATGAGCATGTTTGGGGATCCAAAAACTCTTGTATTCCAACAACAACAAAAACAACAACTATAAGAAAAGAGAAAGTTCTACAAGAGTTTGTTTAATAAGTCATTAAAAATTGATGTACGATAAATTTCAAATTAAATACTTAAATTATAATAAGTAGCCGCACTATGCTTGATGATGTAAAGGAAACAAGAACAAAATTGATGAGTCATAGGAGAGACGAAAATTACATTATGCCACTAGCTTACAATGAAAATAATAAAGACTAAGAGAATACATGATGCCTAGACATTGGTGTGAGCAATTACATGTGTAGAGGAATAAGTATGCTCGTACAACCCAACGAGTCAATAAGCAGTAGTGCCACTTCGGAGATGGTTCAAAACATCAATAAAGTGAAGCTTGGCATCCTTATTCACATAACATATAGAAGACATCAACCAAATCAACCAAATCAACTTTGTAAGGAATATATATAATGTTTAATTAACCTCAATTCAATCAGTTTCAGAATATATAGATATCAGGTGCTGCCACATCAAACAAATGAAACGTTCAGAAATGTGAACAAGCTTGTAACCGCAATGTGAACATAGCATGTAACCACAACGTTCAGAAATCATTTCTCACTGCACATTACAACTATAGAAGTGTGAAATGTTCAGAAATCAAAACCCAGAACAGAAGGCTAAGTTATCACCTCTCGGCTGTAACCCTATAACATGCAGGTAAAAAAAATAGGTCGAGCAAGCCTGTAACCGCAACTGCATGTTTGGCAAGTCGCAACCGCAAAAAAATAGAGATACACATGCATGACAGCATGAAGCACCACAACAAACCATCTTGAGCAGTTGAGCTTGGTCCCTTGGACACTTAGTTAGGTAATAAAAACAAAGGTAACTTAACGAAATTTCTGAACTCAAACAATTGAAGAATCGAAACATCCCAGTAGGCTCATAGCATGAAATACTTACAGAATTAAGAAATGAAACAAGTAGGTAGTAATTCTAGCGCAAAGAAGCAAACCGAGCAAGTACAAATTGAACAAGCTAGGTCGAATGAAGATGATAGTGACAAAGAAACACCTAAACCAATAGAGATCGAAATCGAAGTCGTTGATCGACGATATCGTGAGCGAGTGAGCGACACTGTCGGCTTTCGAAAATTAGGGCATGAGCTGCACGAGAACGTCGAGAAGCCAAGAAGAACAGAAAGAAGAGAAGAAGGGCCGCAGAGATCGGGAGAATCGAGTGTCGAGGAGTCAAGGACTCGATCCGAGGCCGGGCCGACATATTAGAGACTTAGAGTAACAGTAAATTCATCTCCCCCGTTGATTTAACGATTCCCTCGATCAGACGGTGGCCCAATTACTTCGATCCGATCGCGAGTCGCGATTCGAGCCGTGTGCTCGAACTCGACTCGAAATAATTTTGAGCCAAATTTTTGGCTCGAAAGTCAGCTCGTTTGCTTCGACTCGATTCGATTCGAGCCCAAATTCGAGTCGACTATCGAGTGCCCGCGATCTTGGGTAAATTTCTCATTGTTGACCCAAAAAAAAAAACCAAACTATTGGGCTATGTTCAATTGAAAGATGAGAAAAAAAAAATACGTGATAAAGTAATTGAAATTAACTTTATTTTCACCCATTTCTTATATTGAGAAAAATTAGTAAAATTAATTTATTATATATTTTATTTTGTTGGAATAAATTGAATCTTTATTTCTTGTAAGTACAAGACATTTGAAGCTAAGGGTGTAAACATGCTGAGCATGAGTAAGTTGAATTTGTTTCATGTTCAAAATTATTTGAAAATATATTATTTGTATTCAGCTTGTATAGTGCGTAATGAGCTCGTCCAACTATATAATGAAAACCTTGAAGCCACACATTCAAATGAGATGATATTTAACCATGCTAAGCTACTTCCACTTCTCTTTGCGGTGTGGAACTAAAACATGATTTTATTCAAAAAAAATATAAAAAAAATTAATTAGAAAACTACATACAAAGTATTAGATTCAAACTTGCACCTGTTAAAAGACATACAACCACTATATCACATAAGATAAGGTGATTTTATTTTATATGATATATTAGTATATAAACAATATATCTCTTTTCTTTACTTCAAACTAAAAAAAGCCCTAACACAATCAAACAAAATGTGTTCGACTCTTTTATAATTCGAGTTTAAAATATTTGTTGGTGTTTAGCTCACTTACATAACAAATTATTCAAATACGAGCCACTTAATGAGCTGAACATAAATTGTACATGAACAACGAGCATTTTTATGAAATCCCTAGAAATATTATCTATTATAATCATACTAGTAATATCACATATTTTTAATATTTACAATAAGAATGTATAGTATATAATATTATAGTATATAATATTATAGAATATACTCATTATTAAAGATATTTTCATTTTTAGCACTTTTCTTGCTATTCTTTTCCCACGTCTATATATAACACTGTTGAATTAATATATTATTAAATTCAATGATGGTCATTATAGTTCTAGTTTCTAGCAAAATTCTTAAATTTTTTTTTATTATAGTTGGATAATTTTTTAACATGATTGAATAAGAATATATAGTATTTAATATTATTTTATATGCTCATTATTAAAGATGTTTTTATTTATTGTATTTTTCTTATAATACTCTTGCTTAGTGATAAAAATAGTTTTAGTTTTCTAGCAAAATCTTTAATTAATTACATTTTATTTTTTTTAACTATGATTAGATAATTCTTTACTATATTGAATAAGAACATATAATATTTAATATTATATTATCTACGCATTAATGAAGATGTTTTCATTTATTGTACATTTTTTTATTAATCTCTTCTCTAGTTTATATATAAACATTTTTGAGTTAACATATTATTCAATTTAATGATGGTCATTACAATTTTAATTTTCTAACAAATTTCTTAACTTTTTATTTATATTTTCTTACTATGAAGTAAAATTTTGAGTTTTCCATAATTTTGAAACCTGAAAACTATATAAGATGATTTTTTTTATTTACACATTCGATTTTTGTGCCAAAGATAATTCAAAGGTTGAAGTGGTTGTAATAGTTTTTATGTGCATATTTCCTCAGCTTACATAAGGTTGAAATTATTTTGTTAATGTGCTTTTGGCAGCTAATCTTTTGAAAACTATTTTTAAAAAAAAGAAAAAAATTTAATCAAATTTGTTCGAAGATTCAAAGTGAAAAGTGAAAATAGAAGAATTTATTCTTCAAAGTTTCAACCTTATTTAGGGTGTGTTTCAAATGATTATTGTTATTTGAAAATAATAGTGATGGAGGCAATGTCTAAAAAATTATAATGGGTATATCAAAATTTTTTAATTTAAAAAAAGTAAGACCAAATTTTTTTGACAGTCACTACACTCTACTACGTTAGGTTAGAAAATATAATTTTCTACTCTACCACACCTCAAAACATACATACATCACAGTTTCTCAAATAAAAAGTACAATGCAATGTGAAAATAAATCGCACTGTTGTCCCTAACACATTTTTATTTTTACATAGTTCAACCTTATTACACAAATAACTTAAAATTTTTTTTTTCCTTTATCACTATTTCAGAAAGATAAGTGAATAATCATTGTCGTTATTTCCTTCTCTTCCCTCTATTTAGTTTTTATGATCATCTCTATTTCCATTTAGCTCATTTATTTTAGTTATTGTTTACTCTTTTAGCTCAATCAATCTAAATTTAAAATATGGTTATTATTGATATGTGGGACTCTTAAATGTAAGTCAGTCTATCACAAAGGATAAATACATTTCATCCTACTTTTCCTGAAAATAAGTTTGTACATGCGGCTATATTCACATTTAAAACATGAAGGTTCAATAGAATATACAGATAAACTTATATTTTTAATGGATAGCTCATTTGCAAGCTATATGTTGATAGTGTATTTTGTGTCTATCTTTATAATTTGATTAAGATCACATGATTCCGTTATCTCGGGCTATCATGGTCCCTAGTCTAATTAATCAGAGGAGGTAGTTGACCCAACCTGACCGAATGATTCTTGTCAACAACCATGAGTTGCGTAGTCCATAGTGACCTTGTATACATGGAGTGGTGTCGTTCGTCTAAGGAGATAGACTTAAGTCTACCTAAGCTGACATGACTTTTTTCCCTATCAAGTGCAACATATAATTTACAACTCAGAAGATAGAGCTATTGGAGAGCATACATGTTATAGTTATGATCGTAATATAATTATGTCATTTGACGGCAATCACTCACCAAAGGATTCACGTAATCAGATCATATGAGCTTCGATTAAATCACGTGGATACATGAGTCGCACCCCATGAGAGATTATTTGAAAGTAAACATAATAGTACACTTGATTCGACATTAGCTCTTTTGCAAGCTATAACTTTCTTTATTTGTGGCCTTCGATAAATAATTACAAATAAGTGAGTGAATTATTTTACTTTAAGTCGTTTAATATTAAATTTCATTTAAAAATCTTGAGCTTAATAATTTATCAGATTTTTCATTTAGATTGATATTCAGTTTATGTTAATATGATTTTAAACTCTAAATACAATTTGATGGTTGTATTCCTTCCAGTTAAGATTATCTTTCAACACATCCATCTCCGGGATATAAATGATCTGAATATTTACATTTGAATTCATTAATTTTATTTTAAGGCTACATCCCTCCGATCAAAATCTACAATGAGTACAATCATCACTGAGTAAATTTTGTCAACTCTAATGTCTGATAGTAGTGGATCGGGTCTATAGCTGAAGCTTGTGATTATATTTTTCATATTAAAATAAAAATTAATTATTTTAAATATAGAATTTCTTTATTAAGACCTTTGATGGTTGTATACAAATGTATAAATCAAATTTTGATATTTAACGATTTAACATTTGATTTGTAATCAATCATGCCAACTCTTCATCCTTGTAAAAAGAATTGAATTAGTTAAGTGAGACTTACGACTTTACCATATAGATAAAGTAACTTGTGCAAGTTCATTTTAATTTCATTGGATTTTGTGCAATTTATGATATTTGCACATTTTATGAGGCAATTGAGGCCAAGTTTATGACATTCTTCATGAAACTTGTAAATTGCAAAGGAGCACTTGCATACCACTCCAGATGCTATATTTGAATTTATTTCCTCTCTTAACATGATCATTTGCATAAATCTCAAGGTAGCGATTAGGAGTCTATGATTGCCTCAAAATGTGTCATATTGTTCCTAAAATTATTGACATATATCACAGTGCATTGAATATTTATTTTTCTCTTGTAACATGTGCTCAATTGACGTATTGTTTTTGATGTAATAACTTGAGCATTTTATTGTCTCAAAATATGTGCAAACTTACACATCAATATAATACATATAAATATAAAATCATCTTAATGTACATGTATGATTTCATTGGCTTGCACGAACTTCAATATGACACTTGAGTCTGGATCTGAAGTTATCTTAAAGTGCGTGCTTTGTGATGCTTGCACTTTTGATTTTCAAATTATTCTCACATTTTTTAACATAAAGATTTGAAAATATATTTTCTTGAGAACTACACATGATATGTTTAATCAAAGATTTCATGAGGGTTCTCTCTTCTCTCTTTTTTTAGTCTTTTGTGCTTGTAATTTAAGAATGTGGGACCCACAAAATATTCTTTTTTTATCTATAAATAGAGGGGGAGACGAGGTTCATTCCTATCATCCTTCTCAATTGTAGCAATAAGTCTAAGTGGTTTTTTTTTTTTGGAAAAATTTGAGGGCTTTGCCCAATTTTCATTCCAAAAGAAGATAGAATTACATGTGTAGAACTAGGGGGGAAGAGTAAATAACAACAATCAGAAAAAAGAAAAACTGTAAGGAAAATAGAAAACAAAACCCCAAAAGGAGATTAAGTTAGAGAATAAATGTGGACTCAGACATCAAAAACTGGTAGTGCCCAGCATACCAAAAAAAGAAACAACTGGGTCGAGAGACGAAAGAAAGAAGGTAGACCTGCGATTACCTTCACAGCCATCCAATGGGGAGAGGGTCATCAATGAGATCAGCCCAGATTGCTGAGAAGGTCATCCTAGCAGAAACCAACCAATCATATGAAACATTCAATCAACCAGAAGTCATCATCGTCCACCATATACCAGCACCAAGGGGAAAAAAACCAGCAGACGAAAGAGGAATTGGGGAAGAGGATTAGAGAGGTTTAAAACTGCTCTAGAGCTTTAACAAATCAAGGACATGGCTCTGTCAGGAGTCCTTAGTCTTCCACTTAGCCAGTTTAGATGCAACCCTCCAATTGATCTATGAAACAAGGGAGGTGAAAGGAGATATAATAGAGGAGAAGATATGATTGTTCCTTTCTCTCCAAATAGTATAAACTATTACAGTCGTAATCAGATAGTGTAGCCTTTTAATCACATTATTTGTATAATCATCCACATTGCTAAGGATCTATTGTAGAGTGGATTGCATTAAGAAAAAGTGGCCATTTGGAATCAGTTGCTTGATCAATTTCATAGAGAAGGGGCACTCAAAGAAGAGATGAGAGTGCATTTCAGGGATGTTATGGCAGAAACAACACACTAATAGAGCCCCAAGACCTCTTCTAGATAGGATGTCTGAGGTTTTAAGACCTCCCAAATAGGCCATCCAGCAATATAAAGCGTAATTAATTGCATGCCCCTTGAACCAAATTTCATTACACCAGCTCACATTAGGATGGGTTTCAAAAATCACAAATTTGAATTCCCCATTAGAGGGCTGCTTGTTATTATACCAGGCAATTCCTTCCTCACCTCCCAAGATAGAGATTTTATGAATCCTATAAGAATGTCTAGGATAAGTAGCAGTAAAACTTGAAGGTATATTCCATTGCCCATTTTGAATGATTGAACACAGCTTAGCAGATTCAGGTAAGCCCAATAAAAAGTGCCCTTTGGAGCCAAGGATATCAGATAGGGTACTACCACCACACCAAGGGTCATGGAGAAGGGAGAAGTCACTGCCACTACCAATTTGATAAAGGAATTTATCTTTAAAATGAGTGGTTGTGTACTTTAATTCTTTCCAAAGGGGAGATGCTCTGTAGAGGAGTGTATTCCAAACCGTTCCATATTTATTCTTACACCAATTTGCAAAGAGAGAATCACCCTTGAGAAGTTTTCAAATAGTTTTAAGCATGCAAAGTAAGTTGAGGGAGGAGGCAGAGAGAAGACTAGTTCCCCCTTTCTCTTTAGGAAGGGTAGTACGGGCCCATGAAATAGTATGAAGTTTCTTATCTTCTTCTGAGTGGTAGAAAAAATTGGTTGTAAATGAGCAAAACCACTTAATGATGCCTTTATGTATAGCAATGGACCAAAAATAGTAGGATAAGTAATTATTCATAGATGATCTGATCAATTGAAATCTTCCCCTTGAAGAGAGAAATTCATATTTCTAGCCTGCTAGCCATGCTTGAAGTTTATTAAAGAGAGAGAGAGAGAGAGTTAAAATAAGCCAACTTGATAGGATCTACCACCAAAGGTAAGCCTAAATATTTAAGAGGAAAGGATCCCTGTCTTAAAAAGCAAATAGCAAATTTGGATATTGGCAAGATCATCCACCTCTTGATATCTTTAAAAAAGCAAATAGCAAATTTTTCCTTATTGACCTCCAATCCAAGGTAAGTCTCTGGAGTCTTGAGGTAATGCTTTAGGGATTCAAGGGTTGAGTGGTTTGCTTCCCCCATAGCCAAGAGATCGTCTGCAAAGAGTAGATGAGAAATGTTGCAGCTTCTAGAGGAGAATGGATTGTAACGGAGAAGGTTCACTTCTTTGTCTATAAGACAAGAGAAAGTATCAATAATAATTGTGAAAAGAAAAGGGGAAAGAGGACATCCCTGCCTTAGTCCATTTCGAGAAGAGAATAGGCCTTTAATATTACCATTCAAAATAATTGAGAAGGGGACATCAAGGATACACGCCTCCACCCATTTAGTGAAACAAAGAGGGAAACCTTTAACTAGGAGTCTGTCTATGAGAGTTCAGTAGCTTGAACCGAGGAGAGACATTCACCCAGTGGAAGATCTTGTAGGGGAAGGGATAAGGGGTTACAACAATTAAAAAGTGCAACATAGTACTTACTAATTCCTCAGCCATAGAGTCTTGCTCCAAAATAAGCCCCTTTTCAGATTGGAGTTCTCTAATGAGGTTGGCACTTTTCCTCTCTTTAATAGAGTAATATAGAAATTTAAGGTCATCATTGGATTATGTGAGCCAATGGGCTTTTGCACGCTATTTCACCCATTGACTCTCCATTTGAACCAATTCCACATAACTGGATTTAATATCCTTAGCATCAAGGATTAATAAGGGATTCTCAAGATCATTATCAAGCTTTTTCATAATCATCTCTTGATCTTTCTTTATTGAATCAATTTGATGCTTAAGGGGCATTGAGTCCCAACTACCTTTGAGAGCTTTCTTGACTTGCTGGAGTTTTTTTGGAGAAGGCATAAAGGGGGTCCCCTTGAACATAACCCAACCAGGCTTCTGAAGTAGTTTTCTGAAATTCTAAGGAGGAGACCTAATAATTTCTAAACATGAATCAATGAGAAGGTTTTTGGGGGAGCTGTAGGAAGGTTACAAGAGGGGAGTGGTCTAAAGAAAGGAGAGGAAAGACTCTATAGAAGGAAGATGAGTAGTAATCAAGCCAGTTGGTGTTACAGAGAACTCTATCAAGTTTAGAGAGAATGGCGTTCAAAGTCTACTGATTTGACCAGGTGAAGAATAGCCCAGAGCTGGGAAGTTCCAAGAGCTCACAATTGTTTAAGCAGTCCTTGAATTCTAAGGAGTTATTTAAGGATACAAGATTACCTCTGGCCTTTTCTTTATTGGATAAGGTGCAATTGAAATCTCCCATAAGGATCCAGGGTCCACACGAGGAGATAGCAATTGCTCTAAGAAAATTCCATAGAGAGACCCTAGACTGAGCATCATTATCAGCATAGATACAAATCAAGAGGAAGGGGTGATTACTAGTGATTGTGATAGCTCCATGGATGAGCTGTGGGGTCTTGGTAAGTGGTTCAAACTTCAGCCTATCTGAGCACCATTTGATCCAGATACGACCACTAGATGAGCAGTCAAAATTAGAAAAACTAGATTCAGTAGGAAACAAAGAGAAGTTGTATACGAAGGAGGGATAATTGACAGAGTCAGATTGAAGTTTTGTCTCCAACAGGTAGAAGAGATCCAGATGGAAGTCCTTGATGATCCTCAAACAATCAATTTTTCTTCCCTCAGTCGGTAGACCTCTGACATTCCAACAGCCCATGGTTGGCTGATTCATTGGGAAGAGGAGGTGGATGGCTTCTTGCCCTTCTTTTTGTTACCTTTATAAGGTGTAGAGGTAGGATTGGAGGAGGACTTAGAGGTTTCCCCCTCTTGAGAGGATTTCCTTAGAGTTTTGGGAATTTTTTTCCATAGCCTTTTGTGAGTTCAAACGACTAGAAGAGATGACAGCCGAAGGGGTACTAACACCCACAGAGGAGGAACCACCATTTGGTTCTGTGAGAGGAGTGTCATTTTAATCTGAAGAGTAGGGAAGATCCCCATCAAGCTCTGCAGGATCTTCAAGAGAAGGGGAAAGAATAAGAGGATGGTTGAGGTCATTTATTGCTATGTTGAGAGAGTGAGGGATTTGTTCTACATTTGTTACCTCCTTAAGGCTCTGATCCTTAGTAAAGAGTGAAGCATCTGCCTCTTGAGAAGGGACATCATCTGATTGTACATTCAATGGCTCTATGGAAGTACTTAGATGTCTCTCTGGGGGGTGCTCAGCTTCTACTACGGCCTCGATTCATGACACAGGGTGCTGGGTTTAAGGGGTAGGACTTATCATCATGTGAAAATGTTTTGCATTTAGAGCAGATCGATGGCTTCCAATCATACACAATGTCCTGATTAAACTTCAAACCATTTAGATTGATAGGGATAAAGTCTGGAAGAGGAGAGGAGGTATTTATTTGCACACAGATATGTGCTAAAGTGATTCTAGCTTTTGATGTAGTAAGGTTATCCACTGTTAAGGGAACACTAATCTTACTAGCCACCTTGGAGAAACCTAATTTATTCTAGCAATAGAGAGGAAAATTTGGAAGCTTTATCCATAGAGGGAGTTCAGAGATTTTCTCCTTAGATGGATGAAGTTTCTTGCCCATTTTTGGAAGATAAATGGATGACCGTTGAGGAAACAAGGATCATTGTCCCAAACCAGATTGTAGTCCTATTGATAGGAGAATTTGAAGAGGAAGAAGTCTCCTTCCAGTGTAAGTAATTCCAAGTTACCTTTAAATTTCCACTTCTTCCTAATTGTAGCCAGAAGAGATCCATAGAAGGGACGTTTTCCAATCCCATGGCCGACCAAGGAGAGAGACCATTCTTTTTCCCTTCAGAGAGTTCTTCCTCAGAAAAAGAGACTTCTAAAGAGTCGGATGGGATGAATGAGAGTGAAAGAGCTTGACTCTTTTTATTTTGAGCAAGAAGAAGATCCTTCCAGTTATAGGATCTATTGCGGGTATGAGTTGGGAGGACCAGTATAGAGGCTTGGGGAGAAGGGGAAATAAGAGGAGGGAAAGAGGAGTTAAATAGAGGGTTGGCTACATAGGAGGCCATAACCCTAGGGAAAAAAGGGAAAAGGCTAACCTCCGGTCTGAACTGGAGGTCAGAGAAAGGCAGAAAGGGGGTGGGGGATGGAGAGCAAGAAGAGAAAGCATACTCGAAAGAAACCCTAAGCGCATGCTGTGAATCAAGTATGAGTGGGTTTGAGTTCCAAAACTTTAGAGTCGTTGTTCAATTGATTGCCTCAAAATGTGTGTCATATTGTTCCTAAAATTATTGATACAAATTCTAGAGCATTGAATATTAATTTTTCTTTTGGAATGCGTGCTCAATTGACTTATTATTTTTGGTGTAATAATTTGAGCATTTTATCTCACAATACGTGCAAACTTACACATTAATATAATACATATAAATATAAAGTCATCTTAATATACATGTATGATTTCATTGGCTTGCACTAACTTTAATATGACGCTTGAGTATGGATTTGATATTGTTTTAAAGCGTGTGCTTTGTGATGCTCACACTTTTGATTTTTAAATTATTCTCACATGTTTTAACATAAAGATTTAATAATATATTATCTTGGGAACTACACATGATATGTTTAATCAAACATTTCATGAGAGATTCTCTCTTCTCTCTTTTTTTATATCTTTTATGCTTGTAATTTAATAATGCAGGCCCCATAAAAGATTCTTTTATTTATCTATAAATATAGAGGGAGATGAGGTTCATTCCTACCATCATTCTCATTTGTAGCAATAAAATCAGAGTGGGTTTGAGTTCTTAAAGTTTGGAGCCTTTGTTCAATTGTTTGCTTATAGGTATGTATCTCAATCCCCCCCCCTTTATCTTATAATCATCATTTTATTATTCTTTAACCTTTTAGTAGATTATTTGGTTTTAATCCCTAGAAGTTCATTTTGTTTAATATTGGTCTTCTACATATGTATATTTTTTAGTATTACTTAGACAACATTCTGGTGTCACCTCATTAGATAGGGAGTTGCACGAGAACACTCGGCTTTCTCACCATGCGAAGAAAGGCGTGTATGGATGGTGTAAGCATCACGGTTGAGAGCATCTTTCAACTGCGCCAAGAAAGGCACATATAAGATCTTTGACCAGCAAAAAAAAGATATATTTTCCCCACCATGCCAAGAGAGACGTGTAAGAGTACATAAATTTTATAACATTTGTAATTTATCATAATATATTATATTTTTACGAGAACGAATGATGAAATCAGTGAGAAAATAATATACAATATGTATATTTTTTATTTTTTGATTTCTTTCTTTTTTTATTTTCCTTTTTTTCTATATTGAGAGAGAGAGAGAGAGAGAGAGAGAGAGAGAGAGAGAGAGAGAGAGAGAGAGAGAGTTGGGGGGGGGGGAGACTTGGGAGGGAAGTAAAATAAAAAATTAATTATAAATTTTAAAATTTTTTTTAACCTTTGTTCACATGGAAAGGTGTGGGTGGGGGAGGGGTTGGAGAGAGGAAGAAGAGAGAATAAAAAGGAAGATGAACGCTGAGCCAAGATAAGTAGGAGATGAGGTAGATTTGAATGAGAAGAGGGTGTGTTGATTGAGATCACTCAAGATAGGAGGAAGTGGTGAGGAAATGCTCGAAGCACCAAAGAGAGGGAGAAAAGAGAAGGTTGAGGAGAAGTCGCTGAGTATGCAAACTGAGGAGAACAGAGATTTGGCGGTGTAGGTTTTAATGTAGAAGGAAGTAAATGATGAAGGAGAGTTAGCTGCAGATTTCGCTGGTGAAGGAGTTCAATAATAGAGGCTTGCCGAGAAAGAGTGTGGGAGCTGGTGGGTTGACAGATCATAGATGAGGAGCTCAGTTGAAGATGCACGAGAGGAAAATAGGAGTGAGAGAGAGGGAGAAGTGAAAATTGGGAGAGAACTGTGCAGGAAGACGAAACTAGAAGTCTATAGGAGATATGTTAGATAGTGCTTCTAGTTCTCACTTTTTAAATTGCTTTTTTACTTCTTTTTTTGATGAGGAAAAGACTTGATGGATGATGGAAGGTACAAGACAATGATGGGGCAGTGTGTGAAATCCCAGAAAATCAGGATTTTAGTATGAATGAGAGGTTGTTTAAATTTTTTTTTTTTGGAAAAATTTGAGGGCATAGCCCAATATCATTCCAATGAGGTCAAGAAATAAAAAGTCTTACATTAATCCTTTAGGAACTGAACCAAACCCAAAAAACCTCAATACCTATGAAATAAAAATATAGAACAAAGAGTATAAAGTAAAAGTAGACAGTAAAAAAAACACATTATAAAGAGAGGACTCAGATCAAGGGTGATTCATCCAGAATCAGATAATAGGCAACTAGTATATCCAGTTCGCGGTAGACATGGTTGCCATCCAAAGGAGCTGAGAAAAGATGAGTCACTTTAGCAAAAGATGAAGTAAAGTATCAAGTCCTAGTTGCAATAATGCCTGCCAAGCGAATGCCACAATAAAAATCTCCAAAAAAAAATCATAAGTGTTGCCTTAGAGGATCATCATCGTCCAGAAAAAAAAGGAAAGAAGGGAAGAAGGCAAGATCTGGAAAAGCATCCCACAGAACAATTCAGAGGCTGCCGTAACCTTTCCAAGTGTAAAGAGTTCTTAAAATGTGGTATGGGCAATGATCTTCAAATTTCCAACGTCTTAATTTATGCATAGAGATGGTCTTAATTTGATTCATCATTTTAGCGAGAGAGATAGGTTCTAGATTATGAAACCTCATGTTCCTTTCCTTTCAAATGATGTGAACAGAGACATAAATAATTAAATAGCAAGGTCGGGCAATTATTCTGTTGCCAATATGATGCATATCACTCAGAACCCGAGGGAGGGTTTCTTGCATTAATAAAAAGTTACCATGAGGTAAAATATCCCTAATGAGCCTCATTGAATCATGACATTCAAAAAAGAGATGAGAGTGAGATTCTAGCATTGATTTTCGAAAGAAGCACGTCATAGAAGGGCCCAAACCCCTGACATAAAACTGATCAAATGTTTTAAGGCCTTTTAACAAGGCCATCCAACAAAAAATAGCATGATTAATGGCCCTTAAACCATATCTCATTATACCAATTGACCTTGGGAGAGTGTTGGAAGATGGACTTGAGAAGAAGTTTAGATGAGAGTTTATTGAATATGTCCCACAGAATAACATCAGGCGCCAAATTGAATTTAAGACCAGAGAGGCCAGCATAAAAGTTGGGGAAATGAACCCGCAAGGATATGGGCCCGTGTAAGTAGAAAACAAAAAATATCTATTCTAGTTCTATCATCAGCTATGGGTTTGAATATAAGAGAAATTCTAGAGAATGTTTGTTACCCTGAAATTTTCTTGTCTTTCCCGAATGATAAAGAGAAAAAAATGATTGGGTCAAAAGAAAATGCTATTTTGGAATTTTATCAACATTTGCTTGTGTAGGGGGGGGGGGGGATCCGGTATTTTCTGAGTCCTTATGCAAGGAATTACAAAAGAAATTTTTTCAACAAAGATGTGAATTAGGAAAGATTGGTCGATGAAATATGAAATCGATAAAGATTAAGTCTAAAGAAGCATCAACAGGAAAATTTAAAATGGAGAAGCAATCACCACCCATGGATTCATAAAGAGAGTATCCATTGCACCACATATCAAAATAAAGTGATAAAGATGAACTTGGTCTGGGAGAAAAGGATATTTTATCATGACATTGAGAAGCAAGAGTTTTAAGTTCTCTCCACAAAGGAGAGACACGAAAACCAAGTTTGCTCCATAAAAAAAAATATACTTTCTATGGCACCATCAACAAATTGAGAAGAGTTATTTCATATTCTCCACAGGCATTTGATTTTGCTAAGCAAATTAAGTGTAATAATAGAGTAGAGTCCAACACCACTCTGATCTTTAGGGAGAGCTATTTTTGCCAAAGAAATAAGATGAAGTTTATGAGCTTCACGTTTATGATAAAAGAAATTAGCCATAAGAGAAGAGATCTTCTGGAGAAAGCCTTTAGGAAAGGAGATCGACCTCATCCAATAAGAAAGGTAATTATTAATAGAAGCTCTAATAAGTTGGAAGCGACCTCCAAAAGATAGAAGTTTACTTTTTCAACTAGCAAGCCAAGAATATAGCTTTTTAAATAGAGGACTAAAGTGGCTTATTTTAAGAGTACCTATAGTAATAGGGAGCCCCAAGTAAATGAAAGGAAAACTACTCTGTTTGATATCCAGAAATTAGTAATCGAAATCAGCAGAAGGATTGGGTTTAAAAAAGCAAATCAATGATTTCTCCCCATTAACCTCAAATCTGAAGTAGTTAGATAAAGAATCCAATGTTCCTTTTAGGACAGTGATAGATTTAGAGTTGGACAACCCAGACACCAAGAGATCATTCACAAATAAGAGCTGAGAGATTGAATAGCAACCAATAGTGATCAGGCAAAAATTCTTCAACCTAACCTACTCTTCTAATAAACAAGAAAGGGAATCCATAACAATAGTAAACAGGAAAGGGGATAAGAGACAACCTTGTCTAAGTCCATTAAACGAGCCAAAAAAATCTTTAATTTCCCCCATTGAGGACAATAGAAAATGGGATATCATTGATAAAAGCCACTATCCATTTAACAAACTACAAGGGCAAACCTTTTGGGCCATTCTATGAAGGATAACAATTTGATCAATCAGATCAAATGCCTTATGTAGATCAAACTTTGCAAGAAAATGATCTTTATTATTCTAAAGAGAGGGATCAAAACTTAATTCATGGGCTAAAGCAATATTATCAGATATATCTCTGCCAGAAATGAAGCTGATTGAGCTTGATGAATGATAGAGGGAAGGACACATTTCAATATGTTACCAACGACCTTAGCCATAACCTTATAGAAGAAATTACAAAGTGAGATAGGTCTATAATCTACTATAGAATTTGAGTGCTTCACTTTAGGGATGAGGGTAATAAGAGTATGCTTGAATTTTTTAGGAAGTTTTCCTGAATTAAAAAAGTGATGAGTAGCCATAAGAAATTATTTACCAGTAATCTCCCAAGTAGCGGTGAAGAATTTTGCATTAAATCCATCAGGTCCAGGAGCTTTGTTATCGCTAAAATTGTGAAGAGCCCCAATAATTTCTTGGTCAGTGATATCGAGAGCCATCTTAGAAGCTTGGAGATGGGACACTGAGTTGCCTATAAGTAAGATGAATGAGTTGGGATTAGAGGTGCTCCTTCTATTGAAAAGGGAGGCAAAGTAACTACAGATTTTCTCAGCAATAGAGTTGGGATCAGAGATTAATCCACTACCCGTAAGCAAGCTTCTAATATGATTAGAGTTATGCCTTTCTTTTATAGAACTGTAGAGATATTTAAGATCATCATCCGAATGAGTACGCCAATGATCTTGGCTCATTGAGCAACCCAAATACTTTCATTTGCTATAAGATTGGAATATCTCAATTTAATATCAAAAGACTCCTGAATAATAATATTATTAGAGGGATTTCTTTGAAGACACAAAATGATACCGTCTTGTTCTTTCCTAAGAGAAAGAAACTGTTGATTGAGGGAAGAGAAAGTCCATGTCTTTTTCTTAAGAATAGCCTTAGAGAGCTGAAGTTTTTTTAAAAGCATAAATAAGGGATCTCCATGAATAAATGAACTCCAAGCATAGCTGATAACATTGATAAAATAATCATAATTAGTCTAATAATTCTTAAACATAAACCTTGAAGGAGGAATGGACTGATTGTTCAAAAAAGTAATAAGGGGGGAATGATCAGAATTCAAGGGGGAGGCGGCCTTGTAATAAGAAACAGGAAAAGACCTGATCCAGTGCGAATTACATAAAACTCTATCAACCTTAGTGAAGATTGGGTTATCCGATTATAGATTGGACCAAATATAAAATAGACCATAGTTTGGAAGATCCAACAAGCCACAGTCCTGAATACAATCCTTAAAATCTCGCATCTTATTGGAAGGAGTAGGATTTAACCCAAGATTTTCTTTACAAGAGGTAATGCAATTGAAATCTCCCATGATAATCCAAGGTGCATTGATGGATGAGGCAATATCTCTAAGAGAGTTCAATAGCAACTGTCTATCTTGAGAGTTATTCTAGCCATAAACAAAAGTGATAAAGACTAAAGAAGAGCCATTTAAAATAGCAGATCCATGAATAAATTGAGTATCCTTGGAAAGCATCCTAAAGGAAAGCAAATGAGGATTCTACTTAATCCAAATTCTACCACCAATGCTACAATCAAAATTTCTAGAGCTATCTTCAGGCCAAAAAAACTGAAGTCTTTTAGATAGACACCCATCAATCAATGGAGAAGAGGTGAGTTTGGTTTTCGATAGAGAGAGAAGGTCAAGATAAAAGTCCTTGAAAAAACTCTTGCAGTCATTCAGTCTACCTTTAGCAAGGAGATCACGAACGTTCCAACACCATAATATAGAAGAATTCATAAAGAAAACTAGAAGAGTGAGGGAGAAGGCTATTTTTCCTTCTTCTTGGGGTTAGCCTTATAGCCGTGCCCATTACGACTCGAGGAAGCTTTGAAAGATTCCAATTCAAAAGAACCTTTCCCAGGGGTCTTGTTAAGAGTTTCCAAGGATTTCTGAGAATGGTTTTGAGCAAGAGAGGTGGCTGACGATCGAGTAACTCCACCAATTTGTGGATTAAGAAGATCAGAGGAGGAGGGAAGGTCACTGCTAGAAGGTAACGTGTGAATGGAAGAATCATAAATCTCTTTCTGAGGAGGGGATAGAGCTGAGAGCTGGTTCAAATCATTGATATGTGAATTAAAAGAAGGATCTAGTTATAAGGAGATAGAGCTGGGAGGAATGATAGTCTTGGTAGTCACAATAACTTGTGTTGAGGGAGGAACGTTGGAGGTAGAAGGGTTTGAGGAAGTAGATTTAGAAGGATGAGGAGGTCTGCTGCGACTTTTGCCCCTTCTTACTTGCCTTTTATCCTGGTTTTTTGAGTATGAAGAATCTTCATGTGAGAAGGAAGCACATCAAGGGAATGCTTCGGGTTTATAGTCATAGATAATTTCTTGCTGAAATTTATGCCCATTAAGATTTAAGAAAATAGAGGCTAACAATGGGGATGAGGGATTAACTTGAACACATATTCTAACAAAGGTAATCCTGGACTTTAAAGCGGTCAAATTATCTACGGTAAGAGGAATACCCACCATATTGACAACTTTAGAGAATCCTAAATCATTCCAACAACATAAGGGAAAGTTTAGTAATTTAATCCAAAGGGGGATATTGGTAAAATGCTCTTTGGAGGACCAAAAATCCCATGGCCATTTTTGGAAGATAAAGGGGCGACCATTTAAGAAGCATGGGCCATGGTTCCAAACAAGTTCATAATCTTCAAGACAAGAAAATTTGAGAAGAAAGAAATCCCCTTCTAAGGTAAGCAAATCCATCCCACCCTTGAAACTCCACTTCTTCTTAATAGCCCAAGAAGAGAGCCATAAAAAGGGTGTTTCCCGATAGCGTGCCCAACTAAGGATAGATTCCAATCTTTTTGACCTTCCCCCAACTCATTGGCAGAGAATCAAACTTCATCAGAGATAGGAGGGACAAAGGAAAGGGCAACCGAATAGCTTTTCTCATTTTAGGAGATCAGGAGATCTTTCCAGTTACATAAGAGAGATGCATTCTATCATTGGGCATTCAAAGGACAAGAACCCCCTGTTGACCTCATGTTTGGAGTGAGCTCTCAACTTCCTCATCATAAATCTAGGACTTTTATATACACTAAGAGTTATTTAGTCTTAAGACACTTCTAGTGATTAGGTGAATACTTAATCTAACCATAGAGACTTAGAAAAGTTAGCCATAAGAATATGTTATGCCTTAGGGATTTAGGAGGACTTGTCTACCCAATAGCCTAAACCCAATCTTAGCTTCCTTCTTCCAAATCAAATCAAATCCCAATCTAAAATCCAAAATCAAATCCAACTATCAAATGATTGAAACCCATGATTAAATTCAAACTCCAACTCTCTTCCCATGCCTTTTGATTTTATCTAATGAACTTAGCCTTAACCAAATTCAAATCAACCCAAATCCAATTAATTTTCTCAATTATCAAATTCAATCTCAAATCAAATCCCAATCCAAATTTGAATCAAATCCAACTTTGAATGATTGAAGTCCATGATTAGATCTAAATCTCATAACATAACCAACAATCACCCTAGGGTGACCAACCACCTTGAATTGGGAAGTCAAACCTAGAATTTGACCAATTCAACGTTTAGCCTAAATGAAACCCAAACTAGCCAAAATCTATCATATGCCAAATTGACTGAAACCTTTGATTCAAACCAATTCATAATCAATGATTGAACAAGACCAAACCCTTAAATTGAGCCAAACTAATTCCATTTGGCCATTTGACCTAAGTTGACCCAAATTGGCCTAAAAGCCAAAATAGATCAAATCATAATCCAACCCAAATTAATTGCAACTAATGATTAAAGTTCACTCCAAATTGATTATTGAACTTGACCAAAGCCATTATTGAGCCCAATTTGACTAATTGGTCAATCTAACCTAACTTAGCCCAAATTGACTTGAAGGGTCAAATTAGCTAAAATCCAAATTAATTTCAAATTAAACTAAACCATACAATCCTTTTTAATTAACCAATTAAACTTGACTCAACATCTAACCAAACCCAATTTGGTCATATTGGTCAAATTGGTCAACTTGACCCATTTGATCTATATGAACCCAAATGAGTCATAATCAAATCCAAAATAAATTGAACTAAACCAACGACACCAATGTACTCAAATTATCATGTGAACTTGACCCAACTCTAGGTTTGACCCAATTTGACTTATTGGTTGACCCAACCTAACCTAATTTGACCTAAATATGTCAAATCAAGCTAACTCAAATTAAATAAATTCCAAACCACTTGAAATTTGGGCTAACCCACTTTTGACCCATCTCAAATCTGCCCAAATTAAACCCATGGAAAAATGATCACTTTGCCCTTGGGTCTAAGGCATCCCATGAGATAAGACACATGCATATTTGGTCATTTCCTTCCCTTGGCCACTTGACACCCATTCATAGGTCCACCTAAGCACCAAGGACCTTCGTTGACTTGACCCAAAAGTAGTTTGGTCAGCCATGACTCTTGGGGAGGCAAAATAACCTCCATATTCCCATTTGAGCATTTTAAATCACTAAGGACACCCACTACTCCCATGGCAGCCACCTCCCACCCTTCCTCCACTCATGTGAGGCCAAGTAGAGTGATTCTCTGCCCAAATTGAGCTCCTCATCTTAGCCATCGATCCACCAAGCCGAAACCATCACCAACATCCAAGCCAAGGAAGAAGGGGGTATACCCCCCTCATTCTCACTCAAATAAGATCCAGAGCCTCCCCTTGCATTTCCAAAGCTCTATAAAATCTGCATTCTTGATTTTACATGAAATTAAAATAGGGGAGCAAACCAGTGATTCCCATTTCCTCATTTCACAACCAAAATATAATTAATTTTACACACACCATCCTTAGACCTAGATGAGCTAGAATGAATCATTTCCGAAGCTTCCCGATGGCTGGAGGGTGGAGTTCGATCAAGATCGATTCCTTACGTGTCGTGGGTTAGTCTTTCGAGTAAACTACACCAATTCAAGGCTCGTGCAGGTCAACAGGGTTTCATTTCTACCAAAAGAAGCTTCCTCAATCATTGAAATCCCTGGTCATAAGCTCTAGTGTGGTATGCCATTAAAATTAATTATTAGCTCAAAATAGATTAATCCTTTGTGAAGGAAACTTGTGTCTTATGTGATTTCCACCGTTAGATGTGTTTGTTATGCTTCCCTAAAAGTGTGGGATTAATTTCATCTCCATCCAAGCTTAGGTGAGCTCAGATTGAGTGACAATTAATGGATGGTATCCATCATTCGATGCTCGGGAGGAGACATATCATGGATCATCCATGTTGCATGATCAGAATGAACGGTTTTGATATGATCACGCATAGAACCTCTCTTTTCCCCATTGGAATTGTACATTTAATTGTGGCTGTCCAATCTTAGATTGGATGTCCCACACTAAAAGCATATTTTGTCACTGTCCATGTCAGCCTTCGATGTGTCAACTTAAATAACTAATCCCATCGCTCCACATGGAAAGTGCACCGCGTTAGCCGCCACGTGATGCCGACGGGATTAGGGAGGTTAATTAGGTTAATTAATCTTTTTTAATGCTGAAACTTCTAAAAATCATAACTAATCTTAAAAATAATCCAAAAAAAATATAAACTTAGCCTCAATTTAAAAATATTTTAGAGTAGAATCTAGGAAAATTATTATTAATTTATTTTGAATAGTGATTTTAGCTTAATTAAAATTTAATTATAAATCTAATTAGCTTAATTATTTCTTAATTAATCACCTAATTGATCTCCAATTTTCTATGGATGTTTAGGGGGATGATCTTTACCTCCCCTATTTTTTGGGATTTTATTGGTTCCTTAATTGGGGAAATCAATCGATTAAGCCTTAATCATTTTCTTAATTTAATTAGTGATAATTAGTGAATGAACAGTGGCTTAATTAATTATTTAAGCTTAATTACCTCCGTTGAATAGTATGGGAGCTTAGGGAATGTGGTTGGGATACTTTTCTTAATTCATTTTCTAAGTTTTCTTCACTTTTTGGAATTTGATTAGTTAATGATTAATGAGATAATTAATTGCTTAATTAATTAATTAATCTCCAAGATAAAAATCAAAGCCTAATTGAGTGTTTGAAATGACTTAGGGGTTAGGATTGAGGCATTGTCCTTGATCCTTTTCCTTAAGTTAATTTTATCATTCTAATGAAAATATAATCAAAGAATTCAATCAATTAATTAATTAGCTTGATTAACTCAATCTAAAATTTGCTTCACACTTAAGCAACCTTTAATTAATCTTGGATAGCTCTTTGGGTGTTCGATAACCCAAAGTGGGAGATAATGAAATTATAGCTAGCTCATGTGTGAGAAAATCATAAAAGTAGTTAAGTGAAATCCCTTAAGCCTATTTAACTATTAATCATGAGCCAATTGCACTAGGCCTCTTTCATTTCTTAGGAGCATTGCTAATTTACTTTTCATATGGTTGCATATCATATTAGCTCATTATTAATTAGTTAATTAACTTAAGGTGATGTAGGTAAGGGTTAATTAATTCACTTAATTCATACCTTAACCTAGTTAAAATATAAAATCAACCTAAATATTCTTCATTAAACCAAATTAACTCACACATGAGGAATGTGATTAGGATTTGCAAACCTCTTTCATTTTCTGAATCAAATCAAACTTGAAATTAAAAGTGTCATTAAAAAACTTTGGTTTATTTTGAATATCTTGTTTTAGTATGATTGTCCTTAGGAATTAATTGGAATGAATGATATCATGCGCTTATATTTATTTATTTATTTCCAATCATATTAAATGTTGCTTGTCATGTGTAATCATGCATTTATTTCTTTTTAAATTAACTAAATGAAATAGTTTCTTTTATGTCAAGTTGCATGTATTGATTTAAATTAAAAATAAAAGAGGCTATTATTACTATTAAGTCAAAAATAATCTTCAAAAGCTCATAAATCAATTATAATATATGGAGTGATGTTAATTGCAAATATATATAAGTTTGCATGTGTTGATAATATAAGATATGCAATATGAAGCCCTCTTTCCTTACCTTAAATGGTTTTTCATGGGATTTACAAATGTATAGTTCATTTAAAAAGAACACAATATTTGTCTAAATCTACTCCTATGCATCTCCATACTAAGACTTAAGAAGAATCTGATATCACATATGTAAATCATATAATCAAATCAAATATGACTTCTTGCTTGACTTCTCATTCTTGTGGTTCTTTTTGTACATTCATATGTATATAAGTAAAGTAGTATATTAGTTTGGACATCCCGGGGATGTGAAGCTTTAGGTAGCCCCAAGTAGGTCTTTTACCTTATGCCCCTGGTTTAGAACAATGGCACCATACTCACTTAAAACTCTTATACATATGTATGTATGCTATAACCAATGAATAAGAAGCACAAGTCAAATAAATCAAATACAACTTTTGCATGAGTTTTCTTATTCTTATAGTTGTTTATACACCCACATGTATATAAGAAAAGTGATATATTAATCTGGACATCCTGGGGTTGCGAGGCTTTAAGTAGCCCCAAGTATGTCTTGTACCTTATGCCCCTAGTGTAGAATAATGGTGACGTACTCACTTAAAACTTTTATACATGTCAATGTGTACTTAGCTAATGGATGAAAATCCCTTTTTCCATTAAAAAAAGACATGCATTCATAATTTAATCAAATGAAATATTTAAATTCCAAATACACTTGTTTGCACTCATCACTTAAGTATGCTAAGACATACATTATATGTATAGGTATGCTTAGGATTGTTGACCTCCACATACGTGCCATATGTCGAGTCAAGCCCACAAGTCTAGTTTGATGGACTTTAGAAGCGACAGTGCGCAAATTGGGGCTCAAAATACACTGGACGTCATTAAAAATGGTCGAAACGACCTCCGATTGGTGAACGGACTTCGCCGTTACATTTGAAACATCAAAATTGATCGAAATATAAATATTGCAAAATCTAATGATCAATCGATTAAACGCTCGAGCTGTCAATGTGTCGACATGTATATCAGAGTTAGGAAGCTACGATGATGACCAAATGACCTTCGTTCATGAAATTGATCATTACGTTAGCTTTGAAATGTTTAAATCTATCAAATGAGATTATCCACGCTTAATTTAGGTGACTTTGTACAAATATCGAATGATTTGAAGTGCAGCACACAAATCAAGGTTGAAATACATAGGACGTCACCAAAATTAACACAAATGACCTTCGATCGATGAATGGACTTTACCATCGTAGTCAGAATGTCAAAATTGGTCAATATATAAATATTGTACAACTTGATGATCAGTCGAGCAAGCGCTTAAGTCATCAATGTGCTTGCACGCATAACAAGGACAGAAGGCACTGACGAGGATCAAATGACCTCCGTTCATGAAATTGATCATGCCATTGGCTTTGAAATATCAAAATCTATCAAGTAAGACTATTCAAACTCAATTCAAATGAGTCTGCATAAAAATTGAGCGATCAAAAGCGGAGATATGCATTTTGAGCTGAAATGGACTCAATTTGATACTGACTCGAACTAAATGGCCTCCGATCATGAAACGAACATCGCCATTGCATTCGAAACATCAAAATTACCTTAGATTGATATATATTGACTATGTACATTTACCGACGTGAAATCCACTTTAAAACCGTTTCATGAATTTAAAATTAATTTAAAATCCCTAAATTACCCTCCCCCATGCTCAACCGTTCCCCCCTATTTTCAGTTTGTTTGATTCAAAAAAAAAATGCTCATGTCCCTTGTTTTATGCCAACTTCTCCATAAAGAAAGAAGGGAAAAATTCTCCAGCTTCCCATTCTCTTCCGACGTTGGAAACTCCTCCTGCACAGGTAAAAATTCATCATTCTCCACTCTCAAAATCTCCTATCGCTCGGCCATTTGCCATCGTGCCAAACTCATAGCTCGCATCGCCGACCGGCTCCACAACCAAGCCCACCACTCCATCCCATCGATCCGGTTGCAGACTCACGCTCCGGCCAGATCCGCTGGCCCGCTTTATCTCAACTGCTCGCTCCTCTTATAAGAGCTCCTCGCCTCTGCTCGCCCAACCATTTCCACCCGGACTGACCGTGAGATCCACCTCTTATATCTTTCGTTTCTTCTGCGATAAGCCACTGACAGCGAGTCTTCCCACAAACGCTCCGTTCCCGAACTTGCCAAAAAGACGCCGTTCCGATCCGCTGCCGCTCGCTTTCTCACCCATCCTCAAAATCGTGGTTCGCCAGAAGCTCCTACATCCCATAACCCGTCCAATTTTTTCCTCACCGCAAATTGGGTAAGAACATCATCAATAGGCGAATTCTTCTTTCAATTTTTGGCGTCGCAATCCTTGCATAACCCATCCAATTTTTGCTTCACCGTAAACCAGGGAAGAACATCATCTACAGGCAAATTCTTCTTCGATTTTTGGTGTCACACCCCTCGCTTTAGCCTTCCCATTTTTGCTTCGCCACAAACCGGGAAGAACATCGTCAACAAGTGAATTCTTCTTTCGGTTTTCGGCATCACACTCCTTGCATTACATTCCCAATTGCATACCTAACCTTGTTCTTTTTTTGAGCATTGTAGCATGTCAAAAAATGCATTAGAACATGTGTGATCTGTGAATATATATATATATATATATATATATATATATATATATATATATATATATATATATATATATATATATGTGTGTGTGTGTGTGTGTGTGTGTGTGTGTCTCAGGTTTGAAGGTCTTGTTGTGCTCAATAGGGCGCGATGAGATGAAAAAACTGGATGTGGTGTTGGAAGGCATTGTTGCTATGCTCAACAGGGCATACCGAGTAAGCCAACACTCGTTAGATGTTGCTCCCCCTAGCTGAAATGCTGCAAAAATTTTATCTAATTTCTATACTTAGAGAAAAAGGGAGGGATGAATATATATTGCAGTGTATGTCTTCTTTCAGGTCTAAAGGCCTCGTCGTGCTTAAGAGGGCGCGATAAGATAAAAAAACTAGCTGTGGTGTTGTAAGACACCGCTTGCTATGCTCAATAGGGCATACCAAGTAAGCCAAAATACTCGATGACCTACATGGATGACGGAGGTCCAAACTTGCATGAAATCATTTGACTTAGAAAAAAAGGGAGAGTGAAATGAACTGACTTAAGAACACTAAGTAAGGAAACCTGTAGTTAATTTTAATCTAAAAACATCAAACATTAAAAAAAAAAGGGGGAGCATTTAAAGAAAATTTTGGAAAGAATAGAACATTCATTTAAATCTAAGTGAAATTTGGGGAGGCTAATATTAAACACACAAATTTTAGAGAGGCAGATATTAAACTCACAAACTATAATTGCAATTCTCTATAGCTTAAATTAAAGTGATCAAGTGAGTTCTCTTTTTTTGCAAATTTCTCAAAATTAAATAAGCTTTAATTGGAATTTGGGGGGGGGGGGGGGGGTTAATTAAACTCATAACAAACTTACAATAAACTTAAAGTCTAAGGATGAATCCAAATTGGGTTTAATAAGTCTTATATGAATATGGAGGTGATTAGTATGCTAGCTAATAAGCATAAGTAGGGCTAAAGCAATAAACACTGAAGTTGGCATAACTTATCAAAAGTGATGTAGATTGAGCATAATCAAATTGGGAGAATTACAAAAATTCAACAAGTAAACTAAGTGCAAGTAATGTTTTAAACTACAATCTAAATCAAAATGCCTTCTTTGCCACCATATCTACAGCTCTTTGTAGAAACAGACATAAGGCAATACTAAATCAAAATCTATATAAATCATAAGGCTTCATTCAACCAAAAATCAAGGAATTTCATCCTAACTATGATCTTCAAAATCAATGATTTCACTAATTAGTTGAAATTAGCTAAGCTATAATTCCTGCATTTGCTCGGACATAGAGATATCAAGTGCAAATTTTAATGTCTAAAAGGCTACACAGGATAAATTGGAATATATTAAATATTAATATGAAAGATCTAATAAGATATTAGATCAATTTATAATGCCTTCTTCGCCACCGAATCTCCAACTCTTTGTACAAGCTGATAGATGGCGATACTAAACCAAAATCTATAAAAATTATAGAGCTTTCCTTCAATACAAAAATTAAGGAATTTTATTCTAATTATGATTTTTAAAATCAATGAAATGACTAATTAAATGAAATTACCTAAGCTATAAACACCTGCATGTGCTCAGACATAGAGATTTCAAGTACAAATTTTAATGTCTAAAAAGACTGCGTAGGCTAAAGTTGAAATTAAATGAAAAATCTGAAATCAATCTCATAATTCAAATATAAAATTAACTAAAATTACTATACACCCGCATGGGCCCCCACACTATATTGAATGCTTAAATTCAAGTGTGTGAGGATGATGCGTGTGTTGCTTCCCGATTTAGTCTTAGGACTAGGTCCAGGTTAATAAAATCTAAAAATATATAATAAGAGTTTCAAATCAATAAAATATCTGAGGAACTGATTCTGTCAGGTGATAGTAGATCTAATCCTCTATTAGCAGCTAAATAGAGTTAACAGGATCTAAAGCTCTTAAACATATTCAAATTAATCAATTTTTCAAATCAAATTAAGTAGCAATCTGAAACTGCTTAAATGGAATTCTATCATTAAAAACTTAAAGCAATACTCAATCTATCCACCTTTCGCAACTGTTTATCAGGGGTGACAAATTAAGAAAACTCTAGCTCATAAAGGAGCCAATGTCAAATCAAGTACTCTGCTATGTTCTCTCTCAATCAATCTCTTGCCAGTAAGGACGTGACATGTGTTCTCTGATTGTGTGTCTTGGCCAGTAGGCTCCACAGATGAAGTAGTTATGACCAGAGTCCTCTGATCAGGTGGTTTAGCCAGCCCGTCTCCATTATATTATGATCACGACCGTAGCCCGTATGCTCCCCATTGGCTTAGCCCTTTGAGTTGTGAATCATAGGGTATACTTGATAGGATAAATAACCCTCTGTCAGCTAAGGTAGACTTAAGATTGTCTCCTTAGACAAACACCACCCCAGGTTTGCAAGGATTTCTTGGACAATGTAACCCATGTGTTATTGATGAGGATCCTTCTATCAGGTTGGGTCGACTACCTCCTCTGACTAAGTAGACTGAGGACTGCAATGGCCCAGGATGACGAAGCTATGGGATCTAGATCGGGCACTTCATCATTCCCCCAACCATCCAGTTTAAGCTAAAATGATGAATTTCATATCTTAAACTCTACAACTCTACATGCTGCTACTATATGCTACGCATTAAGCGATCTAATGACTAGTCTTAATTGAAAGTTCTCTCTCACTTATTGGGAGGGGTAACTCACTATAGGGGAATGCGCCTATAGCAAACCTAGAACCAGATCTAAATTCCTCACCAAATGAGGATGAAATCTCTAGGTAGTGTCTTATCTACTATTCCATCTGCCTTCTGAAAATTACACCGACACTTCAAATCATACTCTCTTCAATCAATTCAAAACAATTGTCGAGAGGTCAATGACGAATTTTTGGAGCCCACAAGGATTTAATGACATGCATGATATACATGATGGAAAGAAATGAATAAATATGTGCTATATGATAGTAATTCATTCTAATTAATTTTAAGATGCCGTTCTTATTGAATAAGGTCATTTAGAATGAACCTAAACTTAGGATTGATTAAAACATATAATAAGTCATTCACTAAAGAAAATTAATTAATTAACTTGCTTTAGAAGTGACTTAAGATAGGGATGAAAGGGAGGTTCCCCCTCTTTCATCTATTTATAACACTTAGTTGTTAAGTGTAGGCCATATGAAACAAAAGAAAATACTAAGTAAAATCTTCAAATCAATTAAATCACCTAAAGAGAAATCAACCATTTATAAATTAAATCTCTCACACTTAGCAAATTATAACTCTAAAGTCTAGTTAGGACATACCGAACAAACCTTAATGCACATACATTAGATTAAGTCACAACTTCCAACTTTATGTTAGGGTGGTGCATGGTTTGATGTATATTTTATTTTGTGTGTTGTATTATTTTAGGCTGGATGTTAGGGTGTATGTGCATAGTCTGGATGTTAGGCCGATATTAGTTTAATCATATTTTTTTGCAGGGGGTTGTACTTAAAGGGCTGTTATAGTAAAAATATAAATGTTTTTTTGCTTTGTGGGTTGCTTAGCCCCTATGCATAATCCAAGTTATGATAGGTGGGCTTGGTTACCCATGTGCGGGTTGCTAAGTTGAAATTATTCACATAGCTGCTTGGGTTGTATGGTATGTTTAGTTAACATTTATTTTGTAGGTGTAGCTAGATTTAGTTTCCTACTTTTAATGTAATTTTGCATTAGGATTATGATAAGTATTATGGGGGATTAGGATGAGCATTGATTAAAAGATCAAGTCTTATATAATCAAATGAAGAAATAAAATATGAAGAAATGAAAGATGAAGAAATGAAGAATGAAGAATGAAGACTCCCATGACATTCATCATTTGTAATTATAACATTTTTCTTGTAATCCAGGTTGTATATGGGTATAGGTTGGCTACCCATATTTTTTTTTTTGGGTTATATGGCGGTACCCGGCCGCACCACCGCACTAGCCTCTTATTCTTTTGTGATAGCTTTATAAAATTATTTGATGTTTAGTTTAGTTTGTGCATTAGAAAAAGCATGCCTTTTCGTAGTTTATTTATGATTGGTGATTGTTGTATGGCATGGATGCGATTAGGATCCTAGGATAAAAATTAATTTTGCTACCCAAACTAATAACTCATAACTAAACCTCTAAAATAACTCAGAACCTTATATAAAGCCTAAGCATTAAATCAAGATAATAAAAGATTTAGCAGCCACTTAGCTAGATGTTGTATGTTTAATATCATGCATAATCATCTTATTTCACTCTTGTTAAGAGAGGGCTTCCATCTTTAATAGATAGTAAGGGCTCAACCTTTGAGAACCTATAATGGAAGAACACCTATTTCCCTTTTGATTTGACCCATAATCAATTTCTCATGCGTTTAGACATATAAAATCTTATAGCCTATGTCAAAATAAAGAGTCCAAATTAAATAAAATTGATAAAATTTGTATTTAATTAAGTCATTATTCATATCACTTATGCTCTAGTCTCTTAGAGAGTGGGTTTAAGGACTTAGTGTCTTTTTCAAATAATAATAACCTAGTCATCTTGCAAAAGTATAAGACTTGCCTACATGGATTTGAAGCATATGAAGAGTTAGATGGCTGATAAGTCCAATAGTCGGGTAGTTTACTCTCTCTTGTGTAGGTAAACTATATACCCACTTTCGCCTTAGATTTAGGTCATGCTTTGGCCCTCGCCAAAGCTCCCTAGATTTACGATATGAGGTTGCCATTTTTCTTTGGGCTACAAGCATGGATCCTCACTTCTTAAGCATCATAATAATATCGTGTTGTTAAAGTATAAGTCCTAGCTTTCTAATGAAATATCAACTCAAATAAATAATCTCTTCAATTTTGAGAAATATAAAGCCCAACTTTAAGATAGATTAGAGTACCCACCAGACTTCCTAGTATCATGAGCACTCCCTACTCATCTCCTTTTGATCCATCCTACATGATTTTCTAAAATACTATCAATTTATTGATAGTCCCATCTTCGAATTCTTTGGAGACAACAATCATCAACTTTAATCGAGAGTATTCTTAAGGGATTCACTTTTCTTAAGATGTAATTAACTATGGGGGATTGCCTCCATAGGAAACTTTAGAATCCGATTTAAATAAACACTACTTTATTCATCCATGTAAAATAGGAAAAAAAATCTCTGGTATATTTGAAGACCCATTATGCTTTAGGAGTCCTTATTAGGTGATTATGTCCATTGTAGTGACTTCTCTGGTATATTTCAAGATAGTATAGGGGAGGATTAGAAATTACCGGTCAAGATCCACGGGAGAAAAAACCATAGAGCGCCGCTAGAGCCAATGAGAATCGGAGGGCAAGGCTGTTTCATTTATGGGATAAAATCATAAAGATGTTTAATTGAAATTCACGTCAAGATTAAATTTAAAAAAATAGCTTAAATATTAATATACATCTATTTAAATTAAAAGCCCATAAAATTCTCATGGCCCAATAAATTCAAAAGCCCATTGCATCTTATCAGTTTTAGACTCTTGTTATACATTCAAAGATTTATAAATTCATAGCATATTTAATTAAACTTAATGCTTCAGGTTTGTTATAACAAATATGAATTTTATCTAATCCAATTCTTATAATAAATATAATAACTAATAACTTAAACATGCATATTAATTTTAATTTTACTTTAATTCAACTTAATTTGATTTCCTGAATAATAATAATATCATATATATATATATATATATATATATATATATATATATATATATATATATATATATATATATATATAAATTAATTTTAACTTTAGTTTTAATTTGATTTAGTGTGCTTAATATTATTTTTTTATATGATCGTTATTCTTCTTCCTCTTTTTTTTTTCAAGGTTCATCATTCTTCATGCGCTTGAATTTTGTGGCATAACTTCGCATACTCAAATAATTATTCATTTCACATTTGTGTTACCATATGAAAAATCGATGTCTAATTTAAGTATTTAAGATGTTTTAGACATGTCAGAGCATCTTGTTTTGCAGATGGACATCATTTTAATATTTTAGGGTCGAATCAGAGAATTTCAGCTCGAATAGTGCGATATTGCATCTATTTGCTCGTTAGACTCATCCAAATTGACCACGAGCATTATCATTTGATTGGTTTTCAAGTTTCGACGACGTCGACACGATAAATTATATGAACGGAGACTATTTGAATGTCGTTGAGACCTCCAGACTCCAATATGTTCAAAAATACATCGATGGCTCATATTTTTCATCGATCGACCATCAAATACCGCAAAATATCTGTTTCGTCAATTTTAACATTTCGAGCACATTGGCGAAGTATATTTTGCAATTTGAGGTCATTTCGATCAGCTTCCCTGATTGTCAAGGCTTTTCGGCTTTCATTTATGTACCAGTATGTCCGTAGTTTATGGATTTTGTTGTTTGTGCTCAATTCAACATATGAAATATATGTGGAGATCAATAATTAGATATTTGAGATTTTAACAGAGTCAGTCATTCCTAGTGCTTGGAATCGAAAATTTATTTGCAAACTCTATGTGAGCCATTATTGCAGCAGCTCCAACATCCATAAATTCGTAGAGGGAAACTCTCCATTGGGAAGTTTCAAGGAATTGGGGCATTAGAAACTTTCTTGAGAACTCGTAGAAAATAAAATGAAACTCATCTACCTCTCGAAGCCCTCTATTCACAGCTTGATAAGACACCAGAGAACGGGGTCCGAATAGGGGAGCTGGTAACTTACCCAGCGTGGTTGCCAGAAATAGAAGCACATAAAGTATGCTATCATTCTCCGATGATCAGTTGGCTACGTCGAGTCTGGATGAGCTGGCTGTCGTGAGTACCTCACTAAAAGTGAGATTACTTTTATCTGGAGGATAAAGTACTTCGAAATTAATTGGAATCGAAGTAGGATTGTTGCAAGGAGCCTGAAAGCGTGGAAAATTAGGAGAAGGAGCACGTCGAGAAGAGTCCTGGTTAAATCTTCATTATATGATCTCAATAACAAAGTCTGAATGCTGTTAAGTATAGAGTATTCGGCCTTCCTAAGGGCAAGCTAGAGATGGTGGAGAGGATCAAATCAGAAGCAAAGGTTTTTCCTGTATGATTTTGACCTCAAGCCTGCTGTATCGTGTCTATTGGCTCTGAAGGAAGGTCTTAATTTAGTGGCAGGAGCCTTTGGAAGGAAGTTCCCAGCACAGGTGAAATTCAAGATTGATAAGGATTGGTTTCCTCTTCCCGAGAGTACTTTCAAACTTGCTATAAAGAAAAACTATCGAGTACTTGCGATCCTTTCTCAGTTTTTGTCGAAGTTCTTACCCGTTTAACTATCGGTGCTGCAATCTACAAGGAAATCATTTCTCAGTCACAAGTTCACAAAGCGAGCTCCAACTTATATGATTGGGGTATGCCTGAATCTTTCCTCTTCCGTTTGTGCAATGGCATTTTTTGAAGTGAATTTAAGAGTGGTAAAGATCTCACCTTTGGATAGAGTCCTTAAGTGATTGTGATCGTTTTCAGTGCTTAGAACCAAGAAAAGCAAAGGGTTGATCGTATCAAGAGCTTTTAAATGGATGATTTTATTTTTGAGCTGGAGGATGAATATAATCGTATGTTGTCCATTTTATATGCTTTAAATGGCGGTTGTGATTTCATTGAATCATATAGGGTCCAATCCAGGCTTTTAAATTGAAGCTCTGATCGAACGATGCGGGATCCAAAATTACTACCGATCACCAGATGATGATAAGATAGTAGATAAGACATTACCTAGAGATTTCGTCCTCATTTGATGAGGACTTTAGATATGGTTCCAAGTTTCCTATAGGTGCAAGCACCTATAGTTAATCTCTCAATTTGAGAGAGAGAACTTTCGACAAGACAATGAGGTTGCTTCATGAGTAACGTATAGTAGCAACATGTGGAGTTTAAAATTTAGATTTATGAAATTCATTATTATTAGCTTAAAGCGGATGGTTGGGGGAATGATGACGTGCTCGATCTAGATCCCATGGTTTCATCATCCTAGGCTATCGTGGTCCATAGTTTATTTAGTCAGAGGAGATAGTCGACCCAACCTAACCGAAAGATCCTTATCAGCAACACGTGGGTTACGTCGTCCAAAAAATCCTTGTAGACCGGTGGGTGTGTTTGTTTAAGGAGACAGGCTTAAGTCTACCTTAGCTAACATAGAGCTTTTACCCCATCGTGTCTGATTCATAACTAAGATCCAGAGCATGATACCATGATCGTAATATAATGGTTCCATTTGGTGGCAACTACTACCGAGGACTCGGTAAATCGCAACATATGTGCAGCCGCTTAGAGAGGACACGAGTCACGCCCATGCTAGCTTGAGATTAATTAAGAGTGAACATAGTAGAATACTTGATTTGACTTTAGCTTCTTTGTGAGCTAGAGTTTTCTTAATTTGTCACTTTCAACTAACTGTTGTGGAAGGTGGATTGAATGGAGTTTGCTTTAAGCTTTTAAAGATTAAATTTTATTTGAGCAATTTTTAGATTGATGCTTAATTTGAATTAATTTGATTTGAACTTAGAATCACATTTTGATGGAAGTATCTCTCACGGTTGAAATCACCATTCAACACAACCATCATCAGGGTTTATGAATTTGCTTGATCATTTAATTTATTATTTTAGATACCATTGACTTTATTAATTTAATAATAGGGGATCAAATCTACTGTGATATTTTAATAAGTTGAAATTCTTATAATAATTAGATTTTTAGTTTTGTTAACCCGGGCTCGGTTCTAAGACCAAACTGGGAAGCAACCCGCATAGCATCCTCAAACACTAAGTTTAAGCATTCGACATAGTGTCGGGGCCCATGCGGGTATTTTTAACAATGCTTGCATAATTTTAAGATATTGACTTTTAGTTTTAATCCTACTTCATAATATGTGCAAGAGTTTATTTGAAGCATTAGTTAACACCTTCTATTCACTTGTACGATGTATTGCGAATCCCACGATGTCGAGGCATTTCACATTTGGTTTAATATTTAATTTGAGTTAATTTGATTTGAAATTAGAATAACATTTTAATGGAAGTATCCCCTCTGGTTGAAGTCACAATTCAACACAACCATCATCGGGGTGTATTATTTCAGATTCTGTCAACTCTATTAGTTTAATAATAGAAGATCAGATCTACTATCATATGACAAAATTAAATTCTCAGATATTTCACTAAGTTAAATTTATTATAGTTTTATTATTAGATTTTTAGGTTTTGTTAACTCGGACCCTATCCTAAGACCAAACCGGGAAGTAATCCGCACAGCATCCTCAGACACTAAGTTTAAGCATTTAGCGTAGTGTCGTGGCCCATGCAGGTTTTTAATAATTCAGATAATTTTATTTCTAAATCAAGAGATTAATTTCATATTTTCATTTAATTTCAACTTAGCCTATGCATCCTTTTCAGACATTAAAATTTACACTTTAAATCTCTATATTCGAGATATGTGAGTATTTATAGTATAGATAATTTCATCTAATTAATGAAATCATCAATTTTGAAAATCATAATTAGAATAAAATTTATTAATTTTTGGATTGAAAGAAGCTCCATAATTCATGGAGAATTAAATTTAGCATCGTCTTCTGTCTGTTTGTACAAAGAATTTTAGATCTTGTGGCGTATTTTCTTTTTCTTTTTTGACTTCATACTTTCGATTCAAAATATCGCAACTTTGTTTATACTCAACATGTTCATTGCATTTTTCAAATATCGATGATTATTTAGTTTGTAGTCGTTTAACAAGCTTTTAAATATTTATCGACTTATCATATACAACTTTCTGTTTTTGCGTAGATAGCTTATTATGCACACTTTAAGCAAGTTTATTTGAATTCAAGCTTCTTTTGAATTCAAACCAATTATTCATTAAGGAGTCTTACTTATACTTGCTAATAGGTCATTCAGTTGTAGTGAAAACCTCTTATGAATTTCATCTAGATATATCACAAATCTCATTGTGTTTCAAATTCAATTTTAAATGCAAGAGCCAAATGGTTCTTTTAAAGGTTACATTCATGAATGATCATGAGTTGCCTTACTGAATTTGCGCTTATATGAAAGCTACCAAATTTCTTACACACTTTATTCTCCATTTGGAATTGGATATTTAGACTTCCCACCAATCATTTATCATTTAATATTCAATTGTGATCTTTGCTTCATTTAATATTAAATATGATTTGTTCACATAAAAAGGACTTTAAATCCAATATGAATTTATCCTCAACTCCAGATTAAGTCTCATATCCATATGCTTAAAATATTTTGTAAGTGCTCTTCCTCTTATTTTCTTTGGCTTGACATTTACTTTGGTATTCATTATGTGTTTTTTTATCTAATTTCATTTTAGATGATTTCCCTTTAAATTTATATAACTCTTGAATTTTGGTCTAAATTTCGGCAGTATTTGGATTTCGGCATCATCCCCACATAGGGGGCTACATCGGAACTATTTTGGCCTACCCCATGCCCTAATGAACATGAGGGATGGTGTTTTGAAGGACCTTGACCAACTTTCTATCCCGTTATGCCCTAATGAGCATAATGAGACATTCAATCAATTGCATAAAAGTAAATAAATATGCTAATATTCTCCTCCCTCTTTTTTTATATGCCTTAGATTTAGTCAAAATTTTGGCAGCACTTCGGCAGTATTCCGGTGTCATCCCCTCATAGGGGACTACATCAAAACTATTTTGGCCTACCCAATATGCCCTAATGAGCATAGCCAGTAGTGTCTTGCGACACCACAGCTGTCTTTTTGCACCCACTACGCTCTAATGGACATTAGCGGGGTCGTGAAGCCTGCAAGTAGCAAACATATATAATTTTCACTTTTAAGCATCCTATTTTCTTCTAAGTCCCATATCTTGATAATATTTTGTCATCATTTTAGCATAGGGGGAGCGACATCTAACAATTTTGGCTTACTTGATACGCATGAGCGTAACAAGCAGTGTCTTGTAACACCACTGTTCCCTTGCACCCACTACACCTTAATGGGCATGTTGGGAGTGAGATTTCAACTTCTTCATCCTAGGCATAAGGAGACCTCTAAAAACTAAGAGTTCCTTAGTCTTAAGACACTTCTAGTGATTATGTGAACACTCAACCTAAACCTAGAGACTTAGAGAGTTAGCCATAGGAATAGGTTATGCCTTAGGGGTATTAGGAAGGCTTGCTTACCCTTTAGCTTGGACCAAATCTTTACTTCATTCTTTCAAGTCAAACTTCAAATTCAAACCAACTTCAAATTCAAATCAACTTCAAACTCAAATCAAATCCAACTTAATGGATTTTCTCAATTCTTAAATCAAATCTAAAACATTTTCTAAGCCCTTTGATTTCATCTTATAGACTTAGCTCAAATCAAATCAAAATCACTCCAAACTCAAAGGATTTTCTCATAACTCATCTATATTCTCATTTATATTCACAAATATAAATGAAATATAAATTCAAATAACCAAAACTAAATTCAAAACTCAAATCCAAATCCAACTTATACCCTTTCAAGTCAAATCCTTGAACTTAGCCAAACCAAATGCAAATCACTCCAAATTCAAAAGATATTCTCATAATCCATTTATATTCCCATTTATATTCACAAATATAAATGATGTATAAATTCAAATAAACAAAATCAATTCAAAACTCAAATCCAAATCTAACCAAAATCTAACTTATGCTTTTTGAAGTCAAATTCTTGAACTTAGCCAAATCATTCTAAAATCAATCCAAAGCCTTGGATTTTCTCTTCAAAAAATCAATCCTTAAATCATAAGCCCAAATATAAACATAAACTTCAATCATCAAACCAAAATCAAACTAATCCAAGCGAAACCCATGTTCACCCTTTTGACCTGAAATGGTCAAATGAATCAATACCCATTTGACTCCAAATCACTTGCAATTGGATTTATATTTAAATCATAAGTCCATATGTAAGTTCAACCAAGCTTGGATCAAGCCTTCATCAAGCCAATTGACCCACTCTGGCTCACTTGACCCAAAGTGACCTAAAGGACATTTTGAGCCAAATTCTAATCCAACCTAAACAGAATTGAACTAAGCCCACCTAAGCCTCACATTGTGAGCAACAATCATCTTAGGATGATCAATCATGCAATTGGGTCAAACCAAGTAAAACCTTGCCTTTGATCAAGTCAACACTTAGCCCAAATGAAACCTAAACTAGCCAAAATCTAGTAAGCCAAATTGATTGAACTATTGATCTAAACTAGTTCATAATCAATGATTGAACATGATCATGCCATTAATTGAGCCAAACCAAGCCTAATTGGCCACTTGACCCAAGTTGACTAAAGTTGACCTAAAAAGTAAAAATAGGCCAAATCTTGATCTAAGCCAAATTGATTGCAACAAATGAGTCAAATTCATTCTAAATCCCTTATTGAACTTGACCAAAGCTTCAATTGACCAACTAAACCCAACCTAGCCCAATTGAACATGAACCCAACTTGACCTAAAAGGTCAAATCAACTTGAAATCAAATCAAACCAAAATTGATTGAAACCAAAGCTTGCAATACATTTCAAATGATAAACCAAGCCTAGACTAACCCATGACCTAACCCGATTGGGTCAAATGGGTCAAATGGGTCAACTTATCCCATTAGACCTAAAATAACCTAAATGAATCAAAACCAAATATAAATCAAATTGAACCAAATTAATGATACCCATAAGCTCTAGATGATCATTTGAACTTGAACTAACCCATGGTTTGACCCAATTTGATAAATTGGTCAACCTAACCCAAATTACCCAACTTGACATAAATGGGTCAAATTGAACCAATTCAAACCAAATGAACTCCAAATCATTTGAAATTTGGCCCAACCCATTTTTGAATCATCTCAAATCTACCCAAATCAAAATTAAGGCCAAATGATAACTTTACCCCTAGGTCAAAGGGTATCCTATGACCAAATTCACTTGGAATTTGATCATATTCTTTCTCAAGGCCACTTATCATCCTCCTAGTGGTCCATTTGGACACCAAGGAGGGTGGTGAACATGAACCAATCACCTAACCATGACCTAACCCAAGGCCAAACCAACCCCTCCAATGGGAATTAGCCACTTGGATCACCGCATATGCTCACTTAGCACATGGGCACTCCCTCTCCTCCCCTCCACTACCTAAAATGAACCACATGGAGTGCCTAATAGCCTAAACAGATCAATCGATCAGGGCAATTTAGCTAAAATGATAAAGCTAGCCTCACCGTTCAATCCAAGAAGGGGGAGGTATACTCCCCCTCATTCCCACTCAAACCATACACACTAAATTTGATTGAGCCTTAAGAATCAAAAGCAAGCTTCTTCAAGCCTTGACAAGCATTCCCTAGCTCCCCCATTTTATCCTTCTAAATTTTCTTCAAAGCCGAAATAGGGAAGGCCTAAGCAATTTCTAATTCACTCAATTCTTCATAAAATCCAAATTACTCTTACAAGCACCACCAAGGCACCTCATCAAGCTCAACCATGGTGTTTCCTAAGTCTCTAAGCCACAGGAAGCCTCACCTTGATCAAGCCCGATCACCATTGAAGGGGAGCTTGGTCAACTGAGCAATTCACTTCAAATCAAAGCTTGATACCTTCAACAAGGCTTCGTCTCTATTAGACAAAGCTACCTCCTTCATTAGAAGCGCCGGTGATAGCCTCTAATGAGGTATTACTCAAAATCGATCCTAAGTTAAAAATTGCTTGGTCCTTTATGACGGGAATTGTAATCCCATTAGATCTTGGCCATTAGATCCCTTGCTTGTACTCCTCTGAAGGTGTGGGTGAGTTTGAACTCCATTCGAGCTCGGGTGAGCTCGTATCGAGCGACGATAGATGGACGACATCCATCTCTTGCCACTCTTGAGAAGATGAATCATGGGTCATTCATCCCGCATATTTTGGATGGATGAACCTGATTGAATCATGCTTAGATCTTTATTTAAACACTTTAGAACCACAGGATTAATACTGGCCATCTGATCCTTGATCGAATAACCCATGGGAAAGTGTGTTGTGCCACAAGCTGACGCGGCACATGTTATGATAATTTAAATAACCAATCCTATCATGCCACGTGGAAAGTGCGCCGCGTCAGCAATCCACGTGATGCCGATGGGATTAATTAATTAATTAGGCTATTTTAATTATTTATTAATCATAGAAACTTCATAAAATCATAATTAAATGTAGAAAAATCAAAAAAATATTAATGAGGGCTCATTTTAAAGGCATTTCAATTGGGAATCCAATAAAATTATGTCAAATTGATTTTGAATAGTGAATTTCTTTAATTTGGGGTTTAATCACCTTGATTACTGCCTAATTACTTAAGTAATTAGTTCTAAATTTTCAAACATGTTTAGTGGGATGACTTCTGCCTCCCTTAATTTTCTTGAAATTTATTAATGTGTTAATTAGGAAATTTAATTAATGGACCCTTAATCACCCCCTTAATATAATTAAGAGTAATTAAGTAGATGAATTGTGTTTTAATCCCTTAATTAAGATAATTAAATATTATTTAAGTAAGGAGGAGGTTTATGGAATGGGTTTGTCATATTTTTCCAAAGTTATTCCCCAAACCCCTTTCTTCCTTAATCCAAACATACTAAATGATTAATCTTAATGATCTACTTAATTAGTCTAATCAAACTTCCAAAACAGACTAGAGTTAATCATCTTAATCTTGGGTATATTCTTAGGTGTTAAATAACCTAATAAGCTTCAAAGGAAATTAGAATCGAACTACATGTGTAGGATGGTTATGAAAGTATTTAATTAAATCATTTAGCTTAATTAATCAATAATTATGAGCCAATTGCATTATTCCCTTTAGGTGCATTACATTTAAATTCCATGTGGTTGCATATCATATGTTGGCTCATAATTACTTGGTTAATTATGTTAAAGTGGTATAGGTAATTAATGGATTTAATTCACAACTTAACCTAAATAAAACATAAAAAATCAATCAAATTATTCTAAAATTAAACTAAACCAATTCACACATGGAGGAAATGAGTTAGGACCAGCAAACTCTTTTCACATTTCCTAAGTAAAATCAAAAATAAAAATCTCTTAAAGAATTTTGATTCACTTTAAATAATCTTATTTCATAGGATTGTTTTTAGGAATTAATTAAGGTGAATGAAGTGATATGCTTACATCACTTTATTTCTTTCCAAAGCATGCTAAATATTGTTTGCCATATGAAATCATGAATTCATCTCTTTTTGAAAAATCAATTAAATGAAATGTTTCCTTTATGTCAAAATTTTATGTTTTGGCTAAAGTTAAGAATATGTGTGGCCATTATCATTAGTAAATTAAAAATTATTTCCAAAATTTATAAATTAAAAGGTTATGAGTGAAGTGATGCTAGCTTGTATGTGATTATAGCATAAGATGTGTTTAGTGTTGTTTTCTTCTCTTCTCGTAACATGGACTTGCATAGGATTTATAAAGTGTATAGTTCATTTGAAAAGAATATAACACTTGTTTAAATCTATTCCTATGCACTCTTATGTTATGACTTAATAAGGATCCTCACATTACACATGTAAATTATATCACAAATCAAACACAAAATCTTTTGCATAATTCTTCATCCATTTGTTTCTTTTTGTACATTTTCATATTTAAGAAAACTGGTTTATTAACCTGGACATCCTGGGGTTGCGAGGCATTAAGTAGCCCCAAGTAGGTCTTATACATTACACCCCAGGTGTATAAAATAATGGCGCCATACTCACTTATGTCTTTTATACATGTTGATGTGCATTTTGTTAATGGATAAGAAATCCCTCTTTTCTACATAATAAAATCATGCATTCATGGAGCATTCAAAATTATTAAATATTATTTCTTTGTGTTCATCATCAAGCTATGCTAAGATTTGTATTGCATGTATAGCTATGATTAGGATTATTCATATGCATGATATACATGTTGGAGAGAAAAAAAAGGGTGTGTGTTATGTGGTAATAATTCACCTTATTTAATCCTAAGATTCCTTTCTAATTGAATAGAGGCTATTTAGAGCAAATCTAAACTTGAGGTTAATTAAAATAAATAATAAAACATTTACTATAGAAAAATGATTAATGAATCTACCTTAGAATTTACTTAAGGTAGGGATGAAAGAGAAGTTCTCTTCCTTTTCTTCTCTTTACAACATTTAGTAACTAAGTGTAGGTTCATTCGAACAAAATCAAATCATCAAATAAAATTGATAAGTCAACTAAACCACTTAAAATAAAACCACCCCCTAAGTTGAATCCTTCATACTTAGAAAATTCTAACCTTAAAGCTTAACTAAGACATGCTACACAAGCCTTAAATGACACACACATTAGGCTAAGTCACCATTTCTAGCTCTATGTTAGGGCAGTCCATGGTTAGATGCCGATTTTATTTTTGTGATGTAATGTTTTAGACTGGATGTTAGGGTGTATGTGCGTAGACTGTATGATAAGATGATCTTAGTCAAATCATGTCTTATGCAGGAAATTATGTTTGAGGGGTGCTGTAATAAAAATATAAATCCTTTTGCTGTGCAGGTTGCTTATTCCCCTAAGCATGATCCAAATTAGGATAGGTTGACTTGGTTAACTTTGTGTAGGGTGCTAAGTCCAAATTACTCATATAACTACTTAGGTAGTGTGGTATGTTTAGCTAATCTCTATTTTGCAGGTTTAGTTAGATATATCTTTCTCTTTTGATGTAAATTTTATAATTGAAATTTGGAAAAAATTTTATTGAGGATTAGGGTGAACATTGGTCATAAGACCTGTCTTATGTACCATGTGAAACCTTTGGAGCCACCACATTCCAATCAAGCCAAAATGAAGAAAGAAAAGAAGCAAATTAAACATGAAGATGAAGGATGAAGAAATGAATAATGAAGGCCCATATAACATGAATTCCTTTTAATTGTAAATATTCATTTGTAATTCGGGTTGCATATGGGTAGAGCTCGGCTACCCAAATTTCTTTTTGAATTTGTGCAGTGGAGCCCAACCACATTAGCCTCTTATTCTTTTGCACTAATTTTATAAATTGATTGATGTTTCATTTATATTGCAATTAGGATGTCATGATTTTCCTAATTTCTTCATTATTTTGATGAATGGCCTGGATACAATTAGGCTCATAGGGAAAAATAAATTTTCTATCCAATTAATCAACTCAAAACTAAAATTAAACAACTCATAACCTCACATAAAGCCTAAGACATAAATCAAGATAATAAAAGATTTAGCAACCCATTAGGAAGTTGTATGTCTCACATCATGCATAAAAATCATCTTGCTCCACTCTTGCTTATGGAGGGCTTCCACCTTTGCTAGAGAAAATGGCTTGACCATTGAGAGCCATGGTGAAAACACACCTCCTTCTTTCTAATTTTGGCCCACAATCAATTTCTTATGCATTAGGAATGTGAATCCCATCGCCTATGTCAAATAAAAAATATCCAAAAATAAAAATAAAACATAACAAAATTTGCATTAGATTAAGTCATTATCCATGCCCCTCAAGATCTAGTCTCTTAGGGAGTGTGTCAAAGGATTTAGTTTTATTTCTAAATAAATAACATCCTATCTTGCAAAGCATAAGACTTGCCTTTATGTATTTAAAATTGTAGGAGGAGTTAGTTGGTGGCCACCCCTAGGCGGTTGTCAGTCCAATGGTCGGGTGGTTTATCCTCTCTTGTGGAGATAAACCATATACCCATTTTCACCTTAGATTTAGTTTGCTTTGGCTCTCACCAAAGCTCCCTAGATTTAGGAATCGAGGTCATTGTTTCCCTTTGTGGGCTACAAGCATAAATCCTCACCTCTTAGACATTTTCATGATCTTGTATTATGGAATTGTAAGCCCTAGTTTTCTAATAAAAATTTAACTCAAACATATAATCCTTTTAAAATTTCAAAAATATAAAGCCCAACCATAGGATAGTTTGAGATACTCACTAGGTTTTCTAGTATCATGAGCATCCCCTACTCATCTCCCTTTGGTTTCAATAATAACTCTTTCCTTTTGATCAATCCCACTTAATTTTCCAAAAATTACCAATTGATTGATAGTCCTATCTTTGAAATCTTTGGAATGATCATTTACCTTAATCAAGAGTATTTTTAAGAAATCTTATTCCTTAAGATGTAATTAACTATGAGGGCTTGCCTCTATAGGGAACTTAGCGAACCCAGTTTAAAATAAATCCTACTTTACTTTTTCGTGTAAAGTAGGGGAAAGATCTCTAGTACATTTGAAGACCCACTGTTCTTAGGAGTCCTTATTAGATGATTAGGTCCATTGTAGGATGGTGACTTCTATCTCTTGAGATAGTACATTATTCCTTAATGTCATACCCGATCATTCTAATTAGTACAGCTACAGATCTACGTGGTGTCCTAATAATATACAACATTATTTTATTTTTCAAATTCCCCAAGAGTTTGAGAAATAAACACCACAGATTTTTCTGGTGACTCTGTGGAAGGTTCCTCTCTCCATCTTTGGTAAATGATCATTGTCTCCAAGTATCGATAGTGGATTTGTATTTCATATAAGTTCGAGACTGTCCTTCTTTTTTGTTGGTAGTTAGTTTATTTCATCCTTAAGCTAAGCTAGCCAACATCCTTTAGGTTTTAGGACCTCACTATGTGTAGGTCTTAAAACCCCTATTGGGTCCCCCAATAAGTGAAAATAAAATTTAATAAAGAGATAACTAAAGTCCTTTTTCTTACCATCTTTATTGTATGGTAAAAGCTCATTCCAAAAATAAAGAAGAATGAATCCTTTATAAAAATATCACTTTTCAAAAGCACTTTTCAAAATGTTCACATATTTGGATAAAATACATATACCTCAACTTCATCTAATGATCTTCAAGATTATTACATGTAGAATATTTTCAAAATCAAAGTTAAAAATCATCTTTCAAAAAGCACATATAAACATCCTCATTCAATATTCAAATTTATTGAATGAAGATGTCATTTCCAAATAAAAACCAAAATCATTTTTCAAAAAGCACATATTTGAAAATAAACACCCTCATTCAATATAGCCAAATTTATTGAATGAAAATCTCATTTTTAAATAGAATCATATCATAACATTGAAATTCTATTTCAAAATATCTCACATATGTTGAAGTTAGAATTTCTCTCTTTTCAAAAAGTACAAATTTGAAGATAAGCCTCTCCATTCAATACATCCAAATGTGTGAATGGAGGTTTCATTTTCAAAGAAAATCACACCATTTGAAATTCCACTCAACAAATCCCACATGTGTCAAGTTGGAATTTCCTTTTTTTTTTCAAAAGTCAATTATCACACATAAAAATTTCATCTTTGAAAAATAAAATATAATTAACTTCCATTTTACTTGCCCAAATTTATTAAATGGAAATCTAGTTTGCAAAAATCATGAAAATCAAATTACATTGGAATTCTATTTGACTTACCCAAATTTGTCAAATGAGAGTTTCATTTCTCAAAAAAAAAAAAATTTTAAAAATAAATTGGGTTCCATTTAACACACCATGCTTATTAAATAGAAATCCCTCCTTTCAAAAATAGCACAAAATCAAAACATAAAATAACATTTGGACTTTATTTAGCACACCCAAATTTGCTAAGTAAAGATCCACTTTTCAAAATCATAAAAATCAAACACATTTGGATTCTTTATTTAGCATACCCAAATTTGCTTAAGTAAAGATCCTCTTTCCAAAATCACAAAAATTAAACACATTTGGATTCTTAATTTAGCATAACCAAATTTGCTAAGTAAGGATCCTCTTTTCAAAATCACAAAAATCAAACACATTTGGATTCTTCATTTAGCATACACAAATTTGATAAGTAAAGATCCTCTTTTCAAAAACATAAAAATCAAACACATTTGAACTTTAAGTAGCATACACAAATTTTCTATGTAAAATCCTCTTTTCCAAAAAAAAAGAAAACTAAATAAAATGCAAAACACATTTGGGCTTTATTTAACATACCCAAATTTGCTAAATAAAGATCCACTTTTTAAAATCAAAATAAAAGATTAGATTTAGACTTTATTTAACATACAAAAATTTGCTAAGTAAATATTCCATTTTTAAACTCACACATGATTCAAATCATGAGCAAACAAGAAAAAGAAGAAAATTATTTTTAAACACCTCATTTAGTATACCCAAATTTGCTAAATGAGTAATCCCACACAAAATAAATTGACCCTCTATTTAACATACTCAAATTTGTTAAATAAATGATCCCAAAACATAAAAATCATACTCAAATATGAATCAATGGAAGCATCAAAAATCTCTCAAAAATATTGGAACCCATTTTTAACATACACAAATTTATTGAAAATGGATTCTAAACTCAAAAATCTCTTCTCCAATTCATTCAAAAAATCTCTCCTAAAATCAATGAGCCCCACTTAACATATTTAAATTATTGAGTGTGGGTTCAAATTCTAAATCAAAATTCAAAAAGTTAGCAAAATACTAATGCGGAAATCTAATGTGAGTTTATTTTCAAAAATTGCAGAATTTTAACTCAGTTTCAGTCAGCTTTTCCCAAGTTCAGTTCAGTGTTAATGGATGCTCAGAAGTATGTGTTCACTTTTCCTTTTGGGATGGATTTGGCCTTGGATCGTGCCAGCCTCCCACAAACTGACTTTGCCCATCTGATTCACTTTGGTCGTGGATCTGAGGGGGCCAGGATAACTTGTGACAACCTTCACAACTGTCATTAGGAGTGTGGTGACTGGGTAGAAGCCAATCATTCATATAGAAATACCTTCAGATTTTGAGTTTCACTCACTGAAGAGGAAGGTAGTGTTTCCCAAATTATTCGATTGTTCCCATTCGCCTAGTGGGGATAACACCCACTTGTTGGCTTCTTCTAAGGGGAAGGCTGCCCTAGCTTTAGGGATAGTCTCCCCTACATATGAGATAGGGTCTAGTTCCCATACTGCTCCACCCAGTAGAACTCAACACCCCAATAGATGCTGTAAGATCAAGCAACATCATGTGCGCATAGCCAAGGAGATGGAGGCAGTCTTCAAGTTGCAGTAGAGGGGTCACCCAGAGTAGTTTCTCCTTTGATTACACAGAACAAGTTTCATGCTCTCTCTAGATCTGATGGGGAGGAAGATGTTAGAAGGATCACAGTGTCACCTCCACATGCAGTTTAGTATGATGCACCTATCAGAGATATGAGGATGTCATATATTAGCCTCAGGTCAGTTCTATGCTGAGTTGGTAGGTCTTATGGATGGTTTGAGTTTGATGCTAAATTTGATTTACGATCGTTTATCTCTCATAGTGTGGGCAAGCTTATCCAACAGGATAGGGCCAGGGAGGCCCGTGTATCAGTCCATGTTACTAGAGAGAGGCAAAGGTACACCAGATAGTTAGCTGCCTCCGCCCTTATGGATTTCCCTAATCGGCGTGCTACCCATGCCGATCATACTGATAGTATTCTATTGATTGGTACCACCCACCATGGGAGGAGAGCTCCCACACAGAAAGAGTCAGTGTTGTCTCCATCACACTACTCCACTCCACGTTTTCCATCACTAGTGCAAGTCCCATCTTCCACAGTTCCATCTTAAACCATGAATGTAGCATCAGGGGGAAAGAAATCCCATTTCATCAACATAATTGATTGAGGCGAGGCCGAGCGCTCCTTAGCACATCATGGAGAGGGAGTGGTGACCTCATAGCATTGTATTGGTGCCATCACCACCACCACCTTAGCAGATCATGGAGATAGCATCAGTAGAGGGAGAAAGAGATAGTTCCATTATTCTTATGACCATAGATCTTCCCAGAAGTAGCACTCCACCCACATCAGGTGACAACCATGAGCAGGTATCCTCCAGTGAGCATAGCCCTCACAAGATTTGCTCTCCAGTAGTGGAGGTCAGATATATCTCTATTCATGAACATGATCCCACCACCGGTTAGCTGTAAGCATTTGTGTCTGCATAGTTAGACCGCTCCATAGATGATATCGTAGCACAATATCTCATTGAGAAGAAAAAAATCTAGAGTATGACTGGTCTGATCTAGAGGAAGAGAAGGTTAGTTTTGATCCCAATGAAGATGATTTATTGTAGGACTCAATAGAAGTGTATATGGTTGATACTAGGGGTTCCCTCCTTTGAAATTAGTAGAGTTTGGAAGGTGCTGCGGCCGAACAGAATGATACAGCCTATTCAACCCAACACCTCCTTCAACAAATCAAATAGAAGGATGAGCATATTGATAAAATGGGAAAGACGCTTGAAGATTTGCTAGCAATAGTCTTGTCACTTCAGAATCAAACCCTGACAACACATCCTACTATTATGGAAACCGGTCAGCCTAAGTTGTTGCATGTCTTGGATCAACCTAAGAGTTCACCTCTGGTAGAGCAGGGTAGCTATAGCTTGTATAGAAAGGTAGTGGACAGTACCTCCATATAAGAAAAAGATGTTAAACTCATTTTTGAGCAATAAGTGAGAGAAGCATTGACACAAGCTTGAGGTGGTTCATCGGTACCAAAGGGTAGACCCTACCCAAAGGAATTTGATGTTATCCAATATTCTAAATTTTTTGCGCCTCCTTCTTTCAAGAGTTTTGATGGCAGTGGGAGCCCTCCCCAACACATAGCGCACTTTAGGGCTAGCTGTTACAACACTGGTGATAGCGATGCACTATTGTTTCATCTTTTTGTCAGTAGTTTAGCAGGCATAGCCTTTGATTGGTACACTGAACTCCACAATAGTTCAGTGAAGACTTTTTTGAGTTGGAGTAACTCTTTATTAAGAGGTTTATTGGAGCTTAGCAAAGGTAACTGTGGGCGATCTCATTGTGGCTCAACAACACCCCGAGGAGTCTCTCATTGATTATATTCTCAGATGGCACAATTTGAGTATGAAATACGAACCACAGCTGTCTGAACAACATGCTATTGAAATTATACTAAAGAATATTCATAGATTGCCTTCATGGTCAAAGGTTTAACCATCAATACATTTGAGAAGCTAATCAACAAGGCGGCTAGCCTTCAAAGATAGGCCAAATAGTTGCCTTTTATCAATAAAGCCAAAGCTACAGAAAGTTTATGAAAAGAAGCCAGGGGCAGTAGCAACATTGGACAAGGGGAAGCAACCAGCCAGAGAATAGTATGAGAGACCTTGAACTCCACAACCATCACTTCCACCTCTTTTACCATCATCGACCATCTTATTAGCCTCCACAACAGCCTCCATGGCCTTCACCGCCTCCTTCTCAACCATACTCATAATAGTGGGTACACATACCCATCCCAGGTAGCTACTATCCTACTCTTTTGGATAAACTAAATAGTATTTATTCATTTAAGAGGGAGGTAGTCAGGAAAATCTTTTAGAACCATTGAAATAAACTAAATTTTTAACTATCTGAGCCTAGAAAGCCAGAAGAAGTGGGCAGGAGCAATGATCCTAACTTTTGCCCCTATCACTGCATGCTAGGCCATGTTTGGGCGGTTTGCTTTACATTTAAGGACTGGCTTGAGCATAATTACAAGTCAGGTGCCATAGTTATCCCTAAGGAATACCTAGTGGAACAACCATCCAGTTCTGTTAGGGTAATCCTTGGGGATACATGTGATCCTCTCAAAATAAAAGAAGGTTGGGATATCTCTTTTTCCTGAACCTCTAAAAAGATTATTTCAAAAATAAAGAAACTTTCCTTGCAGGTGTCTAAGGTAGCTCAAACCTCCAATATCAAGGAAGGTTCTGCAAAAGACAACTTGGGAAATTAGAGCAGCTGCATAACTTGGGATAGCCAAGTAGTGCAACCATCAGCCAAGCCCAACCTCTATTCCACAGGTTGCTACTACTTCAGCAAGCTATTCTTCTAGTAGACATATTGTATCGGTGGATGAGGGCATCAAATCTCTCACCCCACTTACTTTACTAGATTTATACTATGCATCTCCTTCTAAATCCAAGAATCAAGAAATAAAGCTAGTTTGAATTACATCTATTTCACTTTTGATGGGTTGTCTGATTCTACTCTTATAGAAAACTCTTCAAGTCTAAATAATTATAACAACTCCGACCATCCACTTTTTGATTCACATAGACTTTCCTTTTCTAAATAATACGGGTTCACCTCTTGAGATAGACTTGGAATCATCTGATTTTGAGGGTCCTATAGGAGAAGATGTAGGTGAGTTTGACGAACAGGTAGAATCTTTCACTAAAACACCATAAGAGATCACCAAAGTTAACCTCATGGTGGCAAGGTTCTACCTCCTAGGGCAGCACCTCAAGATAAGGGAAAATAATTCATTAGTACTAATGAGTAAGAAGTCCCTCCATAGGATGCTCCATCAATATATGCTTATGAAGGAATAGCCTAGAGTTGATTATAATGTCCTCGCTCACCTAAGAAAGTTTTCCTAAGTTAAACATATATGATGCCCTTGTCTTATCCAAAGAGATAAGGAAATCATTAATCAAGGCCCTTCTTGATTTAGAGATATGCTTAGCTTAACTGACCACTATTGGAGAGGAGGCATATTATTCAAGATAAATCCAGGGAGTCACATTCACCGATGAAGACCTTCTTCTAGGGGACATGGAGGACAACAATCCCCTCTACATCACAGTGAATATGGACAGATTCAGACTTCTTAGGGTTTTAGTTGATCCAAATATTATGAGTCTAAAGACCCTTGGTTATTTGAAGATTGACATCTCTACACTCTGAGGAGATCAAATGATGTTGAGAGGATTTAGTAAACAGGGCGAGAGGGCTTTAGGGTCCACAGTGTTACATTTGGAAATAGGCCATTGAAAGACTGAAGCCAAGTTCTATATAATTAATTTGAATACTTCATTCACTGCTTTGATTAAGGCCTTGGATACACTCGAACATGATGATTCCATCCTCCCTCCATCAGTGCATCAAGTTTCAAAAAGATGGAATTGGATACTGTGTCAAAGGAGATGAAAAGCCATTTTTAGTTAGAGTGGTCGAGATATATGAGGATGCAACCTACTATCTTCCTAAAAACACATTTTCTCATGAACTTAGTGAAAATTTAAATACAAAATAAAAAGAAAAGGAAGAAAAAAGAAAAAGAAAAGAAGAAAGAAAATACAAGTGAGCGAGGAAAAGACATCAAGGAAGAAGTAGAGCCGCATGTCACATTCCACCCACAGCTCATTCCATCATACGGACATATAGGTAGGATGACTTGACCTCCACCAGGTAGAGGCAGAGGCAGACATAGAGGTAATTCAAGAGGTGGAAGACCCCCTGGTTGGTCGCCAGCCAACATGGGTAATGTTTCAGTTCACAGGAGTACTCCTGCTATTTACATAGACTTAGAATCCAGCTCGGAGGATGAGTATCATGTGATTAGCGTACCAACCAACCCCACTCAATTGGTTTCATTGGAGGTGATGCTCGAGCCAGATAGTGATGAAGATCAGGCTTGCAAGCTAATCATGAATGCATTAGAATCAGGTTTATGTAAAACCATTAGGCAGTAGTTGGGAACTTCAACTCTAACCTTACTTTCTTCCCAAAAAGTTAAAGGTCTAGTAGTTAAGGAAGCCCATAGATCTTCCATTGATTTTAAGAAGAGATTCATATTGGGATCATCATCCTCAAGTCTAGAAGCTGATGTAGAACTTGAGGATAATTCATATAAAGATTTAATGGAATTACTATTTGATTGGTACTCGCTTGTGTTCTTAATCTTGCAAAGAAATGTTTGATTCCTTATACATGGTCCAGACACAGGTCAGAGTATTTCAAAGTCATGGAATAATAAAGGTAGGGATGCACAATCAAGACTAGGATTAGGATTTGGTACAGTGGATCTAGTCAATGACAATGATTACTGCTTAGTTGTCACCAATCATCTAGTGTCTGATAAGATCTTCTCTAACTACAGTAACCCTTATAAGAAAGTATGTTTAGAAACTTTAAATGATCCTGATGATGTTCAAATCAATGATGCACCTCAAAATTTGAAGAGAAAATCCATTCAACAATTGACAAGCTCAAAGAAGTCATCCTCGGGATAGAAAATGATCCACACCCTACATACATCAGTTCTCTGCTGAACGAAGAAGAAAATAATGACTTAGTTAGGATGTTGACTGAGTTTAAGGATTGCTTTGAATGGAGCTATGAAGAGATGCTCAGATTATCTCTTGATGTAGCAATACATAAAGTAGCAATAGACTCTAACGCTAACCCTATCAAGCAAGCTCTTAGACGCATGCGATTAGAAATCGAACAAGGTCATTTCTGAAGGCAAGAAATTGATCGATGTTGGTTTTATCAGGAAAGAAAAATACCCTACTTGGTTAGCCAGTGTCGTACCAATTAAGAAAAAAATGACCAAATTCACATATGCGTCAATGTCAGGGACTTAAATAAGGCATGTATTAAGGATGAATTTCACATCCTATACTAGAATTAATGGTGGACATTGCCTCATCTTATACAATATCCTTCTTTATGGATGGGTCATCTGCCTATAGCCAAATTAAGATGGCCCCTACTTTTTTGAACCTCATTTGGTATTATTTATAAGGTCATGCCTTTAAAATGCTAGTGCTACATACCAATGGGCCATGACTCAGATCTTCAATGAACTCATTCATCATCAAGTTGAATGCTATGTTGATGATATAGTAGTCAAAAGTAAAGAAAAGGAAGACCATCTCTTTGACTTGAGAGCAATTTTTGAACGGTTAAGATAATTCAACCTCAAAATGAACCCCCTAAAGTGTGCATTCAGAGTAGGTCCAGGGAAGTTCCTTGGATTTGTTGCCCGACACCAGGGAATAGAGATAGACCTAGAAAAGATCAAAGCTAGCTTAGAAATGCCACCCCCTAAAAGTTTGACCCAACTCAGATCGTTCCAAGGGTTATTGGCATATCTAAGATGCTTTATCTCCAATCTATGTCGAGATGATGCAAGCCATTTTCAGCACTTGTGAAAAAGGACACCAAGTTCAAGTGGGATGACAAGTCTCAACATGCCTTCGAAGACATCAAGTAGTATTTGGTGAAGCCACCAATTCTAGCATCCTTTATCCCGGGCGAGCCACTTATCCTGTACACCACTACATTGGATGGCTCCCTTGGCACTTTGTTGGTTCAAACCAACGACGAAGGGAAGAGAACACTCTTTACTACCTCATCAGTCGATCCTGCGAAACAAACTACATTGAGAAACATTGCCTAGCTTTAATCTTTGCATCCCAAAAGCTATGACACTACATGCTTTCTCATAAGGTGGACTTATTTTCAAGAATCAATCCACTGCAGTATCTCATGACACGACCGACATTATCCAGACGGTTGGCACGTTGGTCCATGATTCTCTCATAGTTTGATATTATATTCGTACCCCTCCGTGTGAAAGGACATGCTCTAGCAGATTTCTTAGCAACACACCCACTTCTTCCTGATTCCCCTGCTTAGTGATGATCTCCCTGAAGAATAAAATATGAACTTAGGGGAGGTTGACAATCACCATTTGGAGATGTATTTTGATGGTGCAGCTTCCTTTCACAAAGGAGTAGAACCACGATCTAATCTTCTAGGAAAGACAGGGGTAGGAATAGTTCTCTTAACTTCAGACCTTGATGTGATGAGATTCTCATATTATCTCTTTAATCCAATGACCAACAATGAAGCTGAGTATGAGGCTTTGATTGCTAGTCTAGAGTTAGCCATTACAGTGTGTGTTGAAAGCATCAACATCTATGGGGATTCTCAGCTGGTCAACAACCAGATTGCTGGATCTATAAGGTTCTAAAACTTAAGCTTTTTCACTATCATGAGTACACCATGAAACTGTTGGCCTAAATTTTTGAGTCACCATCTACAAGGTCCCTCTAGGAGAGAATGTAGTAGCCGATGCTTTGGCTAAACTTGCTAAGAAATTGGCATGTCTGGAAGATGAGTCCATTCCAATAAAGGTCAAAAACTGACAAGTCCTATCCCTTATTGACACTGAACTCGTCGAGAGACTTTCTATTGAAGGGGAGGTTGCCATTATCAAAAGGACAAGGAGTTATATTAGAGGCAACCATTCATAGATTACTTGACTAGAGGCAAACTACCTCAAGAGAAATCACAAGCCCATCAGATGAAGCGAGCTCTCTCTCTCTTGGATGACCTATCGATGGTCCTTCGATCAAATGTGGTTACATTATTTAGACAAACACGAAGCTTGTAAGATTATGATCGAGATACATTCAGGTATATGTGGAGCATATCAATCTGGTCCAAAAATGAAAGCAAAGATCAAGAGACTAGGATACTACTGGCCTTTGATGATCATAGACTGCATGGATGTAGCTAGAAGATGCCATTAATGTCAGGTACACGGTGTGGTCCTACATCAACCACCCAACATTCTACATCCTACACTGGTCTCATGGCCATTTGAGTGTTAGGGTACCGACATAGTGAGTCCTATCGATCCTCCTTTTTTTAAAGGTCATCAATTCATCTTAGTTGCCACCAACTACTTTTCCAAGTGGGTGGAGGCAAACCCACTAAGAGAGGTCACAACTCATCATGTGCTCTAGTTTTTTTAGAACCATATCATATATAGGTTTGGGGTGCCTCGACAAATTATATTTGATAATGGTAATACATTCAAAAGCACCAAGATTAACAACTTAGCCAGGAGACACATTATAGATTGGATATACTCCACTATTTACTACCCTAGGGAAAATGGCCTAGCAGAAGCATTCAAAAAAACACTCATCCATATACTAAAGAAGACACTCGACGATAATAAGTGATAGTGGCATGAGAAACTAGTTAAAGTCTTGTGGGCATACCACACCACATATAGAACTCCAACTCGATCTACCCATTCTCCTTAGTGTATGGGTCTGAGGCCGTTCTACCATTAGAAGTTCAAGTATCATCACTAAGGATAAAAATGGGTAGTAAAATCACTACGAGATAGAATGCCAAGTTGTGGTTAGAAGAGCTTGAAGGTTTGGAGGAGAGATGCTTACGAGCGTGCCAGAACCTCGAGTTATACAAAGCCAAGATGATTGAAGCTCTCAATAAGCTGGTCCACCTTAGATCTTTTCAAGTAGGAGAACTTGTTCTAGTTCTAAGGAGACCAATTATTGCCCGCTGAAAGATGGGAGGCAAGTTTGAACCCACTTGGGAAAGCCCTTTTGTTATAGAGAAGGCCTACCAAGGGGGATCATATTAACTTGTTGATTGTAAAAGAGAACACCCAATGCTTCTAATTAATGGGCTCTATTTGAAGAAATACTACCCATAAAAATCATGTTTGAAAATAATTACCTTAAAAAATTCTATCCTAATTCATCATAATATTCTCTTATTTTTGAAGCATTGTTTAGTTATTTGCGAACCCACCATGACGTGTTTATGGTAGGTGTAATAGAACCCAAGAGGCATCCTATCCTTCTTTCACAACACAAACATAAGTTGAACACGATTCCCCAAGAGCTACTAGAATAGGTGTGAGAGAACCCAAGAGGCATCCTATTTCGACTAGCACAACTAAGTTATGTGTAAGAGAACCCAAGCGACATCCTTTCTTGGTGGAATCATAACTGCTATTTACGACACCATTTCATCAACTCTTAAAAGAGTGTTTAGGGTAGGTGTGAAATAACCCAAGAGGCATCTTATTCCTTTTAAACACAAGCACAAAACACATATCTTTTTAGGTTAGACAACCTTGCAGTATATTTTAGTGGTCATTTGTCCGATGTGAGCCCTGCTTTCTTCCGACAAATCGATGAGCACATGAGATTTATAGACCTCACCTACAGTGTACCTTATGTTGACTTTGTTTAAGACGATGTAAGCCTACATGCTTTCTTCTTGAACTAGCCATCATGTACTGACTAGGTCAAACATATTTGAGGTTTAGGACAAGTCCCTCAGTGGCTCCTTTTCTCTTGACTACTCATGAGTTGATATAAGTCCCCCATTGGCATTCACTCAGTAGTCGCCCTAGGTCAAATAACACTTATCAAACCGAAGATAGACTATCCTGGAAATTAGTTCCACTATAGAAGGATGTGAGTCCCCAATGCTTTCTTCTAGGCTAATTATTACAAACCGATGGACAATTTAGGTTGGTTGATGTTCGCTATGCTGACAGTGACTCACCCGGTGGATACACCACTCTTTGGCAAATTTGAGTCCCCGCGCTTTCTCCTTGAGTTGGCCACTGAATACCTATAAATATTATCTTCTTTAGGGTTTTGGATAAAGCCCTTAGTGGCTTCCCCTACAGGCACTCTATTTGGATCATATCCTTTGCAACCCCATTTAGATACTACCGGTTACTCTTGGATTGGATGTCCCTCTTTCATAATAGCCACCCCTATGGTTGGAGAATTTGTTCAGCGGATGGATAGATTATCCCTTGGACCATTAAATCAGATAGGTCCAGGCTAATATGAACTCCTTCTCAGTATGATCTCTCATAAACCAACAGGATCCATGATAAAAAACAAACAAACAAATTAATTTTCTTATGGATTAGGAATTCAAGACCTCAGCGACCCCTTTCCAAGTAGGCATCCTATCTTTAGGGCGTTACAAAACTCCCTGTAAGAATAGCCTGACTACTCTCAAGTTGAGATAAGTCTCTGGGTCAGTACTCTCTCAGTAGTTGCCCTTAGGTTGAGTTCAATCTATTTTACCACAAATAGGTTACCCCAACAGTCATTTTTCTTTGGAAGATGTAAGTCTACTACGCATTCTTTCTAGCATGACTGTCGCAAATCGACGGGCAACGTTAGGTCGAGTTGACATGTTACCTTGTTAATGTGTCACCCAAGTGATCTTTTGTTCAAGAAGATGTGAGTCCCCATGCTTTCTTCCTTGAATTGACTGCTACAAACTAAAAGGGGTTGGATAGTTCTCCCCTAGGCTAAGAAACTACTCACTTTGGATCGGTAAATTTGAATTAAACTAAGGCTAACATGGCCCCTACTCAGTGTAGTCCATCTTAAACTGATGGGATCCATCAAATATAATGAAAAAAAAATGAAATTGATTCTAACCATCTTTAAGCTGATCTAAGTCCCCAAGAGGCATTCACTCAATAGTCAACCTTAGGTTGGGTTTGATCCATTGCCTTACCAACTGATCACCCCAGCTACTGATCCCTACTTTGGAAGATATAAGTCTGCTATGCTTTCTTCCTAGTACTGCTGCACACCGAATGAAAACCCTTTTTGGTTGGATAGTCCTACTATGTGGTTGAAAGACTACCCCTTTGGATTGGTAAATATGAGCTACATTAAGGCCAACGTGGCCCCTATCAAGGTCCATCACAAACCAATAGGGTCCCTCTCAAAATTCAAAGTTTAAAATATAAAACAAATTCAACCCTCCTCCCAATGGAGCTAAATTAAACAAAAAAAAATAAATCCAACTTACCTCCCTAGTGGAGTCAAATTAAACAAATAAATGAATCAGCTTCTCCTTAGTGAGATGCAAGACCTTCTAGTTCCCTAGTGGAAACAATTCGATCTAACTTGAACTTGCTCCCCTAGCCGAGGGTTCACACTCTGATCCCTAGTGGGGAACCAAATCATAAATCAATAAATCAAATCAAATTTCTCCTCTGTGAGATGCAAATTAAATCAAACATCTTATCCCCAGTAGATAACTTGAACCTTTTCCCTTAGTAGAAGGCTCACATACTTAATCCCTAGTGGATTCCTCCTTCACTCTCTTATGTATTAGATATAAGTAGAGTTTCTACTCCTCTGGTTTGGGAGTAGATCATTTCTATTAGTGCTTGCGATCATTCAAGCATTGTTGATCATCTCGGTCAACACCAATATGTGAGTCTTGCCAGTCACACCATACCTATTGGGCGCCCTTTGTTGACTTTACTTTTGGAGTAAGCTTTCAACTTCTTCATCTTAGGCATGAGGACTCCTCTAAACACTAAGAGTTCCTTAGTCTTAAGACCCTTCTAGTGATAAGGTGAACACTGAACCTAAACTTAGAGACTTAGGAGAGTTAGCCATAGGAATAGGTTATGCCTTAGGGGTATTAAGAAAACATGCCTACCTAGGTTGAACCAAATCCTTACATCCTTCTTTCAAGTCAAACATCAAATTCAAACCAACTACAAATTCAAATCAACTTCAAACTCAAATCAATTCTAACTCAATGGATTTTCTCAAATCTTAAATCAAATCCAAAACCTTTCAAAGCCCTTTGATTTCATCTTATGGACTTAGCTCAAATCAAATCCAAATCACTACAAACTCAAAAGATTTTCTCATAACCCATTTATATTCTCATTTATATTCACAAATATAAATGAAATATAAATTCAAATAACCAAAACCAAATTTAAAACTCAAATCCAAATCTAACTTAAATTCAATTTATACCCTTTCAAGTCAAATCCTTGAACTTAACCAAACCAAATTCAAATCACTCCAAATTCAAAAGATTTTCTCATAATCCATTTATATTCCTATTTATATTCACAAGTATAAATGAAGTATAAATTCAAATAACTAAAATCAATTCAAAACTCAAATCCAAATCTAACCAAAATCTAACTTTTTTCAAGTTAAATTCTTGAACTTAGCCAAATCATTCTCAAATCAATCCAAACCCTTGGATTTTCTCATCAAACAATCAATCCTTCAGTCATAAGCCCAAATATAAACATAAACTTCAATCATCAAACCAAAATTAAACTAACCCAAGTCAAACCCATATTCACCCTTTTGACTTGAAATTGTCAAATGAATCAAAACTCATTTGACTCCAAATCACTTGCAATTGGATTTATATTTTAATCATAAGTCTATATGTAAGTTCAACCAAACATGGATCAAGCCTTGATCAAGCAATTGACCCACTTAGGCTCACTTGACCCAAAGTGACCTAAAGGATCTTTTTGAGCCAAATTCTAATCCAACCCAAATTGGATTGAACTAAACCCACCTAAGCCTTACATTGTGAGCAACAATCATCTTATGATGATCAATCACCCAAATTGGGTCAAACCAAGTGAAACATAGCCTTTGACCAAATCAACACTTAGCCCAAATGAAACCTAAACTAGCCAAAATCCATCATAAGCCAAATTGATTGAAATAATTGATCTAAACTAGTTCATAATCAATGATTGAACATGATCAAGCCATCAATTGAGCCAAACCAAGCCTAATTGGCCACTTGACTCAAGTTGATCCAAGTTGACCTAAAAAGTCAAAATAGGTCAAATCTTGATATAAGCCAAATTGATTGCAACCAATAAGTCAAATTCATTCTAAATCACTTGTAGAACTTGACCAAAGCTTCAATTGACCAATTAGACCCAACCTAGCCCAATTGACCATGAACCCAACTTGACATAAAAGGTCAAACCAACTTGAAATCAAACCAAACTAAAATTGATTGAAACCAAAGCTTGCAATACATTTTAAATGATAAACCAAACCTACACCAACCCATGACCTAACCCAATTGGGTCAAATGGGTCAAATTGGTCAACTTGACCCATTTGACCTAAATGAATCTAAATAAACCAAAACCAAATGTAAATCAAATTGAACCAAACTAATGATACCCATAGGCTCCAAATGATCATTTGAACTTGACCTTACATGGTTTGACCCAATTTGACAAATTGATCAACCTAACCCAAATTGACCCAACTTGACTTAAATGGATCAAATTGAACCAATTCAAACCAAATGAACTCCAAATCATTTGAAATTTGTCCTAACCCATTTTTCAATCATCTCAAATCTGCCCAAATCAAAATCAAGGCTAAATGACCACTTTTCCCCTAGGTCAAAGGGTATCCTATAATCAAATTCACTTAGAATTTGATCATATTCTTTCTCAAGCCACTTGACATCCTCCTAGTAGTCCATTTCCACACCAAGGAGGGTGGTAAACATGAACCAATCACTTTGGGTTAGCCATGACCCAACCGAAGGCCAAATCGACCCATCTAATGGGAATGGATTACTTGGATCACCTCATACACTCACCTAGCACATGGGAACTCCCTCTCCTCCCCTCCACTACCTAAAATGAATCACATGGAGTGCCTAATAGCCTAAATAGATCAATCAATCAGGGAAATTGAGCTAAATTGATAAAGCTAGCCTCAATCGATCCAAGGAGGGGGAGATATACTCCCCCTCATTCCCACTCAAACCATACACACTGAATTTAATTGAGCCCTAGGAATCAAAAGCAAGATTCTCCAAGCCTTGACAAGCATTCCCAAGCTCATCCCCCCATTTTCTCCTTCTCGATTTTCTTCAAAGCCGAAATAGGGGAGGCCTAAGCAATTTCCAATTCACTCAATTCTCCATCAAATTCAAATTACTCTTAAGCACCATCAAGGCACCTCATTGAGCTCAACCAAGGTGTTTCCCAAGTCTCCTATCCATAAGAAGCCTTACCTTGAGCAAGCCCAATCACCATTGAATGGGTGTTTGGTCAACCGAGCAATTCACTTCAAATCAAATCTTGATACCTTCATGTGGCTTCATCTCTACTAGCTTACCTCCTTAAGCACCTGATAGCCTCCGGTGAGGTATTGCTCAAAATCGATCCTAAGTTAAAAATTGCTTTGTCCTTTGTGAAGGAATCCCATTAGATCTTAACCGTTGGATCCCTTGCTTGTGCTCTGTTGACCTCATTTTTAGAATGAGCTCTCAACCCCTCCATCTTAAGCATAGGATCCCTCTTAGACTTTAAGAGTTCCTTAATCTTAAGACAAATCTAGTGATTTGGCGGATACTCAAAGCTATCCCTAGAAGACTTAGAAGAGTTAGCCATATGAATAAGTCATGCCTTAAGGGTGTTAGGAAAATTTTCTGCCCTTAGCTTAAACCATTCGACACTTTCCTTCCTTCAAGTCAAACCCCAAATTAATTATATTTGATTTTCTCCTAACACAAATCAATTCCATGATTGAAATCTATGATTCAATTCTATGATTGAAATCCATGATAAAATCCATCAAAAATTCCTAAGTTCAAATTTCCATGTCCTTAAGCTTCCCATAAGGACTTAACCAAAATCATGGTTCAGACCTATTCAAAGCTTTGAGATTTTCTCATAATCCATTTATATCCTCATTTATATTCTCATATATAAATGAAATATAAATTCAAACCCATCAAATCAAAGTCAAAACTCCAAATTAATTCATGGAAATTTCCTTAAGTCCTTTTAATTTTCCATTAAAGGACTTAACCAAAATCAACTCTAAACCTTGATCAAATCAATTCAAACCCTTGGGATTTTCTCAAAACTTATTTATATCCTCATTTATATTTTCATATATAAATGAAACATAAATATAAATCAATCCAATCAAAGGCAAAAATTAAATTCCAAATTTAAAATCCTTGAAAGTCCCTTACCATTAATGGATTTAACCTAAACTTTGATCAAACCTATTCAAACTCATAGGATTTTGTCAAAATTTATTTGTATTCTCATTTATATTCTCATATATAAATGAAGTATAAATATAAATCAATCAAATCCAATAAAAAAATTAAATTTCAAATTAAAAATTGCTTTAAATCCTTTAAATTTCCTTTAATGGATTTAACCTAAATCATGATTAAATCACTTCAAATTCTTGAAATTTTCTCATGATCAATTTATATTCTCATATATAAATGAATTATAAATTCAACCAATCAAAACCAACTCCAAAAATCAAGCTCAAATCCACTCAAAATCAAATCTAAGCCTTTCAAACCAAAATCTTGAACTTAGCCAAATAAATTCCAAATCAAGCCAAACTCTTGATTTTCTCTCATGGTTCAATCAATCCTACAATCATGAGCTCATATATAAATCCAACCCTCAATCAAAGAGTCATAACCTAAATCAAAATTCAAACCCAAAACCCCTTCATATTCTTCCTTTGAATATGAAATTTTCAAATGGATCAAAATCCATTTGTCTTCAAACCACTTGTAAATGAATTTATATTTCAATCATAAGTTCATATACAAGATCAATCAATGTCAAATCAAGCTTTGACGAGCCATTTGACCTACTTAAGCTCATTTGACCCAAAGTGACCTAAAGTACCCTTATGAACCAACTTTTGATCCTAACCAAATTGGATTGAACCAAACTCATATATCCTTCTCATCATGATCAACAATCATCATGGGATGATCAATCAATCAAATTGGGGAAAACCAAGTCAAACCTAAGGGTTGACCAAGTCAACACTTATCCTAAAATGAAACCTAACATAGCCAAATTCCACCATAGGCCAAATTGATTGAAACCTTTGATCTAAGTTCACTCATGACCTATGTTTGAACTTGACCAAGCCAACATTTGAGCCTAACCTAGCCCAATTGGCCCACTTGACCCAAGTTGACCCATTTTGACCTAAAGTGCCAAAATGTGTCAAAACTTGATCTAAGCCAAATTGATTGAAACCAATGGGTCAAGTCCATTCCAAATCACTTGTGGAACTTGATCAAAGCCTCAATTGGCTAACTAGACCCAACCTAGCCCAATTGATCTTAGACCCAACATGACCTAAAGGGGTCATGTTGAGCCAAAATTGAACTTAACCCAAATTGATTGGAAACAAAGATACCAATCCACTCCATATGACTAATCTGACCTAAACCTACCCTTGACCTACCTCAAATAGGTCAAATAGGTCAAATAGGTCAACTTGACCCATTTGACCTAAATGAAGTCATATAAGCCAAAACCAAATATATACCAAACTGAACCAAATCAAAGCCACCAAAATATTTCGAATGGTCATATGAACGTGACCCAACCCTTGGTTTGACCCAATTTGACAAATTGGTCAACTTGGCCCAAGTTGACCCATTTTGACCTAAATGGGTCAACATGAGGCAAACCCTATCAAATGGATTCCAAATCTAATGAAACTTGGCCAAACCTAGTTTCTCCACATACTTAACATGCACAAATTGAAAAACTAGCAAAATGACCATTTTACCTCTAGTCCATAGAACAAATTTTGGCCTAGCTCATGGGTATTTTGGTCATATCCTCTTCACAATCACTTGAGGCTATCCTAAAATCTCAAGGGGACTTAGTGATGAGTGGTGCACCCAACCCAATGGGTTTGGGTTAGCCCATTTGGCCCAAAGACCAAACCCGACCACATAGCTTGAAATCGAGTTTCAAATTCCATCCTAAGCTCAAACTCAACACATGGGAAGGTGGCAATCCACTCAAGGGATCAACCGACCATGTACACACTCAAAACCATCAAAATAACCTCCTAATTTGGTTAATTGGATCAAAATGATAACTAATGGTTCACCATTCGATTGTCATAGGGGGAGATATACTCCCCCTAATTCAAAAAATTTCAATTCACTCACTATCGATTGGAGCCTAGGAACCTTTAGCAATCATCAGAGAGCATTCCAAAGGTCTTGAGGAAGGATTAGAATTCATCCTTCTCAGTTTTGTAGAGTGCAAAAATAGGGGAGGTGGAGTAAATTGCTAGCTTCCTCTAGACTTGATTCCACCCAAATTCCTTCTACACACTCCTTCTAAAGGACTAATCTGAGCTCACTCTAGCTCACATTGGAGCTCCCATAAGCAAGGAGAGGATCAATTCAATCAAAGTCCACAAGTGAAGTGGTGTTGCTCCACCCATTGATCCACTCAATCTCAAGGCCAAGGAATTCAACAGGGCTTCGTGTCCACCAGATGAAGCTACCTCATCGATCTCGAGCGCCGGTGATCACCTCCAGTGAGGTATGTAATTTTCCAACCACTTAGCTTGATAGGTGTTGGTCCATTGTGCATAAAATTTTCTTGGCATGAGAAATTAACCGTTGGATGGGTTTTTTATTATGCTTAGATGGTGTGGGTTGATTTTTGTATGATTCCATGCTAGATCGGCTCGATCTCCTTAGATCATGGACGGTCTCCATTGATCCTCAGAAGAACTTGGCTCATCTCAGCCATCCATCCACACATTTTAGTTGGACGGTTGAGATTATTTAGCACATTTAGTAATTCATTTACCCTTTTAAAACCGCAGGTGAATCCTCAACCGTCCGATCTCCCTTTTAAAATCGCAGGTGAATCCTCAACTGTCTGATCTCTGATTAGATGGTCGAGGATATTAGTGCTTGCGACATTGCCTCCATTTGGGATGCATTACACCTCACTACGACGCGGTGTAAAGCGCACCGCCACCACGCATGCCGCGGAGTGAGGATTAAGTAGGGATTGGTTGAGCTATTAATTAATTTCTAATTAATTCACAGAACTTCTAAAATTCATAACTCTTCATAGAAAAATGAAAAAAACTATGGAAAGAAAATTTTATCTAGAATATTTTAAAAATGTTTCAATGGATTTTGAATTACTCATTTCTCTGAATTTGGGTTTCTTTTGGAATCTTAATTAGCTAGTTATCCTTTAATTAGATCATCAATTGATCTCAAATTTCTAGGGTTCATTTTAGGGGATGACCTCTACCTCCCATAATTTTCTTGAGATTTATTGAGGGCTCAATTGGGAAAATTGCTATTTCATTCCCTAATTACCCCTTTCATGTAATTAAGGGTGATTAAGGTATGATTAGTGGATTTAATTTATGATTAAGTTTGATTAAGGTCATATCCAGTGAGTAGGGGTTTTATGGAATAATTTTAGGACATTTCCCTAAGCTATTCCCTAAACTCTCCTTTCTCTTTAATCCCCTCTTAATTAAGGGTTAACTCATTAATCACCCCTTTAAATAATTTTCAAAAATTCTAAAAAGTTCCAAAACTTAAATAATCTACCTTGGGTAGATGCTTAAGGGTTTAATAGCCTAAGTTTAATTATGGAAATTATAACCCCTTTCATAAGTATGAAAGGGTGTTTTGAAATTACTTAAACTAAACTCCTTAGCTTAATTAACTTTAATTGTGAGCCAAATTGCATTAGGCCTTTTCATTATTAGGTGCATTGCAAATTTAAATACCTTGTGAGTTTTATGTCATCTCATTGGCTCATAATTATTTAGTAAATTTTTCTAAGGTGGTGTAGGTAAGGTTAATTAAGCAACTTAATTCTTACCTTAACCTAATTAACACATAAAAATGGATCTAATTGTCTAAAAATTAAAAAAAATAAAAAAACATATCTAGGAATGAGTTAGGAATAGCAAACTCATCTCACCTTTTCAAAATTAAATCAAACTTCAAACTAAACAAAATTTATTTTGAAATTCACTTTAATTTATTCTAAAGTTTCTTTTTCTATAATAATGTCTTTAGGATTTAAGTAAAGTGAGTTTGTTTACATGCTTTCATTGCTTTGGATCTTTCCCAACATGTTAAGTTGTATGCCATATGATTCATGCATTCATAATTTCATGTTCAAATTTTAAAAAAAATTATTTACTTTATGTCAAATGTGCATGTGTTGGCTAAAGTAAAATATGAATGGCTATTATCATTACTAAATCCAAATTAGTTTCAAAACTTATACATGAAATATCAAATCTGAAGGTATGCTACTTATACTTTAGTTATAAGCTTGCATGTGAGATATTATAAAGGTATGCTTTGTATAGTTTCCTTTCTTTTCTATGTTGACATAGTTTTGAATAGGAATTTTGGTGAGATATGAGGTTCATTTGAAGAGGACCTAATGCTCACCTAATTTCATATCCTATTCATCCTTATGCTATAACTTAAGAAAGTTTACCTATACTTGCATGTATAAATTGCATAAACAAAAATGAATCCATTAAGCAATTTTTGCATATTCCTTTTCCATTTCATTTCTTTTATATATATGTTTGTACCTAAGGAAAGTGGTATATTAGTCTGGACAACTCGAGATTGTGAGGCTTTAAGTAGTCTAAGTAGGTCTTGTACCTTACACCTCTGGTTAACAATGACACCTGCACTCACTTATGCCTTTCTTTACTTTCTCATGTATGTGAAATTTTGGATAAGGAAAACCTTTTCTACTTAAAAAAAACAATAATGCATATTCAACTTCTAAATTTTCTTAAATGGATTATTTAGCATGCATCATAAAGTGTGTTAACTATTCTCATTTTCATGTAAAGATATGCTTAGGGTCCATCCATATGCATGTTACATATGTTGGGAAAGAAATGAAGTAATGTGTGTTATGTGAATTTTGATTCATTTTATTTATTCTTAAAATACCTTTCTTTTTGCATAGGTTTTTTTAGGGTTTATCTAAACTTAGGATTGATTAAAAGATGTAATCAAAATATTCACCTAAATGAAATTAAAATGTGAACTTACCTTAGAAATTACTTAAGGATTAGGGAAGGAAAGAGAAGTTCTCTTCTCTTTCCCTCTCTTCATAACTTAATAATTAATTGTAGGATCAACTTAAATCAAACTAAAACATGAAATAAAACCAACCCAAAATAGTTAAACAACTTAAATAAAACCCTCCTCTAAGTTGAACATATCTTCACACTTAGAAAATTTAAACCCAAAGTCCTAAGTTAAGTATACCACACAAACCTTCAGAGCACACACATTAGCCTAAGTCACCACTTCTAGCCTTAGGTTGGGTTGGTGCATGGTTTGATGTTATTTTTTATTTTATAATGAATGTTTTAGACTGGATGTTAGGGTGTATGCTCGTAGAATGAATGGTAGGATGTGCTTAGTCTAACTATTCTTTTCTGCAGGAGATTGTGCTTAAAGGGTGCTATCATAAATAAAGATATAAAAATGCTTCTTTTTTGCGCTTTATACCACTAAGAATAATCCATAGTTGGTGGACTTAGTCACCCATGTGTGGGGTGATAAGTCTAATATATATGCTTGGGATTTGTGTGGTGTGATTTAACTAACCTTTGTGTTGCAGGTGTTAGTTAGATTTCTACTTTTCCTTTTCTTACAAAAATTTATATAATTAGGATTTTGGAATGATTTGTTATGGGGATTAGGATGAGCATTGGTCATAAGATCCTATCTTATGCAGCATGTGAAGCCTTGGAGCATCTACCATCCAACCATCCAAAGAAGGAACCAAAAGAAGAAGAAGAAAGAAGAAGATGAAAGAAGAATAAAGCTTGAAGACCCCCATAACAATGATTTCCTTAGCTTAAATTGTAAATCAATTCATTTGTAATTCTAGTTGTATAAGGGTAGAGCTCGGCTACCCATATTTGATATTTTCAGGTTTGTGTGGTGGTGCCCAATGACAAATGACCATTTATTCTTTTTGTGATTATCTTTATAAATTGGTTGATGATTTGTTTAGTTTTTGCATTAAGTGGCATGATTTTCCTAGCTTCTTCCTTGCTTTACGTATGGCCTGGATATGGATTTGACTCTTTAGGAAAAATAAATCTTTACTCAACTTAACAATTCAAATTAAAATTAAACAACTTATAACATCACCTAAAGCTTAGGATTAAAATAAAGATAAAAATATTAGCAACCCCTTAGCTGGATGAGCATTTCTTTATAATATCATGCAAAAATGCATCCTATTTTACTCTTGATTGGAGGGCTTCCACCTTTGCCAGAGAATGTGGTTTGACCTTTGATGGCTGTGGTGGAAACTCACCTCCTCCCTTCTTGCTGATTTTGGCCAATAATTTATTTTCTCATGCATTAGTCATAAAAGTCCTATTAGCCAGAGTCAAAATAATTGTCCAAAAATAAAAATAAAATGAAATTTGAATTGCATTAGATTTAGGTCATTTGAAGCATGTCCCTTTACATGATCTATTCTCTTTAGGGAGTGAGTTTAAGGATTTAGTCTCTTTCTAAATAAAAATAGCCTAGCTATCTTGCATAAGCATAAAGACTTGACTACATGTATTTAAAATCATAGGAGGAGTTAGTTGGCGGCTACCCCCGGGTGGTTGTAAGTCCAAGCTGTCGAGTGATTTGTCCTCTCTTGTGGAGGCAAACCAATTACCCATTTTTGCCTTTGATTTAGGTTGTGCTTTTGGCCTTTGCCAAAGCTCCCTAGATTTAGGTTATGAGATTACTTCTCCCTTCTATGGGCCATAAGCATAATTCCTCAGTTCTTAGGCATTTTTTTAATCTTGTGTTAAGGGATCTTAAGTTCTAAAATTCTAATGAAAAATGCAATTCAAACAAACTAAATCAATTTCCAAAATTTAAAGCCTAATTTTAGGATAGTTTGAGATGCTCGCTAGGTTTCCTAACATCATGGGCATCTCTACCTATTTCTCATTTTGGCTTTGATAATAACTCCCTTTTGATCAAACTCATTTGATCCTCAAAATAAAACCAATCGATTGATAGTCCTTCCTATTGAAATCTTCAGAGATAATGATCATTTATCTTAATCGAGAGTTTTCCTAAGGGATCCTGTCCCTTAGGATGTAATTGACTATGGGGGCTTGCCCCTGCAGGAAATTTAACCAACCCAATTTAAAATAAACTATGCTATACTTTTCATGTAAAGTAAGAGAAGAATCTCTGGTGCATATGCAGACCCATCAATCTTAGGAGTCCTTATTGAGGTGATTGGTTCCATTAAAAGTAGTGATTTCTATCTCTTAGGATCGTACACTATACCTTGATGATGTATCTGATCACCTGAATAAGTACATCTACAGATCTGCGTGGCATCCTACCAAGATGAAGTTTTATATAGGTATTTCCTCTTTCATTTCTCACCAACAAATTTGGAAGGCGACTCCCTCCATAAAAATTTTTCTCTACAGATTTTTTTGGCGACTCTGCTGGGGATGGTTCCTCTCTCCATCTTTGGGAAATGATCATTGTCTTTGAGTTTCGATAGTGGGTTTGTACTTTGGTATGAATCCAAGACTATCCTTATTTTCATTGGCACTTGGCTCATTTCATTCTTAAATTAAGTTAGCCAACATCTTTAGGTTTTAGGACCGCATTCCTTGTTGGTCTTAGAACCCCATTGGTTTCTCCAATGGGTAAAATGAAAAGATCTAAAAAAAAGAGAAACCATTTTAAAATACTTCCTCCTTATCATTTTCATGATAAGAAAAGGTTCATCCTAAAATAATAATAAATCTTCCATAAAGAACTTTATTTTTTCGAAAGCACATTTTTCAAAATGCACTTAATAAAATATTTTCCACAAAATTTCTCCACCATCATTTAAAAATTCATATAATTGTTACATGTAAGGATTTTCAAAACTAAAACTAATAAAATTTTCCAAAAAACACAAATGAACATCTTCTTTCAATTCACTTTGATGAAGATTTCATTTTAAAAATAAAATGAATAATCATGTTTTCCAAAAATCACAATCATAACCATAAAATTTTGAAAAGTACATATGAATTTTTCTATTCAATAGAAAGTTCATTTGTAAACAAAATTAAAACTTTTCAAAAGCACACATGAATTCTTCTATTCAATACATTCACCCATATTGAATGGAAAGTTCATTTGAAAACAAAATTAAAATTTTCAAAAAAAGCACACATGAACATCTTCATTTAATTTATTAAATGAAGATTTCATTCCCAACTAAAAATAAAATATCATTTAGGAAATTCTACTTAAGCATATCTCACATATGTTTTAAGTTGGAATTCCTCCCTTTCAAAAGAGCAATAATCATACACAAAAATATTTCATACTTCCAAAACAAAAAAAATTGTCCTCCATTCTACATACTTAAATTTGTTGAATGGAGGTCCTCTTTTCAAAACATTAAAATCAACAATCATATTTCAAAAATTTTCAAAGCACATTTTGAATCTCACTTAACATACCCAAATTTATTAAGTGAAGTCTCCAAATCCCAAAATTCAAAATTTTTTCAAAATGAATTTGGAATTTTATTTAGCATAATTAAATTTCCTAATTAAAGCTTCCAAATCCAAAATCAAAATCAATAATCATATTTCAAAATTTTTTTTAAAGCACACATTTGGAATTTCACTTAGCATACTCAAATTTGTTAAGTGAAGTTTCCAAATCCAAAATCAAGAAAAATCAACAATCATATTTCAAAATTTTCGAACACATTTGGAACTTCATTTAGCATACCCAAATTTGTTAAATAAAGTTTCCAAATCCAAAATTTAAAAATTTTCAAAACACATTTTTGGATCGTCACTTAACATACCTAAATTTTTTAAGTGAAGTCTCCAAATCACAAAATTCAAAAATTTTTAAACATACATTTGGAACCTCACTTAGCATTCTCAAATTTGCAAAGTGAACTTTCCAAATCTAGAATCAAAAATTAACAATCATATCTCAAAATTTTCAAACACATTTGGAACTTCATTTAACATACCCAAATTTGTTAAGTAAGGTTTTCAAATCCAAAATTCAAAAATTTTCAAAACACATTTTGGAACCTCACTTAACATGCCCAAATTTGTTAAGTGAAGTCTCCAAATCCCAAAACTCAAAATTTTTCAAAACACATTTGGAATTTCATTTTGCATAATCAAATTTGCTAGGTGAAGTTTCCAAATCCAAAATCAAAATCAACAATCATATTTCAAAAATTTTCCATAACACATTTGGAATTTCACTTAGCTTACTCAAATTTGCTAAGTGAAGTTTCCAAATTTAAAAATTCAAAATCAACCATCACATTTCAAAATTTTCTAAACACATTTTGAACTTCATTTAACATACCCAAATTTGTTAAGTAAAGTTTCCGAATCCAAAATTCAAAAATTTTCAAAACACCTTTTGGAACTTCTTCCCAAGGAGAAGTTTTCATTTTTTTTCAAAACCAAAACAAATCAAAATTTCAAATACACAATTTGGAATTTCATTTAGCATACTCAAATTTTCTAAGTGAAATTTTCATTTCACAAAACCAAGTGGGACTTCATCTTTAGCATACCAAATTTGCTAAAGTTGAATCTCCACTTCCAATCATTTTCAAAAACAAAATGAAGCATCTTAGGATTCCCTTAGCATACCAAATTTGCTAAGGATCCTACCCTTTTTAAAAATCCAAATATTTAAAATAAATGAAACACTTTGGATTTTCTTAGCATACTTAAATTTGCTAAGAATCCTATTTTTAAAAATTAAACAAAACACACTTGGGTTCTTCACTTTGCATACCTAAATTTGCTAAGTAAGAATTCTAAAATATTTCAAAATCAAAACAAAACAAAATTCACAAAAAGAAACAATCACTTTTACTTCACTTAGCATACCTAAATTTGCCAAGTAAGTGAAAATTCCAAAACATTCAAACAAAACAAAGTCATTTGACCCTTACTTTAACATACCTAAATTTATTAAAGTATAGGGTCCTCAAAATTAAAATTAAAATTATAAATATCAATGATCCTATGGAAGCATTTTATCAAAAAATTTGAATCCATATTTCAACATACTCAAATTTGTTGAAGTTTGATTCATATTCAAATTTATCTTTCTATCAATCTTTCCAAATTCATTTTAACCCCACTTAACACTTCCAAGTTGTTGGATGTGGGTTCAAATTTTCAAAATTTAAAATTTAAAATCTATGGAGACAGGAAACTGATGCAAGTTCATTTCTCATTGTAGATCTTTTTCAGTCAGTGCAAGTATAATTTCAGTTTCAGTTTACTACAGTCAGTGCAATGCAAATTCCTAGAAATTTTTCTTTACTTTTGCCCACGGTATGGATCTAGCCTTAGATCAGGGTGCCTTCCCTTGCCTAGACCATATCCACTTGATCCACTTCGGCCATGGATTTGAGGGGGCCATGATCACTTTTGAGGGCATTCCCCTCCCCACAGTTAGTAGGAAGAAGGTGGCTGGGCAGAAGCCGGTCATCAGGGTAGACTTACCCTTTGATTTGGATATCTCCTCATTGAAGAGAAAAACTATGGAAGTACCATAGACTTCAGCTATTTCGTACAACAGTACCGATAGTTCCAGTTCCAATTACAGTTTATCCTTGAGTTCCACATGTGGCCTCGGTGCGTGCTAGCACCCTGCCATCTGTACCCTCCAAGGGTAAGGATCCCCTAGTTTTAGGGTTTGCCTCCCCCACATTTGAGTATGGGTCTAGCTCACAGTCCTCTCATCCTACTTATACCCAGTGTAGGAATAAGAACCGTATGGTCAAACGATTCCACACCTGGATAGCCAGAGAGTTAGAGGCAGCAGTTAGGTCAACCATGGATGAGTCTCCCGTGGTCACTTCACCATTGGTTTTGGAAAACTAGTTTCATCCTCTCTCAGGATTAGATAGAGAGGATGCCACGATGATCTATTCATCGCTTCCTCTAGTGGTGCATCTACAACTGACAATTTTTAGGAGTAGGAGGTTGTACGCCAGCCTTCGCTCTGTTCTACGCCAGGTAGGTGGAGCATATGAACACTCAGAGTCTAGTACCCAGTTCGATCTTTGATCTATTATCCCCCGCAGCATAGAGAGGCAGATCCATTAGGAGAGGGCCTAAGAGGCCCATACATCACACATTTCTAGCAGAGAGCAATGGAGGTTCATCCGTCTGTCAGTCGCTTTTGCTTTGGTTGATTTTCCAGCTCGACGCACTACCTGCACCTACCATACTATTAGTATTCACCTCACGGGACCAGCCACCATAGGAGGGTAGCTCTTGTACTCTGAGAGTCAATGGTGTCTCCACCCCACTGCTCCACCCCACGTCCTCCATCACTATTGCAGGTTTCAGCATCACCCATTCCATCTAAGGCCATGAAGGCTACATCCAGGGAAAAATGTATCCTGTTGGTGATCCGACTACGACCAAGGGATCCTACTCCTCCTATAACACCCATTGTGGTAAGGCTAAGCTCTCTTGCTCGACCTTCTGCCCTAGTGGTGGTGCGGAAGGAGTGGCAACCCCAGAGCATCATGGTCGTTCCTTCACCAACTCCACCCATGCAGCTGGATGTAGAGATGGTGATAGTTATCACAGGTATTCTAGATGACAGTTCAGTTGCAGCAATGGTAGAGGATCATCTGAGGATTGTTACCCCTATTACATTCATTATCAGTCAGGAGTATCATTCTTCTAGTGAGTACAGTCTACATAGGATTGGCTCCCCAGCTACATGTGAGGTCCAGTGCCTCTCAGTGCATGACAGCGAGCACATCGGTCAGCCCAAGTTGTTTGTACCTACTGAGTTAGATCGATCCTTAAATGAGATAGTTGCACACTATTTTATGGAGAAGAAAGAGAACTTAGGGTACGCATGGTCTGATGATGAAAGAGTCAGCTTCGATCCCAATGGAGATGACTTCATGGGGTATTCAGCTAGCATATGCATGGTCAATACTAGAGGTTCTCTTCTTAGGGAGTAATAGGCCATGGAAGGTGATTGGGTTGATCAAGAAGACACCGTAGAATCAGCCCATCACCTTCGACAGTAGTTCAGGCAGAAAGATGAACAGATTGATAGGATGACACAATAGTTACAGGACTTGTTGGCAGTAGTGTCAGTGCTTCAAAAATAAGCCCCTCCAGTTCATCCTAGTACAGTTGATGTTAGTCAGCCTGAGCTAGTGCATGTCTTAGACCCAATTAAGGCTCTACCTCCCATTGAGCAAGGTAGCACTAGCCTGTATAGGAAGGTAGTGGATAGTACCTCCATACATGAAAAAAATCTAAAATCTATGGTTGAGCAGTACGTGAAGGAAGCCTTGGCTCAAGCCTGAGGAGGATCATCGGTTCCAAAGAGTAGACCCTACCCAAAGGAATTTGATGCTATCCAGTATCCCAAGGGTTTCGTGCCTCCTTCGTTCAAAAGCTTCGATGACAGTGGGAATCTAGGCAACATATAGCTCACTTTAGGACCAATTGTTACAAAGCAGGTGGTAGCGATGCTTTACTTTTTAGACTCTTTGTTAGTAGCCTAACGGGTATTGCTTTTGATTGGTATGCTGAACTGCCTAATGGTTCAGTAAAGATATTTGTTGAGTTGGAGCAACTCTTCATCATGAGATTTATTGGAGCTTAGCAAAGGGTTACTGTAGGCACTCTTGCTATAGCCAACAACACTTGAGTGAGTCACTTGTTGATTATTGTCTCCAATGGTGTAACCTGAGTATGAAGTGTGAACCGTACCTATTTGAACATCATGCCATTGGGATTCTCTTGAAGAATATCCATGGCCCAGTCACCTTCATGCTTAAGGGCCTCACCATAAAGACATTTGAGAAGCTAATCAACAAGATGATTAGTCTATAAGGACAAGCTAAATAATTTCCTTTTTTAGATCAGTTGCCAAAGTAGAAATCCCAAAAGGTTTATGAGAAGAAACCTAGAGCAGTAGCAGCGATTGACATGGGGAAGCAGCCAGCTAGAGATCAGTCTGAGAGACCATGACCTTAGCTGCATCCACCTCCTTTTCCATCACCGAGGAAACCATATCGGCCTCCACCACAGCCTCCACGACCAGCACAGCCACCGCCTCAGCCATACCAGCAGCAGCAGCAGCATGCATATCTACCGCCAGGTAGCTATGGTCCACCTACTCTATTAGATAAGTTAAACAAACCTTATTCTTTTAAGAGGGAGGTAATCAGAAAAATCTTTAAGAACCCCTTAAAGAAACCTGATTTTTAGCTACCCGAGCCTAGGAGACTGGAGGAAGTAGGCAAAAATTATGATCTAAACTTTTGCCCTTACCATCGTATGCTAGGCCACATTTTGGAGGATTGCTTAACATTCAAGGACTGATTTGAACACAGCTTTAAGTCCGGTGCTGTAGTTATCCCAAAGAAATACCTTGTGGAACAACCTTCTAGTTCCATTAGTGTAATCCTTGGGGATACAAGTGATCCTACGAAAACTAAAAGAGGTTGGGACATCTCTTTATCTAAAACCTCTAAGAAAATAATTCAGAAGATCAAGAAGCTTTCCTTTCAAGTGCCTGAGTTAGCTCAAATCTCCAACACCAAGGAAGGTTTGCAAGTTGCCATAGCCAACTCTAGAAAAGTGGGAGCTCAACAGCAGTATCAGCATGTGTGGCCTGGGATAGCCCCTGAGCACAGCCACCGATCATGTCTAGACTCCAACTTTTAGTTGTTGCCTCCACACCGGTGACTTCTTCCATTTCAGCTAGCTCTTCTATTTCTTCTACTAGTAGAACTCTTGTATCAGTGGATAATGGCAACAAATCCCTTACTCCACTCACTCTACTTGACTTCTACTTTATACCCTCAAATACCTCCAAGAAATTGAAGAATACAGTTGATTTAAATTACATCTATGTCTCTTCTGATGAGTTGGCTTCTTCTAGTCCTAATGATAACTCTTCAAGTATAATTAACTATAATAATTTTGATCTTCCTCTTTCTGCTTCAGAGTTGTATTTTTCAACTCTGAATACTATGGGTTCACCTCTTGAGATAGACTTAGAATCATCCTATTTCTAGTGTCCCATAGGAGAAGCTGTAGGTGAGCCTGAAGTGCACGTAGCACTTGCCACCACCTGCATCCAAAGATTATCGAAGTCAACCTTCGTAGTGGTAAGGTTCTATCTCCTAGGGCAACACCTCAAGATAGAGGGAAATAAGTCATTGGTACTAAATATCAAGAATCCCTTCCATAAGATGCTCCACCCTTGGATATGCTTGTGAAAGACCAGCCGAAGGTGGACTACAATGTCCTTTCTCATTTGAGAAGTTGCCATCTAAGCTAAGCATATATGATGTCCTTGTCTTATCCAAAGAGATGAGGGAATCACTAATTAAGGCCCTCCTTGATCTTGAAATATGCTTAGCTCAACTAACCACTATTGGTGAGGAACCACATTATGCAAAAGAAGCCCAAGGGATCATCTTCATAGATGAAGACGTTCTACTGGGGTACTTGGAGCACAACCGTCCCCTATACATCACAATTGACATGGACAAGTTCAGACTCGCCAGGGTTCTCGTGGATTCAGGTGCATCAGTAAACATTATAAGTCTAAAGACCATTGCCTATTTGAAGATCAACATCTCTACACTCCGAGAAGATATGATGATGTTGAGGGGATTCAATGATCAAGGTGAGCGGGCTTTAGGTTCTATAGTGTTACCATTAGAGATTGGTGATTGGAATACTGAAGCTAAGTTTTACATCATTGATTCGAATACTTTGTTCACTACTTTGCTTGGTAGGCCTTGGATACATCAGAATAATATTGTTCCATGCTCCCTTCATCAGTGCATCATGTCTAAAAGATTGAATTAAATATCGTGTCAACAGGGATGAAAAGTCATTTTCAGTTAGAGAGGTTGAGATCTATGAGGATGTGACCTATTATCTTTCTTAGAACACCCTTTCTTGTGAACTTGTAGAAAATTTAAATGCAAATGCAAAAACAAAACAAAATGAAGGAAATAAAAAGATTAAAGAAAATGAAAAGAAAAAGAAAAGTCCAAGTGAGCAGGAAAGGGGAATTGAAGAAGAAGTGGATCCGCATATCACATTCAACCCATAGTTCATTCCATCATATAGACATATGGGTAGGGTGGCTCAACCTCCACTAGGTAGAGGTAGAGGTAGAAACAGAGGTAGTTCTAGAGGTGGGAGACCCCTTAGTTGGTCTTCAGCTAATACAGGTCGTGTTCTAGTTTATAGGAGTACCCTTATAATTCACATAGACTTGGAATCTAATGAGCTTAGGTTGGCCATGACCCAAGCCAAGGCCAAACTGACCTCTCTAATGGAATTTGACCTCTTGGATCACCAAATGCACTCACCTAGAACATGGGCATCCACTCTCCTTACTCCACTACCTAAAATGACTGATGTGGGGTGTTTTGCAGTTCAAACCAATCAGCCAATCCATGCCATTGATCAAAAATGGAAAATCAGCCCATCACCACCTAATCCAAGGAGGGGGAGATATACCCCCTCTCATTCCCACTCAAACCATAAGGCTTTATTTCCACAGAGCTAGAGAGGTTGAGTCGAAGCTTTTCTAAGCATTTGTAAGACATTCCCGAGTTCCCCCATTTCCCATTCTTGGTTTTTCTCAAAGCCAAAATAAGGAGTTGAATTGGAGATCCAACTCAATCAATTCTCCATCAAAATCAAATTAACCTTGCACACACCATCAGTGGACTTTGTCGAGCTCAATCAAGTTATTTCCCCAGACTCTAAGCCATGGGAAGCATCACTTCAATCAAAGCAGATCTCCATTGAAGGGAAGCTTGGTCAACCGAGCAATCTACTTCAAGTTAAGGCCTAATTCCTTCAACAGGGCTTTATCTCTACTAGACGAAGCAACCTCCTCCATTGGAACCACCGATGATAGCCTCCGGTAAGGTAATTGCTTGAAATTGTAGTCATAGAAAAATTGGGTTGGTCCTTTTTGAAAGAAATTATCACCCTCATCAAATCTTGACAGTTGGATGTGCATCCCCCCTCCTCTGAAGGTGTGGGATCATTTTGATGCCAATTTGAGCTCGGCGAGCTCAAATTGAATGGGGAGAGATGAGTAGTGTTCATCTCTCTTAGCTCGTGAAGGTGAAGAATCACACACCGCCCGTTCTGCTTGATTGGAATGGATGGCTATGATTAGATCATGCTAGATCCCCTCTAATTTATTCTTAAACTATAAGATTAATCTCGACCATCCGATCTTGGATCGGGCAGCCCATAGAGAAAGCATGTCTGCTACCAGCTGACTCAGCCAACGGATGTGACAACTTAAATAATTAATCCCATCACGCCACGTGGAAAGCGCACTGCATTAGCCGCCACATGGCTCGATCAGATTAGGGGGTTAATTAGGCTTAATTAATTCAATTTTAATGCTGACACTTCCAAAATTCATAACAAATTATAGAAAAATCCAAAAATACAAAAAATACTCATTTTAAAGATAATTTAGAGAAGAATAATAAAAAATAAAAAATTAATTGATTTTGAATACTAATATTCACTCAATTTAGGTTTTATTAAAAATGTAATTAAGCTAATTACTCTCTAATTAATCCAGCAATTAACCCCAAACTTTTTAAGATTAATTCGTGGGATGACCTTTGCTTTCCATGATTTTCTTAGAAATTTATTGCTTGATTAATTAGGGGAATTGCTTATTTCATTCTTATTCACTCCCTTAATTAATTAAATGATTAATTAACATATTAAAAAGTGATAAATTCATTAATTAAGCTTGCTAATCATCTTGAAATAGTGAATGGACATAGGGAATAAGATGAGGACCTCTTCTTCAATCTTTTTCCTAAGTTTTTTTTATTTGGATAAACACTTAATCAATTTACAGTTAATTAATGACTTAATCACTTCATTAAAAAGTGTAATTAATCAAATTCAAATGCTAAATAATTCCAGAACTTAATCATTCAATTCTTTGGTAGGTTCTTAGGTGTTCAATAACTTAAGAGAATTCCAAAGAAAATTATAATCAAACTACATGTGTAGGAAGGTTATAAAAGAACTTAATCAAACCCTTTAGCTTAATTAATCAATAATTGTGAGCCAATTGCATTAGGCCCCTTCATTTTCTAGGTGCATTGCTGATTTAATTTTCATGTGGTTGCATATCACATGTTGGCTCATAATTACTTGGATAATTATGTTAAATGGTATAGGTAAGGGATAATTAATGTATTTAATTCATACCTTAACCTAAATAAAACATAAAATCAACCTAATCTTTCTAAAATTAAATTAAACCAATTCACACATGGGGAAAATGGGTTAGGACCAGCAAACCCTTTTCATATTTCTTAAGTGAAATCAAATTTAAAAATAAAAATCTCCTTAAAGACTTTTGATTCATTTTAAATAATCTTATTTTATATGATTGTTCTTAGGAAGTAATTAGGGTGAATGAAGTCATGTCCTTACATCCCTTTATTTCTTTCCAAGCATGCTAAATATTATTTGCCATATGAAATCATGCATTCATTTCTTTCAAAATATCAATTAAATAAAATAATTCCTTTTATCTCAAATTGCATGTTTTGGCTAAAGTTAAGAATATGAGTGGCTATTATCACTATTAAACCAAAAATTATTTTCAAAACCCATAAATCAAAGATTATGGATGAAGTGATGCTACTTATAAATATTTACAAGCTTACATGTGATTATAGCATAAGATATGTATTATGAAGTTCTTCTTTGTTCTCTTAACATGGATTTACATAGGACTTGCAAAGTGTATAGTTCATTTGAAAAGAACACAACACTTGTTTAAATCTATTCCTATGCATTCCTATGATATGACTTAAGAAGGACCCTCATATTACACATGTAAATTAAACAACCAAATCAAATATGATATTTTGCATGATTCTTTATCCATTTGGTTCTTTTTGTACATTTACATGTATTTAAGAAAAGTGGTATATCAGTCTGGACATCCTGGGGCTTCGAGGCTTTAAGTATTCATAAGTAGTTCTTGTACCTTATGCCCCTAATGTAGAAAATAATGGCGTCGTACTCACTTATGACTATTATACATGTGGATGTGCATTTAGTTAATAGATAAGAAATCCCCCTTTTCTACTTAACAAAGACATGCATTAATGGAATGTACAAATTTGTAAATGACATTTCTTTGCATTCTTCATTAAAGTGTGCTAAAATTTTCACTGCATGTATATGTATGGTTAGGATTATTTATATGCATGATATATATGGTGGATAGAAATAAATGGGTGTGTGTTATATGATAGTAATCTACCCTAACTAATCCTAAGAGGTCTTTCTTGTTGAATAGGCCTATTTAGAGTAAATCTGAACTTAGGATTAATACAAATACATAATAAAACATTCATTAAATGAAATTCATCAATCCATCTTAGAAATGTTTTAAAGTAGGGATGAAAGAGAAGTTCTCTTCTCTTTTCTTCTCTTCATGAAATTTAGTCATTAAATCTAGGTTCATTCAAACCCAATCAAATCATCGACTAAGATTAACAAATCAACTAAATCACTTGATCTGAAACTACCATCTAAATTGAATCCTCCACACTTAGAAAATTATAACTTTAAAGAATAACTAAAACATGCCACACAAGTCTTAAATGACACACACATTAGGCTAAGTCACCACTTCTAGCTATATGTTAGGGCGGTGCATGATTTGATGTATGATTTTATTTTATGATATAATATTTTTGACTAGATGTTAGGGTGTATGTGCGTAAACTGGATGATAGTGCGACCTTAGCTTAATCATATCTTATGCAGGGGGTTGTACTTATGGGGTGCTGTAATAAGAATATAAATACTTTTTGCTATGTAAGTCGCTTGTACCCCTAAGCATAATCCAAATTAGGACATGTGGACTTGGTTACCCATTTGTGGGGTGCTAAGTCCAACTTATTCATACAATTGCTTGGGTTGTGTTGTATGTTTAGCTAATCTTTATTTTGCAGGTTTAGTTAGATTTACTTTTCCCATCTTGATGTAAATTTTGTAATTAAGATTTGGAATAAGTGTTATGGGGATTAAGGTGAACATTGGTTATAAGACCAAATCTTATGTACCATGTGAGGCCATGGAGAAAACCACATTCCAAGTCAAACCAAAAGAAAGAAAGAAATGGAGCAAATCTAGATAAAGGAATAAAGGGTAAGGAGTGAAGAAAGGAGGATGAAAAATGAAGACCCCCATAACACTTGTCATTTTATAATTGTAATTATTCATTTGTAATCCAGGTTGTATAAGGGTAGAGCTCGGCTACCCATATTTCTTTTCGGGTTAAGCGGTGGGACTCTACCACATCGGCCTCTTATTCTTTTGCGCTAATTTTATAATTTGATTGATGTTATGTTTATGATTGCACAATTAGGATGACATAATTTTTCCTAGTTTCTTAATTATTTAATGGTAGTTGAATGGCATAGATGCGATTAGGTTCTTAGAAAAAAATAATTTTCTATCAAATTAATCAAATAAAAACTAAACTAAACAATTTATAATCTCACCTAAAGCCTAGGGCATAAATGAAGATAATAAATGATTTAGCAACCCCTTAGTTGGATGTTATATGTCTCATATCATGCATAAATCGTATTGCTTCACTCTTACCAATGGAGGGCTTCCACCTTTGCTGAGAAAATAGCTTGACCTTTAAGAGCCATGGTGGAAACACTCCTCCTCCTTTCTAATTTCATCCCATAATCAATCTTCTCATGCATTAGGCATATGAAATCCTATAGCCTGTGTCAAATAAAAATGTTCAAAAAATTAAAATAAAACTTAATGAAATTTGTATTAGATCTAGGTCATTGTTCATGCCCTTCATGATCTAGTCTCTTAGGGAGTGAGTTTAAGGACTTTGTCTCTCTCTAAATAGACAACAGCTTAGCCATCTTGCAAAGCATAAGACTTACCTACATGTATTTAAAATCATATGAGGAGTTAGCTGTCGGCCACCCCCAAGTGATTGTAATTCCAATAGTAAGGTGATTTATCCTCTCTTGTGGAGGTAAACCATATACCTATTTTTCACCTTAGATTTAGATCATGCTTTGGCCTCGTAAAAGCTCCCTAGATTTAGGATCTGAGGTTGTCATTTCCCTTTTGGGGCTACAGGAATAAGTCGTCACCTCTTAGGCATTTCTATAATCTTGTATTGTGGAATTGTAAGCCCTAAATTTCTAATAAAAATTTAACTCAAACACATAATTCTCTTCAATCTCAAAAATATAAAGCCCAACCATATGATAGTTTGGGATACCCACTAGGCCTCCTAGTATGATGAGCATCCCCTACTCATCTCCCTTTGGATTCAATTAGAACTCTTCCCTTTTGATAAATCACACTTTATTTTCCAAAAATAACCAATTGATTGATAGTCGTATTTTTGAAATCTTTGGATACAATGATCATTTACCTTAATCAAGAGTATTCATAAGGAATCTCATTCCTTATGACGTAATTAAATATGGGGGCTTGCCTTCATAGGGAACTTAATGAACTCGTTTAAAATAAACCCTACTTTACTTTTTCATGTAAAGTGGGGGATATATATCTGGTGCATTCAATGACCCATTATTCTTAGGAGTTCTTATTAAGTGATTAGGTCCATTGTAGGATGGTGACTTTTATCTCTCAAAATAGTACATCATTCCTCAATGTCATACCTGATCACCTTAATGAGTACATCTCAAATTTATGTGGTGTCCCAACAATCCCTATACATCTGTAATTTTCTAAAAATAAACACTACAATCATCAATACTCTTGCTAATCTTCTTGGCAACATTTTGTTCTGACCTTAGCAATTCCTCCTGGTTTGACATTAAAAGTTGATTTGTTTCAACATTTGAATGTCTGATTTGCCAGTTATTTCTTCATCCAATTTTCCAATTCATAGAACCTTGTTCTCCTTGTTGTTAAGCTCATTTCCTACCTGCTCACTCAAAGAGTCATGGAGAAGCTCAGTAAGATTCTTTTTTCTTGATGGGTGAAGGCTCAGATCTTGAGAAGGAATAAATTCTCCTTTAACACTACATCAATCATCTTCCCAATCAGAATCCAACCATGCCCGTGAGTCAATGAAGATGTCATGTTTACTTCCAAAATCCACGGCACCAAAACCAAGTTCAGGATTAACTATCTTGGAGTTGTCCAGTCTCTTGTCATTATCTTGCCGGGAAAGAATAACCTTTTCACCTTGGAAGAAACTCCAACGGTGAAACCCATATCGAAATAGTCAAGCACCGATGCCTAGATGAAGATAAAAGCCATCCTTTTGACTATGCAATGGTGATGATGAGTTAGTCTCTGTCTGCCATGGCTGAAGAGAGCAAGGGGAGGTTGGCTGTGCACGAGAGTCGACTGTGCATGAGAGTGCTTTGTCTCTTTTTGGGGGAGGCAGAGAGGCCCAAAGGAGACTGCTTATTGCTTGGATTATGCCAATGTGAGGCATTGCCCTGAACACCACTCAACGGTTGAGAGGCAAGGTGATGACGATGAGATTCATGATGAAGCCCAGGAGCTGATTCACAACTAGCCAAGTGGTAGGGTTGGAGACTGATAGGGGAAGAGCTAGTCGAAGTGTTTCACCGATGAGGTTCACAGCGATCGACAGAGTCAAATATTGGGAGTGATCAGGGGCAGATCGATTAGCAGGAAGAATAATGAAAGAAAGAAAATAGACTCCCACTTAGAGATTGAAACACACTCACCCAAAAGGAAATTACTATAATCAATAACCCCCACCTACCATGGGGGAAAGACTTATATAAATGATAAATAAAATGAAATAAATTATACTTTTAATGATGAAATCTATGCCATCATTAATAAATATTGCCAAATCCCAATGTTAAAATCAATACAAAATATTGCATGATGAACTTACCATAAACAAGAAGATGAATTATCTCATCCTATGTACAAAGATATGTAAAGTTACACATAGTTAAAACTACAATTCAACTTGGAATTTAATGATTTTTATAATAATAAATATTTATTACAACACACACATTTTCCACTACATAATATTACAAGGATGAATTCTTTGAAATATTTTCTAACCAAAAGATCTAATATTACATTAGAGGAAATGGACCTTTTTTATGAAATACTACAAGATGAACTCATCACCATAATAAATAGTGTGGACTAAGTCAACTCATCTTTGTTAACCCTATGGGTAGTCACATGATATTCTAAGTTTTGATGATCACAAATATTTATGTTTGAACAATTATTTTTATTTGTCATTTGTGTGTGTGGGCATTGTTTAAGCCTTCAATGTAAGACTTAAAATTATGCAGTCTAATCAAAATTCATGGAGAGAACACAAATAATAAGAGACCATTTAAGTAAGATCCTATGAAGACTACAATTAAGGAATGAGTGATGCAAGAAGATCCAAGTTAACCTCAAATTTTGTATCATTAGTCCTGGTATTTATGTTGTATTTTGTCTTCATGTATTTGGCATGTGAATAATAAATAACAACCAAGCACACACACTTGAGAGAATGTAAAAATAAATTTTCAATATCTTTTTTTTTTTGAGAAAATCGTATTATATGCTTTGTATCATACTTTATAATTTACTAGTTTTGTTTATTTTCTCTACCATCATAATTAAGCCAATTAAAGAAAAAATTTGCCAAGATTATGCTAATCTTATAAGTATATCATAATCATATAGTATGTTTATTCATCTTTTATTAATATTTTAGCCGCTTAGGTCAGTTATCCTAGGGAAGTTTGCTAAAATTATTTTGTTCATACAAGATGATCTTGGTCATACTATACCATACTTTTTTGTTAATTATCTCAGCCAACAAATTAAGTCAGTTAATTACAATTTATCCATATAGAAACTTATTGTACTACATGATGTTAATCACATGATATAATTTGATTTTGTCAATTGCTAATTTAACTCTTGAATTTGAGGGATCAAACTTTTGAGAATTTTTCTTTTTTTGTTCATATTATACGATGGGATCATACAAGATGAACAAATAGAGAGCTCATTTTTTATTTAGTACTATTCATATTGCATGATCACCTATCATATGGTACAAATAGTGGTGGCAAGCTAGATGATCACATTTTATAGAAACCCTAACCCTAATAAAATCAACTAATTGTATGAAATGATTTATATCATACAATATTAATTGATTAGCTTTCTGAAAAATAATTTTAATAATAATTTTGATTTAGCTTTCTCCCAATGAATACCCCCCTTGGGGGGTCTAACCCAAACAGTTTAGAATATTAAACATCCTAAAACAGGCTTATGGTCAATTATCTAGCTTATGAAAAAGTGGGGAGATCTCTCTCTTCTTCTTTTCCCTTAAGGACTTATGTGTTGGTAAGGTTGTACTTTCACTTGGTTGTTCTTTTCTTTTATATTGGCTTGAGTCTTATACTTTGGCTTGATACTTTGGTCTATTTAAAAGCTTGTATGAAATTTTTGTTTTAAAACATTTTCTTTGTATCTCTTGAGAGTGGCACCCTTCTTGCCTTGAAAGTGAATGAGAATTAGTGTAGGGTTTCTCCACTACCATTGAATGAAAGAGGCTTCTACACCATGGCTAGTTATGCCAAAGGAGAGATAGTGAATTTTTGATGATATTTGCAGAGTGGACATACATCAGCTTGGCCAAACCACTATAAATCTTTATGCCCTCTTTTATTCTTTATTTCTTTTACATTTGTGCTACTCATTGTGCTATGAGGCTATAGCACCCAAGAAAAGGAAGGGGGGGGGGGTGGGAATTGGGTATTTATAGATTTTCAAATGAAAAAAAATAGTTTCTAAAGTTTTATAGAAAATTTAATTTCCAATGAGAAAAGCAATAAACAACATAAATAAAGTAAGGTGTAGAAAAAAGTAAAGCAGAGAACACAAATATTTTTATGTGGTTTGGCCAAACTCAAAAATCAACCTACGTCCATGATTAATAACCTAAGCTAGGAATTCATCATATCAAAAATGAGATTGTAACAAATCTCACGTACTCTCTTTCACGGGAAAGGACAACCCGACACCGTACTTTCCTACACAGGCAAGTACGATCCAACACCATACTTTCCTACATGAGTAAATATAACACAACATTGTACTTTTCTATACTAGTAAGTACAACCCCAAAAAAGTATAAGAGGAAAAAAAGATACAAAGTATCTAACTCTCAATTTCAAAGAATTTTACACTCACAACCCAACTACCACAATATTATGACAAATAACAAAGAGAGCTCAAAGTGATCTTAGAAATAAATTATTTTACTTTAAAAGAAATATAGATTTGAAATGAAAATAACTTGAAAAGCTATATGAAATCAAATCACATGGAGTTTGCTTGAAATCCCACCCCTCTCCAATCTTCAAGAAGGCTTTAATTCAACTCGACACCAAGTTTTAGCTAAGGGAAAATTTTTGAAAGAAAGAGAGCTTTAACATCTTGAAAAACTTGTCTTGATTTGAGAGCTATTTGACCAAGTGAAAATTCAAGAGAGTAAGGGCTTTCAACCAAAAAAAATCAAGAGAGGAATGAGAGAAGTTTTGTACTTTGAATCACTAAAATCTCTAAGAAATCATATTATAAGAATTTGGCCAAGATGGAGAAGAGCTAATAGAGAATAACCTTAAATAAACATCACATTATATAGAATTTACAAAGAGATGGGTGGATTTGACCAAGGCAAGAGAGAAGTCAGAGAGAAATAAAATAAGAAAGCTATTTGATTGTTATTTGATAATCTCAATCAAATAAACAAGGATTTCATTATGAAATTTTTGGCCAAGAGAAATTTGAAATGAAAGAGAAAAAAGTGAGGAAAGAAACTAATCAAACAAAAATGAAATCAAAGGAAATCTAATTTGAGATTTTCGGGAAATCAAAGATAAAGTGTGGGAAAATTTTTTCAGTAAGAGCTTGAAATTTAAATCAATTAGCACATGGTATAAAATTGAATTCAAATGGAGTTTATTACGCATGAGGGCCAGCCAAGAGAGAACAAGAGGGAAAAATAGAATTAACATAAGAAGCAAGGTCCATTTTGGTAATTAATTTAAAGAGGGAATTAATTTTAATAATTTTAAATTTAAATTCCACAACTAACATGGCCAACCAAGCATCATTCTAAATATGAATTCAATCAATGTTTAATTATCTAAGATATGAGATATTCAATCAACTAGATTTAATTGAATGATAAAAGGTAAAAATTTGAAATGAAATAAAATAAATAAGTCAAAATTCTTAAAAAAATAATTCAGCCAAATCATATCCAAAAGCAAATCAATTTTGATTCAATACAGTAAATCACTTGTAAATGATGATAAGTTAATTTAATAAGCACTTGAATTAATTAAATAAATTTATTCAATTAAAAATAATCATGAGGGTATCAACCATAAATAATTTGTAAAATAGATTTCTAGAAATGGAAAAAGTATAAAATCAAGGATCAATTAAATTTTAATTTAAATTAATTCAATTAAGATGAGGAAATTAAGCATAGGATCATCTAAACCATGCCATACAAAAATATATTCAAATTAGCATACATATGGCAATGACAACTTATTTAAAATTCTAAATCATTTAAATTTAAATTTCAAATTAAAGAATTTTAAAATTTTAATAAATGAGGGAAATATTATTGAAATAATTTAAGTAAATCTCACATGATTTATCATTCTAAAAGCTAAAAAAATCGGTTGAAATATGAACAATGATAATTGTGATATGAGAGAGAAATGGAAGGATAAAGAAAAGAAAAAAGGAATAATTAGGATAATTCTAAAATAGTTTTATTCTCATGCAAATATAAGTGGATACTTTATGAATTTAAACATGAACATAATTAAATAAAGTATGAAATAAAGTTATCTTACTTGAAAGCACAATAGATGATAATTAAACTCATGTAAGTGATTTAGAATATCCATAAAGATAATTCAAGGAATAATTAAAAATAACGCAATTTTAAAATATAAAAAAATTTAAATAAATATTTTGAAATAGTTAAGACATTAACTTTATATTATTGAGATCTATTTTCCTTATTATTATAAGTCCTACCAATTTCCAACCAGTCCTAATCTATTAGCGTTGACTTTCTCAATTTGATTGAAAAATCTAAGTTTGAAGAATTTCTTGCATCTATTGAATTTAAACCTATTAGGAACACTTGAACATATTTTCATTATCATCGAAATCAATCTCAAATGAAATGGGGCTGATGAAGTCAACACACTTTGCTCTATTACTTGACCACATCTTTTTGATGATATTTCTTCTAATTTTGGGAAATTTCACATGTCTACTTCAATTGATTTTCATATGTAGAATATGATTGAAGTAGAATATTCACCTCCACATGATGTTGTCAATGAAAATTGAATTGAAATGTCTTCCAATTCATGGCCATTAGAAGAGAGGGAACTTCCATAATTAATTTTTAAATGTTTAATTGCTTTTTCCACTCTTTAAAATCTTAAGATTATATGCAGGTTTCTATGTACAAAATGGGTAAGGAAATTTAAGAAAGTATGTGTCCTTTATGAAAGAACTAATTATGTTAAACACTTTGTTACCTCATGTGTCAATTTTTAATATGTATACATGCTTTACTAAAATCATTACTTCATTACATGCTTTGGAAAGAGAATTCTCTGATGCTGAAAAAGTTAACAAAATTTTGTGTAGCCTATTAGAATCTTGGGATGCTAGGGTTAACACCATCTATTAATCTTAAGATTTATTTGTCTAATCAATTAATCACTTGCTTGGCTCACTTATTGCATATGAACCAAAAAGTTTGTAAAGAAATAATGATGTATGTTACAAGAAAAAGGAGAAGATGATTTCCCTTAATGAAAATACTTCTTATTATGGCAAATAAGACAAAATACTAAAAAGGAAGAATTACAGTTTAAACTAAAAAGTTTAGAAGTTTTCTAATAGAAAAGAAGAACATATTTGATCAAAGAAAAAGCAATGGTAAACATAAAACTCCTCAAATTTTACTAATCTAATCTTCTATGAATGTAAAAAACTAGGTCACATCATGTGGGAATGCCCATTGCTCAAGAACGCAAATCAAAAGAATAAAAGGAAAGAAAAAGACAAAATAAAGAAAAGCAAGAGAAGGACTCAATGTGCCTTCTGGATCAACTGTAATTCAGACTCTTCAGAAAAATAAGTTGTAGAAGAAGCTACAAATCTTTATTTGATGGCTAAATAAGATTCTAATAATTCTAGTGATAAGTTGGTAAGTAATCTAAGTTGTTGTGAGAAATTACATGTTCCATTCAAATCCTTAAAAAATGATCATCCTTACAAAAAATTCCTCTTCTTCTGAAAAAATTCATAGCATATTATTAGTTGAACATGAATAATTAGAAAATAAATACAATGTGCTTGAAATTGAAAAGGCCTAAAAGCAAAAATATCTATTTGAACAAATTGGCTTACTTCAATGTGCAAATGAAAAAAAACTAAAAAATATAAAAAGAACATATGCATCCATAAAAAAATTTAAAACTAAAAAGACATGCATTTTTTCCCTAATACTCATTGTTTTTCTTATGGTATGTTTGGTCATATTGCTCATCTATGTATACATCAATCACATTCTAACCTAACATATGAATGGATTCCAAAAAACTCTTCATAAATCACTCACTTTGAAATACAAGGAACCTAAGCAAGTTTGAGTTCCCAAAATTCTAACATAAATCTACTTTGAAGATATGCCTTCACTCATGGGCCATTAAAGTTATATGGTACTTATATGGTGGGTGTTCGAGACCTGTGACTAGAGATAAAAGCAAATCCATTTCCTTGGAACTAAAATGTGGAGAAAAGGTTGCTTTTAAAGACAACACAACTTGTAAAGACTTAGGTAAGGTACCATTGGTATTAAAAATTTCTTATCCATTGAAAAGGTCATTCTTATTAATGGTTTAAAACATAATCTACTTAGCATTAGTCAAGTATATGACAAGGGCTTCAGTGTCAAATTCTTAAATGATAAATACTTAATATAAATGGAAAAAATGTTTTAGAGGGTGTTAGGTCTAACAATATTTATAAAATTGATCTTGATAACTTAGATTGTTCTTTGATTGTTTAGTCAAAGTCTGCACTAGAAGAGTTTTGTTATGGCATAAGAGACTGTGTCATGCAAGCATGTATACACTTAGGAGGAAAATTACAAGATTTGATTGGGTTAGAGGTATACATAAGTTAGACTTTTCTTATGATCATTTGTGTGATGCCTATCTGCATGGTAAGTGAACTAAATCATCTTTCAAATCCACATTAGGCACTGTTATTTCACTACTTTTAGAAATTCTTTGCTTGGATTTATTTGGACTTGTTAGCAACACTAGCTTTGGGGAAAAGTTCTATGAATTTATTACTATCGATGATTTTACTAGATTTATTTGGGTGAAATTTTAAAATCATAAAAATGAATCTTTCTAAATTTAAGATCTTTGTTATTTAGATAAAAGAAAAATTGTTTATAACATCACTTCTATTCATAGTGATCATGGTGGTAAATTTAAAAATCATAAATTTGATTTTTTTTTTTGTTATAATGAGATAGGAAAAATGTGAAATTTATCAACCCCCAAAACTTCACAACAAAATGAAATAGTTGAATAGAAAAGTAGAACACTCATAGAAGCCACTAGACCCATTCTTGGTGAATATACTATGATTACATAATTGGAGCTAGTCTATATGACTTGGGTTTCTCAAGATGTCCATTTACATGGAATAGGGGTAGAACATATGAAAGATTGGATAGGATTCTTATCATGGGTATTCGGTTAACTATTTCCATGATTCTTCCATCAAGAATTTGAGTAGAATAGGATCAATTAATAATTCTTTATTACTTATAATTTTCATGATAGACAAACCAAAGAATCCATCTTTCAACTTCTTTAATATGTGGATTCATCAACCAAATTATTTGAATGTATTAAGGAAGCTTGAAAGTCTGATAACCTCTCGAACCCTTGGAATAAACTTTGAAAGCTTCACAAGAACATGGCTTATGCTTTTTAAAAAAAATGGAAATATGAGGTATTTGGAAATATCACCAACAAGGTGGCTAAGGCTTAAAATAGAGTATGTACATTTGAGCAAGAGGTTTGCAATGATCTTGATGGTCCTAAAATGAAAGATCTACAACATACTACTATAGAGCTACAATCTATCATCAACATGGAGGAAGAGTTCTTTAAGCAAAAAGTAGCTATGACAAGCTTTGTAGAAGGATATAGAAACACTCAATTTTTCTAATCCTGCATCAAGAAGAAAAGGAACCAAAAGCTAATTACAAAGACTAAGAATAGCTTTAATTTATCGATAACAAATAAGGTTGAGATTATAGTCGATTGCCTTGATAATTTAATAAAAGACTCCTATGACCAATGGGTCTTTAATGTACGAGAGCTTTTTCTCCTGGGCTAGACATGGAAGTAGAATAGGGTTTATTTTAAATGGGTTCATGGTTCCCTATCAGGGCAAGCCCCTATAGTGAATTACGTCTTAGGAATGAAGGATCTCTTCCTAAGAATACTATCAATTAAAGAAATAAGGTATTATTTCTTTGATTTTCTAAGCTAGTTTCCAAAGGCAAATGATAATTTCAAATTTTGAAAGGGAATGATCCAAAGTGGAAAAGGTTCTTTTGGAAATTGATAGGGAATAAGTAGAAAATGCCTACAAATACTAAGTTTCCTAGTATAAATTTCAACTATCCTACTATTGGGTTTTAAATTTTAGAATTTAAAGAATTGTGAGTTAATATTTTATTAGAAATCTAGGACATAGATTCTAGTAGCACAAGACTACAAAAATGCCCTGGGTTGAAAACTTACTCTAGTAGGATGCTTTAGATCTTAAGTCCATATGTACCTCTAATACAAATCTAAGGCTTGACCTTGTTTTACTTTTGGGAATTATTGGCTCTTTCTCTCACTTGAGAAAGAAAAATTATCCCTGACTCTTTTGGAAGTATAACTCGGTTGGAAGGGCTGCTATCTAACACCACATAAGCAAATTTTAAATCCATGATGTTAAGTCTCATGTATGCAAGATGGATAGGCTATTGTATTTTAGGAAAGAATCTAAAAACATAGACTCACTCTCTAATCCCTAAGATCATGTACGATATGTTATGCACCTAACCAATGCCACATTTTTTAGCTTTTTGATGTTCGGACTCACAATTCATTTAAGGCTTTGGGGTATGCATTTTATTCCGAATGACATGTTATTAAAAGTAGTCATAGGCCAAATCAAAAGAAAAGGTAGACTTCCCTAAGTAGGTGGTCATCCTCAAAGGTCAAATTCCCCTTATATACAATGGGTGAAAGGTTAGATGCCTCTTATATACAATGGGTGAAGTGCCCAATTCATGCAATTAGAATTGTATGCTAGCATGGTTCATAAAAGCTAATTCTTTCTAATTGAATTTAAGTTATTCCTAGGGTTTTAATTTATGTGAAGTTTCAAGTTTCTTTATTTTTTTGTTTAGGTTGATTAAATTTATGTTGGGTAAAAATTTTATTTTTCTTAGGAGCCTAATCATCCAGGCATTCCTCACAGAAAGCACACCATAAAAGGAAACATAAAAAAGTATATTGATTTTATTGTGCACCTAAAGTAAACCAAGTTAATTTAATTTAAAGAACAAGTCATTGTAGTTGAATATCATTGTACACCCCAAAAGGAAAATAAAATGGACAGCCGAGCTTTGCCCTTATAGAACCTATCCTAGAACTACAAGTTTAGATCTATGGGGGTCTTCTTTCCAAGATTGTATCCTTCTTTAAGGACTTACATTGGACTTCACAGAGGACCTCTGCACCTATCTGTTGGTAGGGTCAGCTCTTGCCATTCTTTGACCCCCCATAGATTCTAACCTAATTTTAAGCTCAAAATACATTTTAAAATTTAAAAATAAATCCTAAGCCCTACAAAACAAACTTCAAAAAAATGCAAACTGCAGAAAAGCAGTTATATTTGTAAGCATATGGGCTTAGCATTAGTTGCTTTCCAAGCCCACCTGTCCTATTGGGCTATTCTTAGAGACTTAAGCATACCTACAAGAAAATAGCATTTATATATAATTTATGACAGCCATCCCTTTTTAGCATAGTCCCTATAGAAGATAGCATTAGTTCTAAAATGAACATCCTACCATCCAGTCTAATGACAAATAATCCTAGCCATTCAATTTAAAACAATACACTACAAAATAAGAAAAATATATTACATCACATCACAGAAAATCATAGAATGACTTAACTTAAGTCTATGTTCTATGACGTAATAATATAGTTTGTGAAAGAAATGGTTTGTGTGGAAAGACTTTGCTAGGCCTTTTTAGATTCAAGTTTCAATTTGGGTTTCTAATATTTAATTTAATTTAATTTTAAGACTATAATTTTTATAATTTTTCTTCATAGGTATGTCTCATTATTATACTAGAGATTTGTGGTATCAAGACCCCTTGAACCATTTTCCCTATGACCTAAGGTGTCTATACTATATACCATATGTTGCTAATTATGAAATTTTATTTTTTATTCTTTTAACTTCTTTTAGTTTTAAGATTGGTTTAATTTACTACAGATGATTTCAATTTAAGTGATTTAATGATTTGCAAGTTCATTTTCATTTAAGTGCATTTATGTTAAGATGAAATTAAGTTTTCAAGAATGAAGAATACAATAAGTTTCACTTTTGGGGGAACCTATTCTATTCAACATCCTAAATCTTAATAGAATAAAGCCTTCACCCAAAGACGGAGGTTCATTCTAAGGGTCTAACTACTATCCTATGTACTTAATTAATCCTTTTTGAATTTATTTAGATGATTTGATGTAATTTAAGTTTAATTCAATTAATATCTTAATTGCTATTTTAAATTCTTTTATTCGTTCATTTGTTTTTTCTTATTTTTTGTTTGATTGATCACATTTTAATTAAGTTTTGTTTCTTTAAAGTATGTTTATTAAATTAAGGTTTATTTGTGTTATTATAATTTAATTTGAATTGGTTTTCATTTTAACTTTAATTCATTTGTTATTATATTTTGAGTTTTATAATTTTATTTTATTCATTCATTTGATTAGATTCATTTCATTTATTTGATTTATATTATTCCTTTAACTTAGATTAATTAGGTTTATTTATCACATTAATGTTTATGTTATTATAATTTACTTTAATTTAACTTTCATTTTTATTTCCCATTTAATTTTGTTTTTAGATTAACTTGATTTGTTGATTAATGTTTCATTTATGTTTATGTTTATGTTCATTAATGTTCATTAACTTAAAGGAATTTAATATTCAATCTTAATTTTGATGTCATCATTTCATTATATTTTAATTTTGTAATTTATTTATTTTATTTTTGATTGGTATGCTTAAGTTTTATCTTGATTTCTTTTATTTCCATTTATTTGTTTCATTAAAATTCTTATATTTGTTAATGAGTTTAAATTAAAATGGTTCATTTTATGTTATGATTTTATTAACATTTATGTATTATGAGTTTAAGTGAAAAGATTCAATTATCTTCGATTATCTTTTAAGGAAGTAATATCTTCATTATTTTAGAAAGGTTCTTCTTATCATTTGATTTAGTGTGATTACTATTTTGATCAAAGAAGTCTAAGAAGAGATGTTCTTATATATTAACCTATCCTAATTTATTTTAATGCTTATGTCATTTAGGTTTAATCAATTCATCATTATAAAGTTTATTTGTATTCATATTTACTTTGTTCTTTTGATTTAAATGACCGCAATAGGTTCATAAGTTCAGAGATTATTAAATTTTACATTTCAATTTATTAGTGAGTTTATGATCAGTTATTAAATTATTAACTTTGAAGTTTAATTGAATTTCATATTTTTTTTAATTATCCTTAATATTAAACCATAAGCTTATGTTTAATTAAGTCTCTTCACTTTCAAAATATTTGGAAGTTTTCTTCAAGTGTTTTGATATATATATTATAATGTTTTAAGCTGATTTTCTAGATTTTATAAAATTTCTAATTTTTTCATTTATTATTTCCCTTATATTGACCTAGAGACTTTAAAATAAAATAATTCCCAATCCAGAGGTCAATTGGGTCTGAAATTTTTATGGCATGTGAAGTTCCTTGCTAATTTAAGTTCCTTAAAATTTTATTATAATCAAATTTATATTTTAAAATTAATTAAGGTTTTAATTATTTCATAAAACCTAAATTTAGCATAATTTAAAAGAAAATACTTAGGGGTTTTATTTATTTATTTATTTATTTTGAATTCCTCTCTGATGTATCCATAGAAGGTTTATTCATAATTTTTAAATTTTGGTTGATTTAATATGATTTTTCTAAGTTTAGGTTAATTATTTAGATTAATTAATTCAATTAATCAATAAATTAGGTGATTTTATGTCTTATTAGGTTTCAATGGTATTTTAAGTTTATTAAAGTTTATTATTACAATTTAATGTGACTTCATCATCTTTTATGATTTCTTTAGCTTAATATTAATTTCTATCATTAAAATTAAGGTTTGAGATTAAAAATTCAATATTTATTGATTTACTTTGTAATAAAGGATGAAAAGTTTCTCTAAGGTATATTTTAACATCAATTTTAGTTCCCTAAATATTGATTGATTTAATGGATTGGGATTAAAATATGTTTGAAAATTTTCATTTAAAACCAAACTAATAAAAAATTACTCCATAAAATTTGAAGATTTTAATTTAATGAATTTCTCTCACTTAGATGAATCTATAGAGCCCTTATTTGCATTTTTTAGAAGTATATTTAATTTAATATTTTTTTTGAAAATTTCACCACTTTTTTGTAATTTTTAAAATTGGAAATCCAGTTTTTTATCTTTAACCATGTCGGTGCCACGTGGTGCCGCTTTACACGCAGTGCCGCACCATTCATCCATGCAGGATCTACGTGGATCCCATTAAAATGGTAGTGCATGAAGTTTTAATTAGGGCCGTTCGATCAAAGATCGGGCGGCTCGGATGCATTTATGGGTTTCCTATAGGGGTTTTAATCCATTCATCTGACTAAATCTTGACCATCCATTCCTAATCGATGGAACAAACAGGGGGATTATCTCCCCCTACTTCCGCTAGATAATCGAGAGCCATTGACTCTTCGGGGTATTCCCGATGATCAGAGTGATGAAACTGTGCAATTTTGATTACAAAATGTTCAAAGAGTGATTTATAATCGATCCATGCAGTTTGATCTCAATGGAGATCATCTTTCCTTCATAAAATACCAAAATTGAAATCTTAAAAGGGTCAATTAATGGTGTACATCATTGACAACGATCTCTGGCAGCGGGGTCAACTTGGTTAGATTTAGAATGATGCGACAAAGTTATGTGAAGGAGGAATTTGATTATCTCTTTGTGAATTGGTCTATGGACCAGAGCACGAATGGAATCCAATGGCTTTGGTCATTCTCTAGCCTCCCAGTGGTGAGGGAATCAGGGTACAAGTGTGCTCGACTTTATTTGGGTCATGGAAGGTAGTGAAATGCTTAATTGGGCACCAAATGATTTTTCCTTCTTTTTTCCATTAGAGGCTGAGAGCTTCCTTTAAGCTTTCTTCTTCCTCTTAGTCAACCATGAGGATTGAAACCTTTGGAGGCTAGCTCCAAGGGTGTTTGGCTACCTTACACCTGTCTAGAGGTGCTAAGGAGGATGAGCAAAAAGAATGAGGGATTGTGGGAGTTGGATTTGGCTTCATCCTTTCTTTCCATGGCATATTCCATTATTTTTTATTTTAGTTGGGATTGGTTTAGTTGCTTAAACTTGTTGTCAATTACCCTTAACCCATCTTAGGATGGGTTTGAATGAGTTTAGATGGTTTTGAATGGGTTTGATTCAAGCTTAGGTTCATTTATTATTTAATTATGCCATTTGGATTTCATTTAATGTCAAATGATTTAATCATGTTTCTCTTGATTGATTTATTTTAGGTTTAGGTTTAAATCATTATTAATTATCAAATGAATAATTGAGAATTTAATTAGCCCATGCCACTTGAGAGTTTAATTGGATTTTAAGTCAACTTGACTAATTTTGATTTAAATGGGTTAAGTTGATTTTGATTTAGTTAAATGACCAATTTTGACTCAATTAAATTATGTTTGGACTTCAATCATGTTTAATGACATATGTGAGATGATTTGGAGTGATTAATTTCATTTCATTTCAAGTTGATTTCAATTTTGACCGGTTTGACCCAGATTGAGCTTAATGGGTTAAGTTTGGGTTTATTTTGGGTCAAATGATAAAATTGGTCAGATTTGACCCAATGATTGATTGAATTATATTTAATGACCATTTTTAAATGATTTCAATTTGATTTGGGTTTGAACGCAATAAGGCTCATTTATGCCCATTTAAATCAAATGATCTAATTAGGCTATATAAGGCCTAAATAAATTTAAATTTATTCAAATTCATGTTTATACATATTATTTTATCATTTAAACTATTTAGAATGATTTTATTTGGTCAAATTTTAGTGAGTTGACTTTTGACTTGGTAGGACTCACATAAGTCAAACCCATGTCAAAAGGGCTGACCATTTTTTACCTTGATTTGAATTTGAGTTTCTTTTATTTGATTTAATTTTATTTTTTTGGTTTATTTGGATTTTATTTTATTTTATTTGAATTTTTTTGAATTTAATTAATTTTGAGCTTTAATATGGTAATTAGGTTACTCATCTTAATCACCTTGCTTTACTCTCAAATGAATTCAAGTTTCAAGTAAAATGTGTTTAATTTAATTTATATTTAAGATTTGGGTTGAATCTACCTAAACCCATTAGGTTAGATCAAACTCAAGAAGGATGTAGTAGATCATTAGGTGTAGTGTTGTAAGTGATTAATTTGGAGGCTCCTAATATAGGATTAGGTGTCGTAATTATTAATTTCAAAAATGATGTTAACCTCATCTAAAAATGCGATGAACTGGGTTCAATTAGCCAGACCTAATGGTTTCACTATCATTTTCTACCAAAGCACTTGGGATATTACAAAGGAAGACATCATTACAACCATAAAAGAATTTTTCAGAGGTGTGGACATGCATAAGTACTTCAAGACTTCTACAATTACACTCATCCCCAAAAATAAGCAAACCTACAGATTGGACAATTTTAGACCAATTTCTTTGGCTATTTTTATGAGTAAAATCATCAATAAATTGATATCTTATAGAATTCAACCTTACATCCACCACCTGCTCAGTGCAAATTAATCTGCTTTCATCGAAAGAAGGAATATAATAAATAACATACTACTTGCTCAAGAGCTTATGCTAGATATGAATAGAAGAATAAAGGGAAGAAATATGGTGATCAAATTAAATATAAAAAAAGCATTTGTTACAATCCATTAGGACTTCATCCTTATGTTACTCCAAGCTAAAGGCTTTGGTCTAGGTTTTTGCAGAATGATTATGACACTTTTAAGCAACAATAAGTACTTAAGTTTAATCAATGGTGAACCAAATGGATTTCTCCAAACTCATAGGAGAATCAAAAAAAGGTGATGCTCTCTTTCCTTCTATATTTATCATTGAATTTGATAATTTTTCAAAATTGCTGAATTAAGCATGTATGGAAGACAATCAAATTTGTTATAAAGATAAAAGCAAAACCATCATCTCCCATCTTGGTTTTGTTGATTATGCTCTACTCTTTTTTAATGCCAGCAAGACCTCTATTAGAAAGGTAATGAGCATCATTACTGAGATTGAGAAAGTATTTGGCCTCAACTTTAATACAAAAACTGCTAATTCATTTCCAACAGACATTGTAATTCCAACAAGATTAAGTGGGTTAAGCAATTTACTGGCTTCTCGATGGGTTAGCTCTTTCTAAAGTACTTCGGTGCTTACATTTATAATGGAAGAATTATTTCAAGCTTATTTGATGACATTATTAGCAACTTTCAACTCCATATAAATTCATGGGAGAATTCCTTACTTAGTTTTGGAGGCAAGATCACTCTCATCAAAAGAATCCTTAATTTATTTCCCCTTTATATCATTCAAGCCTTTAATAAGCCCTTAGGCGTGCAACTTAAAATTTTGAGGATATTTAATAAGTTCTTGGGTAGTGGCAATAATAGATTTATTCACTAGAATAGTTGGAAGAAACTGTGCAAACCAAAGGAACAAGGTAGAATTAGAATAAGATCTCTTCATGAATCAATAAAAATCAAAATGGTTAAAAACTAGATTAGATTCATAGTAAGGAATTCTCTATGGACTAATTATCTCCATGGTAAATATTGCAACAATAAACACCCAATTTCAATCACTCTGAGAAGTAAGGACTCCAATCCCTAGAAAAACATGTTGTAGTACAGATACAAAGCTGAAGATCTCATTTATTAGAATGTTGGGGAAAGAAAGATTAGCTTTTTGTTGGATTATTTGACCCTAGAAATCCATCTAAATGAGATTGGTACATGAAATGACCACATTTCAGAGTTTTAGATAGATAATGGTTGGAACATAGACAAGTTGTTAGATAAAGTGCCTAGGGACATAGTCAATGAATAAGATCCCAATCAAAATTCAGCAAAAAAAGATTGGCTATTTATCAAGAACAACAAGACTTCTCATTCCATCTTCCAAATAATTGCTTGTAGCATAAACAGAAGCAATCATCGAACCCCTTGGGGAAAACAAATTTGGAATAGATTCTTCAGACCCATTATCTCATTTTTCAGCTAAACAATTTTCATAGATTGATTCCCATATATGACATTTTGAAACTAAAGGGATTAAGAATTGCATCAAAATATTGGTTAAGTGAATATGAATAGGAGAGTCTGATGCATATCTTCACTAATTGCTATTTCACCATCAAAATGTCGAGGCTTTTAAAGGACTTTCTGAAACCTGATATAAGAAAACATCTGGACAATTTAGATGATTGCATTAGTTACTGGAAACAAATCCATTCCAACTACATATCAACTCAAAAATAATTCTTCATTCCCCTTATCACTTATTAGTTTAATTAGTTTGCTTAAAATGCAACCAAGCATGAAAACAAATAGCCTACTCCCAAGGAAATAGTTATACTTATTGTATTTTTTTTTGTTTATGTTTCTTATTTATTTTTATTTTATTTTATTTTATTTCTTCTACATTTTTGTTTTTTTTGCATATTTTTCATTCTTCCACTTTTTTACTTTTTTTCTTCAATCTCTTTTATTTTATTTAAATTTAAAAAAATGCCACCATTATACTGTATGATAATTATCTTGTATTAATTTGTTTAGATCGCCAAAATAGGTTGGGATGATCAATTGGATGATTGCACCATAAAATAGATTATACTAGACAATCAATAATTATAATATATGATATGTTATAATAGTTTGATTGGCCTAGTCAAACTAACCATTATTCTGAACATTGGGATGATTAATGACACGTAATCATACTATACAATTGACTCAGTCAGTATAGCCATTTAAATGACTATTGGGATGATCTAAATCATATTGTATGATTCCTTGATCATACTGTATGTTTTTCCCTACAAATATAACTATTCATCTGACCATTGGGATGATCATAATTTTATTGTACAAACATTAGATCATACTATACGATTAAATATAAAATCCATAAATTTGCCTCCCTTGCCATTTCTGCTCCCACATTCCTCTTCTTTCTTCAAACTAACATTTCATACATGAGTTCTTTGCTTAAAAGTACAATTTATATGGCAATCAAGAGAGCTCGCAATAATAATAAAGAATCACATCTGATCCAGTGATGAAAAGGTTGCTTATAGGAAATACAAAAAAAAGTGACATTACTAATTCTAAGCCATTCGCTCAAGATAAGTTATCATTTCCTATATTTTATCTCTTTTCTAACACCTCGCCCCTAGTTCTTATCTCCTTAGTCAACCATTTCTATTTAGAACTTCTTTTTTAATTTTTTGTTTATCTTGCCACAAATTATAATCATGCTATCCTTCAATCTAGAGTATGTGATAGGGAAATTTACATCATAGATGTTGATTTGCATGACTATCTCAGCATCTCAAATTCTATCTTATCTACCCATAATATAGTGAATAAGCCCACTTACAACTGGAACCTTGTCAGCATAATCATTAGAAAATGACCTTTTCCTCAACATCAATCATTAGTTAATGGCCATGTGTTGAATGCCCATTTTATCCAACATGTGCTGAGAAATAATGTAATTCTTAAAGTAGGTGATCGTATCAACATTACACTCCTTATTTCTATTATCACCTATTTTTTCATGACCCACACTCTATTCAATGTTATAGATCTTTGGATCTGTTACATTGAAAATCTCACCATAGTCAAAAACCCTAAATCCAAAAGAAAGCATAATTTATCCTTAGGACATGTAATTCAATTACAACCTTTTATAGCCCAAGGAACCAGACCACATTCCTTCTGACTTCACAGATCACTTCTTTCACACATTTTTATAGTGAGAATTGGTGGCTAGTTCAGGCCGTAGTAGAGGCTGAAGAGGAGGAAGCAACTGGATAGGGGAGCCTTCAGATTATCACCGCTCCCCCTATGATGCGTGGACAGAGCACTTTGAATAACACGAGCTAAAGATTGATAGACACATAGAGGAGCATGGTGCTCTCTAGGTAGAGTACCATCAGTAGTGTGTAGAGGACCGAGCTTGTTTCAAGCTTAGTTTAATGCTATACATGAAATTTTTTTTACCATCACCACCTAATGACGGACATTCTAGTTTTTGGTTTTCTTCAACTTTTCTTTTGTATTGTTGTCGACATTATTTTATTTGCAATATTTAATGTACTTTTATCCTTATTTTAGTTATCATGCATTATGCACTTCATGTTAGCTACATTAGGTATCATATAATATGTTTTACATTTTATTAACATCTACTATGTGTTTACTAGTTTATGATTTGTGGATTTAAAATTATTGTGTATTTTTCTTGACCTCATTTTTTAGATGAGGTTAACATCATCTCCAATTTTAATAAGTAGGGCACCTAATCTTAGATTAGAAGCCTCCTCATTAGTCATTTAAGACACTATACTTGGTGACCTAATGAATCCTTCTAGGGTTTGACCTAACCCAATAGGATTAGTTGAACCCAAGCCAAACTCAAATCTAAACAAATGATTAAATCAAATACATTCTAATTGAAATCTAAACTCAATTGAGTTTATATCTAGATAATTAGGATGGTCAACCCAATTAACCCATTCAAGCTCAAAATCACCAAAGTATAATTCAATCAAAATAAATTGAAATGAAATTAAACAAGAAGAATAAAATCAATAAGCCTAAAAATAAATTAAGTTTAAGATGGTCAATCATGTCATTAGACCTAGGATTGACCTATGTGGGTCTCACCAGGTCGAAGGTCAACCCACCAAAATTTGATTAAATAAAGTCATTCAAAAGACTTAGAATCATCAAATAAACATGTTTAAACATAAATATGAATAAATATAAATCCCATAATGTCTAAAATAGGTTAATTGAATCACTTGATCTAAATAGATCAAAATGAACCTCATTGAATTTAAACCCAAATTAAACTGAAATTAATTCAAATTAAATGTTCAAAATCATTTGAAAATTATAATTAAACATAATTTAATTAATTATTGAGTTTAATTTGACCAATTTGGTTATTTTAACCCAATTGAACTCAACTTAAACCATTTAGGTCAAATGAGTCAAACTAACCTAAATTACATCAAACCTTCATGTGATATTGATCAATTGATCCACAAATCATTTAATGAACAATTATTAATGATTGAAATCCAAGGCCAAAGCCAATCAAATAATCAAACTAACCCAAATCAATTTAGAAAAAGCTAAACCCAAATGTCATGAAATCAAACACTTAAACCAAATCCAATCCAAATGGACTTAAGCCATCCCTTAGTCCACTTTAAATGGTTTGACTGGGGTTGGAAATTATCCATTTAAAGAAGTCCTTGTGATATGAAATCATAAGAAGTGAGGTGGAGCCATGGGAGAGAAACCCATGCAAAGAAGTCAAATTCTACTTCCTCTCCTCCGTACCTTACCCACCTCTTCACCTTAACTAATTTGGGCTCATCCCAATCAGTTAACCACCTCCTTCTAGCAAAATGCTAAGAATTTTAATCCCCTAAGATAGGCCATATTTGACCTCTCTTCCATGGAGAAGCTCACAACCAAAAGTAGAAAGGGAGGGAGGAGAGTCCATCATCTCATTCCAACCATCTCTGCATGTTCTTGAGGTAAAGAAGGGTTCCACCGAGCCCTTACCCATGTCCTCTACCACCAGCAAGCAAAAAATTAGCCATGACCAGTAGCAAAGAGAAATAGTTCTTGGCCAAACATAGAGAAGAGGGAGGGAAGATTCTCTCTTAATTCCAAGCATAAATAATTTAGAAAGGAAGAAGAGGTGAGTTGTGCTATTCCATGAACCTCTCACCACCATCAAGCCAAAATTTGGCTAAAGTGGGTGGCTAAGCCAAACATGACATTGGGAGAGGAGTGATCCTCCCCTCAATTTCCCCTTCATACATGTTATAAAGGTGAAAATGAACAAAATTGAGCCTACACCAAATGAATAAGGAGGAGGGGGGGGGGTGGAGGCAGAGGGTCTCCACAATGATCCATGAGGAGGCAAAGCATGAAATTTCAAAATCAGGAAACCCACTGATGATCGCGCTAGCAAGGTATGGATTCAACGCAACCAGCTCTTCTCTCGGTTTGGCCTTTTGTGAATTGAAATTGATCTCCATATAGATCAAGATGCTTTGATTGATTGTAAATTGATTCTTGATTGATTTACAGTCGAAATCACCCACCTCCATAGCCTAGATCATTGATGATTAAGCCCAAAGAGCCAATGACTCTCAGTTCTCTAGTATGAGGATAAAGATATAATCTCTGATATCTATTCCAATTATTTGGAATAAATGGCTAAGATCTAAAAGCACCATTTGATTTCATCCCTTAAGGAAAAGTGAGATCGAATCTGAGCCAATCAATCCATGATCGATGACTCCAATCGATCTCGCATTCCCGCCACCGCTTGACAAGAGATCCACATGAACTAATCCATTATCGAAACATGGAAAATGCCACCAAGTCAGCATTGATTGGGTAAAGTAAAAAATTTTGAATTTTTCTAATTAAAATAATGTAAAAAATAATAGAAACTTTAAAAATTCATTAAAAAAATACTCATCCAAAAAATGCAAATAAGGGCTCTATGGATTTATCTCAGGAGAAGAATCTATAAACCCAAAATCCCCAAATTTTATTGGGTATTTTTGGTTTAATTTTAGTTTAATTAAAAAAAATTAAATCTAAATTAAATTGAACATATTAATCCAATTAAGAAATTTTGGAGAATTGAAATAAAGGTTACAACACACCATAGATAAATAATTGGAAATTTATTGGTGATTAAATCAAAAGATATAAAATGTTCAATCTTTACACCTCATTTTAATATAATAAATTATTATTAAATTCAAAAAATTAGGGAAAATTATGTAATTAGCCTAAAACATCATAATAAACATAAATGAAACTAAGAGAAATTGTAAGGCTTACTAAACCTCATTAATCCTCAAAATGACTTAATTAATGAATTATTTGAATTAAATAAATTAATTAATTAACCTAAACTTTGAAAATTTATAATAAGTCAACTAAGAGTCCAAAAATTACAAATAAACTCTCTCTAGATTCATCATTTAGAGGAGAATCAAAGAAAATAAAAAGCACTAATTAAATCTCAATAGTTTAGGCTTAATTTAGGCTTTATTGAAATAATTAATTTCTTAATTAGTCTTAAAATATACACTAATTAAGATGAAACTTTAGAGAAATTAAATTGGTAAGGAACCCCATTTGCTATAAGAATTTCAAAGACAAATGACCTATGGATCATAGGGTATAGAATTTCTAATCTCTTGGTCAATTTAAATCAAATAATAAATTTAAATATTATAAAAATTAGAAAATTTTATGAAATCAATTTAAAAGACTTTCATTAATATCATAACATCTAAGAAAAATTTCTTAACCTTCCGAAATCAAAGAATCCTAAGAATCATATACTTAGGAGATAAACATTAATTAAAAGCATAAAATTGGTTGAAGCCTAAAGCTTAAACTGAAAAATAAAAAATGAATTAATAAATTTTAATCAAATGAATTGAACTAGTCAAACTAAGTGAAGAAAATCAAATCAATTGAAGTAACTAAGTAAAGATAAAATTAAATCAAATAATCATAAAACTATAAAAATCAACATACAAATCAAATAACTAAATTGAACAAATCAAATGATCAAATTCTTGACTAAAATTTAAATAAAAGATCATATTAACTTCAATGAAATCATAATTTAATTAAATTTAAAAATATTAATCAATCTGAACCAAGTTTAAATGAAATGATAAAATTAACAAATCTAAACAACATTTAAATGATCTAATCAATACAAATCATATAAAATTAAATCTTCATAGTGAAACCCAAAAAGAAAGAAATTAAATATTAATTCAAAGTGATATTAATTGAATTATTAAAATTCAACTAAATCTAACTAAAACCTAATAAATCTAAAATTAATATCAACAATGAAAACTCATAAAGTTAAACAAACTTAAAACTTCAAAATCTTAACCGTATCAAGCAAACATTAATCAAACAAAATCAATTCAATTAAATCATTTAAATAAATTGAAATGGATTAATTAAGATAACTTAGGTTCTTAGTTTGGCCCATAGAATGGATTTTTACTTCAAGGTGGAGATTTATTCCATTAGGACCAGGATATTGAATATAATGGATTCTGCCTAAAACATAATTTATTTTTCTTCTTCATTCTTTAAAACCAAAATTTAAATTTAACACAAAAATAAACTTAAAATTGAAATAATATTTAAAGTCAATTAAATCACTTAAATTGAAACCATCCAATAGAAAATTGAATAAACTTTGAAATTGAATTAAACTTAAACTAAAATAAGGCCTAATGCAGTTATACCACATAAGCCCCTCTTTCACACACTAGATTGCTAGCTCAGTGATTCTAGACTTAGGTTAGGTCGATGATCTATGATCATTTGTGATGTGAAATTCTTTTTCTTGTTTCGTGTTGTAATGTTTTAGACTACATGGATGAGATTATTTTCCCGTTAGTCTAAATGTTAGGGCGTTCTTTTAGGCTAACACTATTTTCTAAAGGGGTTATGCTTAAAGGGACCACTTTAATAAATATAAAATAAATATTATTTGCTTGCAGGTGTTGTTTAAGTTCCTAAGCATAGCCCAATAGGATATGTAAGCTTGGCAAGGAATTAATGCTAAGTTCATATGTTTGAAATATAAAGTACTAGTGTGTCGTGTGTATTTCTTGACATTTATTTTATAGGGATTAACAATTTATTTTATAATTTTAAAATGTAATTTGCACCTAGAATTAGATTATGATTTATGGGGTCTAGGAATAGTAGGAGCTGACTTTACCAGTTGGTGGTCCTCTATGAAGCTCATGGAGGTCTTTAAAGAAGATGATCCAAAAAAAAGACCCCCATAAATCAAAACTTTTAGTTCTAGGCCTGGCTATATAATGAAAGAGCTCGACTGTTCATTTTTTCTTTCTTCCCTGGTGTACAGTTACACTCGACCGTATTGGCCACTTTTATTAATTTGAATTAGCTTGATTTATTTTGAGGTGCATAATAAAAATTCATTCTTTTTCAGGATCTTTTTGCTGTGTTGAACTTTATGATGAAATTTATGGAATGTTAGGCTCCTAAGAAAACTAAATTTTATACCCCACCTAAACTAAATAACTTAAACATAAAATAAAAACTCATAACCTCATTTAAATGAAATCCTTATGAATAACTTAAAATCAACTAGAAATAATTAGCTTTTTCCAACTATGAGAACATAGTGTCCATTCTTCTAGAATTGGGTGCTGCGCCCGCTGCACGTAAGTCATTATTTGAACTTTGAGGATGACCACCCTTCTTGTGGAAAGTGTACCTTCTCTTTTTAATTTGGCCCATGACTACTTCTAACTGCATATCATTATAGGCATAAATTGCATACCTAATGCCTTTAAAACAATTCATGAGTCAAAATATATAAAAGATTAAATTTATTGCATTAGTTAGGTGCATAACATGCCAAACATTATCATAGGAATTAAGAGTGAGTTAGGATCTTAGCTTCCTTCCTAAATGCAATAGCCCAACCATCTTACATACATAAGACCAAACTCATAATTTTTAAAATTTCTTCAATGGTGTTAGCTAGCAACCATTCTATGTAGGTTATAAGTCTAGAAGAGTCAAGGATAGATTCATTTTTCTCTGGTAAGAAAAAATTGATAATTCCCAAAAAATTTACATAAAGTTGAGCCTCTAACTATGCTAAAAGCATTTGTAGACTTGGGTTCTGAAGCATCTTATTGAAATAAATCTTCAACTACTAGACATTTCTATAATCTTGTGCTATCAGAATCTAAGTCATAAATTTCTAATAAAATGTCAACTTAGAATCTCAACAACTTCAATTTTAAAAATGTAAAAGCCCAATAGTGGGATAGTTGAAATGTTTACTAGGTTTCCTAGTATTTAAAAGCATTTTCTACTTATTTCATATTCACTTCTAAAAAGAACTCTTCTTCTTAGAAGCGTTCCTTTTGAATTTGCAAATTAAATATTCTCTTAAGACAAGCTTTGAAATCCATAGAGATGAAAGATAGTTTCTTAAATTGAGAGTATTCTTAGAAGGAATTCCATTTCTTTTAAGATGTAATTAACTATAGGGGCTTTCCCTTATAGATAACTGTGAACCCTACACTAAAATAAACCCAATTATACTTCTCCATGTAGTAAAAAAAAATCTTTGGTGCAACAAAGACACATTAGCCTTAAGAGTCCTTATTAAGTAATTGAATTCATTACAAGATAATATGTTTATCTTTTGAGATAATAAATTTATTTATTAAAGAAGTATTTGATTAGATAAATAAGTACCCCTAAGATTTACATGATGTCCTAAATAAAATTCCTACAATTTTCTTTAAAATTTTCTTTTCCACATTTCTTTTATAATCAAGCAATATTTAGAATCTTTGTAGTTAACATATGCATCGTTAACATAACTTAAACAACTAGCAATTTTTTATGATGATGTGTATATCTATTTCAAATATGTATTTTCTTGGGTAAACCAAATCTTTTTTTACTCTATTTTTTCCATTTTGTAATAATGTATTTTGTGCATAAATATTAGTGTGGATATATGTGATATTGCCAATTTTAGAATGAATCAAGCAATAATAATCGTAAGGATGGGATGCTCAAATTAAGATAAAAGGAAAATAAATAATTAAAAAACTCTTAAGTGGTAAAATATGTACAAAAATTCCAAAAATAGGGAAGTAACATATATATATATATATATATATATATATATATATATATATATATATATATATATATATATATATATATATATATATATATATATATATATATATATATATATATATATATATATATATATATATATATATATATATGATAATTCTTGCTTCTCTAGTTTGACATTAAGTGACCCATCATAACAGTTTTCTATTTGCTTGAATCATGCAATAGCATCTTTATTCCAAACAAAATTTAAGTAACATTTTATTTTTATTACAAAAGTATTTGGAAAATTTAGTAAAATAATTGATGTTGTTTATATAAGCTATGAAGTATCAATAAATAGAAATTTTGCATATAAGTAAAAATAAGTTGAAAGGGTTGGGAAATAGTTTATGCACATATCATTCCATTATTGATTAAGCATTTTAAATTTAGTTATTTTATAATGATATATGTTAAGAATATTTTAAGATACTTTGCTTGATTTCAAGTTTACAAATTACTATTAGTTTTGATTTACTAATATTTTTTTGTTGACCCTTTTTTATGTGTCAAAAGGGGAGAAGGTTAGAGTTAGTTTATGTCATCTTGAATTTTCTTTTTATCTTCTAGTTTATCTTTCTTTCACATCTTTTACATAGTCTTGTACTTTAGACATCTTTCAATTTTTTAAGCATTAATTGAGAGGGAGTTAGCTCATTCTTATGCTATTTATTAAACACCAAAACTCAACCAAAAATATTTTTAATCATAAAAAGGGGGAGATTATTTACCCCATGTGCCTTCACGTGATATTCTATGTTTTGGTGATCACAAAATTTTCTAGTTGAACAATTATATTATTGATCAGTTGTGTATGCAACTTGTGTTTAAGCCTTCAATGCAAGACTTACAATTATGCAACCTAATCAAGACTCACTAAGTGAGCACAAATAATGAGAGACCATCCAGGTAAGATTGTATTAAGACTATAATTGAGGAACGAGTGATGCCAGAATATTCATGTCAAGCTCAATTTTTTTATCATTGGTACTGTTATTTATGTTGTACTTTGTTTTTATGTATTTGGTATATGAATGATAAATAACAACCAAGCACATAAACTTGAGAGAATATAAAAAAATTCCATTTTAAAATTTTTTTTGAGGAAATCAACGTGTACGATATTTATCATACTATACGATTTATCATTATTGTTTATTTTATGTGCCACCATAATTAAGTCAGTTAAAGAGAAAGTTTGTCAAACTTATACTAATTATACAGGATGATCATAATTGAATAGTATAATTACTCATTTTCTTAACTTTTTAGTCGATATAATTAGATCAATTATCAAAGGGGAATTTTCCAAAATTGTTTTGATCATACATGACAATCTTAATCATATTGTATGGTACTTTTCTGTTAATTATCTTAACTACCAAGATTAAGTCAATTAATTACAAATTATGCCTAATATATTTTATCATATAGTATGATGTTGATCGTATGGTATGATTTTATTTTATTTTTATTTAAGATGACTTTTACTATGAAATTAAAATGAAAGTATAGTTAGAGGTCAAGCAAAGAAAAGTAAAGATCATTATAAGCTTCTAACGTAAAGCAACCTTAGTAAGTCACTCTTGAGTGTAAAGAGGATTTGAGGTAAAGGCTGATGTGAGAAGATTGGTCTATCCATAAGTGATCCCATCTTTGCCAAATTATTTGTAGGTTTGTTTCCCTCTCGATGGACCTGGCTAAATATAATTGAGATTTGTTTAGACACCAGCATAATGTTCTTAATGATGTGAGTAATGTACCAGGGGCAGAGGTCATCAGTGGAAATGTAGTTACAAAGCGTTGAAGAATCTATTTCAATTTAGATTTTTCTGAAATGGAGGGTGGCTACTAACGTTAGAGCTTTATGGTAGGCTAATGATTTAGCATGAAGAGCATTCATTGTATAGCAAGAGATGGAGAATAGGAAGATGCATTGGCTTATTTGTGTTCTAAAGACACCTCCAATACCTGCTTATTTGTCTATTATCCTGAAACTTCCATCAATGTTTATCTTAATACATTCAGTTTTTGGTTTGTTCTAATGTATGAGAAGTGGTTGAAGTAGTCTTGGCATCTCCTTAGTTATAGAAGGGATTCTGAATAGATTTCCAGCTTGAAGTTTAGCAATATGGTTTTTGATATGTGACATTATATCCATCACACCTTCTCATTAGCTTCCATTCTTGTTTGAGTTCCTTGCCATCCAAATGAACCATACAATAATGAGGGGAATAATGTAAATATGGTCATGTTTGTTGTAATGATTTGAACTATTCCAAACCTTGAAGTAACTTTGTATTGAGTCATCCATTGGTTTGTCAATTTGGATTTGAGAGTGCATGCCATCCCAATTTTCTTTGCTTAATAGGCATGTGATGAATAGATGCATCATATTTTCCACATCCCTTTTGTTGACTTCATGAGCCCCACCTCATATAAGAACTATTTCTATGATAACAAACACATGTTCAAATACTACTAACCAAGTTAAATTCAAGTTTGCAGGAAAATTCTTCAACTCCAAGTTCTTCAATCAATTTAAGATGCTAAAGCTGTTGAACTTAAACTGGGTGAAATTTTTTCTAGAATGAACTATATTAAGGCAAATAAAATTCTCACTAAATACATTAAATCTTTCATGCATTTCAAAATAATTTACTTTAGAATTATTCATAAATCGTGCATTTCATATTTATAATTATTCTTCAAACTATTTATTTTGAATAATATGAACTAAATGCATAAACTTTACTCCATTTATTGAGCTTCCATGCAATTTAAATTAAGCTCACATTTCATTAAATTATTCTCATACTTAGTGATGTTCAATATCCATTTATTCAATGCATGAATCTAACTTATCCAAAAATTATTCAAGGTATTATTTTTCTCTCTCAAACTATCCGAGCTTTCTCCCTCCTATCCTATCTCTCTTCGTGAACCTTTTTTGCTAAATTGTTTCATGTTTATTTGCAAAATAAATCATGTGAGAGCTATTCAAAATATTTTCATAATTATTCCACGTTTCTTTAAATTAAAATATTCATTTATTTGAATCTTTAATTTGAATTATTTTGAATGCAAATTAAATATACTCTTGCTTACATGTGCAAGTTTGAACTTAGCTCTTTATAGAATGTTTTATGGCTGACCACATGATACTCTAATTAATTTAATTTGAATGAATTTGAATCTATTTTAGTTAATTCAAATTCAACTAAAATAAGCCATGGAATTATCTTCTTTCCTTTTATATAAATTCTATTTTTAAAAATTTCCCATGGCTAGCCATATCTTTAGTCAAAATAAAATTAATCACATGATAAATATTGATTTGAATTCTCCTAATATCAAATTCATCATCATTTAATTAACATTAAATGAAATTTAATCCATTTTTGGAAGGTAGCTTGGCTGAATTTTAATATTTCCATTGAATTGAATCTAAAATTATTCTAGAATAATATCTTTCATTCTTTCATTCAATCAAGATAATTGATTGAATATCCCATGATATTTAATTTAATCATAATTGAAGTCCTTCATGTAAACCTCCTTGACTGACCCCATCACATGCTTAATTAAATTAATCAAATTTTGAATTAATTTCTTTTTTACTTAGAAATTTAATTGGAGTCATGATATATATGCATAATTTTCAAACTCACCTCCCTTCTCTCTCTTGGTTGAGCCTCATGTTCATTAATGTCCTAATTACATTGAAGATCTTGCCATGTGATGAATTGATTCAAATTGAATCTCTTTCCAAATTAATTTTCTCTTAACATCCGCTTTGGCTGATTTTCTTCATGCTAAATTAATTTAATTTAATTGATTCATATTTAATCACTTCCAAATTATACTTTCCCTCTTCTTTGCCTTGGCCAAAGTCCTTATTATGCAAGTTGAAATTCAATTTGGTTGATTCAAATTAAACTTCCTTTCCAAATTGAATTTCCCTCTACTTCCACTTGGTCGAATTTACCCTTATGCAAATTAAATTTATTTTGATTGGCTTAAGTTAAATTACTTTATAAAGTGTTTTCCCACCTATTTTCCCTATTCTTGGCCAACCCCCCTTGATTTATTTCTTACTTATAATAATATTAATATTAGGTTATTCTCTCTTGGATCTTTCTCTAGTGGTCTAACCCTTGCTAAATTTTTCTGGGAGATTTCTCTTGGTGAATCAAGTGTTAAGATCTTCTTCATCTTTCCTCTTCCTCCCTACAAGTCATTGTTTTAAAGATTTCCAAAAAAGATAAAAAAAGAAATTGAATGAGTGGTGCAAATCCCTTTGGCCGAGAGCTATTCAAGGTTTCTTTAATGAAATTTTTGTTACTCATGTGTGTTGGTTGATATCTTTCTTGGCTTAGGGTTTCTTATAGTTTGGTTAATTTATTTTGTGCTTAAATAATCTATTCATACATCTTTTCAAGTTGGTCGAAAGCTTTGATTGTGTTTGGATAAAGTTTTGTGCTTGAAATTATTTCTCTCTTTTTTATTCTTACATATCCTTAAGTAGGATTAATTTTGTGTTTATTAATTCATAAAGAACTCTTGTGGGTAGCAAGTGTTCTATTCTTTAAATTGTCTCATCTTTTGCATATGTGATAGTTCCATTCAAAGAGACTTCAATTGAGTTTATCTGCTTTAATATTGCATATTCATTTGGTCTTTGCAAAACTCAAGTTTCATATAAAAGGTGAATTGTTCAGTTTCCACATTACTATTGTGTCACATTTTAGATCATTAACTAAATCATTTTGTTTTCAAGTTTTTATACTCTATTCAAACATTTTAAAGATTCACTTCCATCATATACATCTTCCATGTTATATCATTGCATTCAATTTTAAATACAAATTGAAGTGAGCTCTCTTTCCTACTTTTGTTTTCACTTGCCTTAATATTGTTGTAGATGGGTTATGAGAGAAAACCACCTTTAAATTGAGAGTTAGATACTTTCATATTCCTCTTTTTTTATTGAGTTGTACTTGTCTGTTAAGGAAAGTATGTGGTTGGGTTATACTTGCTCGTTAAGAAAAGTATAGAGTTGGGTTGTACTTGTCTGTGATAGAGAGTATGAGAGATTTTTTATAATCCCAACTTTGATTTAGTGAACTCTTAGTCTAGGTTCCTAATCATGGATGTGGGCTGATTTTTGTGGTTTGGCTGAACCACATAAAAATCTTTGTATTCTTTATTTTCTATTGTTGTTGATTGTTGTTTTATTTCTCTAAACATTTATCATTAAAAATTTAAGTTTTCTATAAAAGTTTCAAATTAAGTTCTTTGAAATTTTTTTTTTAAATCCAATTCTCTCCCCCCCCCCCCACACACACACACACACACACACATCTTTCTTTAAAATTATGTTTCTCTAAAGATTGGTCGTGGGTTGTGTAAATGCTGGTGAGAGTGCATTATCAAGTTGTGTTTATTTTGGTTAACATATGAGAGGCTTGTTACCTTCTTGATTTGTTGGTTACTTTAACACCAAAGGTGTACGGGTTAATATTTCATTGATAAGTGGTTTGATCTGATTGGTTACTATGGGTAGTTGGCCATCTATTATCACATCAATATTGCCTCCTCGAGTTGTAGATTTTGGTCTATCAATTTCTGACACTGGCACAGGATGTTTAGTGATAAGGTCATGTTCTGGCTGGTTTGTGGTAACTTCTTGTTGGTTCTTAATAAGTAAGTTTGTAAGCTCCTCAAGGCTTCATTCCTTAGTGCCATTCGAATTGGAATTCCTTATCCTTAACTCTAGGTGAGCAATATGGCAATCCTCAAGTAGATCTCTAAATATTCTGCATTTGGGGTAGTAATGTGCCTTCTGTTCAATCACCACTTGTTTCCAGTAACCATTTGTTGGAGTTCCTATCCAAATTTCATCAACATGAGATGCTATTATATACATTTACATAATAACATAGGCTACATATGGTCTAGTGAGGTTGAAAATAAGAAGGTCAAGCTTTAAAGGTTTTCTAAAGTTTACAGCGAGAGAGTAGAGGATTTGCTTGTTAAACAAATGGAGTTTCATACTTGGAAACTTTATCCATATTGACACTATAGGAGGTTCAATTCTATAGTCAAAAGTGGGAGTCCATTTTAGTATCTTCATTGATACATTGTCAATGTGGTAAAGTTTTTCTTGAGAAGAGCTAAGCATAGTCTTCCTCCTTGATGAACGTTATGATAGTATGCCTTCTATCTAGTAGTCAAACATTCAAATCTCCAATAAGCTTGAGTTCATTGAAGTGCTTCCGTATAGTGTCTATCTTAGGGTGCTTGTAGGTGAACTTTCCAACCAAAGTAAACTTAAGGGGTTCTACTAGATCAACAGATTTAGAATCAGAGAGGAATAAAGCTGGTTTACCATTCTTACGACTAACTTTTTTAATGAAGCCAGAGTTACTACCTTCACGAAATTAATCATGGTATGATTGTAGGAAGATAAGTTTGATGGAGGGATCAGAAATGTCATTTAAAGAAATGATGTTTGAGAGAACACTAGTATAAGATTGGCCTTCCATGGAGAGGAAACCAATGGAACAGTAACTTATGGAATAATGCTTTAGAGGAGGAAGAGACGTACCTCAGAAGGGGAAGGCAGCTCCATCTACGATTTGATTTAATTAATTATTGATTTAACTCCTAAGTTTGAATTTTTTAAAAAATTATTTAAAATATTTTTATTTATCTTCTTTCCTATGAATATCCCCCTTACAAAGGGGGGAGGAGGATCTAACCTGAGCAATTTTGAATCTGAGAAATCCTCAAGGAGGCTTTGGGAAGATTGTCTTGCTTAAGAGAAAAGTGGGGAGACCTTTGTCTTCTTCATTATGTTTAATAACTTATGTGTTGGCAAGTATACACTTTCACTTGGTTGTTATTTTCTTTTATATTGTCTTAAGTCTTATACTATACCATAGGACTTTATTCTATTTGAGAGCTTGTATGAAATTTGTGTTGTAAGTGATTTTTTTATACCTTTTTGGGGTGGTGCCCTTTTTGGCTTGAAAGAGAAGGAGAGTTGGTATAGGGTTTCTCCATTACCCATGAAGGAGTGAGGCTTCTATGCCTTGGCTAGTTATGCCAAAAGATAGAGAGCGGATTTTCGATGAGATTTGGAGAGTGGATGTAGGTCATGTTGACTAAACCACTATAAATCTTTATGCCTTTTATCTCTTCTCTTTAGTTTACAATTGTGCTACTTTCTATGCTTTTAAATGTTACTTTTATCCTTTTGAAACTCTCATTTAATGATCATTCAAGTTTTAAGTTTACTTATTTACTTTAAGTATTTTTTTAAAAAAATACTAATTCACCACCCTACCCCCCAATCCATGAGGAAACTCAAGTTGAGTCTGACCCTTTGCCCTCAAATCCCCAACACCTCTTGGGTGTGCCAATACTTATGATCTTGGTAGCAACCAACCACTACTTCTTCAACTCTTTATTGAGTAAAATGGAACCCAAGGCTATTATTGTACTCTCTTTTTTTCCTAGAAAGTTATCCCTATCACACAAGGCAGAAAGCTTGAACAATAAGCTAGCAAACGTAGCCACCCTTTAATAATGACCCTTGCTACCTCACTTGAGCTAGCAATGTAGCCCTATTAGACCCCTGTTCTCTACTTGCTCACTCAAAATAGAGCTCACCACATGAATGGAGGAAGGGAGACCATTGATTCCTTTTCTACTTATGGTGGCTTGTCTTTCACCTTTGTGAGAAGCCACATTATAAAGAATTGGAGGTTGAGGGCTCACCATAGTTGTGCACCCTCTATTGAATGCATGGTAGTAACAAGGTTTGCATCAATCTTGTTAACAATAATGGCATGATAATAAGATGACTTGCTAAGTGAGTTGCTCCAAACATAAGAAACCATTGAGAGATGAGGAATGCCTCTTACTCACAAAATACATGATCTAGTAACTCAACCATAGTCAGGTAAAAACTAGCATATCTAGAAGAACTCATCAACTAACTAAGAAAACTTGACAATGATAGACTTACGTTTGGTAGTGCTTTGAAGCTGGCTACCCACCAAGGGTGAATCAAAGCTTCTTATTAGTTTTGCTTGTAAGTAAATTATTAGCTTTTTTTTTCTTACTCTTATGATTATATAAAAGAATGCAATAGCTTGATAATAGCTCGAGTCAACATCAATTCTTCACCTATGCCAATATTTTGCCTCTTTATTTTTCAAAGATTTTTATAGATTTTATGAATATCATTATATGCTATTATTGGTTGTGATAAAGACCAATCAATTCTAGCTTAACTTAGGAGAATACATTTTGGTTGAATATCCCTTTGAAAAAAATTGATACTGTCAAAATTTAACCCATAAATGTGTCCATCATGCTTCTCCAAACTCATAAATTTTTCATAAAAAATTATAATTTAGACCAAATTCTATAGGTATTAGATGTGTTTCTAAGAAGACAATATGAGCTTGGCCTTTTGTAGCATATTATCTTAAAGTGAGACATTAAATGTCTCATATGACTAATCATCCTACTAATATTGAATGGATCATGAAGTATTCAAATTAACTTTATTAGATAATATGTAATGCTTAAGCTTTTCAATAATAAATATTTGGTATAAGAAAAGCTTCTCCATAGGTGAGTAATTCATTTAAGTAGGAATTTGATATATATACTAAAACATTATAAGGCTTTTTTCTTTTCTCTCATCTTTAATTTGAGCTAACATAACTTCAATAGACTTGCCTAATGTTATAATGTAGTGGATTAATGGTATCCATATAATAACAACAACCATGGTTGAAAGAGACACTTGATATTATCAAATGTCTTTAAGAACTACCATCTTATGAAAGATCTGAGTTCACTTGGAAAGAGCTACAAAAGGTTAACACCTACTACATAAATTTTATATTAAATGTCTTAGATACACCAACCTACCTTGAAAAAAATCTTAATTGAATAATACTATTGAGAGGTTTTATTTTAAGATAGCTTTAATCTTAGTAAGGTTAAGTTTAATAACATAGTGTCAAAAAAACTTGAGAAATTTTCTTGATGTTACTTCAAATGCACGCTTCAAAGGATTCATCTTGAGACTATGATACGAAGCCATGGAAACACACTTCTTAGATCATACGGCTGGTCTTTTATTTCTTTTCTTTTAATCATGTAGTAGCATTTTTATGAATAAGCTCTTCAAATATTCTAGTCAAAACATGGTGGTATATTGTAGTAGCATTTTTATAGTCAAATGGTATGACCATATATCCATATATTTCAATTAGTGTTCTAAATATAGTACATTCTTTCATTATTAAGTGTCATATTTACTTGGTTAGAAGAACCATTCTTGAAGATAGTGAAATTATAAGCAAAAGTAATGCCTGTAATAATTTCATGTATAGGTAAAGAAAATTTAACCTTATGATCTGCTTTATTAGGTCTCAATAAGTCTATTATTTTTTTAATGGGAACAACACTAGTCAACCAAAATGGATATTACACCTCATGAGTAATACCAATATCAATTAGTTTTTCAACTTCAATTTTTACTTTTAATTTTTTTTAATTTAATAATTAATTATTATTTGATTTCCATGTGTGTCATTTTATAAACTTATTAAAATAAAACAACATTTAGTTAAATTACAAGCTTATGGACTACCACATTTGCATTTTGGATGGGATTTTCTTTATAACCCCAAGAAATAGTTCTTTAGCTTCCTAAGTAATTAAATCATATTATTGGTACCAAATTCATTTAATGATGCACTTATAAAAGTGAACATAATTTGTTTTTGGTGTTTCAAATTTGTTTCTATGAAGGTCTTTTTAACCTTTTAGACTATCAGTGATTATCATAAACTATTCATAATCATTTACTAGTCAAGCAATGCTAAAGATAACACCATTTTTAAATTTCTTTATTTTAAATTTTAATCTTATAAGCTTTTTAGGTGTTAGGCTTCACCTTTAGACCACATGGATGGAGTTATGCCTTTTCATAATTATAATTTTTACATATAAAGGGTACCAATTAAAAAAGAGTTCTATCTTTTATTAATAGAAAGGTCCTAAAGTTTTACATCTACTTTTAAACTTGGGGATATAGACACATAATGATATAAATGCTGCTTTTTCACTTTATCTCTCAATCTTGGTGTTACATAAATGTTTCATTCTTCAATTATATTTTTAGATAGTGTAGTTAAACTTTGTATAAGATTTTTTTATTCTTATAATTAGTGATCTCAGACTCAACCTATTCATGATAGCCTTTTCTCTTAATACTAAATAACTCCTCTATAATTTTCCTAATAGCTTTTACATAATTATTTACTTTAGAGCTTAAACATTCACTTCTTTAAGCTTCTTGGCTATTTTAGTTAAATAACCATTATATCTTGTCCAATTTTTTTATTATTGATCATGAGCTAATATGAATGATGGTACTTCTCCATGAAGATAATAGAAGTGAGGTTTTTTAATCCTTCACTCACCACTCAACATGGTATATGCTTATAGTAATATCACAATCTATACATCATTTATGATATCTATTATGAGCACATTGAGCCACCTATCTCTCTACTATGTTGGATGGGAATTATAACACCATCTGATCACCTCCAAGTGTTCTTTCACTATATATCCTTTTTAGGTGATGGTCACTTAACTTTTAAAATTGTGGGGTCAACTTGAGTCTTAGTTGTAATGGAAGATTTAAGATGTATTATTTTCCTTTTAGAATATAATGGCATCATTTTTATAAATTATAACTTTATGGATACCAAATACTTATAAATTTCTCTTTAAGTAATACTCTTCACCATTGCATTCATATTTTATGTATTGAGTTAAAGTCTAAGAAACTATTGTATATTAATGAAGCTTGAATTATACCTAAGCCACCAAGGACATTAATAGTTAACACAAAAATGAAGCTCAAGGAGCACTTAAAGGTAGTCATTATAAGAAGTCGCTAAAGAAGAAAATTTCTAGTAGTCATGGTGGTGTTAACTTAAAGAAAGATAAAAAGGGGGAGAGCCAAAAATCAAAATTATTCTTACATAACCAACCTCATCACATCCTACAACTATTATACCCTCAAAAAATTTTTAAAAAGATGTCAAACATGCAGTTCTTAAAATTTTAAGATGTCTTCAAATAGCTTCATGTTAACATCTCCTTCATAATGTTGACCCATGAGCTTTCATGATTGATCATAGGTTTTGATGATCATAAATATTCTTGGTTGACTACTTATTTATACTTGTCTATTATGTGTGCAGGCTATGATAAGTTATATATAGACGGATCATAAATAAGTAGCTCAGCAAATCTAATGTAGGAAAGCACAATCAATGGCAATTTGACCAAGAGATAGATCAAGCGAGGCTTAAGAGAACCATAATAAGAAATTATTGATGTTAGAAGACACAAGTCATGCCAAGAGCTACATCAATATTTTGGTGTATGTATTTTATTTTGTTTTTATGTAATAATCATTTGAATGTTAAAAAACCAAACAAGCAGACACACACACACACTTGAGAGAGTAAAAAATAAAAAATATTTTTAAAATTAAAAATTTCTTATCAATTATATTGTACAATTGTATATTTATTTTAATTAATTACAACAACCATGATTAAGGTTTATTTCCAAGCTTCCAAAATTGAACTAATCATATAATACAATTTATATCATACTATATGAATATTAATTTAGGCAATTAGCTAACTTAAATCTTGAATTTATAGAATTTATAAAGATATTTTTTTCTTATTATGTTCATATTGTATGATGTGATTGCATAGGACAAATAAACAAAAACCTAAATTTTTAGTTTGTATTAATCATACAATACAATCATTGATATATAGTATGAGTGTGGTGGCTTTTAGAATAAGATTATCATCCAATACAATTGAATATAAAAAATATTGACACTTTAAACTAATTGTACTGCAAGATTCATTATGGTACATTATAATTAAGATAATAAAGTTTTGAATGTGAGAGAACATATGGTGCCATATGTAAGGGTGTCTTCTTTGAGAAAAGTGGACAGAATTCTCTCCTCCTCTTTTCTTTTAAGAGATCCCTTGCAAACAAAAGTTTTTGACAGATCTCACTTTGCTTGGTTGTTCTTTTTTATCCATGTTTCCATTATGAGTTAGGCATTAACTTGGTAGTTTATTCTTGCAAAGAGAGCTTGAGTGAGATTTATTATTATGAGGAGTTATTGTACTTAATAGAGGAAGTGATATCCTTCTTGCCTTAAAAGAGAAGGGGCATTTTGTAGAGTTTCTCCATTACTCATTAAGCAAAGAGGCTTTTCTGCCTTGGCTTTCTTGCCAAAAGAATGATAGTGGAATTTCTAAAGGAGCTCTAGAAAGTACACATAAGTCTGTTGGCAGAATCACTATAAATTGACCTATGCCCCACTTCTTCTTTTTCTTTTATTTTTATTGTTCTCATTATGTGTGTTTCATTATAGGTTTTAATTTTTTATTAATGGAACAACCCACCCCCTCGATGTTTCATCTTTCTAAGTGAAATTAGAGTAGGGTTGCTTATTTAAACAGTCTAGCAACCACAAGAAAATCCAATAATGAGACACATGGTAAATCAGAACACCATGTATGGATACTCAATTACCCCATCCTTCTCTATTCAATGATATACCTTTTGATTTGAAAATTTTTCATGCCCACATTTACTCAATTAATTGATTATCACATGTGAATTTGATAGAACTAAGAAAGACACCCCCACATGAACTTGTCAATAGAAAATATGTGTAGACTCCATGAGCCCAATCTCATTTGAGATTGATTTTGATGATAACGAATACATGTTCAAATGTTACTAATCAAGTTAAATTCAAGTATCCAGGAAAAATTCTTCAACTCATGGTTCTTCAGTTATATCAAATTGCTAAAGCTAGTGGACAATGGACTAGATGAGAATTTTTCTAGGAATTACTATACTAAGGGAAATGAATAGCTCACTAAATTAAAATAAATGACTAATTCATTTTTAGATTTATCATTATAAAATTATTTATACTTTTTTATATCTTAATATCATAATTATTCATTAAGTTATCCATTTTGGATAGTATGAACTAAATGCATGATATAGGTTCTATTAAATGTGTGTTCAAGCAAGATAAATTATGTTATCATTTTTATACCATTCATAATTTTTATTCATAATTTTTAGTGCATGAAAATTCAATTATCCTAAAATTATCCTTTTTCCTCTTATTCTCTCTCATATTATTCTTTCTTCTCTCTCTTAATATCATTTCATCTTAACATTATTTTGGCTGAATTTTTTAATAAATTTTATGTAATAAATTGTGTTAAATTCATTCAAAACATTTTCATATCATTTTCTCATAATTTTCATATTTTAAAATTCATTTATTTGAATTTCTAAATTTGAATTATTTTTGAATTGTTCTTTAATTCAAACACCTTTATACATGACATGTACTTGCTAAATCAAATCAAAAATTTTTTGAAATATGTTGAACATCCCAAGAAGGATTAATTATTATTATTTAGAGCCTAATTAATTTATTTCAAGTTATTTTAAATTTTAATTCAAATCAGCCCTCTTTTCAAAATAATTCCTTTCCTTTTTCCAATTTGACTTGTTATATGAAAGTTTAAGAAAGGCAAGCCACTATGCTTCAAATTTATCAAATTTATATGTTATTTAAAAATAGAATAAATATATAATAGAATCAGCTTTGATTTAAATTAATTCATGCAGTAGTTTGAATTTTTTTTTTTTTTTTTTGGAAACCTCTGGCCGAAGTTTTTGAAGTGATATTCCATGGATTTATTTTATTCAAAACATCCTCCTTCATGTATAAGCTTCCTTGAAAAAATTTCCAATGGGAACTCTTCCATCCTTAGTCATGAATCACTTAGCATACATTACATATTGGGTTTAAACAAATTTGTATAGGAGCCTATGGAAGATCTCTTTGGCCGATCCCCTCTCTTTTGAATTTGAAATTCAAATGGATGCCAAATCAATTTTCTTCTCCTTGGATCAGTTTTTTGTCGACCCCTTGACTCCTCCTTCATCTATTTAAGATCCTTGTTTTGACTTGAAAAAGGTTCCCAAAAAAAAGCTAAAAACTCTCTATTGCTCTCTTGCTTTCATGCTCACCCTTGGCCGATTCTTGCTAAAGAATCTCCTAGAGATTTATGGTGATTCAAGTGCAAGAATTCCTAATTAATCTTCTATTTCCCTTGGACATTTATTTGGTTTGTAGATTGATTGGAAAAATTTAAGGTTTGGTGTGTTTCTACCCTTGGCCGAAAACATTGATTCCTTGAAGTTCATTTTCTAAGGTGCTAAGTTCTTAAACTTCTTTTATTTCTCCTTGGCTTTGAAGTTTACTAGGTTATGTAGATTTTCTTGTGTTCATTCATGACATAATATTTAGATTTAGTTTGGCCAAGAATAAAGATAAGAAGATCAATTTGTGTGGACTTAACTACTTGATAATCTTTTGATTTCTTGTTTGGCCTAAAGATAACATAAGGAAATCAATTTAATTGTGCTTAATCATTGAATATTCTTTTTTTCTTATTTGGATGAAGTCATTTTAAAGGTTATTAGTTTCCTAAGTGCTTAATCATTTAAATATCCAATTTTATCTCTCTGGCTTAAAGTTTAATATAAGTTCATTAAATTTTATTGTGCTTAACATCTCATTTCATCTCTTTCTCCATTTGGCTAAACACACCACATCTTGCATAAATTTTTTTGTGCTTATTGATTACTTGTATTCAATTAGTTTATGCATATGTTATGTGATAGCTTTCATGTGATATAATTTCAATCCTTATTCAAGTGATTGTTGAGTTGTTCCAATTGTACATACATTCATTATTTGAAAAAAAGTTAGCTTGTGTTAAAAGGGATTCAAAGTAAAGTTTTTTATGATTGCATTTCAAAGTCATTGAAGAAAATAATTTCAAACTTTTAAAAGATCATTCAAGCAACATTTAGTTACTTAATTGCATTAAATATTTGATTGAAGATCTTGTTTTAATTTCATTTAAAATTAAAGTGAGCTCACTTTTTCATTAATATTAAATTTCCTTAATATTAGTATAGATTGGGTTGTGAGCACAAAAACATTTTAAAATTAAGAGTTAGACTTGTATCTTTCTCATTGCTTTGTCTTGATTTCTTGTTGGGTTGTACTTGCCCGTTAAGGAGAGTACGTGTTAGGTTGCACTTGCCCATTAGGGAGAGTACATGTTGGGCTGTACTTGCTCATGAAGGAGAGTACATGAGATTTTGTTATAATCTCAACTTTAGTTTAGTGAATTCTTAGCCTAGGTGGCTAAGCGTAGACGTAGGCTAGTTTTTGAGGTTTGATCAAACCACATAATAATCTTTATGTTCTCTTGTTTACTTCTTAGCACCTTACTTTTTTATTATTAATTTTTCTATTGCCTTATTTCACTAAAGAATTATTATTAAATATTTTAGTCTTCTACAAAAGATAAAATTAAATTTTTTGAAAATTTATTTTTAAAACCTAATTCAACCCCTCACCCCCTCTTGGGTGCTATAACTAAGTAACAATTAGTATCAGAGCCTCGACTCAATTTGTGGCTTAACATCCCTGAGTTTGATTGCTATAGCACAAGTTTTTCCTAAAGGTACACTACCTAAAGGATAATTCACACATAAACCTCCTTTACTTGATAATGTTTGATTCGATTATTAGAAAAACCGCATTAGTACTTTTATTCATGGACAGGATTCTAGAATGTGGCATATGTTGACACACCAAATATCACAAACCCACTATTGATGTAAATGGTTTAAAAGTTGATAAACATTTTGATGAATGGTCTACTTTTGAAAGAGAATTGGGTGAACTAAATGCAAAGGCTCGTAGCATTCTCTATTGCGCTTTACATCCTAATCACTACATGAGAATTTCCATGCTTACTATTGCAAAAGAAATATGGGATAAACTAATTCTTAGTTATGAAGGCACTAACAAAGTTAAAGATGCACATATAAATAGTTCAGTATATGAATATGAATTATTTCACTGTTGCTAAATAAAAGTATTTTTGATATGTATACTTGCTTCATGAAAATTATAAATACCTTGCATTTACTTGGAAGAAAGTATAAAAATCAAGATTTGGTTTATAAAATATTAAGATTCCTTCCAAATGATTGGGATGCAAAAGTTATTGTTATTAATGAAGCTAATGATTTAACTACTTATACACTTAATCAACTTCTTGGTTCTTTGATAGCATATGAACATGTTAGTACACAAAGGGATCAAAATGACTCTTTCAAAAAGAAAGAGAAAGAAAAATTAATTGCTTTGTAGGTCAAAGATAGTTGTGAAAAAAATTCTTCATGTTCAGATGTTAATAGTGATGAGATTGCTTCACTTTCAAAAGGGTTAGGAAATATGATCAGAAAGAAAAAACACAAGTATGAAAAATCTAAAGTACATAAATTGCCTACTAAAAGATTGAATGCAGGAGAAGGAATAGTGTGCTTCAATTGTAAAAATCTTGGACATATAAGATGTGAATGTTCAGACCTAGCTAAAAAAGAAAAAGCTGAAAGAAAGATGTGTTGGAAAAATAAAAAGCCTCAAAAGAAAAAGAAAAGAGCACTTTGGGAAAATTCTAATTCAGAAGAATCAAGTGATGACCCTATAGACGAAGAAGCAAATATATGTATTATGGCTGATGTGGATTCTACAAGTCAGGTATGTGAAGATATTTCTTATGATTAATTAGATGATGCATTCAATGAATTAGCACATGAATATAAAAAATACTAAAAAAAAGGATTCAATGTGTTAGAAAAAAAAATAGAAATGCATGCTTCATCTTTAGAAAAATAATGTGTTGATTTAAAGGCTAATAATGATGCTTTATTAGATCAATCAACGCTTGAGGAGAAGTTGAAAAAGAAAATTTTATTTCTTCATGCAAAATTAAATTCTAGTAGTATATTACATTTACATGTTCTGTTTGTTAGACATAAGCCATAAGGTGCATCAAGATCATTTAGATTTAGACCTTATGCAAATACAAATGTTACATGTAATTTTTGTAATAAAAAAGGTCATTTATCTTATGATTATCATGCAAGAAAATCTCAATCATTCCCTAATTCATAATTTATTTGGATTCCTAACAAAAATAACTACATGTACTACACAACATTCATAGCATGTCTTTTCATTTGGATGTGGTCCTAAACATGTTTGGGTTCCAAAAGTTGACCCCTAATTTTATTTTGTAGGAATTCCTTCAAAGCAAAATCAGAGAAGGCATGTGGTACTTTGGTAGTGGATGTTTAAGACATATGACAGGTGATAAATCTAAATTTTCTACTTTAGAACCTTGTGAAAAAGGTTTTGTAGTTTATGGTGATAATGCTAAAGAATAGATAATTGGAGTTGGTTCTATTTCTAAGGATATAATTACTTTAGGTAGAGTTTACTTTGTTGAAGGTTTAAAGCATAATCTTATTTCCATTAGTCAATTATGCGATAAAGGATTTAATGTTAAATTTCATGCAACTTTCTGTACTATTAGAAATAAGGAAACTGTTTTGCTAGTTGGTAATAGATACAAAAACATTTACCTTATTGATTTTGAAAATGCAAGTAATACAAATTTAAATTTACTTTGTTTTAAAAGTTCACTTGGTGATGTTTAGTTATGGAATAAAAGATTATGTCACATTAACATGCATTCTTTGAACAAAATTGCAAAACTTGATCTTGTTGATGGTTTACCTAAAATAAAATTTCATTCTGATTATGTTTGTGTTGCATGTATTCATTGAAAATATTCTAAGAATTTTTTAAAAAATAAAAATATTGTTTTTACAACTACACCGTTAGAATTATTGCAAATGGATTTATTTGGTTCTATCATCACTACTAGTTTATGTTAAAATTTCTATGGTTTTATTATTATTGATAATTATTCAAGATTTACTAGGATTATGTTTTTAAATCAAAAAATGATGTTGTTCAACATTTAAGAATGTTTGTTAAACATATTTAGGGCGATATAAGCCTTCTTATTAGTAAAATTCAATCTGATCACGGTGGTGAATTTAAAAATAAAAATTCTGAAAATTTTTGTGAATAATTTGGTATTGAACACAATTTTTTTGCTCCTATAACACCTCAATAAAATGGTGTTGTTGAAAGAAAAAATAGAATTTTAATTAATTTGAGTAGAGATATGCTTGACGATTATAAGTAGCCTAAGTATTTTTGGGCAAAAGCCATTAACAGTACATGCTATGTTATAAATTGTGTTTATTTGAGACCTTTTTTAAATAAGACCCCTTATGAGTTGTTCGTTGGTAAGAAACCTAAGATTAGTTATTTTCAAATCTTTGATTGGGTAGAAGCCGTTAATAGTTCATTTTGAATAATGGTAAATACTCTTTGGGAAAGTTTTATAGTAAATCCGATGATGGTATCTTTTTAGGATATTCTTTGAATGGAAGATCTTATAGAATTTATAATAAAAAATAATGATTGTTAAAGAATTTGTACATGTCATATGTGATGAAAATCTTATAAATCCTATTAAAGATGATGTAATTGAAGAAGATATAGTTGATTTTAAGAAAATGTAGATGATTCTTTACCTAAAGATTAGAAATTCATTAGGAATCATATAGAAGACTTGATTATTAGAGACCCCTCTTAAGGAGTTAGAACTAGAAGACAATCTAAAGAAATGATAAATCATTCTGTGTTCTTATCTGACATTGAACCAAAATCAATAAATGAAGCCTTGGAGGATCACTATTATTTTGTATCCATGAAAGAAGATTTAAATCAGTTTGTTAGAAATGATACCTGGGAATTAGTTCCTAGACCTCAAGATCAAAATGTTATAGGAACCAAATGGATCTTTAAGAAGAAGTTAGATAACTCGAGACACATTGTTACAAATAAGGCTAGCTTGGTTGCATAAGGATATTCTCAAATTGAAGGGACAGATTTTGAAGCATCATTTGCCCGTGTAGCTAGATTAGAAGCTATTAGATGGCTCCTTGCCCATGCTTTTTATAATGACTTTAAATTATTTCAAATGGATGTAAAAAATGTATTTTTAAATGTCTTTATAAATCAACAAGATGTCTTTGTAGAACAACCTCCTGATTTTGAAACTTGGAATTTTTTTATCATATTTTTAAATTGAAGAACGCATTGTATGGATTCAAATAATCTCCTAGAGCTTAGTATGATAGATTGAGTAGCTTTGTTATAGATCATGGTTTAGGAAGGACAAAGTAGATACCACCCTATTCCTTAAGAATTTAGATTATTACTTGATTATTTTTCAGATTTATGTGGATGGCATCTTATTTGTTAGTACAAATGAATCATTATGTGTTGAATTTTCATCTTTGATATCCAAAGAATTTGAGATGAGCATGATGGGTGAACTCAACTTTTTCTTAGGACTTCAAGTAAAATAATAAGAAAAATCACTTTTATTTGTGAAACTAAGTATACCAATGACTTGATAAAGAGATTTTATATGAAAAAAAATTAAATATTGTAAGACTTCCATGAGCCCTCTACTAAACTTGATTTACATGAGTGAAAACCATTTGTTCAAAAACTTTATAGAAGTATGAATGGATTGTATCTTACATCAAGTAGGCTTGATATTATGTTTGTTGTATGTTTATGTGCTTATTTTCAGGCTGCTCAGAAAGAATCTCATTTAACTATTGTTAAGTGTATCTTTCATTATTTAATTGGAACTTCTAGATTATGTTTGTAGTAATCTAAAAATTTACTTAATGTGACTTGATTATTTATTCTGATGCTGACTTTGTAGAATGTAAAGTAAATAAGAAAAGCACATCAGGAACATGTCAATTTTTAGGATCATCATTTGTATCTTAGTCATCTAGAAAGTAGAACTCTGTTGCTCTTTCAACTAGTGAAGCTGAGCATATAGTTATTGGAAGCTGTGTTAATCAGGTTCTTTGGTAAAAGCAACAATTACAAGATTTTGGAATTATGCTAGATCACATTTATGTTAAGTGTTACAACACTAGTGCAATTTGTTTGACAAAAAAATCCTATCCAACACTCCAAACACATAGAAGCTCGACATCACTTTATCCGCGATCATGTGAGTAAAGGTGATGTGAATATTGATTTATTAGCACAGATTTACAAATTATGGACATTTTTACTAAACCATTTCTTGAAGAATGATGTTGTACTCTAAGATGAATGGTAGGAATGTTAGATCCAAGCATTTAATTTTATTATTATTCATGGTTAAACCTTTTTGATGTTGTCAAAAGGGAGAGAAAATGTATGTTGATTTTCGTTATCTTTATAATGCATAGTTTTAGAGGGAGCTTTTTCATGTTATACTCATGTTATATTCATGATTTATTATGCTTAAAAATGTTTAAATGCTTAAATTTTAGTTTATTTACTTTCTATAAATTTTCTTTAATGTAAATTATATTTCCAAAGGTTGATGAAAGGTCACTTTGCACCTTATCAATATTTTACACCAACATATGTTTGTCATCATCAAAAAGGAGGAGATTGTTGACTCCATGAACCCCATCTCTTATGAGATTGATTTTGATGATAACAAAAATATGTTCAAATGCAACTAATCAAGTTAAATTCAAGTGTGCAAGAAAAATTCTTCAGCTCCTCGTTCTTCAGTTATATCAAATTGCTAAAGCTATTGGACATGGATTGGGAGAAAATTTCTCTAGGAATTACTATATTAAGGCAAATAAAAAGATCACTAATTTAAAATAAATGATTTATTAATTTTTATATTCATCATTCTAAAATTATATATACTTTTTTATATCTTAATATCGTAATTATTCATTAAGTTATCCATTTTGGATAGTATGAACTAAATGCATGATATAAGTCCCATTAAATGGGTGTTCAAGCAAGATAAATTATGTTTAAACTTTATTAAATCATTTCCATACCATTCATAATTTTTATTCATAATTTTTAGTGCATGAAAAATTTAATTATCCTAAAATGATCCTTTTTCCTCTTATTCTCTCTCTTATTATTCTTTCTTCTCTCTCTTAATATCATTTCACCTTAACATTATTTTGGCTAAATTTTTTAATGCATTCCAAGTAATAAATTGTGTGAAATTCATTCAAAGCATTTTCATATCATTGTCCCACAATTTTTATATTTTAAAATTCATTTATTTGAATTTCTAAATTTGAATTATTTTTGAATTATTCTTTAATTCAAATACCTTTATGCATGACATGTACTTGATAAATCAAATAAAAATTTTTATAAAATATGTTGAACGTCCCAAGAAAGATTAATTTATTTCAAGTTATTTTAAATTTTAATTGAAATCAGCCCTCTTTTCAAAATAATTCCTTTCCTTTATCCAATTTGACCTATTTTATGAATGTTTAAGGGAGGCTTGCCTCTACACTTCAAAATTAATAAATTAATATGTTATTTAAACATTTTATAATTATATAATACAATCAAATTTGATTAAATTTAATTCATGCATTTTTTTTTGAGAATTTCCTATTTTAGGAAACCTCTTTAGCAAAAATTTTTGAAGTGATATTCCATGGATTTATTTTATTCAAAACTCCCGGCTTCTTGTACAAACTTCCTTGGACGAATTTCCTATTGGAATTCCTCCATCCTTCACTATGAATTACATAGCATACATTTCATATTGGGTTTAAACATATTTGTAAAGGAGCCTATGGAAGATCTCTTTGGCCGATCCCCTCCCTTTTGAAATTGAAATTCAAATTGATGTTGAATAAATTTCCCTCTCATTGGATTAGTTTTTGGCCAATCTTAGACTCTTCCTTAATCTATTTAACAGCCTTGTTTCAATTTGAAAAATGTTCCAGAAAAAGTTAAAAACTCTTTCTTGCTTTCTTGCTTTCTTGCTTTCTTGCTCACCCTTGGCCGATTCTTGCTAAAGAATCTCTTGGAGATTTTTTCTGTAATTCAAGTGCAAGCATTCCTCATTATTATTCTCTTTCTCATGGACATTTATTTGTCTTGAAGATTGATTGGGAAAAGTAAAGGTTTGGTGTGTTTCTACCATTGGCTGAAAACATCAATTCCTTGGAGTTCATTTTCTAAGGTGCTAAGTTCTTAAACTTCTTTTATTTCTTCTTGGCTTTGAACTTTACAAGGTTATGTAAATTTTCTTGTGTTCATTCATGACAAAACCTTTAGATTTAGTTCGACCAAGGACAAAGATTAGAAGATCAATTTGTGTGGACTTAACTATTTGATAATCTTTTTATTTCTTATTTGGCCTAAAGATAACATAAGGAAATCAATTTATTTTGTGCTTAATAATTGAATATTCCTTTTATTTAATGTTTGGCTGAAGCCTTTTTAAAGGTTATTAATCATCTAAGTGCTTAATCATTTGAATATCCATTATTTATCCCTTTGGCTTAAAGTTTAATATAAGTTGATTAAATTTGATTATTCTTAACATCTTATTTCATCTCTTTCTCCATTTGGTCGACCACATCTTGCATAAATTTTGTTTGTGCTAATTGATTACTTGTATTCAGTTTATTTATACATATGTTATGTGATAGTTTTCATGTGATATAATTCAAATCCTTATTCAAGTGATTGTTGAGTTGTTCCAATTGCACCTACATTTATCATTTGAGTAAAAGTTAGCCCGTGTGAAAAAGGATTCAAAGTAAAGTTTTTTATGATTGCATTTCAAAGTCATTCAAGAAAATCATTTTAGACTTTTTAAAAATCATTCAAGCAATATTTACTTACTTAATTGCATTAAATATTTTATTGAATATCTTATTTTAATTTCATTTAAAATTAAATTAAGCACTATTTTTTATTAATATTTAATTGCTTAATTTTAGTAGAGATTGGTTGTGAGTGTAAAAACATTTTAAAACTGAGAGCTAGACTTGTATTTTTCTCTTTGCCTTGTATTTAATATTAAGTTTTTGATGATTCCATTGATCATAATCATGTAACATTCATAACTAGAAAGTTCAGAATCTGCTTAAAAAATAACAAGAACAAATTTGACTAAAATAAGGGAAAAGATAAAGCCAAAAATTGTCCAAAGGTTATTAATCTTCTTTGTTTTCAATGTAAGAAACCAAGTCACATCAAATGAGAATGTCCTTCACTTAAGTACAATAATTAGAAATATAAATAAAAGAAAAAAGTGATGTTAAAAAAGGTAAAAGAAGAACCCAGTGCACTTTCTAGATCAGTTTATATTTAAACTCTTCAGAAGAACAAGTTTTAAAAGAAGCCATAAACCTCTTTTTTAAAAATATAAAGGATGTTCTATTATGATAAAAAAGAGTAGTAACAAGGCATATATCCCCAAAAAATCAATCCCAAAAAATAAAAAGGGATTGAACCAAAAACATTTTAGTGATGTAAAGTCAAGTATTAACCAATCTAACATATGGGTAATCCAACATATCCCCTTTAACAAGTTTAGCAAGCTTAGTGTCCAAAAGAGAGCTAATACTACTGGAGTCTGAGTTTGCATCTTTCTTTGCCAAATTGTTTGCAGGTTGGTTTTCCTCTCTATAGAAATGAGAGAAAATGGCTAGATTCTTTAGTAGGTCTTTGATTTGCTTGAAGGTGTTAATCAAATAGTAAGAGGCTCGGATGGGATTGTTTACAAGTTTGTTGAGCTCACTTTTAGAGTGAGGATTTATTCATCCTTCCTCGGACTTAGGAATCTTCTAAACACTAAAATATCCTTAGTCATAGGACAATTCTAGTGATTAGGTAAACACTAAACCCAAGCCTAGAGACTTAGGAAGGTATACCATAGGCTTAGGCTATACCTTGGGACCTGTTGACCTCATTTTTGGATAAGATTAATTTGAACTATGAAATCAACAATTAGGATGTCCTAATGTTGAATAGGAATCTCTTAATTCAATGCTTAGGACACTATACTTAGTGACCTAGGGAACCTTCCTTGGGTTTGATATAACCTAATTAGCTTAGGTGGAATCAACCCAAATTTCAAATTTGGATTAACTTAAATCAAATCCAAATAAATCAAAATGAAATAAAAATTAAAGAAAGAAAACAAATCCAAAGTCAAATCTAGTCTATCCATTTGACATAGGTTTAACTTTAGGTGGGTCCCACCTAGTCAAAGGCCAACCCGCCAAGAATTTGACAAAATTAAATCATTCTAAATGTCATAAATGATCAATAAACATGTTTGATCATGAATATAAAGAAATTAAAATTCATTTATGCCTTAATTGGGTTTATTAGACCACTTAGTCTAAATAACCCTAAATGGGTCCTATTGGGTTCAAACCCAAATCGAATTGTAATTAATTTAATTTGATTATTCAAAATCATTTGAAAATGATAATCAAACATAATCTAACTTACCATTGGGTCTAATTTGGTCAAATTGGTCTTTTGACCCAAATGAAACTCAAACATAACCCATTAAGGCCACTTTGGGTCAAATAGATTCAATTTGAAATTAAATTAAAATCAAATGAAATCAAACACTCCAAATCATGTCACACATGTGATGAAGCATGATTGGAGTGCAAACCTAATCCATTGAGTCAAATTGGTCATTTGAACTTAATTGGAATCAAAGTTAACCCATTTAGGCTAAATGGGTTAAAATGAAATGAAATTCAAAATTAAATGAATTAATTAAATCAAAACTCAATTGATCATCAATTGAAGATGATTGAACCCAAAATTACAAGAATTAAATTAAAATCCAAATATTTTGAATCAAAAATACTTGGTTTTGATTCAATTTTCATTTCAAGTCAAATTGGGTATAAACTTGAACTCAAATCCATTTGAGTTTGAGGTGGGTTTCCATACATTAGTCTAGAGACTATGGTGATGATGCATAAATCACAAAAAAGGAAGAAGAAAACTGGATTTCAAAATTCATAAAAGAAAAATAAATGAAGAAAACAAGCTTCATCCAATCTCTTATCCAAGAGAGATGATGGCTGCCATCAGTTGAAGGCCACCAAGCCAAAAGCACAAATGAATTTTTCTTTCTCCTCCAAAGGGACGAAGCCAACAGCAAGAGAAAAAAGAGAAGAAGAAAGAAGAAGAGGGGCTTGGCCAAACATGAAAAAGAGCCAAGAATCCATCCTCCCTTCCAAGTGGCCATCCAAGCATGCTCACAAGGCCAAGGGGGATTGAATCCACCCCTTGGTCGGCCTTGCCGCTGCCGATAGCCAGATTCCAACCACCAAAAATTCCAAAATGCAGGCTTTTAGCCAACTATGGAAAGAGGGGAGGGGGAGCTTATTCCCTACCCCTTTTCATTCCAAAACGTCCACCAAGGTAAGAGGTGAAGATCCAAACCCTACCCTAGCCTCTCGCCACTAGCCTCCCCCTTTTCATTCCAAAATGTCCACCAAGGCAAGAGATGAAGATCCAAACCCTTCCCTCGGCCTCTCGCAGTCGGCACGCTGGTGAATGGATGAAAACTGAGCCCCCTCTAATGGTGAAATCTAAGGGAGTGAGTCTTTCATGAAATTAAAGCTTCCAACATGTTCTAGAGGTTAGGGGGACCTCAAACAAATTGCCACCCTGACCCCTCACCGCCGGCAAGTCGAAAAATGACTAACGCCATCAAAAAATTGAGTCGATGTTGGTCTAAGGATCAATCCATGGGGAGGCAAGCCGTTAAACTTCATCCACACCTTCATTGAGGCAAGATGAAGCTAATTGAGTGGATCCCATTGTCAGTGATCACCAGAATAAAGGTATGCTCCCTCACCAAGCCTCTAGACCATCGATTTTAGGCCTTTTCAATGGGAATTTGATCTTCATTTGGATCCAACCGTATAGAGGGGTCCTAAATCGATCACTGATCAATTTGGAATTGGAATCACAGTGTAATTCATCGGTGATTAGGCAAAAAATATGGATGGCATCCATCTCTTATCGATGAGCAACAGGATTAAATTCGGACCGTCAGATCCTTCTATTAGGATCGGATGACCTTGATCTAGGCAAATGATTGATTTAAGCCCTTAAGGAACTGCAGAATCGATCTGGACCGTCCGATCTTTTGATCGAACGATCGAGGATCATCCCACATGGTACTACTTTTGATGTGAATGCCACACAGGATCAATGTGGCCCACTCTCATTGTGCCACATGGTGGAGGTGACACGGTAGTTGCCATGTTAGCCTGCCATTAGAAAACGGCTAATCCCCCTTTAAAATTAATTAAAATAAATTAAAAATTATAGAAAATTCCAAAATTCATAGAAAAATAAATAAACAAGAAAAAAAAATGCAAACTTGGGTTATATAGATTTATCTTCATGAGTGGAATCTATTAAAATTAAAATCCCCAATTAAGTTTGGGTAATTAAGCCTTAATTTGGGTTTAATTGAAATCCATTAAACTTTAATTAATATCAAACCATTAATCCAATTGAAATGAAACTTTGGGGAACACAAATTGATGTTAAAACACATCTTAGAGAAAGTTTTCATCAGTTATTGCAATGTAATTCATGAGAAATGAAATTTTGAATCATAAACCTCAATTTTAATTCAATAAATTAATATTCAATAAAACAATTAATGAAAATGAATCAAACAATCTTAAATCAACTTAAGAAACATTAATGAACATTAAAACACTAATGAAACTAATCCAAGCTTAATAAATCACAAATTGGCTTAATTAAGTAATTAATTGAATTAAATAATTCAAATAGTTAACTAGAACTTCATTAAATCATAATAAATCAACCAAATGTACAAAAATTATCAATAAACTCTCATTGGAAAGTTATTTCAGAGAGGAATCAATGAAAAATAAAATCCCTAAATGACCTTTATCAAATTAGGCTTAATTTGTGTTTTAAAAAAATAATTAAAAATTTAATTACACCCTAATTACGAATCTAATTAAGACGAAACTTTGGAAACTTAAAATTGACATGAAACCCCACTTTCCATTAAAATTTAAAACCCAATTGATCTTTGGATTGGGAATTGTTGAATTTCCAAATTCCTAAGTCAATATTAATCAAATAATGAATAAAAAAATTTCATTAATTCATTAAATCATGAAACAACTTTAATTAATTAAAATTAAACATCATAAATACATAAGATAATTCCCCAAATATCTTAAGTAAAAAAAACTTAATTATTTTCATGATTAAAGATTAATGAAATTAATAAATCATGTTAAGCTCGAACTTGAAACTTAAACTAAAGAGGCCTAGCAAAGTCTTGCTACACAAGCCTATTTTCTTCACACACTAGATCATTAGGTCATGAACCTTAGGTTAGGATATTTTGTGTTTCTTTATGATTCATTGTGATGTGTTTTGATATGATGTGCTTCACATGTGTTTGTGGTGTATTATTTTAGACTGCATGTCTAGTATTGTTTGCCCGTTAGACTGGATCATAGGACGTTCTTTCTAGATCTAATATTGTCTTCTGTAGGGGGCTATGCTAGAAAGGATTATCATTATAAATAAAATTTAAAATGTTATTTCTTGCACGTAAGCTTAGATCCATAAGCATAGCCTATAGGATATGTGGGCTTGGAAAGCAACAAATGTTAAGTCATATGTTTGTGAAATATAACTGTTGTGTATTATTTGTATTTTCCTGACATTTATTTTGCAGGGCTGAGGAAATAATTTTAAATTAAAAGTGTAAATTTGAGCTTAGGGATCTAAGATTACCAGGAGGTGACCCTACCAAATGATAGGTGTAGTGGTCCCCTATGAAGCTCAATGAATGTCCATGAAGAAGGAGACTATCCTGGAAAGAAGACCTATAGATCTTGACTTGTAGTTCTAGGCTAGGCTGTATAAGAGCAGAGCTCCACTATCCATTTTCCTTTTCTTCCAGGGTGTATAGCGGTACCCTATTGCATTGGCCTTTTTCTTAAATTAAATTGGCTTGATTTATTTTGAGTGCCCAATAGAATCAACCTGCTTTCCTAGGTTTCTTTCTATGTTGTGATTTTCTATGAATGAATACCTGGACGATTAGGCTAATAGGAAAAACTAAATTTTATACCCAACTTAAATCTAAACAACTGAAACAAAACTAAAGAAAACTTGAAACCTCACATAAATTAAATCCTTAGGAAAAACATAAAATCAATTAGAAATAATAAGGTTTTAAAACCATGAAATCATTCTTGAATTGGGCAATTTCTCTGATTACACATAAGGGGAATCTTACATGTGATGTGCATTAGTTGTATGTATTTCATACCCTACATGATTCTAGGGATTAGGGTGTGAGTCTAGGTTCATACATTCCTTTCTTAAAAAATACAACAGCCAAACCATTTGTATTCATGAGATTTAGCATCATGAATTTAAAATGCACTTAGATGGAGTTATCTAGTAGCCCTCTCCAAGCAGGTAGTAATTCCAGAAGAGTCTGGGATAGGTTAATTACCTCGAGTGAGAGAAATGGCCAATAATTCTCAAAAATAGAATTTGGTCGAGCATCTAATATGTGTTAGAAGCACCTGTAGACTATGTTCTGAAGCATCCTTTTCAGGAATAAGTCTTCAACCTTAGGCGTTTATGTAGTTTTGTGTTGTTAGAATCTAGGTCCTAGACTTCTGAGAAAATGTCAACTCAAAATCTAAATTAAATGCCAAAACTTAAACCCTAATTATAGGATAGTTGAAATGCTTATTGGGCATCGCAGTATCAATAGAAATTTCTTACTTTATTTTGTTTGGCCTCCAAAAGAACTCTCTCCAATTTGAATCAATCCTAATTGAAATTCCAAAAATCAATCTCTAGAAAATCAACTTTAAAATCCTTAGAAATAATAACTCATTTCTTTAATCGAGAGTATTCTTAAGAAGAGACCCTTCTTAGGATGCAATTAACTATAGGGGATTGCCTCTATAAGAAACCATGAACCAGTTTAAAATTAAACCTTGTTTTACCTTCCATGTAGTTTAGGGGAAAAATCTTTAGTACACGAAAGACCTATTTGCCTTAGGAGTCTATTATTAAATGATCGAATCCATTATAAGATAACATGTTTATCTTTTGAGATAATATGTTTATTCCTTATGACACATTTGATCATGTTAATAAGAAATTTCTAAACTCTATGTGGTGTCATAAATTTTTTCCACAGGACCAAGGGAACTTACCTATCATATGGCCTAAACCAAGACTTATGTCTATCCACTCATGAAAATCCAACCTCAAATCAGTACAATTAAACCCTTTTGAATCCTATTTCATTTCCAAGCTCCTAGCCAAAATTAACCTAATCCTTAACCTAAATCAATCCTACCATCATCCTATGGATCCAACCCAAAACCCATTCAAATTAAACCAAATCCAATTGAACTTCACAAAAGCACTCCAACTATTCAAAACTCTATTTCAAACCCTTCCAAGACCTACAATCAATTCAAACCAATCAAACCATTTTGATCTACCCAAATTATCCCACTTGACCCAAAGGGTCCAAATGAGCCAAAATTCAATTAAACCCAAATCAATTGCAATCAAATCCATCATTCAAACCTAAACCAATCATCAAACTCTTCCCAACCAAATTCATGCCAATTAAACTCAATTGACCCATTTGGTTCCCTTGACCCAAAGTGACCAAAAGGACCCATTTGATCCATAAAATAATCCAACTCAAATTTGATTGAACCAACCTATTCAATACCTTCTATAATGATTCTTAATCATCCTTGATTGACCACTTGCAATCAATTAGACCAAACAAAGCTAATTTGATCACTTGACCCAAATTGACCCAATTATCATATATGAACCAAATTGAACCAAACTTAATTCTAAACTCAATTGATTAAAACCAATACCTTTAATCAATCATGAATTGAGTATTGAATATGATCCAACCATCAATCAAGCTAAACCAAGCCAACTTGGGCTCTTGACCCAAGTTGACTCAATTTGACCTAAAGGGTTAAATTAGGTCAAATCAAATTTCAAACCCAATTGATTCAAACCAATGCCTCAAATCCAATAAAAATTGATTATTGAACATGATCCAAGCCTCAATTGAACCAAATTTGATCAAACCAACCCAATTGACCCATGCAGTCCAAATTGACCTAAAGGGTCCAATTGAGATAAATCATTCCCAAATCCAAATCAATTCAAATCAACACCTACAATCATTCTCAAATCATCATTTGAACCTAAACCAACCCTCCACCTAAGCCAATTTGGCTAATTTGACCAAATTGGTCAACTTAAACCATTTGACCCATATGAACCCATATGAGTCAAAACTAAATCCACTTCAAATGGAACTAAACCAATTGAACTAAAACATCCTAAATTATCATCTGAACTTACCACCCAAACCATCAATTTGACCCAATTTAACCAATTGGTCAACCTAACCCAAATGATCCAAACCCAACTAAACTTGGCACATCCTTGGATCACCATTGGTCAGGCCAAATGAACCCGACCAATGTTGGACCCAAATTAAGCCAAAATGCATTGGACAAACCCATCAAAATGAGACAAAATATTCATTTGGATTGTCATACCTACCCACCAACCCTTAGCAGCCACCTTTAAACCATTTTGGACATGTGGACCACTAGCTCGTCTGACCAAAAGCTGATTGGATCAGCCATGGATCAAGAGAGGGTGAGTTAACCCAAACTTTCCCATTAGAGCTATTGGGGAGGAGGTACACACCACCTTAGGCCCTGCCATTCCTCCAGCTATTCAAGACCCTCCACTTCAACCAAACTCGAGTGAAATCGAGCCTTTTGGCTGTCCAACCTCACTCAAACCTCACCAAACTTGAATTAACTCTTTCCACACCTTTCCCAAGCTTCAACGACGTTAAACGAATCATCTCTTATTGATTCAAGCACCAATGACCACTTCAAAACCAACTCTAGCAACTATTGCAGTGACGTTTGGTCCATAGAGCCATTGGCAGAGAGGAAACTCACAGGCTTCTTAACAGGGCTTCATCTCTTCAAGATGAAGTTACCTCAATCGTTGGACCACCTATCTTGAGCTCTAACGAGGAAATTTTTTGTAAACCATAGAAATCATCTTAGGTGTTGGTGTTTTGTGAAAGAAATTTTGATTGCATGTAATTTATATCACAGGATCTCCTTAGATCTCTTCCCTGAAGGTTTTAGAGTTGATTTCGTTACCTCATGAGCTCAGATCAAGGGAAAGAGGGCAGACGGTGTCCATCTTTTGACACTCAGGGGATGATGGATCATCCACCGTCCATTCTGCATGATTAAAATAGATGACCATGATTAATCCATTAGTTTTATTTGATTTAATCCATTAAGATCCACAAGATTAATCTTGGCCATCTGATCCGAGATCAGACGGCGGGGATGAAAGCACATCCACCGTCGCTGACTTAGCATGTCGCGTTGGATGATTTAAGTGGGCTATCCCATGGCACCACATGGAAAGTGACGCTACGCAGCTCCTGCATGGCACCGATGAGATTAGGGGTCAATGAAGCTTAAAATTACCATTAATCACCCTGAACTTCAAAAATTCATAACTAATTGTAAAAAAATCCTAAAATTATGAATAAATCCATTTAAAAAGAGTAAATAGAGGGGAGTTTATAAAAATAAAATACTCAATGTGTAATTAATGAAAAATGCTTAATTAGAGTTTAATGTTTTTTCTCAAATTACCTCAATTAAGCCTTAATTGCTTGGCAAACTAATCTCAAATTGAATGTGTTGATTCCTTAAGATGTCCTCTACATCCCATAGTTTTCTTGAGATTTATTGGCAAGATAATTAGTGGAATTTGAAATTTTTATCTTAATTACCCCTTAATTAATTTAATAATTATTAAAATTATTAAATAGTAAAATGTTTATTATTAATGATTATTAATCATTATTAACAGTGGGAATGATGGGGGTGAATGATCAAGGCCTCTTCTTTGATCATTTGCTTAAGTTTCTTTCCATGGTAGGGTTAGTTAAATCATAATTTAATGAAGAAATGATTAAGACATTAATGATGAAATGAAACCAAATTAAAATGATAATTACTTCAGATAATCTAAACTGAATTTATGGGTTCTTTTTTATTGTTCAATAGCATAAAGATCCTTAAGGAATATATGGTTAACCCATGGGTGTGGGAAAATCATATAAGTACTTAGTTAGATCCTTCTTTAATTTAATTAATAGTTAATTATCACCCTTATTGCATTAGATCCTTAGTGCATTGAAATTTTAATTTCTCATTTGCATATCTTTGGAGGCTCATAATTAAATGATTTATTGAATTAAAGAGACTTAGGAAAGGGATAATAAATCAATATCTTAAAGATTTGAATTTAACTAATCTATAAAAGCTACTTAATTATAGTTTTTTAAATATGTTAGGTCACTAATATGGGATGGGAAAAAAATAGCAAACATTATTTCCCCTCTTTAAGTTCAATAACTTCAATCCAAAAATTAAATTTAATTATAACTTTGGATGATCTTAAATATTTTTATTTAATGTGATTTTTCTTAGAAATTAATGTAGTTGAATGAATTAGGTGGAAGTGTTCAATTATTCCTTTTCAATCATCATAAGTTTTTTATACCATTTGTATCATGTAATCATGTTTTCAATTCAAGTAATCAAATGAATATACTTATGTATGTAAAGTTGCATGTGTTGAATTAATCCCACTATATGGAGTGGCTATTATCATTAATAAATTTCAAATTATTTTCAAAATTATAAACAAATGATGAAAAGTTAAATTGATATTGGCTATGAATATTATATATGATCTACATGTGCTTATAACCTAAACATGTCAAAGTATTATTTTATCTTTATGATTCATGTTGTGTTTACATATGTTTGAATAGTAATAAGTATATAGTCTGGACATCTCAAGAATACAAGGCTTTGAGTAGCCCCATAGAGGTCTTAGATTACCTTACTTCCCGGGTTAATAAATGCACATACTTATTTAATTTCATTCATATGTGTACTTGAACTAGAATTTGGATAGGACTTTACTTTACATGTGTAAATAATTCACAAAAATATAACCTTTGACATTATTTTTATTCTCATGGTTGTGTGTACATTCATATATATTTAAGATAGCAAGTATATAATCTTGACATCCTGGGAATACAAAACTTTAAGTAGCCCAAAGGAGGTCTTATATTATCTCACTTCCCTGGTTTAAATAATGATACATACTTGCTTAAAACTTCAATATATATGTGTGTGTATTCAGCTAAGGAATGAAATTTCTTTTTTCTACCAAAATATATGCATTCATAGTCATTTAAATGTGCTAAAAATACATTGCATGTGTAGGTATGCTAAGTTCATAATCATTTGCATGTTATTGATGATGAAAAGGAATGGTGCAACATTATCTGTGTAATGGCAATTCAGTTTCATTAATTTTAAGATGTCTTTCATGTTGGATTGGATTCCATAAGATTAACCTAAACTTAGAATTAATAAAATATTTAATAAATCATTTACTAAAAGAAATCAAGTCATAATAACATGTCTTTAGAAAAGTAACTTAAGGTAGGGATGAAAGAGGTTAAGCCTCTTTCTTATCTCTATAATGCTTAGATGCTAAGTAAATATCAAATGAAACCAAGGAAAGTACAAATAAAAATCCACCAATCATCTAAATAACTTAAAGTGAAACCACCCTTCATGTTTAATTTAAAAAAATTCCAAAATCTAGATAATTATAATCCTAAAGCTTAGCTAAGACATACCACACTGAGCTTAAGCACACACATTAGAATGCTAAGTCACCACTTTTAGCTTTAATTTAGGATAATGTGTGATATGATGTTGTGTTTTATTTTGTGATATAATATTTTAGACTAAATGTTTGGATTGTTGTTCGTAGACTGGATGTTAGACTATTGTTAGCTTGATGTTGTTTTCCACAAGGGATTGTGCTAAAGGGCTAGTTAAAATAAATACAAATGCTTTTACCTGTAGATTAATTATGCCCTTAAACATAATCCATGATCATGATAGGTGGGCTTGGTTACCCATGTATAGGGTGCTAAGTCCAAATTTATAAAATGTAACTACTTAAGTTGTATGATTGTTTAGCTAACATATGTTTTGCAGGTGTAGTCAGATTTCAATTTTTCCATAAATCTGTAATTTTGCAATAGGGATTAGGGTTAGTGTTATGGGATTTAGGAAGAACAGTGGCTAGAAGGAAAAGTCTTGGGAGGCCCTATGAAGCCTTGGAGAAAAATTGAATCAAAAAGAAGAAAGAAAGATAAAGAATGAAGACCCTAATAGCATTTGATTTTGATTATAATTGTAAAATTTCATTATGATCTAGGTTGTATAAGGGTAGAGCTCGGCTACCCAATTGTTCTCTCTTCTGAGGTGTACAGAGGTACCCGGCCTCACCGACCTCTTATTCTTTCATGATAATCTATAAATATTTGAAAGTTGTGATTAGATTGTGCAATATAAATTACATCTTTTTCATAGGTTTCTTAAAACTTGATGATTGAATATGAGGCCTAGATGCGGTAGTCTTTTTAGGACATTAATTTTTGACCCCCACTAATAACTCATAACTAAATTTTAAAATAATTCATAATCTCACCTTATAGCCATTATAATCAAGATAATTAAAATATTTAGTAACTCCTTAGCTGAATGATGTATGTTCTAACATCATGCATAACTTAGTGCTTCACTCTTGAATAGGGAGGGTCTCCACTCTTGCATGATAGAGGTATGTTTGACGTATGAGGCCATCCCTTGTAGTGAAGTGCACCTCCTCTGATGATTTAGCCAATAATCTAATTTCATCATACATTTAGGCATAATTATCCCAAGCCTTTATCCAAATGTACGTGTCAAAAATGATATAAGAATTTATAAAATTTTGCATTTAGTCTAAGTCATATATTCATGCCAGTCATGATCTAATCTCTTAGGGAGTGAGTTTAGGACTCTAGTCTCCTTCCTAATTAAATAACATCTTAGCTATCTTGCATTAACATGAGATCTGCCAATATAGTTTTAAAGCATTGGAGGTGTTAGCTGGTGGCCACTCCTGGCGGTTGTAAGTCAAGTAAAGTCAGGATGGGTTTATCCTTTCTTATGTAGGAAAATCGTAATGTCCTATAATTCTTTTAGATTTAGGTCATGCTGTTAGCTTGTGCTAAAACATCTTAGATTTAGGATCTGAGGTTGCTTATTTTCTTCGAGGTATGAACATAAATTCTCAACTCTTAGGCATTTCCATCATCTTATATTAGTTGATTATAGGCCCTAGCATTCCAATAAAGATTTCAACTCAAACAAAAATAAACTTCCTCTTTTAAATACATGAAGTATTATTATAGGGTAGATTGGAGTGCTCACTAGGCTTCCTAGTATCATGAGTGCTCATTACTTTCCCCCTTTGGAATCTAAAAATAAGTCTCCCAAATTGAACCTTCCCACTTGATTTTATAAAATATTCAATCCTTCAATAATTTAACCTTAAAGTCTTTAGAGATATGATTGACTACTTTAATTGAGAGTTTTTTGAGGAAATCCCTATTTCCTAGGATCTAATTAACTATGGAAGCTTGATTCCATAGGGAAGTAAATAATCTGGCATAAAATACATCATACTTTACTTTTCCATGTAAAGTAGGGGAAAGATGGCTGGTATATACAAAGACCCATCTATCTTAGGAGTCCTTATTAGTTGATTAGGTCTATTGTAGGGTTATATTTCCATCTTTTGAGATGGTACATCATACCTTGATGTCGTACCCAATCACTTCAATAAGTTCCCACTAAGATCTGCATGGTGTCCCACCTGACTCCAAATTAAAACACCATAAAGTTATAGCAGATTGGAGGAGTAAGCTTCAAACCATAAATTATTGGCATAAAAGTATCCTATGAGTCTAATAGTAGTTAGTAAAGCTAAAGATTCAACATGTAGAGCATCATATGCATAACAAGGAAGTGAGAAACATAGAAGGAACTTCCCATTATAATCTTTAAAAGTACCATCAATACCTGCAATATCCATTTCAAGTTAATAACATCCATCAATGTTCACTTTGATGCAGTTAGTGTTAGGTCTTTTCAATGGATTAGGTTCCATGATTTTGATCTAGTTGGAGGGGGACTTAGCCCCAAATTTGGAGAGATGGTAGAATCACCATGATTGTGTTTATGTTTTAAGTAGATGAGAGATTGAACTTTGTAGAGAAAATCTTACAATATCACTTAGAATAGTTATGTATTAATCTTCAACATGTTTTACATTAATACACCTCACAATGGCATGGCCGAGCATTTTAATTTATGTTTAGAGACTTTTTTATGTTGGTTGAATCTAATTTAGAATTAATCCAAGCAAGTTGGTGATGTTGTTTGACCATTTGCTATTTTGGAAGATGTCATCAAAGTGGTACCATACATTTTTTAATGATGAAGTGATTCTTTTTCATTCTAACATTGATAACATCTTGAAAATTAGCTTCGTCCTTTGAGCTTGAGGATGTCAACAGTGGTGATGAGTTTATAGAAGAGCCTCCAAAGAAAAAAAAAATGGTAAAGATTATTTGAGAATCAGATTCTGAATAAATTCTCCATACACAATGGGTACTTTGTGATTTAGATCTAAATATATAGTTTTAGAGAAGGAGATTTTCTTTCTTATTCTTGATAATATGTTGATCCCTTTGTTGTAAGTTAAGTGGTACCGTTTTATTATCTTGAATGATGTCAACAAGTAAATGAAGAGCAAACCTACTGACATTCCATCCACCATCAATCTAGAAATATGATACTTTGAGATCAATTGGATGAGAATCAGTGAGGAATTCAAAGAAGAGCTTACTAGGAAACAAATTATCCCATTAAAAGTTGATTTCATCTATGTAAATATTCTATAATATAAACTTTTCCACTTCTTTTCATTGGGATAGATGTGTCTTTGAAATGTTGGAATCATCCTTATGGGCTATATCTTCAGTAAGGACTTTACTACAGTATTTTCTATGATTATAGGTAGTCCAAAGACTTCTATTTTCATAAAAATGGATTCATAACTTAATGAAATTACACTTAATTATGTCAACTAAATATTTAATGCATAATCCATTATTAGATTTAGGCATGCAGACCTTTTTCTATTTAACCATCGTAGATTATTTCTATTTATTTCCCAAATAAATTTGTTAAAGAGTTTCTCAAGTTAATCTTGGACTTTCAAAGTCATTTTGAGGGCTTGAGAACTATAGAGGGGAATTCAATAAAGATTGCTTCAAATAAGGTTTAAATAGTCTCTAAGATATAAGAATTAATTTTCCCATGTACTATTCTATTTGGACTTTTTGGGCAAGGTATCAAAGAGGGAGATTTTATTTCTATTGTTATATAGGTTGACACCAAGAAACTTCATAGGGAATTCAATTTTTGGGAATTTTGTTTGTCTTTTAACAAATTAACTTTATTAGTATTGATGCTTTTATGGTAATAAATTGGCATTTGCTTTTATTAAAATACATACCCCACATTTTGCTTGAAGTGTTAAAGAGTATGATAGAGTTCTTTGATGGAGTTCCTACTACCATTACAAAATAGAATAACATCATTTATAAATAGTAAGTGAGAAATTGGAACTAATCTTTTAGTTGTAAAAGTGATTATCTCATTTTCTTTGAAAACTATATTTAAGACTTTTGAGAGGTAGCCAGTAACAATAATAATATAGTTAGGGAAGGGGGTGGTCCGCTTACTTAATGTCATTCTCTAATTTAAAGCAACTATGAGCTTTTCATTCAATAAGATAGAGAGGTACCATTACTGATAATTCTCATCAATAGATTACAAAATTAAGTAGAAAACCCTTTAGCCTACAAACCTTTCTAAATGAACTCCCATCTAATGCATTAAAATGCTTTTTTAATGTCAAATTTGATTATCAAATTTTTCCCTCTACATTTCTTCTAAAGATCTTTTATTAGCTCTTAACCTAGTAGAATATTATCTGCTATGTTTCTATCTTGCATAAATGCAATTGGTTTTCATAAATAATATGGGGATCAATTTTTTGGAGCCTTGTAGAGATGACCATCTTATGATTTTGCTAATAACATAAATTAAGCTTATGGGCCTGAAATTGTTCTAGTTCAAATTATCTTGATTCATTGGGATGAGGACAATGGTGAAGGAAGTAAAGTATATATGCATATTGGCTCTTTTAAAAAAATATTGTATTACTTTTATCACATTAATTTTAATAATATCCTAGGAGTTTTGGTAAAAGAAGCTGTGAATCCAAGTGGTCCTACAGTTTTAATTCAATCCATAGAAAATAGAGCTTCTTTGATATCACTTTTAGAGGGTATATTAGATAGGTTGAGTGATTCGATGTAGGCTTTTTGTCATCAATTTATTTTGTTTAAGTGCATATTAAAGTTAGCTATTGATTGTGGTCAAAGAAAAGAAGGGATTTTATTTTCATATTATAGTTGTTAGCTATATCATAAGTGTTATCAATCTATTAGCCTTTTGAGTTCTTAATATGGATAATGGTGTTGGCTTTTTTTTTTTTTTTGATGCAAGCATGAAAGGATCTAGAATTATGTCACCCTTATAGATAATTTTTAAAAGTAACTATTAATCTTAGAAATGAATCTTCATTGGAAATGCATTCTTGTAAAAAAAGGTGTACTTATTTAAGTTCCCACTCAAGCTCATGAAATTTAATATCAACAAAAGCTTCTTCCAAAAGGAAAACATTGGTATCATCCTATTTCACTTTTTAATGAACATCACCAAAGACATTTTAGTTCCATTATTTCAATTTGGATGAAGAGATTTGTTTAATTTCTAGAGTTTAATCCTAGAATTATGGTAGTTATCAGTCAACCATGCTTCTTTAATGTTGTTGTTATAATCAGGATGTGTTGTCCACATATTCTGAAACTTGAAAATAGAAAAATTTGGTTGGGAGATGTAACAGATAGTTAGAATGAATGGTGAGTGGTCAGAGGTTCTCCTGCTAAGGTGTCTAAAACTTGTAAGTTGAAAAGAATCATGATATTCATTATTAATAAGGATGAAATCCAAACTTTCAATTGTCTTGCCTCTAGCCCAAATATACTTACAACTATGGAAACTAGCATAAAAAACTCTATCTAAGTCAATAGATTAGTAGCCATAGCTAATGTATTTGTTCTTATTCCTCCTTACTTTTAGCTACATTGTAATCATATTGAAATCCCCTCTAACAAACCAAGGACCATTAGTAGAGTTATTGATTAGATTTATTTTTCTTCACAAGTTTCTTCTCCTTTGTTTAGTGCAAATAGCATAAACTAAAGTGTCATCAATGAAAATGTTATTATAAGTAAAGAAAATAGAAGGAACTAAATTTCAACTTTCAATATGTTGATCTGGGCAGTTCCATAAAAGAATAACCAAGTTTTATTGCTACAATTACTAATCCATTTAAAGCTACTAATTCTCTTTAAGATTTTGAGAATATTTATGCTGACCATAGGCTCAAGCACAACAAAATAATCAAAATTTTATTTTCTAATAATGTTAGAGAGTCTTTGAAAGGCATTAACCTTAGTTATTCCCCTAATGTTCCAAATCAAAAAATTAATCATATATTAGGAGGGTGAATGCTCTTATGTGGCCTGATTAGAATTATATCATCTAGAGAGGCTAGAAGCCCAACACTGGAATAATTTATTAGATCTTGAATGGGTGTTGGATTAATATTTAGTTTTTGTTCTCTAATTATGGTGTGTTTAGATTTTTTTAAATGTTTTGGTAATCCATTCTTTGTTAATTTTAGCAATTGTTTGTTAAAAATGTTGTTCATTGGCTGTGAGAGTGTTGTAGGTATCCTAAGAGTTCTAAATTTGTTGATTGGTTTCTAAGTTTTAAGAATCTTCATTATAGTTTGGAGCATCATTTTGAACTAAGGGGAGAGTGATGTTTCAGTCTTGCTCTATATAATTGTTGCATATCTCTTCATAAAATTTATGGGATCAATAACCATAATGGTATGCTAGGAATTAGGTCAATTTTGTCAACTTCAACTTCTACTTGGTTTTCCAAAGCTAGATTATTTTTTCTTATTTCCTTCCTATGCTCCAAGAATTTATCTTTTAAGTTTGGATGGGAAGCATAACAATTATCTATTAGGTGTCTAAGCATGTGACATTTTGTGTAGTAAGGTGACTTTTATTCTATCTGAAAGGCTTGCTAGTAGCAATTTGATTGGAAACCAATCCAAATTACATTAGCTTATTGTACTATTATGTTCATTTCTACTAGAACCCAAGCATTCAAAGGTTTGGATAGATTTTAGGTTTGAAGTTTAATTTAATAGGTTTTCCAAAGATAACAATAACAGAGTAAACAACTTTCTTGTTTAAATGGTGAAGCTTCAAGTTAGGAAATTTAATCCGTATATGCACAATAAGGAGTTCTATACTATAATCAAAGGTGGGAGTCCATTTTAGAATCTTCATAAGAATGTTTTTAATATAGAAAAAAGCTTCTTGGAGAAACTTTGACTATAATACTTGTCACCATAAATCATAATAGAGATATGCCTACTATCAAGTAAACCCTCATTCCAATCACCAATAAGTTTTAAATCAACAAAGTATTGCAAATAACATCCATATTTGGGTGTTTAAAGGTATATTTTCAAATAAACATGAACTTAAGGGGTTCAAAACATGAACTTAAGGTGTTTAAAGGAGAAATTTAATGTAATGGTAACTCTACTATAGAATGGAGGCATACCTTGATGGGGAGAAGCTACTATGCTAGTCTAGATTCTACGAAGTTAGAGACACATTTCACTTAGAAGCTATAAACCTCTATTTGATGGAAAAAGAAGATTCCTTCTACTCTAAAAAGAGGTAAATGATCTAAGTTATAGCAAACTCTTAAACATTTCAAAAAAAGTTACAAGTTCCATTCAAGTCATTAAAAGGAAAATATTTAACTCTAAAAAATATTTTTCTTCTTTGGAAAAGAGTTATAAAACATTTTTTGCATGAACATAAAAAATTAAAGAATAATTATAAATAATTAAAAATTAAAAATGCTAAAAAGGAACACAACTTATCTAAAAAAATTTTACTTTTCTGAATGTGCTAGTGAAAATGTGAAGAAAAAATTTAAAAATTATAAAAAGAACACGGTTACTCATAAAACAATATTTAAAGCTAATAAGATCATGGATTTCTTCGCTAAAGTTTGATGCTTTTTTATGGTATGTTTGGACACATAACAAATATATGCATATATCACTTATGTGCAAACCCAATGAAACATAGATTCTAAAAACCTCAAACTTTTGTTCATATCCTTTTATTTCAAGATAAGGAACCCAAGCAAGCCTTGGTTCCTAAAAAGAAAATGTCAATATGTTTTAGTAGATATACCTTCACTCAGGGACCAATGGAGCTATGTGGTACTTATACAATGATTGCTCAAGATACATAATGAGAGACAAAAGAAAATTCATCTCATTGGAACTCAAGACTGGAAGATATGTCATCTTAGTAGACAACAGAACTTGGAAACTACTTTGGTCAAGTATCATTTGTATAAAAAATCTTTATCTATAGAAAAGGTCCTTCTTTTTTATGGTCAAATAAATAATTTACTCAGCATTAGTTTGTTGTGTGATAAGAGTTTTAATATAAAGTTTAATAATAATAAATGTATGCTTAATTTAAATAATAAAATTTTATTAAATGTGTTAGGATTAATAATATTTATATGATTGATCTTGATAATATAGGTTTATTTTTTGTTTCATGTCTTAAATCCATAGTAGTTGAGTTTTAATTATTGCATAAGAGATTGTGTCACACTAACATGCATACACTTAAAAAGATTACACAAGATAACATGCTTAGAGGGATACCTAGACTTGATTTGACTAATAACTATTTGTGTGATGCATGTCAATTAGGTAAGCAAACTAAGTCTGCATTTATTTCTATAGAAAACTTTATCATTACACCACCTTTAGAAACTTTTCACATGGATTTATTTGCTTTTATCAGTACCACTAGCTTAGGGAAAGTCATATGATTTTGTTATTACTAATGATTTCATTAGGTTTACTTTGCTGAAGTTCTTGGATATAAAAGTGAATCCATTAGTGAAGTTAAGATCTTCGTTATTTGAATTCAAAGAAAAATTAGTTATAGCATTACATTTATTCATAGTGATTATGATTGAAAATTTTGAAGTTTTAAATAATGAAGTAGGGATAAAACAAAACATTTTAGGCTCTTAGGACACCTCAGCAAAATGGAGTTGCAAAATAAAAGAATAAAATATTTATAAAAGTTGTTAGAACTATGCTTAGTGAGTATAAGGTACCAAAATATTTTTGGGCTAAGGCAGTTGTGGACCTCATTTTTAGAATGAGTTCTCAACACCTCCATCTTAGGCTTAGGATTTCTCTTAGACTTTAAGAGTTCATTAGTCTTAAGACACATCTAATGATTAGGTGGACACTCTCACCTAGCCCTAGAAGACTTAGAAGAGTTAGCCATAGGAATAGGTCATGCCTTAGTGGTGTTAAGAAAATCTCCTACCCTTTAGCTTAAACCATTCCTCACTTTTCTTGTTTCAAGTAAAACTCAAAATCAATTTTATTTGATTTTTTGAAACTCCAAATCAATTCCATGATTGAAATTTATGATTGAAATCCATGATCAAAATCCATCAAAAATCCCTAAGTCAAAATTTCCTAAGTCGTTAACCCTTTCTTAAGGACTTAGCCAAAATCATGAGCTAAACCTATTCAAATCTTTGAAATTTTCTCATGATTCATTTATATTCTCATTTATATTCACGTATCTAAATTAAATATAAATTCAAATCCATCAAATCAAATTCAAAATTCTAAATCAATTTATGAAAATTTTCCTAAATTCCTTTAATTTTCCATTAAAGGACTTAGCCAAAATCAACTCCAAACTTTGATCAAACCTATTCAAATCCTTGAGATTTTCTCAAAAAAACTTATACATCCTTATTTATATTCTCATATATAAATGAAATATAAATATAACTCAATTAAATCCAAAGCAAAAATTAAATTCCAAATTTAAAATCCTTGAAATTCCATTAGATCCCTTAATTTTTCATTAATGAATTTAACCTAAACTTTGATCAAACCACTTCAAACTCATGGGATTTTCTCAAAATCAATTTATAACTTCATTTATGTTCTCATATATAAATGAAATATAAATATAAATCAATCAAATCAAACTCAAAAAAATAAATTAAAAATTAAAAATTCCATTAAATCCTTTAAATTCCCTTTAATTGATTTAACCTAAATCTTGATTAAACTCTTTCAAATCCTTGACATTTTCTCATGATCAATTTATATTCTCATTTATATTCACATATATAACTGAAATATAAATTTGAACAATCAAAACCAACTCCAAATATCAAACTCAAATCAAAATCAAATTTTAGCCTTTCAAGCCAAAATCTTGAACTTAGCCAAATTCAATTCAAATCAAGTCAAACTCTTGATTTTCTCTCATGGTTCAATCAATCCTACAGTCATGAGTGCATATATAAATCTAAACCCTAATCCTTCAATCAAAACCCAAATCAAAACTCAAACCCAAAACTCCTTCATATTCTTCCTTTGAATATGAGATTTTCAAATGGATCAAAATCCATTTGGCTTAAAACCTCTTGTAAATGGATTTATATTTCAATCATAAGTCCCTATAAAAGATCAATCAATTTCAAATCAAGACCATTTGACCCAATTTTAGGCTTACTTGACCCAAAGTAACCTAAAGTACCCTTATGAGCCAACTTTTGATCCTAACCAAATTGGATTGAACTAAACTCATATTTGCTTCTCATCATGATCAACAATCATCATGGGATGATCAACCAATCAAATTGGGTCAAACCAAGTGAAACCTAAGGGTAAACCATGTCAACACTTAACCTAAAATGAAACCTAACATAGCCAAAATCTACCATAGGCCAAATCGATTGAAACTATTGATCTAAGTTCACTCATGACTTATGTTTGAACTTGACCAAGTCAACCTTTGAGCCTTACCTAACCCATTTGGCCCACTTGACCCATGTTGGCCTATCTTGACCTAAAGGGTCAAAATGTGTCAAAACTTGATCTAAGCTAAATTGATTGAAACCAATTGGTTAATTCCATTCCAAATCACTTGTGGAACTTGACCAAAGCCTTAATTGGCCAACTAGACCCAACCTAGCCCAATTGACCTTAAACCCAACATGACCTAAAGGGCTCATGGTGAGCCAAAATTGAACCTAACTCAAATTGATTGGAAACAAAGATACCAATCCACTCCATATGACCAACCAAACCTAAACCTACCCTTGACCTAACCCAAATAGGTCAACTTGACCCATTTGACTTAATTGGGTCATATGAGACAAAACTTAATCTATACCAAATTAAAGCAAACCAAAGGCACCAAAATATTTCAAATGGTCATATGAACTTGACCCAACCCTTGGTTTGACTCAATTTGACCTTTTAGTCAACTTGACCCAAGTTGACCCATTTTGACCTAAATGGGTCAACATGAGCCAAACCCTATCAAATGGATTCCAAATCCATTAAAATTTGGCCCAGCCTATTTCATCAACATACCAAACATCCCCAAATTAAAAAAAAAATAACAAAATAACTATTATACTTCTAGGCCATAGAACAAATTTTGGCCAAGCCCATGGGTATTTTGGTCATGCACTCATCACAATCACTTGAGGCTCTCCTAAAATCTCAAGGGGACCTAGTGATGAGTGATGCACCCAACCCAATGGGTGTGAGTCAACCCATTTGGCCCATGGACCAAACTCGACCCATATGCATGATATACTGCCCCTAATTCACATATATTTTCATTCACTCATACTCGATTGAGGTCTAAGAAGCTTTAAAAACCTTCACAGAGCTTCTCAAGGTGCCTAGGAGAGATTTGGATCATGTATTCCTTGATTTTGTACAATGCAAAATAGGGAAGCTCACCTTGATTTCCAAATTCCTCTATATTTAATCTTAGCTCAATTCCTTCTACACTCATTATCCAAGGACTCAGTTGAGCTTGCTCAAGCATTTAATTGAGTTCTAGAGGCAAGGGAGGATTGAATTCGATCAAAGTCAAACTCAAGCTATGGAAGAGGTGACCCAGAGGAAGATCCATTCCATCTCAAGTGCTCTAAACTTTAGTAAGGCTTCGTCTCAACCAGACAAAGCTTCTCCAAGGAATCGAGCATTGGTGATCACCTCCAGCGAGGTTAGTGAATTTTTGACCACTTAGGCTAAGAGGGGTAGGTCTTTTGTGAAGTGAATTTTAATCTCATAGGATCTCAGCCGTTGGATTGGCCGCTTTGGTCCTTTAAATGGTGTGTAGTCTTGATTGAATCCATGAAGGATCGGCTCAGATCTCCCTTCGGATTTTGAATGGATCACATTCTTCCTCAGGGAAGAACTTAGTCCATCTCAGTCGTCCATCTATGCATTTTTAGATGGACAGCTAAGATTATTAGTCACATATTTAATCCCTTATTTGATTTATAAATTGTGGGTGTATCCTTAGTTATCCAATCTTTGATAGGATGGCTAAGGGTAAAAGTTTGTGCGCCGCTATCATTTTCATGATGTGATAACTTAAATAGGGGGCTCACGGTCTGATGCATATAAAGCGTGCTGATCGCTGCCACCACGTGTCGTGCATGGGTTGGGTATTAAGTGGGGATTAGTTATTTAACTAATTAATTCTTAATTAATCCCTATAACTTCTATAAATCATAACTCCTCATATAAAAATCAGAGAAATAAAAGGAAAAATGCCTTGGATAGATAATTCCATCTTGAATATTCTAAAATTGTTTTTAATGCATTTGATTTACCTTTTTCTTGGAATTTGGGTTTCTTTGGGAATGTTAATTAGCTAATTATTCTCTAATTAAGCTACCAATAAATCTTAAACTTCTAGGGTTCATTTTAGGAGATGACCTCTACCTCCCCAAATTTTCTTGAGATTTATTGAGGCCTTGATTAGGGAAATTGCTAGCTCATTCCCTAATTGCCCCTTTTATGTAATAAAGGGTAATTAAGGTCTAATTAGTGGATTTCCCTATGATTAAGTTGGATTAAGTTAGATCCAGTGAGTAGGGGTTTTAAGGAATAATTTTTGGGTATTTCCCCTAAGCTATTCTCTAAACCCCCTTTTCTTCCCTTAATCCCCTTCTTAATTAAGGGTTAATTCATTAATTACCACTTTAAATAATTTTCAAAAATTTTAAAAATCTCCAAAACTTAATTAATCTACCTTCAGTAGATTCTTATGTTTTCAATAGCCTAAATCAAATCAAGGAAATTAAACCCCCTTTCATAAGTGTGAATGGGTGTTTTAAAGTACTTAATCTAAAACCCCTTAGCTTAATTAACTTTTGATTGTGAGCCAAATTGTATTAGGCCTTTTTATTACTAGGTGCATTGCAAATTTACATACCTTGTGGGTTTTATGTCATCTCATTGGCTCATAATTTCTTAGTTAATTTTTCTAAGGTGGTGTAGGTAAGGGTTAATTAAGTCACTTAATGCATACCTTAACCTAATCAACACTTAAAAATAGAATTAATTATCTAAAAATTAAACTAAAATACAAAACACATGTTGGAATGAGTTAAGAATATCAAACGCATCTCACCTTTTCAAAATTAAATCAAACTTCAAACAAACCAAAATCATTTTGAAATTCACTTTGATTTATTCCAAGTTTTCTTATTCTTTATGAATGTCTTTAGGAATTAAGTAAAGTGAGTTTTTTCATGTGATTACATTGTTTTAGATCTTTCCCAACATGTTGAATTATATTCCATGTGAGTTATGCATCCATGATTTCATGTTTTCAGAGTTTTAAAATGAAATTGTTTACTTTATGAAAATGTGCATGTGTTGGCTAAAGTAAAATATTAATGGCTATTATCACTACTAAATCTAAAGTATTTTCAAAACCTATAAATGAAACATCAAATCTAAAAGTATGCTATTCTTATAATTTAATTATAAGCTTGAATGTGATAGATTATAAAGTATGTTTTGTGTAGCATTTCCTTTCTTTCTTATGTTAGCATAGCTTTGTATATGGATTAGTAAGATGTAGGGCTCATTTGAAAAGAACCCAACACTTAAAAATTCCAAATCCTATTCATCCCTATGCTCTCAGTTAAAAAGGATTGCCTACACTTGCATGAATAAATTTTATAAACAAAAATAAAATCATTAATCAAACTTTTGCATATTCTTTTCCATTTCATTTCTTTTATATGCATGTTAGTACTTAAGGGAAGTGGTACATTAGTCAGGACAACCCTGAGGTTGCGAGGCTTTAAGTAGCCCTAAGTAGTCTTGTACCTTACACCTCTGGTTAACAATGGCGATGCACTCACTTATGGCTTTCCTACTTTCATGCATGTATGTAAAATTTTGGATAAAGAAAACCTTTTCCACTTAAGAAAAATCATGCATCTAAATCTTCTAAATTTTCTTAAGTGAACTACTTAGCATGCATCATAATGTGTGTTAATTATCTTCATTTGAATGTATAGATATGCTTAGGGTCCATCCATATGCATGTTATATATGTTGGGAAAGATTAAAGTAATGTATGTTATGAGGATTTTGATTCATTTTTTTAATCTTAAAATGCCTACCTTTTTCGATAGGTTTGTTTAGAGTTGATCTAAACTTAGGATTAATTAAATGTTTAATCAAAACATTCACCTGAATGAAATTAAAATGTGAACTTACCTTAGAAATTACTTTAGAATTATGGAAGAAAAAAGAAGTTCTCTTCTCTTTCCCTCTCTTTATAACTTAGTAATTAATTGTAGGTTTCACTTAAACCAAATTAAAACATGAAATAAAAATAACCCAAAATCACTAAACAACTTAAATAAAACCCTCCTCTAAGTTGAACATATTCATCACACTTAGAAAATTCAAACCTAATGTCCTAAACTAAGCATTCCACATAAACCTTCAAAGCACACACATTAGCCTAAGTCACCACTTCTAGCTTTTGGTTAGGTCAATGCATGGCTTGATGTTATATTTTGTTTTATGATGATGTTTTAGACTGATGTTAGAGTGTATGATTATAGAATGAATGGTAGGACGTGCTTATTTTAACTATTCTTTCTTGTAGAGGATTGTGGCGCTATCATAAATAAAAATATAAATGCTTCTTACTTGCAGGTGCTTATACCCCTTAGCATAATCCATAGGCCAGGTGGACTTAGTCACCCATGTGTGGGGTGATAAATCCAATGTACATTCTTAGGAATTTTGTGATGTGATTTGACTAACCTTTATTTTGCAGGTGTTAGTTAGATTTATGCATTTCCTTTTCATGTAAAAATTTGTATATTTAGGATTTTTGGAATGATTTGTTATGGGGATTAGGATGAGCATTGGTCATAAGATCCCATCTTATGCACCATATGAAGCCTTGGAGCATCTACCATTCAACCATTCAAAGGAAGATCTAAAGAAGAAAGAAAGAAAGAATAAAAGAAAGGACGAAGAAAGAAGAAAGAAGAACAAAGTTTGAAAACCCCCATAACAATGAATTCCTTTGCTTAAGTTGTAATTCAATTCATTTATAAAGGGTAGAGCTCAGCTACCCAATTTTATATTTTTGATTTTGTGTAGTGGTGCCGGACCACAAATGAATATTTAATCTTTTTATGCTAGTTTTATAAATTGATTGATGTTTGTTTAACTTGGCAATTAAGTGGCATTCTTTTCTTAGTTTCTTCCTTACTTTATGTATGCCCTAGATGTGGATTAGGCTCTTTAAAAAAATAAATCTTTTACCCAACTTAACAATTCAAACTAAAACTAAACAATTCATAACCTCACATAAGCTTAGGATTAAAATCAATATAAAATAATTAGAAATCCCTTAGCTAGATGAGTTCTTTTCTTTATAATATCATACACAATAGCATCTTATTTCACTCTTGATTGGAGGGCTTCCATCTTTTCCAGATAACCTGACTTGACCTTTGAGGGCTATAGTGGAAACTCACCTCCTCAAATTCTAGTTGATTTTGTCCAACAATCTACTTTCTCATGCATTAGTCATAACAAAAATCCTATTAGCCTAAGTGAAATTGATTGTCCAAAAATAAAATAAAATGAAATTTAAAATGCATTAGATTTAGGTCATTAAAGCATGTCCCTTTACATGATCTAGTCTCTTTAGGGAGTGAGTTTAAGGTCTTAATCTCTTTATAAATAAAAATAGCCTAGCTATGTTGCATAAGCATAAAGACTTGCCTACATGTATTTAAAATCATAGAGTTAGTTGGCGGCCACCCCTAGGCAGTTGTAAGTCAAAGCTATTGGGTTGTTTATCCTCTCTTGTGGAGGTAAACCAAATACCCATTTTGCCCTTAGATTTAGGTTGTGCTTCCGGGCCTTGCCGAAGCTCCCTAGATTTAGGTTCTGAGGTTGCTTCTCCCCTTTGTGGGCCTTAAGCATAATTCCTCAACTCTTAGGCATTTCCTTAATCTTGTGTTAAGAAATCTTAAGTCCTAAATTTCTAATAAAAATAATACAACTCAAATAAACTAAATCAATTTTTAAAATATAAAGCCCAATTTTTGGATAGTTTGAGAAGTCAGCTAGATTTCCTAGCATCATGAGCATCTCGTACTTATTCCTATTTTGGCTTTGATAATAACTCCCTATTTTGATCAATCTCATTTGATTTTAAAGAATAAATCAATCGATTGATAGTCCTTCTTATTGAAATCTTCAGAGACAATGATCATTTACCTTAATCGAGAGTTTTCCTAAAGGATCCTGTCCTTTAGGATGTAATTAACTATGGGGGCTTGCCCCTATAGAAAACTTAATGAACCCGATTTAAAATAAACCCTGCTTTACTTTTCCATGTAAAAGTCTAGTACATATGCACCCCCTTAGGAGTCCTTATTGAGGTGATTGGTTCTATTAAAGGGTAGTGACTTCTATCTTTCAAGATAGTACACTATACCTTAATGATGTATCTGATCACCTGAATAAGTATATCTGTGGATCTGCATGACATCTTACCAAGATGAATTTTTATAAGGGTATCATCTTTCTTTTCTCCCCACAGATTTGAAAGGCGACTCTCTGATATTAAATTTTTAACCAACAGATTTTCTGGCGACTCCATTGGGGATGGTTCCTCTCTCCATCTTTAGTAAATGATCATTGTCTTTGAGTATCGATAGTGGATTTATATTTTGATATGAATCCAAGACTATCCTTCCTTCCGTTGGCACTTAACTCATTTCATTCTTGAGTTAAGTTGGCCAACATCTTTAGGTTTTAGGACTGCATTCCCTGTTGGTCTTAAAAATTCCTCTCTAATTAAAAGATCTAAAAAAAAAAAAGAAACATCTCTTCATCTTCTCATGATAAGGAAAGGTTCATCCTAAAAATAATAAAACATCCATAAAGAGCTTTGCTTTTTCAAAAGTACCTTTTTCAAAATGCACTTAATAAAATATTTTCCACATAATTTCTTTTCCCTCATTTAACAATTCACATAATTATTACATGTAGGGATTTTTAAAATAAAACTAATAATATTTTCCAAAAGCACAAATGAATATCTTCTTTCAAATCACTTTGATGAAGATTTCATTCTCAAAATAAAATGAACGATCATGTTTTCCAAAATCACAATCGTAATCATAAAACTTTTCCAAAAGCACATATGAATCTTTCTATTTCAATATGCTCACACTTATTGAATGGGAAGTCCATTTGTAAACAAAAATCAAAATTTTCAAAAAGCACATGTGAACATCTTCATTTAGTATGCTTAGGTTTATTAAAAAAAGATTTCATCTCCAAAAAAACAAAAAAAAAACAAAATATCATTTAGGACATCCCACTTAAGCATATCCCACATATGTTTTAAGTTAGGATTCCTCTCTTTCAAAAAGCAACAATTACACACAGAAATAAAAATTTCACATTTCAAAAATAAAATCAATCGACATTCTACATACTTAAATTTGTTAAATGGAGGTCCTCTTTTTGAAAATCAAAATCAACAATCACATTTCAAAATTTTCAACAATCACACTTGGAACTTCACTTAACATACCCCAAATTTGTTAAGTGAACTCATTAAATCTTAAAAATTTTCAAAATTTCAAACACATTTTAGAACTTCATTTAACATACACAAATTTGCTAAGTAAGGTTTCCAAAAATCAAAATCCAAAAATTTTTAAAAATTTTAACACATTTTTGGAACTTCATTTAACATACACAAATTTGTTAAGTAAGGTTTCCAAAAAACAAAATCAAAATCCAAAAATTTTTAAAATTTTAAACACATTTTGGAACTTCATTTAACATACACAAATTCATTAAGTAAGGTTTCCAAAAATCAAAATCCAAAATTTTGTAAACTTTTAAACACATTTTGGAACTTCATTTAACATACACAAATTTTTTAAGTAAGGTTTCCAAAAAAAAAAAAAATCAAATTCCAAAAAAGTTTTAAAATTTTAAACACATTTTGGAACTTCATTTAACATACATAGATTTGTTAAGTAAGGTTTCCAAAAAAAGTCAAAATCCAAAATTTTTTAAAATTTTAAACACATTTTGGCACTTAATTTAACATACACAAATTTGTTAAGTAAGGTTTCAAAAATCAAAATCCAAAAATTTTCAAAATTTTAAACACGTTTTGGAACTTCATTTAACATACACAAATTTGTTAAGTAAGGTTTCCAAAATCAAAATCCAAAAAATTTTCAAAATTCTAAACACAGTTTGTAACTTCACTTAACATACACAAATTGGTTAAGTAAGGTTTCCAAAATCAAAATCCAAAAATTTTCAAAATTCTAAACACATTTGGGAACCTTACTTAACATACCCAAATTTGTTAAGTAAAGTTTCCAAATCTAAAATAAAAATTTCAAAAAAAAACATTTCAAATACATTTGGAACTTCATTTAACATACCTAAATTTGTTAAGTGAAGTTTCCAAATCCAAAATCAAAATTTCAAAACTTTTTCAAACACATTTGGAACCTCACTTAACATACCCAAACTTGTTAAGCAAAATTTCCAAATCCAAATCCAAATCTCAAAAAAAATAAAAAATTTCAAACACATTTGGGAACCTCACTTAACATACCTAAAATTATTAAGTAAAAGTTTCCAAATCAAAATTCAAAATCAACAGTCATATTTTAAAATCTTCTAAACATATTTGGAACTTCATTTAACATGCCCAAATTTGTTAAGTTAAGTTTCCAAATCTAAATTCAAAAATTCAAAAAAAATTTCAAAAAAATTTCTAAACACATTTTTGGAACTTCATTTAACATACCTAAATTTGTTAAGTAAAGTTTCCAAATCCAAAATCAAAATTTCAAAAATTTCAAACACATTTGGAACTTCATTTAACATACCTAAGCTTGTTAAGTAAAGTTTCCAAATCAAAAAAATTCAAAACTTTTCAAAACATATTTTAGAACTTCACCTAGCATACTCAAATTTGCTAAGTAAAGTTTTCAAACTCAAAACAAAAATTTCTCAAACACCTTTGGAACTTCTTCTCTTAGCATACCAAATTTTCTAAGGAGAAGTTTCCATTTTCAAAAACCAAAATAAAAAATGAAATCAAAATTTTAAACATACCATTTGGAATTCCTTTTAGCATACTCAAATTTGATAAGTGAAGTTTCCATTTCATAAAATCAAGTGAGATTTCATCTTTAGCATACCAAATATGCTAAAGTTAAATCTCCACTTCCAATCATTTCAAAAATGAAACAAAGCATCTTAGGATCCATCTTTAGCATACCAAATATGCTAAAGTTAAATCTCCACTTCCAATCAGTTCAAAAACAAAACAAAGCACCTTAGGATCCCCTTAGCATATCAACTTTGCTAAGGGATCCTACCCTTTTCAAAAATCAAAATTTTACGAAGAAATGAAAGACTTAGGATATTCTTAGCATACCTAAATTTGTTAAGAATCTTATTTTTCAAAAATCAAATAAACACACCTAGGTTCTTTACTTAGCATACATAAATTTTCTAAGTAAGAATTCAAAAAAAATTTAAAATCAAAACAAAACAAAATTTTCAAAAGAAACAATCACTTTCACTTTACTTAACATACTTAAATTTGCTAAGTGAAAATTCCAAAACATTCAAACAACACAAAATCAATTTGACCCTTACTTTAACATACCCAAATTTGTTAAAGGAACGGGTCCTCCAAATCCAAACCAAAAAAAAAAATCAAAATCAAAATCAAAACATAATGGACATATGGAAGCATCTTATCAAAAGCTTGAATTCATAATTTTAACATACTCAAATTTGTTAAAGTTTGGATTCATACTAAAATTCCTCTTTCGATCAATCTTTCTAAATTTATTTGAACCCCACTAAACACTTCCAAGTTGTTGGATGTGGGTTCAAATTTTCAAGATTCAAAAATTCAAAATCTTTGGAGATAAAAAACTGATACAAGGTTTGTTTCTCATTGTAGATTTCTTCGATTAGGTAAGTTTTCAATTTCGGTTTGATTAGTGCAATGGCGGATCAGTATCATTACCTTCCCTCATGGCATGGACCAGCTTGGAGGCTAACTTGGATCATACCTGATCTACTTTGTCCATGGCTTTGAGGGAAGATCACTGTGAGGGCATTCCCCTCTGTCAACAGGAAAAGGTGGTCTCCTTCGGGGTAATACCCTCAAATTTAGGATCTCCTCGCAGGAAAGTTGTGGCATACCACGCCTTGGTTTAAGTCGGCATTACCTATAGTTATAGCTCGGTGGCTCATCTTAGTTGCCCATTGCCATGCTAGCACCACATCATACCCTCCAAGACTTCAGTGGTTTGATTTCCTCCCACATTTGAGTATGGGTCTAGCTCTCCCTCATCCTACTCCACTCGGCCGACAAACGCATTCAAACAATTCCATAGGATAGCGAGTTAGAGGTGTAGTTACCATGGATGAGTCTGTGATCACATCACCAGTTAGAACCAATTTCATCCTCTCTCAAGATCAGATGGAGAGGATGCCAGGAGGATTCGTTCATCGCCTCCTCCAATGGTGCATCTATAATAGACAATTTTTAGGAGTAAGAGGTAAAATGATGGCCTTTGCTCTATTCTTCTCTAGGTGGATGGAGCATATGGACACTCAGAGTCCAATGCTCAGTTTGATTTATGATCTGTTATCCCCCACAGTAGGAGGCAGTCAGGCAGAGAGGGCCCGAGGCCCATACATCATACTACTTGAGGGGTGGAGGTTGACCTTGGTCATGCCACTTTTGGGACTTTCCGCTGATGCACTACTCACGTCGATCATACTAATAGTATCCTCCTCATGGGAACCAGCCATCACAGGAGGGCAGCTCTTGCACATAGAGAGTCAGTGGTGTCTCCACCCCACCACTCTACCCCACATCCGCCATCTCTAGTGTAGGTTCTAGCATTACCCATTCCATCCAAGGCCATGAAGGCGCATCCGAGGAGAAACATACCCCGTTGGTGATCTGACGAGGATCCTACTCTTACACCACCCATTGTGGTAGGGTTGAGCTCTCTACTCGACCTTACGCCCTAGTAGTGTGGGAAGGAGTGGCACCAGATCGTGGTTGTTCCTTCACCAACTCCACCCATTCAATGCATAGATGGTGATACTATCGGGATATTCGGTGGATTATAGTGGTAGCGGTGGTAGAGGATCATTCGATTGTTACCCCTATTATAGCGCATCAAGGTTATCATTACCGAGTGACATAGGATTGACTACCCCTTGAGGTCGGTGCCTCATGTCCTTGCAGTTATTTGTACCCGAGTTAGATCGATCCTTAAATGAGATAATTGCACACTATTTTATGGAGAAAAGGAGATCTTAGAATGCATGGTGATGAAGAAAGAGTCAACTTTGATCCCAACGATGATGACTTGATGGGGGATTCAGCTGGCATATGCATGGTCGAGACTAGAGGTTCTCTTCTTAGGGACCAACAGGCTATGGAAGGAGATGAGGTTGATCAATGAGACACAGTAGAATCAGCCCATCACCTCTGAATCTAATTAAGAAAGAAAGACGAACAGATTGATAGGATGGCATAATAGTTATAGGACTTGCTGGCAATAGTATCAGTGTTTTAGAAGCAAGCCCTTTCAGTTCATCCTAGCACAGCCTATGTCAGACAACCTGAACTAGTGCATGTCTTAGATCCAGTTAAGACTCTACCTCCCATTGACCAAGGTAGCACTAGCCTGTATAGAAAGGTAGTGGCAAGTTCCTCCATACAGGAAAAAAATCTAAAATCCATGGTTGAGCAGCAGGTGAAGGAAGCGCAAAAGGAGGATCATTGGTTCCAAGGGTAGACCCCACCCGAATTTGATGCCATCCAATATCCTGTTTGTGCCTCCTTCTTCAAAGCTTGATGGCGGTGGAATCGAGGAAGCATATAGCTCGGTCCGATTATTGCAACGTGGGTGGCTGATACTTTACTCTTTAGACTCTTTTATCTAGCTGTATCGCTTTGATTGGTATCTTTGAACTTAATAGTTCGGTTAGGACATTTGCTGAGTTGGAGTAACTCTTCATCAAAAGATTTGCTAGAGCTTAGCAAAGGGTTACTGTAAGTGATCTCGTTGTAGCAAAACAACACTCCAGTGAGTCACTTATTGATTATATTCTCTGATGGTACAACTTGAGTATGAAGTATGAACCATAGCTGTCTGAACAACATGCCATTGAGATTTTTTGAAGAATATCCATGGCTCAGTTTCCTTCATGCTTAAGTGCTTCACCACAAAGACATTTGAGAACCTAATCAATAAAGCAGCTAGTCTACAAGGAGAGGCCAAATAGTTGCCTTTTCCAGATCAGTTGCCAAAGCAAAAATCCTAAAAAGTCTATGAAAAGTAACCAAGACTAGTAGCAGCAGTTGACAAGGGGAAGTAGCCAGTTAGAGAATAGTCAGAGCGACCATGACCTCAGCAGCCTCCACCTCCTTTGCCACCACCGAGACAGCCACCTCAGCCTCCACGGCCAACACAGCCACCGCCTCAGCCATACCACCAATAACTGTGGCATGCATATCTGTCGCCAGGTAGCTATGGTCTACCTACTCTATTAGATAAGTTAAACAAACCTTATTCTTTTAAAAGGGAGGTAATCGAAAATCTTTAAGAATCTCTTAAAGAAAAGAAACGATTTTTTAGCTAGCCTAGGAAACTAGAGGAAGTTGGCAAAAGTCATGATCCAAACTTTTGCCCTTACCACCGTATGCTAGGCCACATTTTAAAGGATTACTTTACTTTTAAGGATTGGCTTGAACATAATTTCAAGACTAGTTTTGTCATTATCCCAAAGGAATACCTTATGGAACAACCTTTCAATTCTATTAGGATAATCCTTGGGGATGCTAGCGATCCTAACAAAACTAAAGAAGGTTGAGACATCTCTTTATCTAAAACCTCTAAGAAAATAATCCAAAAGATCAAAAAGCTTTCCTTGCAGATGCCTAAGTCAGCTCAGACCTCCAACACCAAGAAAGGTTTGCAAGTTGCTAGTGCTAACTATAGGAAAGTGGGAGCTCAGTAGCAACATATGTCCGATAGCCCTTTAGCAAAACAATGTCGGACTCTTCGGTTCTTCCACACTGGTGATTTCTTAAATTTTAGCTAGTTCTTCTATTTCTTCTACTAGTAAAACTCTTGTATCACCAGATAAGGGCATCAAATCCCTTACTCCACTCACTCAACTTGACTTCTACTTTGTACCTCCAAATACTTTCAAGAAATTGAAGAATAAAGCTGATTTTAATTACATATGTTTCTCTTCTGATGAGTTATCTTCTTTTATTCCTAGAGATAACTCTTCAAGTCTAATAAACAATAACAATTTTGATCTTCCACTTTCTGATTCAGAGTTGGATCTTCCAACTTTGAATACTATGGGTTCACCTCTTGAGATAGACTTGGAATCATCTGATTCCAAGAGTCTCATAGGAGAAGTTGTAGGTGAGCCTGAAATATAGGTAGAACTTGCCACCACATTGCCTTCAGAGATTACCGAAGTCAACCTCTATAGTGGCAAGGTTCTACCTCTTAGGGCAGCACGTTTAGATAAAGCGAAACAAGTCATTGGTACTGAAGATAGAGAAGCCCTTCCACAAGATGCTCCACCCTTGGATATGCTTGTGGAAGACCAGTCGAAGGTGGACTATAATGTCCTTTCTCATTTAAGAAAGTTTTCATCTAAGCTAAGCATATATGATGACCTTGTCTTATGCCCAAGGGATCACCTTCACCGATGAAGACCTTATACTGGGAGACTTGGAGCACAATCATCCCCTATACATTACAGTCTACATGGACAGGTTCAGACTTATGAGGGTTCTTGTGATTTTAGATGCATCAGTAAGCATTATGAGTTTAAATATCCTTACCTATTTGAAGATTGACATCTCTAGTCTCTAAGGAGATAGGATGATGTTGAGAGGATTCAATGATCAAGGTGAGCGGGCTTTAGGTTCTATAGTGTTACATTTAGAGATCGATGACTGAAAGACTAAAGCCAAGTTCTACATTATTGATTCAAATACTTCATTCACTACTTTGCTTGGTAGGCCTTGGATACATCAGAACAAGATCATTCCATCCTCCCTTCATTAGTGCATCAAGTTTAGAAAAGATGGAATTGAGTATCATGTCAACGGGGATGAAAAGCCATTCTTAGTGAGAGAGGTTGAGATCTATGAGGATGCGACCTACTATCTTCCTCAAAACACCCTTTCTCATGAACTTGGACAAAATTCAAATGCAAAAATAAAAGAAAATGAAAATGAAACAAAAGAAAAGATAAAAGAATATGAAAGAAAAAAAGAAAAGTCCAAGTAAGCAAGAAAGGGGGATTGAAGAACAAGTGGATTTGCATATCACATTTCACCCATAGTTCAGTCCATCATATTGACTAGTGCATAGAATGGCTCAACCTCTACCAGGTAGAGGCAGAGATAGAAATAGAGGTATTCAGGTGGGAGACTCTGGTTATTTCAACAAGGGTCATGTTCTAGTTCATAGTACCCTACTATTCACATAGACTTGGAATCCAGCTGAGGATGAGTTCAATGTGATTAGTACACCCAACCTCTCGTGGGTTCCATTGGAGGTGACTTTTGATCTAGCCAGAGATGAAGATCAGGCCTCCAGCAAAGTAAAGTATTCGAATCTAGTTTATGTGAAACTATCAGGCAGTAGTTGGGAACCTTAGCTCTTACCTCACTTACATCTCAGAAAGTTGAAGGTTTGATAGTTAAGGAAGTCCCTAAGTCTTCTAGTGACACAAAGTAGAAGAGGTTCTTTTTGGGTTCATCATCCTCAAGTCCAGAGCTCGATGTAGGACTTGAGGAAGATACTTTTAAAGAATTAATGGAATTACCTTTTGACTTTTACTAGCCTTGTGTTCAAAATCTTGTGCAGAAAGGTTTAGTTCCTCACACTTGGTCCAAGTACAGGTCATAATATTTTGAAAAATTATGGAACAATATAGGATGGGAAGAACAATCAAGAGTAATACTACGATTTGACATAGTGGGTTCAGTCGATGATGAAGATTATTTCCTAGTTGTTACCAAGAATTTGGAATCTGATAGGTTCTTTTCACACATCCCCAACTTTCATGAGAATGTATTTAGAAACTTCAGATGATCCAGATGATCTCCAAGTCAAAAAGGCACTACCAAAATTTGAAGAGGAGATTCATTCAATAATAGACAAGCAAAAAGAAATCAACCTTGGGACAGAATAAAATCCTCACCCAACATTTATTAGTTCGTTGCTGAATGAACAAGAAACCAATGAATTAGTTATTGACTGAGTTTAAAGGCTGCATGGAGTTATGAAGAAATGCAAATTATCTCGACGTTGTAGTCCACAAGCTAGCAATAGACCTAGTACCTATTAAGAAAGCTCCTAGAGCATGTGATTAGAAATTGAATATAGGTCATTTAGTCAAGCGATTGATCTTTGGTTTCATCATAGATGAAAAATATCCTACCTAGTTAGCTACTATCATCCCATTTAAGAAGAAGAATGTCCAAATTCTCATTTGCATCAATTTTAGGGACTTAAACAAGGCATGCCCTAAGGATGAGTTTCCTCTTCCTATACCAGAATTAATGGTGGACATTGCCTCATCTCATGTTGTGTTCTCTTTCATGGATGGATCATCTAGCTATAACCAAATCAAGAAGTCTCTTGAAGATGAAAGAAACACTACTTTCTGAACTTTGATCAGAATCTTCTATTATAGGGTCATGCTTTTAGCCTTAAAATTGCTGGTGCTAAAACCAACGGGCCATGACTCAGATCTTCAACGAACTCATCCATCATCAGGTTGAGTGCTATGTTGATGATCTAGTCAAGCAGAGAAAAGGAAGACCACTCTTTGACTTGAGAGTATTTTGAATGGTTAAGATAATATAACCTCAAAATGAATCCCACGAAGTGTGCATTGAGTCACTTAGGAAATTCCTTGGGTTTGTTGTTCAGGGAATAGAAGTAGATCCTAAAAATATTCAATCTATATTAGAAATTCCACCTTCTAAGAGTTTAACTCAACTCAGATCCTTTCAAGGATGGCTGGTGTATCTAAGACGCTTTATCTCAAACTTATCAAGGAGATGCAAGCTCTTCTTAGCACTTGTTAAAAAGGATGCCAAGTTTAAGTGGGACGACAAGTGCCAATATGCATTCAAAGACATCAAATAATACTTGGTGAAGCCGTTCTGTGACCCTATCCGGCGGTTGATCCTTTACACTCTGCATTGGATGACTCTCGGTGCTCTTGGCCAAATGATGAGGGAAGGAAAGCACACTCTACTACCTCAATCGTTTGATCCCTTGAAGCAAACTATCCCTATTGAAAATTGCTTAGCTTTGATCTTTGCATCTCGGAAGCTATGACACTACATGCTTTCTCATAAGGTGAACTTAATCTAAAGAACTAATCCATTGCAGTACCTCATGACACGTCCCATGCTTTCTAGATATTTGACTCATTGGTCCATGATACTCTCATAGTTTGATATCACTTTTGTACCCCTCCATGCGATAAAAGGACAAGCACTAGCAAATTTCTTAGCAGCACACCCACTTCATGCTAATTCTCTGCTTAGTGAGAATCTCCTTGATGAACAAATCATGAACTTAGGGGAAGCCAGCAACTGTCGATGGGAGATGTATTTTGATGGTGCCGCTTCTTTTCTTAAAGGTGAAGCACCATGATCTATTCTCCTAGGCAAGGTAGGGGTAGGAATAGTTCTCCTAACACCAAATCGCGATGTGATGAGATTCTCATACTATCTTTCCAACCCCTGAACCAACAACAAAGTTAAGTCTGAGGCTTTGATTGTCAGTTTAGAGTTAGCCATCACTATCAATGTCAAGAGCATCAACATCTTTGGATTCTCTTGGTGATCAAATGATTGGGTCTGAGGTCCCCAAGCTTCATCATTACTACGAGTATACCATGAAGGCATTGGCCCAATTCTGAGTTACCATCTACAAGGTTCCCCGAGCAGAGAACACAGTAGCAGATGCCTTGGAAAAACTTGCCAAAGAGTTGGCATGTCCGGAAGATGAGTCCATTTCAATAAGGGTCCAAAATAGATAAGTCTTATCCTTGATTTTGAACTCATCGAGACTTTCTCTTGAAGGGAGGTTGTTGTTGCCAAAATGGACAAGGCTAGATTGAGGCAATTCATAGATTACTTGAACATCGGCAAACTATTTCAAGAGAAATCTCAAGCTCATCAGGTGAAACAGAGACCTCTTTCCTATGCTCTTGTTGATGGCACCCTATACCGCCAGTCCTTTGACCATATATGGTTATGTTGTTTAGAAAAACACGAAGCTCATGGCATTATAATCGAGGTACACACAGGTCTATGTGGAGCGCATTAGTCTGGTCCAAAGATGAAGTCAAAGATCAAAAGACTTGGATACTGCTGGCCTTCTATAATCACAGATTGCATGGACGTAGCTAGGAGATGTCATCAGTGTTAGGTGCATGGTGTGGTCCTCTACCAACCACCCAACATTCTACACCCTACTTTGGCTTCATGACCATTTGAGTGTTGAGGTACCGACATTATAGTTTTGATCGATCCTCCTTCTTCCAAGTGGCTTCAGTTCATCTTAGCTGCTACCAACTATTTTACCAAGTGGGCGGAAGCCATCCCAATCAGAGAGGTCACAGCTCACCATGTGCTTCAATTTTTCAAGAACCATATAATATATAGGTTTGGGCTGCCTCGATGAATTATATTCGATAATGGTACTGCATTCAAAAGCATGAAGATCAACAACTTTTCTAGAAGAAATGGTATAGATTGGAGATACTTTACCATCTATTCGATAATGGTTTAGCAGAAGCATTCAACAAAACTCTCATCTAGATACTGAAGAAAACTCTTGATGAAAAAATACGATAATGGAATGAGCAGTTGGTTTTAAGCCTTGTGGGCCTACCGCACCACATACCGAACTCTAACTCAGTCTACCCCATTTTTCTTAGTGTATGGGTCCGAAGTCGTTCTTCCTTTAGAAATTCAACTCCCATCACTAAGGATAGCATTGGGTAGCAAGATCACTACATAGCAGAATGCAAAGTTATGAATAGAAGAGCTCGAAGGTTTGGAGGAAGGCCACCTCCGGGCATGCCAAAATCTCGAGTTGAACAAGGATAAAATGATTCATGCTCACAACAAGCTGGTCCACCCTAGGTCTTTTGAGTAGGAGAACTTGTGTTAGTCCTAAGGAGACCAATTGTTGCCATTGAAAGATGGGAGGCAAGTTTGAACCCACTTGGGAAGGCCTTTATGTCATAGAGAAGGCCTACCAAGGAGGATCTTATCAGCTTATTGATTATAAAGGGGAACACTCGATTCTTCCAATTAATGGGCTCTATCTAAAGAAATATTACCCATGAAATAAAACTTGTTTGAAAATAATTCATTAATAAAAAGAACAAAATCTGATTCCATTCATCAAACTTCTCTTCTTTCAAAGTGTTATTTGATTGTCTTGCGAATCCACCGTGACGTGTTTAGGGTAGGTATAAGAGTCCCCTAGTGGCATCCTATCCCTCTTTAACAACACAAACACAATCTCCTGATGCTTTTAGAATAGGTATAAGAGAACTTGAGAGGCATCCTATTTCGATTAGCATAACTAAGTTAGGTGTGAGAGAACCCAAGCGGCATCCTTTCTTAGTGGGAATTCTTATTACCATTCGTGGCATCATTTCATAATTCCCCTAGTATATTTTAAGGTGGGTGTAAGAGTACCCCAGAGGCATCCTATTCCTTTTAACATATGTACAACAATAAACATAAATCCTTTATCTTAAGCTATTTTGATGTGGGAGAAATCCCCCTATGGCACCCACTCACTAAGTCGGGTCTACATGCTACCTCGCTAATATGTCAACCAGTGGTCACTTGTTTGGAGGACGTGAGTTCCCGTGCTTTCTTCCTAACTTAATCATTATAAACTAAAGAGCATCTTGTTAGAATGGTATGTCTCACTTCTCAGCCAGTAAGCTACCTCATGATTAACTTTGTTTAAGAAGATGTGAGTCCCTGTACTTTCTTCTTAAGCTAGCCATCATGTTCTAACTAGGTTGAGTATATCTGAGGTTTAGGATAAGTCCCCAGAGGCTCCTTTCCTCTTGACTACTTGAGTTGATCTAAGTCCCCAGAGGCATTCACTCATAGTCACCCTAGGTCGATAGCACCTCGAGGCGAATAAATTATCCCAATGGTCAGTTATATGGGAGGATGTGAGTCCCCGAGCTTTCTTCTTAGGTTGATTGTTGCAAATTGACGGGCACCGGTGAGTACACCACTCTTAGCAGATATGAGTCTGTGTGCTTTCTCCTTGAGTTGGACATTGAATACCATTTGAATTGATGACTAGCCATGTTATTTTCTCCAGGGTGTTGGATTAAGCCTTTACCATCCCCATCCCCGGTGGGCACTCTATTTGGATCAAGCCCTTTGTGACCCCATTTAGACACAACCCAGGTTACTTTTGGATTGGACATCTCCCCTTTCCTAGTAGCCACCCTTGTGGTTGGAGAATTTGTTCAGCGGATGCGCAGATTCTCCCTTGGTTTAGTAAATTTGAGATAGGTCTAGGTTGATATAAGCTCCTTCTTAGTCTGATCCATCATAAACTAATAGGGTCCATGATAAAATAAACAAAAATTAATTCGCTTGTGGATTAGGATTCAAGCCTCCAAAGGGCAGTGTTAGTAGAACTCCCTATAGAAATTACTTGACTACCTGAGTTGTGATAAATCCCTTAGTCGGTACTCACTTCATAGTCGCCCTCAGGTCAAGTTCAATCTACTTTGCCATAAGCAGGTTATCCCGATAGTCATTCCACTTTGAAAGATGTAAGACTATGACGCATTCTTTCTAGCATGATTATCGCAAATCGACGGGCAGCCTTAGGTCGGGTTTGATTTATTGCCCAAAGCAACCGATCACCCCAATGGTCTTTTCTAGTGGAAGATGTGAGTCCCCGAGCATTCTTCCCTTTAAATTATCATTGAAAAATGAAAGGCACTCCTTTGGTTTGATAGTTTTCCCATCAGCCAAGAAGCTACTCTCTTTGGTTTAGTGAATCTGAGATAGGTCTAGGCTTCTATAAGCTCTGTCTAAGTGTGATCCATCATAAACTGATGGAATCCATCAAAACAAACAAAATAAAAAATAAAATTAATTCTTGACTATTCTTGAGTTTATTTAAGTCCCCCAGTGGCATTCACTCAATAGTTAGCCCTAGGTCGGGTTTGATTTGTTGCCCAAAGTAATTGATCACCCTAGTCATTTATTATCTCTAGAAGATATGAGTCCTCATACTTTCTTCTTAGGACTTGACCATTGTGTACCAAAATACACTTTTTCTTGGTTGGATAGTCCTACCTTGTGGTTGGTAGACTCCCTTTGAATTGGTAAATAAGTTAGGTCTAGGCTTCCATGGCCCTACTAGTCAGTTCATCGCAAACCTATGAGATCCATCATAATCAAAATAAATAAACAAATTTGAAAAATAAAATCAATCTTTGACTATCCTTGAGTTGATCTAAGTCCCCCACTGGCATTCAATTTGTTGTCTTGCCAATGAGTGGAGATCTATTTAAACCTAAAAAAATTTAAAACAAATTCAACCTTCTCCCAAAGTGGAGATCTCTCCTTAATGAGATTAAAATCAAATCCAACCTTTCATCTCATTGTAGATGACTTGAACCTGCTTCCCTAGTGGAAGGTTCACACTCTATCCCTTAGTGGATTTCTTCTCCCTCTCTTATGTCTTGGACATAAGTAAAGCCACATTGCACTAAGCTCTAGATTCTCTCTTTTTCCTTGGGTCAAGAATAGATAAGCTTCTATTAGTGCTTGTGAACTTTTAGTGTTGATGATCATTTCGGTCAACACCAATACATCTGTTCCTGGTAGTCACACACCTGGAGACCTTTGTTGACCTCATTTTTAGAATGAGCTCTCAACACCTCCATCTTAAGCTTAGGATTCCTCTTAGACTTTAAGAGTTTCTTAGTCTTAAGACACATCTAGTGATTAGGTGGACACTCTCACCTAGACTTAGAAGAGTTAGCCATAGGAATAGGTCATGCCTTAGGGGTGTTAGGAAAATCTCCTACCCTTTAGCTTAAACCATTCCTCACTTTTCTTCTTTCAAGTCAAACTCCAAATCAATTCTATTTGATTTTCTTAAACTCCAAATCAATTCTCTGATTCAATTCCATGATCAAAATCCATCAAAAATACCTAAATCAAAATTTCCTAAGTCATTAACCCTTTCTTAAAGACTTAGCCAAAATCATGAGCTAAACTTATTCAAATCTTTGAAATTTTCTCATGATCCATTTATATTCGCATATATATATGAAATATAAATTTAAATTCATCAAATCAAATTCAAAATACCAAATCATTTCATAAAAATTTTCCTAAATTCCTTTAATTTTCCATTAAAGGACTTAGCCAAAATCAACTCCAAACTTTGATCAAACCTATTCAAATCCTTGGGATTTTTTCAAAAAAACTTATTTATATCCACATTTATATTCTCATATATAAATAAAATATAAATATAACTCAATTAAATCTAAAGAAAAAAATTAAATTCCAAATTTAAAATCCTTGAAATTCCCTTAAATCCCTTAATTTTCATTAATGGATTTAACCTAAACTTTGATCAAACCTTCAAACTCATGGGATTTTCTCAAAATATTTTATATCTCATTTATGTTCTCATATATAAATGAAATATAAATATAAATCAATCAAATCCAATCAAAATTAAATTTCAAATTAAAATTTCATTAAATCCTTTAAATTCCCTTTAATGGATTTAACCTAAATCATGATTAAACTCTTTCAAAATCCTTGAAATTTTCTCATGATCTATTTATATTCTCATTTATATTCACATGTATAAATGAAATATAAATTCAAACAATCAAAACCAACTCCAAATATCAAATCAAAATCAAATCTAAGCCTTTCAAGCCAAAATCTTAAACTTAGCCAAAATCAATTCAAATCAAGTCAAACTCTTGATTTTCTCTCATGGTTCAATCAATCTAATCATGAGCTCATATATAAACCCCAATCTTTCAATCAAAACAAATCAAAATCAAACCCAAAACTCTTCATATTCTTCCTTTGAATATGAAATTTTCAAATGGATCAAAATCCATTTGACTTCAAACCTCTTGTAAATGGATTTATATTTCAATCATAAGTCCATATACAAGATCAATCAACTTCAAATCAAGCTTTGACCAAGCCATTTGACCCACTTAGGCTCACTTGACCCAAAGTGACCTAAAAGTACCTTATGAGCCAACTTTGATCCTAACCATTGAACCAAACTCATATTTCTCATCATGATCAACAATCATCATGGGATGATCAATCAATCAAATTGGGTCAAACCAAGTCAAACTAAGGGTTGACCAAGTCAACACTTAACCTAAAATGAAACCTAACATAGCCAAATTGATTGAAACCATTGATCTAAGTTCACTCATGACTATGTTTGAACTTGACCAAGTCAACATTTGAGCCTAACCTAGCCCATTTGGCCCACTTGATAAGTTGACCCATTTTGACCTAAAGGGTCAAAATATGTCAAAACTTGATCTAAGCCAAATTGATTGAAACCAATGGGTCAAGTCCATCCAAATCACTTGTGGAACTTGACCAAAGCCTCAATTGGCCAACTAGACCCAATTGACCTTAGACCCATGACTGAAGGGTCATGTTGAGCCAATTGAACCTAATTGATTGGAAACAAGATATCAATCCACTCCATATGACTAACCAAACCTAAACCTACCTTGACCTAACCCAAATAGGTCAAATGGGTCAAAAATAGGTCAACTTGACCCATTTGACCTAAATGTCATATGAGCCAAAACAAATCTATACCCAATTGAACCAAACCAAAGGCACCAAAAAATTTCAAATTGTCATATGAACTTGACCCAGCCCTTGGTTTGACCCAATTTGACCTATTGGTCAACTTGACCCAAGTTTTGATCAAGATGGGTCAACATGAGCCAAACCCTATCAAATGGATTCTAAATCTATTGAAACTTGGCCCAACCTATTTTCTCAATATACCAAACATTGAAAAAATAGCAAAATGACCATTATACCCCAGGCCATAGAACAAATTTTGGCTTAGCCATGTATTTTTTCATGCATTCATCATCACTTGAGGCTCTCCTAAAGCTCAAGGGACCTAGTGATGTAGTGTGCACAACCCAATGGGTTTGGGTCAACCCATTTGGCCCATGGACCAACCCTGACACATAGGCATGAAATTGAAAATTCAAACTCCCCCTAAACCTCAATGGAATGCACATGGGAGTTAAGCTTCCACTCCTCTGGCCAAACCGACCATGTGCACACCTCTAACCATCCAAAAAACCCATCCCATGGTGTCAATTGGATCAAAATGGCAAGCTTATGCTCGACCATCCAATTTCCATAGGGGGAGATATACTTCTCCTAATTCACATCTATTTTCATTCACACATACTCGATTGAGGTCTAGGAAGCTTTAGAAACCTTCTGAGCTTTCCCAAGGTCTAGAGAGATTTGAATCTTTCTTCTCATTTTGCACGGCAAAATGGGAGCTCACCTTGATTCCAAATTCCTCTACTTGATCTTTCCAATTCTCTACACTCATCATCAAGGACTCAATCAAGCTTGCTCAAGCATCCATTGAGTTTTAGAGGCAAGGAGGATTTGGATCAAATCAAAACTCAAGAAGAGGAGGTGACCATGGAAGATCCACTCAATCTCAAGGCTCTAAACTTGAGAGCTTGTCTCCACGAAGCTTCTCAGGATCGGTGATCACCTCTGAGGTTAGTGAACCACTTAGGCTAGAGGTGTTGGTCTTTTGGGAAGATTTTAATCTCATGGATCTTAGCCATTGGATTGGCGCTTTGGTCTTTAGATGGTGTGTGTTGAGTCTTGATTGAATCCATGAAGGATCTCGAATCTCCCTTGGATTGATGGCTCACATTCCTCCTCATGGAAGAACTTCGCATCTCAACCATCCATCCGCATTTTAGATGGATGGGTGAGATTATTTTATTTTAATCCTTTTTTATAACCGGGTGTATCCTCGCCATCGATCTTTGATTGGATGGTATTCATTCACCGCCACCATTCCCGATGTGATAACAAATAGGCTCATGCGATGTAAAGCGACCGCCAGCGCACCGCCGTGGGTTGGGTATTAAGTGGGGATTAGTTATTTAACTAATTAATTCTAATTAATCCTCTTAAAAATCATAACTCATAGAAAATAAAAGGAAAAAATGCATGGATAGATAATTCCTAGAATATTCTAAAATTATTTTCAATGCATTTTGATTTCCCTTTTTCTTTGAATTTGGGTTTCTTTGGGAATGTTAATTAGCTAATTATTTTTTAATTAAGCCACTAATTAATCTCAAACTTCTAGGGTTCATTTTAGTGGATGACCTCTGCCTCCCCTAATTTTCTTGAGATTTATTGAGGCATTGATTAGGGGAATTGCTAGCTTATTCTCTAAATGCCCCTTTCATGTAATTAAGGGTAATTAAGGTATAATTAGTGAATTTTCCTTATGATTAAGTTGGATTAATATTAGATCTAGTGAGTGAGGTTTTTTGGAATAATTTTGGGGTATTTCCCTTGCTATTCCTAAACCCCTTTTTATTCCTTAATCTCCTTCTTAAGGGTTAATTCATTAATTACCCCTTTAAATAATTTTCAAAATTCTAAAAATCTCAAAACTTAATTAATCTACCTTGGGTAGATGCTTAGTGTTTAATAGCCTAAGTCTAATTAAGAAATTAAACCCCTTTCATAAGTGTGAAAGGGTGTTTTAAAAGTACTTAAGCTAAACCCCCAGCTTAATTAACTTTTAATTGTGAGCCAAATTGCATTAGGCCTTTTTTTACTAGGTGCATTGCAAATTTACATACCTTGTGGGTTTTATGTCATCTTATTAGCTCATAATTACTTAGTTAATTTTTCTAAGATGGTGTAGGGAAGGGTTAATTAAGTCACTTAATGCATATCTTCAACTAATCAACACTTAAAAATGGATTTAATTATTTGAAAATTGAACTAAAATATAAAACACATGTGGGAATGGGTTAGGAATAGTAAACTTATCTCACCTTTTCAAAATTAAATCTAGCTTCAAACAAACCAAATTCATTTTGAAATTTTCTTTAATTTATTCTAAGTTTTATTATTCTTTAAGAATTTCTTTAGGAATTAAGTAAAATGAGTTTGTTCATGTGATTACATTGCTTTAGATCTTTCCCAACATGTTAAATTGTATGCCATGTGACTTATGCATCCATGATTTCATGTTTTCAAAATTTTAAAATGAAATTGTTTACTTTATGTCAAATGTGCATGTGTTGGCTAAAGTAAAATATGTGGCTATTATCACTACTAAATCAAAATATTTTCAAAATATAAATGAAACATCAAATCTAAAAGTGTTATTCTTATAATTTAATTATAAGCTTGCATGTGATAGATTATAAAGTATGTTTAGTGTAGCCTTTCCTTTCTTTCTTATGTTAGCATAGCTTTGAATATGGATTGGTAAGATGTAGGGTTCATTTGAAAAGAATCCAACACTTACAATTCCAAACCTATTCATCCCTATGCTCTCATAAGAAGGATTGCTACACTTGCATGAATAAATTGCATAAACAAAAATAAAACCATTAAACAACTTTTGCATATTCTTTTCCATTTCATTTTCTTTTATATGCATGTTGTACTTAAGGAAAGTGGTATATTAGTCTGGACAACCAGGTTGTGAGGATTTAAGTAGCCCTAAGTAGGTCTTGTACCTTACCTCAGTTAACAATGGTGTTGTACTCACTTATGCCTTTCTTACTTTCATGCATGTATGTGAAATTTTGGATAAGAAAACCTTTTCTACTTAAGAAAATCATGCATCTAAATCTTCTAAATTTTCTTAAATGGATTACTACTTAGCATGCATCATAAAGTGTGTTAATTATCTCATTTGCATGTATAGATATGCTTAGGGTCCATCCATATGCATGTTATATATGTTGGGAAAGAATTGAAGTAATATGTTATGTGAATTTTGATTCATTTTCTTAATCTTAAAATGCCTTTCTTTTAGATAAGTTTGTTTAGAGTTGATCTAAACTTAGGATTAATTAAAGATTTAATCAAAACATTCACCTAAATGAAATAAAAATGTGAACTTACCTTAGAAATTACTTAATTGTAGGTTTCTCATAAACCAAATTAAAATATGAAATAAAAATAACCCTAAACAACTTAAATGAAACCCTCCTCTAAGTTGAACATGTCTTCACACTTAGAAAATTCAAACCTAAAGTCCTAAACTAAGCATGCCACACAAACCTTCAAAGCACACATTAGCTAAGTCACCACTTCTAGCTTTAGGTTAGTTAGGTGCATGGTTTGATGTTATGTTTTATTTTATGATGAATGTTTTAGACTGTTAGGTGTATGCTCATAGAATGAATGGTAGGACGTGCTTAGTCTAACTATTCTTTTCTGGGGATTGTGCTAAAGGGGCACTATCATAAATAAAAATATAAATGCTTCTTGCTTGTAGGTGCTTATACCCCTTAGCATAATCCATAGGCCAGGTGGACTTAGTCACCCATGTGTGGGGTGATAAGTCTAATATACATGCTTGGGATTTGTGTGGTGCGATTTGACTAACCTTTATTTTGTTGGTGTTAGTTAGATTTATGCATTTCCTTTTCATGTAAAAAATTGTATATTTAGGATTTTTGAATGATTTATTATGAGGATTAAGATGAGCATTGGTCATAAGATCCCATCTTATACACTATATGAAGCCTTGGAGCATCTATCATTCAACCATTCAAAGGAAGACCCAAAGAAGAAAGAAAGAAAGAAGAAAAGAAAGAAGGAAGAAAGAATAAAGAAGAAAGAAGAACAAAGTTTGGAGACCCCCATAACAATGAATTCCTTTGCTTAAATTGTAATTCAATTCATTTGTAATCCGGGTTCTATAAGGGTAGAGCTTCATTACATTTGATATTTTGGGTTTGTGCGGTGGTTCGATCACAACCCATTTATTCTTTTTTACACTAGTTTTATAAATTGATTGATATTTGTTTAACTTTGCATTAAGTGGCATGCTTTTCTAGTTTCTTTTCTTTATGTATGGCTGGATGTGGATTAGGCTCTTTAGAAAAATAAATCTTTTACCCAACTTAACAATTCAAATTAAAATTAAATAACTCATAACCTCACCTAAAGCTTAGGATTAAAATCAAGATAAAAGAATTAGAAACCCTTAGGTTCTTTCTTTATAATATCATGCACAAATGCATCTTATTTCACTCTTGATTGAGGGCTTCCATCTTGCCGAGAACCCGCTTGACCTTGAGTCGTGGAAACTCACCTCCTAAACTTTTTGATTTTGGCCAATAATCTACTTTCATGCATTAGTCATAAAAAATCCTATTAGCCTAAGTCAAAATTGATTGTCCAAAATGAAATAAAAATAAAATTTGAAATGCATTAGATTTAGGTCAAAGCATGTCCCTTTACATGATCTAGTCTCTTTAGGGAGTGAGTTTAAGGACTTAGTCTTTCTAAATAAAAAACAACCTAGCTATCTTGCATAAGCATAAAGACTTGCCTACATGTATTTAAAATCATGAGGAGTTAGTTGGTGGCCACCCCAAGTGTAAGTCCAAGTCGTGTGGTTTGTCCTCTCAGGCAAACCAAATACCCATTTTTGCCTTAGATTTAGGTTGTGCTACCCCTCACAAGCTCAGATTTAGGTTCCTGAGGTTGTTAGGTTGCTTCTCCCTTTGTGGGCCTTAAGCATAATTACTCACCTCTTAGGCATTTTATTAATCTTGTGTTAAAAAATCTTAACTCCTAAATTTATAATAAAAAATACAACTCAAACAAACTAAATCAATTTCTAAAATATATAGCCCAATTTTAGGATAGTATGAGAAGCCTATTAGATTTCCTAGCATCATGAACATCTTCTACTTATTCCCATTTTGGCTTCGATAAGAACTCCCTCTTTTGATCAATCCAATTTGATCTTCAAAAATAAACAAATCAATTGATAGTCTTTTCTATTGAAATCTTTAGAGACAATGATCATTTACCTTAATCGAGAGTTTTCTGAAAGGATTCTATCCTTTAGGATGTAATTAACTATGGGGGCTTGCCCCTATAGGGAACTTAACGAACCCAGTTTAGAATAAACCCTACTTTACTTTTCTATGTAAACTAGGGGAAGAATCTTTGGTACATATGTAGACCCATCGTCCTTAGGAGTCCTTATTGAGGTGATTGGTTCCATTAAAAGGTAGTGACTTCTGTCTTCCAAGATAGTACACTATACCTTGATGACGTATCCCATCACCTGAATAAGTATATCTACGGATCTGTGTGACGTCTTACCAAGATAAATTTTTGTAAGGGTTTCCTCTTTCGTTTCTCCCCACAGATTTGAAAGGCGACTCCCTTATAAGAAATTTTTAATCAACAGTTGTTAAATTATGCTCAAAATTGAGTAAACATTATACCCAAATTGAATAAAACTCAACAAGACACTAAATCTATCTCATTTGCATACTTTTGGGTGTAAATGTTTTGTTTAGAATAATAGAAAATAATTACAGGAAAGTTTGATTTTAAATTTGATGAGGCAATTTACTCTTTTGAAGTAAATGCTTATAGAATTTTCAATAAGAAAACCTTATTAGTTATGAAATTTGTAAATGTTATTTTTGATGAATCAGATATCCCCTTCCATCTTAAAGATTTTGTAGATGAGGATGTCTTAATGGAAAAAATTGAGAATCTCGGTTTGGAAGGCAATGAGATTTCTAGGAGAAGGCTGCATAGAGAGTGAAGATATGCTTCTAGTCTTCCCTATGAGTTGATTATAGTAAACCCCACTATAAGAGTTAGAACTAGACATAGTCTTAGAGAAAAGATTATCCATACAACCATCATATCCATGATTAAACCAACTAATGTAGAGAAGCAATATCTAATGAATTTTGGGATTAGTCGATGTAAGAAGAATTGAATCAATTCATTAGAAATGATATATAGGAATAAGTACATATACCCTATACTCAAATTGTGTTCGAAACTAAGTGGGTATTTAAAAATAAATTAAATGATCTTTGAAGTTCTTGTAAAGAACATGGTAATGCTTATGACTAAAGGTTTTAATCAAATAAAATTATTTATTTTGAAGGAAACATTTATATCGGTTACTCATTTAAAAGACATTTAATTCTTTCTTATGATTGCTTATTTTAAAATTTTTAGACTTTTTCAAATGGATGTCAGAAGTGCCTTCCTGAATGGTGTTATTGAGGAGGATGTGTATCAAAAACAATTGCTCAGATTTGAAAACTCATTATACCTTAGTTATGTATATAAATTAATAAAAGCCTTGTATGGTTTAAAGCAAGCATATCATGCATGGTATGATGGGCATGGAACTTTCTTTTTAGATAATTTTTTTGCTAAAGGATCTATAGATACAACATTATTTATCAAAAGAATAAATTATGATCTTCTTCTTATGCAGATTTATGAGGATGACATATTATTTGGATCTACTAATTCATTGATGTGAGAAGAATTTTCAATACTAAAAAGGGTTTATTATAATTAATTTTAGCTAATTTATTATAACTAATTCAACTTTATTTTAATTGATTTTTAAGGACTTAAGTGATTTTGAGCTAAAATAAGGGTCATTTGGTTCAACCATGCCAATTGGCTCAATTTAGGCTCAATTTAGATTTACTTTATCTAAGTTTTTGTTGAATTTTGATTTTATTAGGCTTACATTGTCCAATTGGGTTAGTTCAGGTCTTATGGAGTCCACTAGGCTAACCAAGATTTCATCTTTAATGTGTTGACTTTTAAATTTAATTTTGATTTCAAATTATGATCTCAATTTCACTTTGATTTGTTCTTTCCATTCTTGTCCTATTTTGGGTTGTAGACCTAATTACTAAATACAGTGTCCTAAGTGTTTAATTAGGAAGATCTTAATCTAAGATTAGAGATCCTAATTACTAAGATTAAGGTGATTGTCAACTTCACTCAAAAAATGAGGTTAACAAAATCTCAGTGCCTAGATCAAATCCAAGGTCTAAGAGGAGGGTTGTCAACCTCCCTAAAAGTGAGGTCAACATGTACCAAACACATGGATGTCCATCAACATTTTATTAGAGATCATGTTTTGAAAACAGATGTTCATGTTTAATTCATTGATAAATAAAATCAAATAGTGAATATTTTTATAAAGGCTTTGAATTTGATGTGTATGACACTTTAGATCAAACTTAGGAGTCATAAACCTTAGTGTTTAGCCTTTTCATTTCTTATATCTTTTCATTTAGTATTTGTTTTTTTATCTTTCATTTAAGTAAATTAATGCATTTTTATTTTTTTGTTTTTCTTTGATCGATCTCATATTCTCATTTATTTTTATGAGCTAAAAAATAAATTATTGGTATCATATTATACAATCCACGATCATACTATATGATAGATCTATTTAGATCGTTAGATACAGATTGGGATGAGTAGCAAGATGATACAAAGTAAAATAAACCATTCAATATGATATATATCATATTGTACGATATGTTTATAATAGTATAATTGACCTAGTCAACTAGTTATTTGACTTAAATGTTGGGATGATTAACATTACATAATCATAGTGTATGGTTTTTTATCATACTGTATAAATGATGTAATCAAATAAATAACTTAAGACAATCATTGGGATGGTATAAATTGTATTATATGAACCCAGTTCAAACTATAAAATCTCACAAAATTAGATTTCTATAAATAGCCTCTCGTTTTAAAATTTTCACTCACAAACTCTCATCCTCCCATCATACACTTGCTGACTTCATTTTTGGATGAGGTTGGCATTGTCCCAAATCCTAATGATTAGAATTCCTAATATTAGAGTATGAGCTTTCTAATTAGACACTTAGGACACTACACTTAGTGACCAAGTGTACAAAATAAATTAAAATTAAATAACAAATTAATCTAATCATAAATCTAAAATCAAAATTGAACTTAAAGTCAAACACTCTAAGATGAAGGCCTAGGACATCCAAGTGAATCCTTCTAGGATTTGACCTAACCCAATTGAATTAGTTAAACCTAATCAAACCTAAAAATTTAATAGGAATCTAAAACAAACATTTTTAAATTGAAATATAAATGCAATTGAGCTTAAATTAAGCTAATTAAGTTTGTTGACCAAATTAACTCATTTAAGCTCAAAATCACATAAGTCTAAGGAAATTCAAATAAACTCAAAACAACTTGAAATCAAATAAAAAAAGCATTGAATCAATGCATAAACATAAATGAAACTAAAAATAAATCTAGATGAAGTTTAAGGTGGGAAATTAGGTAATTTTACCTAACACAGACCTATGTCAATCTTGTCAAGTTAAAAGTGAACTCACCAAAAATCTGACCAAATTGAGTCACTTCAAGGACTCAAAATTATAAAATGAATATATTTAGATGTAAATCTAAACAAATCTAAATTTAATAAGGTCTTAAATGGGTTAATTATATCACTTAACCCAAATGAACCAAAATGGACCTCATTGAACCTACATCCAAATTAAATTAAAATTAATTCAAATCAGATATCCAAGATTATTTGAAAATAATAATTAAACTTTATTTGACCAATCATTAGGTTTCATTTAACTAATTTGATCATTTGACATAAGTGAACCCATCTTTCCCCATTAAGCCCAATTTGAGTTAATTGGATCAAAACCAAAATCAACTTCAAATAAAATGAAATTACTTGGTCCAAATCATCCCAAACATTGAATTAAACATGATTGGAGTATAAACATACTTTAATTGGGTCAAATTGGTCAATTGATTCAATTGTGCTCAGCTTAAACCATTTAAGTCAAAATGGGTCAAACTGAGACAAAATCAACATCAATCCTAAATCCAATGAAATCAATCCATTAGAAACATCATAAATGATCAAATAAATAAAATTGGAACTTAATATAGAACCCAAACTAACCAATTAAGCTAAGAAATCCAATTTCATTCATCTTTGATCAAAAGGGTCAAAATAGCTTAAGTCAAATTAAAATACCAACTAACATGCATCAATTGGCCTCTCAGCCTTCCAATGGGCAATTAGGCATAAATTCAACCTAGAAATAAATCCATTGATCAAATGAATCAACCAAAATCAATCCAAAAGTAAAAAATGATCAAATGGATCAAACCTAAACATGTAAACTTAAACCCAAGGCAATTGAGCATGGATTTTACTTAGACCCATCTTAGGAAGAACATTAGGAAGCAACCAATTAATACTAGGAGTACAAGAAGCTACCAATCTTAGAAGAGAGAAGAAGATGCCATTGAGGAGTAAAAGCCAAAACTGAGCCACCTCACTCCAATCTCATCCAAAACTCCACCTATACTCGCTATCTCATTCCCTAAGAGATCTACACTTCCACTTTGACCTTCTCACTACCTTTAATACCATCATGTGTGGCGATGGATGTTCACCTCTACATCAATTCAATGGGATGCAAGACATGTTTCTTTCTCCAATACGTTTGCCCAACCATGTCAAGTATTTTTGAAACCCAAAGTACTATTGAGATCCAACATCGGCGATGTATGGCCTAAATTAACCTTTCTTTGATTTCATGTTGATCATTTGTGAAGCAAACTTGGCCTTGGGTAAGATCAAGATGTGTAGATCCCATCTAAATCACTCTTTGATCATTTTGTAACTGAAATCACACATTTTTGTTATGTAGATCACCGACGATTAGCCCCAAAAATTTGATAGCACTCGGTCACCACCCTAGATGAGGAAGATGAAATTATAACTGTTTATTCCTTTTATTTGGAATAGACGATTATGATCTAGCTAGATTAATTAATTTAATCTCTTAAGGAAACTAACGATAAATCCTAAACTGTCCGATCTTCGATCAGACGGCCTTGATCCAAGCCAACACCCCCACCCCAGCAGTCACCTTTTAACGTGGGCTCTATATGGATCCGGCATGGATTAGTTACATGGCGTAATATGTAAAGAAACATTACATCTATGCCACTTGGCGCTAACTGGTTTAAGTTGGAAAATCAGATCTAAAAATACATAAAATTACTTGAATTTTTAAATTTTCATAGAAAATAAAATATCCAACAAAAAAATTCATATAAGGGCTCAATGAGATAAATTGATTAAACCTAAAATTCTAAATTTTTGTTGGATAAATTAAGATTAATTTGTTTATTGGTAAACATTGAAACCCTAATAAAACCTAAAATATCCAATCAATTACTTTGAAATTTTGGGGAATTGAAATCAAGGTTACACACCTTCGGTAAAATTTTGAGGATCTATTGATAATTAAATTAAAAGATATATAAATTTCAATCACAAAATCTTAAATTTAATAAAATAAACTAATAATAATACAATAAAATTAATGAAAATTATGGAATTAACTTGAAAATTCAAAATAATTATTATTAAACCAAATAATAATATTAAAGCTCATTAGAACCCTTTAATTCTAAAAATGACCTATTTAGAGATTAAATGAATTAATTAATTTTTTTAATTAACCTAGATTTTAAAATTTCATAATAAATCAACAAATTTCAAATAAAATCTAAGTGGATTCATCATATAGAGGGGAGTCAAAGAAAATTAAAATCCCCAATTAATTCCTAATAATATAGGCATACTTTAAGTTTTATTGAAATCATTAAAACTTTAATTAGTCATAAAATACAACTTAGATTAAGATAAAATTTTAGAAGAAAATGAAATTGGCAACAAACCCCATTTTTCATAAACATTTCAAAACAAAATGACTTCTGAATCAGAAGTTATTATATTTTCAAGTTCTAGGTCAATTTAAATCAATTAATAAATAAACAAATTATAAAAATTATGAAAATTAATGGAATTAACTCAAGACATTTTAAAAAATATTAGAGGACCTTAAGAAAATTTTTTGACTCTTTGAAGTTGAGTAATTTAATTAATCATACATTTAGGATTTATAAAGTAGTTAAGAAACTGAAATTCATCAAACCCTAGAATTCTAAATTGATAAATTTATAATAAACCAAATAACTAATTGAAAATCAAAATTAATCATTCTTTGAATTCCATGTATAAATAAGAAATTTTTTAACATTGAAATTATCTTAAATCAACTTAACATTAATAAAAATATGTTAATTACAAATAAACATAATTAATCAAATCATTTAATTTAAATAACCCAAAAGCTCAAGATGGCCTAGATTAGGCTTGTGATCTTAAATACTCAATTTCCTAATTCTCATAGGCTAAGGTCAATAACTAAGTATTAAGAAACAAAATTTCATCATGGGAAGTTTAATTAAGCCCTTAATTATAAGACATTTCTTACATCAATTTAAATAACGAATTGAATAACTATAATTATTAAAAATTCAAAATCATGAAATATGAAAAAGAGAAAGTGTCTACCTAATGAAATTAAAAAATCTTTCTATCCTGTTAAAATAAAAATTAAATTTTGAGCTTTAAATTAGATAATTAAGTTAACTAATTTTAAACATTTAAGACATATTCTCATTAATTAAATGAAAGTGAATTGTAAGTATGTGAATGAAATTAATCATACTAAAATCAAATGAAATAAATTAAAATATGTGAAATTGAATAATCACTTTCACTTTAAATCTTAATCACATTAAAGAAATATAAAGTTGAAGATAAAGTCCAAATTATGTAATTATTTATTCTAAACAGTAATAAAATAAATTAACCAACATAAAATGTAAACAAATTAACTGAAATCAAATTAAAAGATCAATTCAACTTAAAGAATCATTAAATTAAAGTCAACATAAAAATCAAACAAATGAATTCAATAAATCAAATGATGAAACTCTTAATCAAAACTTAAATAAGAGGTCATTTTAAATTGTAATAAAAAAATTACAACTTGGTTAAGATACATTAATTAATTCAAATGAAATTCAAATAAAAAAAGATAAAACCTTTAAATCCAAACAACACTCAAAAATTAATTAAATAATATGATTCTAAATTAATATAATAAAACCTAAATAAAATAATTAAACACTAAACTAATTAAATTAAACTAAAACTTAACAAATTTAAGATCAACAATCAAGATATATGAAATTAAATAAACCTAATAAATTTAACTTTAAGAAATCTTAATTGAATCAAATGAACATCACTCAAATTAAATCCTTTAAATAAATTCAAAATAGTTAATTAAGATACACAGGTTCTTAGTTTGACCTTAGAATGGATCTTTATCTCAAGATGAAAATTCCGTTCTACTAGAATGGGGATATTGAATAGAATGAGATCTACCCAAAATAGATCTATTTTATTCTCTATTATATAAAACCTAAATTCAATTTCAACATAAAAATAGCCTTCAAATTGAAATAAAATATAAAATCAATTAATTCTTCTAAATTGTAACCATCCAATAGCAAATTGAAAAAATATTGAATTTGGAACCAAAACTTAGATTTAATAATAAAAAAACCTAGTGCAGTCATACCACATAAGCCCTTTCTTTTTACACACTAGATTATTAGGTCAATGACCTTAAATTTAGGTTAGTACAATGATCTGTGATGCTTTGTGATGTGAAATTTTATTTTTCTTGATTTGTGGTGTAATGTTTTAGACTGGATGGCTAGGAATCATTTGCATGCCAGTCTAGATGTTAGGATATTCTTTTTAGGCTTACAATATTTTTTGCTTGGGATTATGCTTAATGGGAGTAATGCAATGAATATAAAATGTTATTTGCTTGTAAGTGTAGTTTAAGCCCCTAAGCATAGCCCCATAGGATAGGTGGGCATGATATCCATTAATCTAAGTTTGTAGGTTTGAAATATAAACTATTGGTGTGCATATGTTTTCCTTTACGTCTATTTTGTAAGGCTTAGGATTTTATTTTAGAATTTTAAAATGTTGAAGCCTAGAGTTAGGTTAGGATCTATGAGGCCTAAGAGTACTAGGAGTTGACTTTCTCTATTGGTGGTCCCCTATGGAGCCCAAGGAGGTTCCTGAAGAAGGTGATATTCCTGGATGACTACCACTAAAGATTGAGACATTTTATTCTAGGTCGAGCTATATAAGGACAGAGCTTAGCTGCCCTTTTTTTTCTTTGTAGATGTACAACGGTACCCAACCACAGTGGCTTGTTTTACTTAATTTAATTTGTTCTCGATTTATTTTGGGGTGTGCAATAAAATTGTATTTTGTTTCATAGGTTTCTTTTTGTGATTGTTATGTGTTCTATGATGAAGCCTGGAAACATTAGTCTCTTAGGAAGACTAAATTTTTTCAAACATAACTCATAACCTCATAACCTCACCAATTAAATAAATACAACTAAAAGTAAACTTTGTGAACCATGCGAGCATATTGTTCATCATTCTTGAATTGGCTATTTCACCCATTACATATAAGGGAGCATTTGAGCTATGCGGATGACCACCCTTCATAAAAAAGTGTGACTTCTTGTATTGATTTGTCCCACGACCTTTTTCAAATTGCATATCATTGTAAGCATGAAATTACATACCCAAAGCTTTAAATAAAAGTATGAGTTAAAATACAAAAAACATGAAAATTGTTGCATTAGTTAGGTGAATAACATAGCAATCATCATATTAAGTTTAGGGAGTGAGTCTAGGATTTAGCTTTATTTTCTAAAATACAACAATCAAACCATCTTGTATTCATAAAACTGAACTCATAAATTTAAAATCAATTTAGTGGTGTTATCTAGCAATTCTTCTAGGTTAGTAATAAGCCCAGAAGAGTCAAGGATAGGTTCAAACTCTCAAGTGAGAAAGAGAACAAATAAATCTTAAAAATTTGATTAAGTTGAGCCTCTGACTTATGTCAAAAGCACTTATAGACATGGGTTCTAAAGCATCCTAGTGGAATAAGTCTTTAACTATTAGTCATTTTTGTAATTTTGTGCTGTCAAAATCTAAGTCCTAGACTTCTTAAAAAATGTCAAACTCATAATTTTGATAATTTTAATTTCAAAAATATAAAGCCCAACATTAGGATAGTCTAAAATGCTTACATGAAGGACAAGTTCCAATTTAGGTCTAAGTAGCACATCATCTACCTTATAGGCCACAACAATAATAATTGCCACCATCGCCCAAGAAAACCCTTGCAAACCATTTTAGTGAAGGAGTGAACTAAACTTATTCTTTCAATAGAGAGTATATGAGGAAAATATTTAATAATTTAAAAAAAGTTATATTTCAAGCTGTCTGATCCAAAAAGGCCAGAAGAAGTCAGTAAGGTCAATGACCTAAATTACTGTCCATATCATTAGATGCTAGGTGACACCATTGAAGACTGCTTCACTTTTAAGGATTAGCATGAAAGAAACTACAAGAGAAGGTTGGTGATTATCCCTAAATAATACCTTGTGGACACTAGAATAAGGTCCATTAAGGTGATCATAGTTGAATCTTCCACCTCTTATAATACATCTCTTTGAAATGATTGTGATATAGCTTTATCCTATTCTTCTAAAAAAATATTTAACGAAAAAGTTTAAAAATTCCGTGCAGGTTCATGTGAAGACCCAAAAGATAATCATCTATGTTGATCCACCAGTGTTAAAAGCTATTCCTCCTTGACCCCATTCAGCACCATCAAATTTCCAGATGTCTGAAGAGAGAGTGTTCAGAAAGGAATGATTATTATATGAGAGAGAGTTTTGTATAATAAAGATGGAGAGGCTAGGCCCTATGTCCCTTTATCTCTATGTACTTATTTCCAAAAAGAAAGTATACCATAAAAGGAATTTCTTATATTTTGCAATCTCATATGACTATGATATGAATGAAATAGAAAAAAAATTAAAAGAAAATTCTCATATACTTTATGAACCAAGATGAGAAAATGATAGTATTGATTTGGATGAGGTTAACATCATATTTAATCTTAATAATTATGATCCTTAATATTAAACTAGGAGCATCCTAACTAAGCACTTACGACACTACACTTAGTGATCTAATGTGCAAAATAAATCAAATTAAATAATAATATAATTAAATCAATCATATATCTAATATTAAAACTAGACTCAAAGCCAAGCATTCTAAGGTGAAGGCTTAGGCCATCCTAGTGAACCCCTCTAGGACTTGACCTGACTCAATTGAATTAGGTGAACCCAATTTGATGTTAAAATTTAGTAGGAATCTAAAACACACATATTCAAAGTGATATTTAAATTCAGTTGAGCTTAGATTAAGGTAATTGGGGTAGTTGACATAATTAAGCTCAAAAGTCACTTAAGTCCAAATAAATTCAAATAAAATCAAAATAAATTGAAATCAAATAAAAAAATGCAAAAACTCAAAGTATAAATATAAATGAACTTAAAACTAAATCTAAATGAGGTTCAAGATGGTCAATTGTGTCATTTGACCTAGATTTGACCTATATGGGCCCCACCAAGTCAAAGGTCAATTCACCAAAATTTGATTAAATTTAGTCATTCCAATGACTCAAAATTATTAAATGAACATGTTAAAAAAAATAAAAATAATAAATATAAATATAATAAGCTCTCAAATGGGTCAAGTGGATCATTTATTAATTTAATTTGGCTTGATTGCATGCTTTTTTAGGTTTCTTTTGTGATGAAAAGCTTGGAAACATTAGGCTCTTAGGAAAAATAAATATTCTACCTCATTATAATTAAATAATTTAAATATAAAATAAAAAATAAAAAGGGTGCTTCTCCTATTATACATGAGAGGGCATCTGACCTATAAGGATGACCACCCTTCCTGGAAAGTGTGTTTTCTTGTACTGATTTGGCCCATGACCATTTTTTAAATACATCTTATTATATGCATGAAATTTTGTACCAAAGCCTTAACAATAAAATTATGAGTCAAAATACATAAAACATGAAAATTATTGCATTAGTTAGGTGCATAACATGCTAGTCATCATCTTAGGAATAAAAAGTGAGTGTAGGCTCTTAGTCTTCTTTTATAAATAAAACATCCCAATCTACATGCATACATAAGACTAAAATCATGGATTTAAAATCATTTAGGTGGTGTTAACTGGAAACCATTCAAAGCAAGTAGCAAGTCTAGAAGAGTCATGGACGGTTCGATTGCTCAAGTGAGATAAAGAGCCAATAATTCCTAGAAGTTAAACTAGTCTAGTTTATAATAGAAGTACTTTTAAACTTAAGTTCTAAAGCATCTTATCATAATAAGTCTTCAATCATTAGGCATTTCTACAATCTTGTGTTTGTAGAATCTAAGTCATAGATTTTTTTTAAAAATGTCAACTCAAAATCTCAATAATTTAAAATTCAAAATTATAAAGCCCATTGATAGAATAGTCAAAATTCTTACCAAGAATTCTAGTATCAAAAAGCATTTTCTACTTATTCCCAATTTGCCTCTGAAAAAAACTATTTCCCTTTGAAGCATTCCATATTGAATTTTTAAGTTAATAATACTTTTAAGACAAGCTTTAAAATCCATAGAGATAAAGATCAATTTCTTTAATCGAGAGTATTCTTAGGAGGAATTCCTTTTTTTTAAGATATAATTAACTACATAGGCTTGTCCTTATAAGGAATTATGAACATGTAATAAATAAACCTTATTTTACTTTTCAATCTATATTAGAAGAAAATCTCTAGCACATCAAAGACTTATTAGTTTTAAGAGTCCTTATTAAGTAATCGAATCCATTATAGGGTGATATATTTCTTTTTTGAAATAATATATTTATCATTTAATAATGTATTTGGTTACTTAAATAAGTATAACCAAAATCTATTTGGTGTTATAATTTTTTTCCACAGATAGTTCTATGACTAATTTGCAGGGAAATCTCATTAATATAGAAGTATAATTCTCATATTCTGATCAATCTTTGAAAAAGAACATTAGTGATGAGGGATAGGTCGACATGACCCCATGTTTTTGATTTAGGAGATATTATTGAAGACAATCTACATAGTGGGAAGGTCCTACCACCTCTCTTACCTCCTTCTAAGAACAAAGGTAAATAATTTATTGACCAATGTTCTGAATGGTTTCAAAAAAATCTAGTAGTTCAGCTAGTTGTTCCTAAGGTTAACTATAATGTCTTAGCCCATCTTAGGAAGGTACCTACTAGGCTAAGCATTTATGATGCCCTAGTTCTGTCCAAAAAAATTGAGGGAATCATTAGTTCAAGCATACTCAACATAGAGATATGCCTAACACAACTATCAATAGCTTCCTCATATAACTTTAAAGAAGTCCCTGCAGTAACTTTCTATGATGAAGATTTTATTCTAGGACCACTACCATAATTATCCCCTTTGCATTTCAGTCAAGATGACAAATTTTAGACTATCTAGACTTATGATCGATCTTAGTGCTTTAGTCAACATTATGAATTCCAAAACATTATTATTTTTGAAGATAAACACATGGAGATGTAGTTCTAATAAGTTGTTATTAAGGGGGTTTAATGAAATAGGAGAAAAGGCTTAGGGTTCAATTACTTTATTATTAGAAATAGATGGGTTAAAAATTAAAGAAAAAATTCATATTATGTAAGCCATGGATACATAAACATAAAACACTTTCTTAGGTAGGCCATGAATACATGAATACAAAATGGTTCCTTCATCACTTCACCAATATAATAAATATACAAGTGATGGAGTGGAATATATCATAAAAGGTGATATACAACTATTTTCTTTTCATGAAATTGAGCTATATAAAGATGATGCTTATTACATGCCAAAAAGTCAAATTCCTGATTCTATAAAACCTAGCATTATTAAGGCATAAAAAATAAAAGAAAATATCAAAAAATGAAAAAGAAGAAAATAAAGAAAAGGAGGGAAAAGGAAAAAAAAAAGAACCTCCTATAATCTAGATTGATTTGGAATCTAGCTATGATGAAGATTCCAATCAAAAGGATGCCTTAATAAAGTTTTAGATCTCATTAGAATTAGATAGCGATGAAGAGCAAATTCGAGCATCTAAAGATGAACCTAAATTGTCTACTTATGAGAAATTAAAAAGGTATGTGGATATTTTGACTTTGATTGCTTTATCTCAACATAAAATTGCACAATTAGAAGTCAAAGTAGCCCCTCTCCTTTCAAGAGAGGTTAGGAAGTTATCAATGTTTTACTCTGTACCTAAATATTCAAGCTCAGAAGTAGAGGTAAAGCCTAAAGATTCATCTTTTAATATAATAATAAAAATTTCTTTTGATTGGCATCTTGATTGTGTTAAGAATGTAATTAAAAATAATTTGATTCCTTATACTAAGCTTAAGGGTATATCCCAATCCATGGAAAATTTATGGCATACTAAACATAAAAAAATTAAAATCCATGGCTATTTTTGGGTTTCGTACCATTGGACCTTTGAATAATAATGAACATTGTTTAATGATTAGTAATCATATGGAGTCAAATAAACTTTTTGATAGTTCATCCAATCCATTGGAAGAATTTTATATTGATGCAAATGATAATCTAGATGATTACTTAATTCAAAATGCACCCCAAGAGCTCGAAGAAGAATAAAACTCACCATTGAAGAACTAATGGTGATCAACTTAAGAATTGAGGAAGACATATAAAAGTTAATTTCTTTAATCATGATTATTCTTAGGAGGAATTCCATTCTTTTTATGATGTAATTGACTATATGGGCTAGCCCTTATAGGGAACTATGAATCTTGTAATAAAATAAACTCTCTATTATACATTTCTATGTAGTACTAGAGAAAATCTCTGGTATCTCAATGACCCATAGCCTTAGGAGCCCCTTTTGAATAATCAAATATATTACAAAATAATATGTTTATGTTTTGAGATAATGTATTTGATTATCTTAATAAGTACACCTCTCCCCGAGGCCAGTGTTATAATCGCTTTAGATTTGATGATGATGAGGTAGCTTACTTGAAATATAAAGAGTGTGATATCACTAATTAAACACCCATTTTACAAGATAAGTTATCCTACTCTATTCTTTTTTTTTCAGTCATAACTCTTCACTTTTTTAATTTCTCTAGCCTTTCCTTATAATTCTAAGCTTTTTTTTAATTCTTTGCAGAACTTTTCGTAAACTCAAAATGCACTCTTCTCTAATCATGTTCTATGGTAGGGAAGTCTTCATTTTTTATTTAGATCTTTATGAATATTTGTATGTGTCAAATATTGGTCTACCTATCTATATCATTTCCAGCAATCCCATCTACAATTAGACATCCATTAATATGATCATTAAAGAGTCACCCCTTCACCAGCATCAATCCTTAGTTAGTTGACTTGTGTTGAATGGTCAAGTTATCCAACACGTTCTTAAGCATAATGTCTTTCTTAAAGCTGGTGATCATATGAATATTACACCCCTCTTTTCCATTGTAACCCATTTTTGCTTAACACAAACTCAATTCAATATAGTTGATCTTCTAATTTGCTACATTAAAAATCTCACCATCCTTAGGAATGTAAAATCAAAATGAAAATATAATCTAGCCTTCAATTACATGTTTACATATCTTCTAGAACTCAAGTAAAACCTCACCTTTCCCAAGGCACTAGACCATGCACCTCACTTTACAGTCCACTCATTCCACATCATATGTAATGAGAAGTGACAACCAGTATAGACTACAATTAAGTCTGAAGAAAAGAAGAGGCAACTAGAGAGAGGGATTATTTAGCTAATTACCACTATCTATAGGATGCTTGAATAGACCAATTTACATGACTTATGCTAAAAATTGATAAACATATAGAGGAGCAAGGAGCCAATTAGGAGGAGTCCTGGTCATAGTATGCAGAGGACTTAGCTTGGTTTCAAGTTCAATTTTATTAACTTCATGGCATTATCTGATCACCACCGCCAAATGAGAGATCTTCTAAGTTTTAGTTTTTTTTCTTTTCAGTGTTTGTTTAGTCTATTTTTGCCATGATTATCGTTTATTTGTTATGTTTTGTACCCATTATTGTAGTAGTGAAGTTGCAATAGTCGCTTTAGCATAACTAGTGCATTTTGCATGACTATTCTACAAAATTCATATAGATGGTGCCTTCTTATTGAATTTTGTGAATTAGTAGTTATTATAATATTTTCTTTAAATATTGTGTATATTATATACTTATGAATTTGTATAAATTTGAATACGAAATCTATGTAGTAGAAATATGAATCACTCACATAACTAAATACTCAAAAAATAGTCTATGATGATGCGCATTGCTATTTAGTATAAATTTTCTAATATGAAATGCATTTGTTACTTTACTTTCTTTTTCTTTGCTTTTGTAATATATTAATTTGAGAGTAAATATTAGTATGCATGTATATGACATTTGTAAATTACAAAATGAATCAAGTAATGACAAGAATGCAATTGGGATACATATATTGGGAAAAAGCCAAATTAAAAAGGGTAGAAAAGAAGAATAAATAAAAATAATATTAATTTTTGCCTCCCTAGCCTATCATTAAATGATCCATCATAATAATTGTTCATATCCTTTAACCATGCATTAAAATAATTAATCATTTAAACATAATATAAGCAAAATTTTGATTTATTACAAAATTATTTGGAAATTTTGTTAAACAACCCTTGGGTATCATTGGAGAACAATTTAATCTATATATGTACAAAGTAAAGACATTGTAAACATATAATATTGTAAATTGAGTATAATATTATTAAACAGATGTAAGCAGAACTCATTATATCTAAGAATATGATCTTATGCATGAGATTTTAGAGTGGGTCATAGAAGAACCACTTCGTAGCTTTAATTTCACCAATTATAAGAGTTCAAAGCTTGTTATTAACAATTAAGATAACAATAAATGAATTTTAACTATACTACTTTGACTCAAGTGTTGCATTAACATCTTTTGTTTTATCCTTCAAACCAAACTTATAGCAACTATGATCAAATAAATTTATATTAGTTATGTCAATTTATATACAAAAAGAGTTTGTATAATGAAGACATCAAGAAATGTTTCTCTAACATTAGATAAGCACAAGCTTCTCCATATGAGTAATAAAGCTCCATATCTATAGAAAGGTCATCAATGTGACTTCTATTAATTAGATTATTACAAACTTTCATTATTACGTCTCTTCAATATTAAAATACCATAAGCATGTATCCAATTAATTTTAAATAAGTATTAAAATAAGTTGTGTACACCAACTTATTTTTATAACTATGAAGACAATCATCAATGAAATCCTTCATCTCTTTCTTTATTATAGCCTAATTAGGTATTATATTTTAGATGAGGCGGTATTTAGCTATAGTAAGAAAATTCAACAAAGATAAGGAGAGGCAATACTTGGTTAATCCATCTGTATATTTACAAAGATTAAAGAAAAAATCACATTATTAATACTTGACTATATCAGTTTATTGATTTATACCTTTTCAATTATAGTCTCAACCATAGTGATTTTGTCAAAACTGGCTACTTTCACCAACAATATCAAATCACAGGTGTCTTCCTTTGTAAGCTTATATTTTTCCCTCTACATCATTTCTCTCTTCCTCTATAGCCTTTCATTACTCCCTAAACAATGCTACTTACCATGCGATTAGAAGATGTGGCATGTGCTTGCATTCACCTAAAACCTAGAAATTAGTATGGACATTTACTTAATTAAAAACAAATAATTAAATTTACTTAATTCACTTGAGAGGGATTTGACCCTTGGGTTGATTATATGATAATATCAATTATAATATATGTACAGTCTTGTGCTTTTGTAATAATAGTATCTTCACCATTAGAAAGAATCTTCTTTGCACTTTTAATTTTATGTATATTTATTCTATCCTCAAGACTTTTTTTTCTATTTATGTCCTCATCTTTATTATGAATCTATGATTTTAACTCTAAAATCTATTTTTACAAAACATTCTAACATTTTCATTTTGCTAAAAAGAGTCCTTCAAAAGTTGTAAACATTACTTCAAGACACCTTTTTTAATGGAAATATGGATTTCACTACTCAAATGAGCTATTACAATGCTTACTTCTAATGTTAGGTAAATTTAGTTTGTCACTAAACACAAGTGGTTTCAAACTATTAGGAACATATAAAGAGATGGATGCAACCTGTAATACCTCACTAATCTTAGCAAGATGGTCAACTGCTCGGTTGCCTTCCCAGAAGATGTGAGAGACCTGGACATCCTTCTGTGAGAATAGCCTCTAATGGACTCAAAAATGTAAACCATGTTTCAGGGAGGTTCAATAATTCTGTTGAAAATGTTAAGAAGACAAGTAGAGTAAGTTTCATGGGGAAAGCCTGAGAGATCTTCAATGCAAAGTTTAGCACATCTGCTTCATTATATAAAGAGCTTATTGGTTTGCATGGTTTGTAGGAAGTACATATTGCATTACCATTCCAGTCCCTAATAATTCCTCCTAATCAATCATAATTCTCTTTGATATTAAAGGAGTCATTAATTTTTATTTTGAGCTACCGAGGTTTTAATTTAATCCAGAAAGACCAATCTACTAGGTTCTTAATTCAATTGAAAATGTGCGATGTTTCCACTATTTTCCCTATGTGTGTTCTTATAAAATAAAGCTTTCTAAAGTTAAGTGAGAATTTGATGACCCAGCAATCAATGCATCTTGAGCTGTTATTGTGCTTAGCTTCATTCTTATTCAAAAAAAATGTCTCCAAGAGTTAAAAGTGGGATAATTCTATGATGGACTCTATATTGTTTATGGTTGCTCTTTGTTGTCCATGAGATGAATTGGTCTTTGATGTTATATGAATGCTAGGTTAAGTTCGATAATCCAAGAAGATATTGCAGTCTCTTTCATATAGCTTTAGCTTTTTGGCAATGCAAGAATAGGTGTTCCGTCAATTCCTCATGATTGCAAAATTAGCATTTTATGGATAGTTTCACCCCTTTCCTCTTCAAGATTTTCTCTATTATTAGAGCATTGTTAAAGATTCTTTAGGATAGAAAAAAAGTGGTCGATTTACAATAGTTATGCCAAATAAGCTTCCCCATGAATTAAGAGTTAAAGGTGTTGTAGTCTTGTGTAACATGCTTTGTGAGTGATTTGTTCCCCCATCAAAGTGATGTGTAGTTTATCTCTTTTGATAATGTTTAGAGGAATTTATTTAATTTTTGCAGTAATGTCCTCAAGGAGTACTTGCAATAGTCCTTTCCTGTTCTAGTTGGTATTGCTAGCCTACTTAGTGAAAAAATCTTTAACCATATGCTTAGATGATTGTTTGAGCTGGAAAAATGGATAATGGGTCATCTTCAAACTAAATGTCATGATAGAAGTTGATTCTTTCTTCCACAATCCTCCATATTTTAAAATTTTCAATAAGCTCTCTAACGTTTAGTAGCTTCTTCCAAAGAGGAGAGTTAGATGCTTTTTGCTTAGTTGCCATTGGGTGAATTTTGTTGTAGTGTTTTTTGATCATAAACTTAGCCCATAAGGTAGTGTCTTGTCTAAGATTTATCCAAAGTTTCAGTTAGTTGCAATGAATGCTATCTTGTAAGGATTTATATCCAAGTCCACCATTATTTATATGCTTGGAAGCCCTCTCCCATTACCTTTTAAAAGTATGTGTTTAAAATAGATTGTATTCTTCTATGGATTACCATAGGTATATTCATCATCTCGAGAATGTGAAGAGTGAGAGGACTAATTGTACTTTGAATTAAAGTTAATCTACCACCATAAGAAAGTAGATGGTTGTCCCAAAGCATTATATCTTGGATTTTTGTAATAATTTCATTGAAGTAGGTCTTCTTCAATCCTCCAGCATAAATGGTGTTGCCTAGATATCTGATGGGGAGCTTCCTTGCTTTCAGTCCAGTGTGTTCCTATATCTAGCTTGCATTAGTTCTATTGATCTTATTACTAAGGTATAAGTGTTATTTTTCTTTATTAATCTTCATACCTGAGTTCTCCTAAAAAAAGCTTGATGATATTTAAATGAGATATAGGGATGCCTCCTCTAGTGTGGTATTGAGTGGAAGAAGTGGAACTTATCAAGTTGTTCAGTATTCTGAAGAAGTAATCCATTGTAATGATGAAAATGGTGGGTGACTAAAGGTCTCCTTACATGAGCTCCCTTGTGGATTTGAAGAAGCCTACCTTTGCACCATTCATTAGAACTGAATAGTACTTATTTATGATGGTTTTTATAATAAGTTGGGTTGAATCATTTATAAAACCTTTGGCCTGTAGAACTTGCTGAATGAAGTTCAATTCAATTATGTCAAATGCTTTATGGATGTCCAGCTTGATTGCAAAGTTATGACCCATATATTTGTAATTGAGATCCTTGAGACATTCCTGAGCAAGTAAGGTGTTTTCATTGATGTTTCTTTTCTTAATGAATCGGCTCTGATTAAGAGAAATAATTTTGGGCAATATTGGTTATAACCTTGGAGATATAATTTGCTTAAAATCTAGCTAATAGTGCTAGTAAGAATTATGGGCTGAAACATATCCCATTTATATGGAAGTTTGGTTTGGGAATAGGGATGATGGTGGAGGATAACAAGTATTTTGGCACAAAACTTTTATTGAATAAGCTCCTTTCATCATTTTTGATAATATTCCATGATGTTTGGTAAAAGCCTAAATTAAAGCTATCTAGTCCAGGTGCCTTGTTAATGGAGAAGGAGGATGCTGCTTGCTTGACTTCCTCTTCATCAGGGTTCTGTGAATATTAATAGGCCCAACCTTTAGAATAAGACTCTTTAATAAGGCTAGAAGGTGTGATGGTATGTGTTAAAAGTTGTTCATAAAATCCAATACCATCTGCTTGCATCTCAGACTACTCCAATAGCCATTTTTTTAGCTATTTTGATTCTAGAAATTAAGACTTGTTCATTTCTTTTCATTATCAATGCATGGAAATACCTGTTACTCCTTTCTCCCTTTAGGATACTTTTTCTTATAGATATTTAGGCCCAAAGCAGTTCTTCCATCTTGAGATTTTTGGTTTAAGTCTTCCAATGACTTTATGAGGGCCTCATTAGCCTCCTCACTATAGCCAACTATCAATTGTTCCTCTATCAATCTAACATTATCCTCTACCTAACAAAGTTGGTTGTGGAGATTCATGAAGCAATCTCTATTCTATCTTCTAAGCTCGATTGATGCCTTCCTATGAAGTTTATGAAGTATGGACCATCCACTCTTAGCCTCTTCAGATTTCAAGCACTCCTTTATGAAAGTCAAGTAGTCTTTATGGAGTGCCCACATATTGTAAAATCTAAAATATTAAGTTTTGGTGGATTGAGTACTTGTAACCTGGATGAGTAATGGTGAGTTGTCCAAAATAGCTCATGATAGATGATGAATAGAAGTATTTTGCATTTATAGTTTCTATAAAGCATTAAAAAAACACTCTATCCAAATGCTCATCTATTCTTCCCCTCCTCCATGTGAATTTGTTGCCTATGTAACTTGCATCAAATAAGTTTGCTAGAAGGATTTGATCTACAAATTCAGCCAATGGTCTCGGGTTAGGTGGTCGACCACCACTTTTCTCCTTAGCTGAAGCTATCATATTGAATTCTTCTCTAACAAGCCATGGTGATTTGATTGAGCTTCCAATCTGGATTATCTAATTTCATAGTTCTTTCCTTCCACTATAAGAGCATGTCGCATATACAACCATTGCATAGACTGTCATATCATTAAAGGTTACTTTGGTGTAGATGAATTGACGATGGTAAATTAGGATTACCATGTGGAAAAGGGCTTTCCACATAATCCAGATTTTATTATTGGAGTTGATGTGGATGCCATGCATCTTGTATCTTCTCATTATGCTTGATGGTTGTGGATTGAGAATCATAGGTTCTAGTAAACTAATGATACCTAGCTTATGTGTATTATTGAGTAAGTTTAGTCTTGCTTTGGATTGGGGTTTTGTAATACCCCTTACATTCTAAATTAGAAAATTCATGGTGGTGGTTTAGTCAAAAGCTTGTTGTCAAAGGATGATAGATTATCAGCACTATTATATCTTGACAATTTGATGACATGATCTTTAAGTAAACCCTTGAGTTATCTTGCTCCTCTAGCACTCCTAACTTAAACCCAGACTTCATTGGTATTAGATTCTAGTTTCTTAAGTAATTGGTTATCTACTGCAATTTTTGGATTTTGGTGGAGTTCAAATATAGTAGGGTCCATTAGATTTTTTTTCCTTTTAGTTGCTTCCTTATAAATCTAAGAGAAAGCATAGTTTCCTGAGAACCCTTGGCTTGAGTTTGTTGATCATGGTTGTATAATTTAGTGGATTTAATTCATAGTGGAGTCAGACATTGTTAGTTATTGTAGTTATTATATATATTGCAGAGGTTGTACCTACTAAATATATTGAATTTGTTTTTGAGATTGTTGTTGTTGCTGTTGTGTTATTTGGTGGATCTCATTAAGAGTAGAATCACAATAGATTGTTGATGGAGGTGGGCATTCTTCTTTTGGTGAGATTAAGAGAACTTGGGTATTGGAGGTGATAAAAGAATTATATGTTGGATAACTAGCGCTCCCACTAAGGATTGATAAGGTTTAGCCACTAAGCTCTCAAACCATAACAATAACGCAAATAATTTATAATTATCAAAAATATCTCCTTTCATTCTAGCAATGGGGGCTATTTATAGCCATTACAATCATCTTTCATAAGAAAAAGAATTCAAAACATAGAGGGAAAGGTGGGTGACCACATCAATGTGAAGCATTAAGTTGCCTTATTATTTTATGCCATCCACCCATTTCACATGCTATTATTTTATGTGGATTCAACCACCTCACATGTCGTGCTTTGAATTTTTAAATTCAAAATTTTAAACCTATAGTTTCTAGAAGAAAATTAAAAATTACATAACTAAATGAGGTCATAAAATGGGCATTAAGAGGCTAATGAGCTAAGCATTCTTCTTTCTTGAATTTTCTTGGGATTTTGCTTGAGATCTTGTAAATGGACCTTGAGCTCTAATAATTTGATCCACATGATGTTCTACATCAACTCCCATTGGATCAATTAATCTCTACTCCATAGAGTTGAAATCTAAGAAGCTTCTACTAATTATTTGGTAGAGTCTCCAAATCAGTACGGGTCAACCATGTGTCTTCAGCTGGTGGCTTATTCTTGCAATGAACTAGAATATGATGTTCATAAGCTAGATTAATGGTTGCTTTCTCGATGATAATATAGTCAACTTTAAAGAAAGAGGGCTTCTGCAAGTATGGTGTTATATCTCCTACTGAAGAGTTAGACTGAACAAGTGAAGGTTAGCTATTGCTTCATATGATAGAATATCTTCAATATTAATAACTGAATGAATGAGCATATCAGCAACCAAATCAAATTGATAAGCATTAGTTCTAATTTTCTTAAGAATTTTAAAAGGACCACAATCCCATGCATATAATTTCTTATATTTAGTGGTTTGATAATGCTCAGGTCGAATGTGAATCAAGATATAATCACCTTGTTTATATTCTTTCATTGAATGATTTTGATTTGCCGTAGAAGAAATGTTTTCATTACTTATAGTACTTTGCTTTATTATTTCTTCATGGAGGCTTTGAAACTATTTAGCAAATGAAAATGTTGCATCAGAAAATGCATGAGATGATAGGTTTTCTACAACTATTGGTCATCTTGGGTTTTGACCATAGAGTATCTCAAATAGTGATTTATTTGTTGTTCAAGAGGTAGTGTTATTATAAGAAAACTCTAAGGTTAGTAAATATAAATCCCAATTTCCTAAGCTTTACCTACCAAGAATCTAAGTTTTTCAATGTATGATTGACCTCTTCAGTTTGTCCATCAGTTTGTGGGTGAAAGGCAGAAGAACTTTTATTTGGTACCTAATAATTTTCATAATTTTTTTCAAAATTATGAGACAAACCTAACATATTTATCATAAACAATGGTTAAAGGGAGACCATGGAATTGTACTATTTCTTTAAAAAATATTTTGGCTATATAAGAAGCATCATTTGTTTTTGAACAAGATAAGAAATGAGCCATTTTTGATAACCTATCCACTACAACAAAAATGTTATCATGCCTTCGAGCTGTCCTAGGTAATCCTAGAATAAAATCCATTAATAGGTCTTTCCAAGGCCTATAGGAAATAGGTAAGGAAATGTATTATCCAAACCTTTGTTTAAGATTTTTAGCTTATTTAGAAATTAAGCATTGGGCCACTAATTTTTTAATATCTTGTTTTAATGAAGGCCAATAAAATCTATTTTCTAATAAACATATGGTCTTATCCTTTCCAAAATGACTAGGTACAACTCCAACATGTAGCTCAATGATAAGGAATTCTCTAAAGAAGATCAAGAAATACATAGTTGTTTTCATTTATATAAATATTCATTTGTTATCAAAAATGTTTCTTGTAAAGTTATTGGTTTATCTAGGTGTTCATGGTAAATTAAGTTAAAGTTAGGGCACACAGTATAATAATCTTTAATTTGATCAATACTTAGGATTCTCAATTCTAAAGAGGAAATCATTATGTTTACCATGGATAAAGCATCAACAAGTTTATATTCAATTCTAGGCTTATGCTTTAGAACAAAAGAGTATCCTTGCAAACATTCAACCCATTTTGCATGTCTATGACTTAATTTTCATTGAGTATTAATGAATTTTTAGGCATGATGATCAGAATTAAGTATAAATTCTCTATGTAAGAGAAAGTGTCACCAATGCCTTGAGGATTAAATTATAACATAGAACTCTCTATCATAAGTGGAATATTATTGTTTGTCTTCATTTAACTTTTCACTAAAGAGTGTTATAGAATGATTCTTTTGACTTAAAATTTCACCTATCCTAATTCCTGAAGCATCGCATATCACTTCAAAGGCTTTAATAAAATCAAGAAGCCTAAGGATTGGTGTAGGAAAGATAAAAACTTTAATTTGCTCTAAGGCCCTTTTATGCATTAGGCGTCCAACAAAATTTAAGTAATTTTAGTATATCAATTATCAGAGCAAAAATGATACTAAAATTCTTGATAAATCTCTCATATGCTTCTAACTTCAGTAAAATATTTTGGTGATGGCCAATCTAAGGTTGCTTTCGCTTTAAAAGGATCAAGTTTAAGTCTAGCAATGGATATAATAAAGCCTTAAAATAGTATCTTAACTTGTAAAAAGAATCTATTTTTAAATTAATGTCTAACTTTTCTTGTCTAAGTATTTGAAAGACTTTTTGTAGGTATTATAGATGCTCATTTTCACCTGGACTAAAATCAAAATATCATCAAATGCACCACCTAAAATTTACCTATATATGGTTTAAGAATAGTATTCATTAATCTCATAAATGTGCTAGGAGCATTTGAAAGTTCAAAGGGCATGACAAGCCAATCATAAAGTCCATCGGGGGTATTAAAATTCATCTTCCAGTCATCTCCTGATCTAATCAAAATTTTATGATATCCACTTTTTAGATTAATCTTTGAAAAAACATTTGCTCCTGAGATTAAATCTAACATATCATCTAATCGAGGAATATGAAACTTATACTTGATAGTAATTTTATTTATTGCCCGACTATCAATACACATTCTCCATGTTTCATCTTTTTTTGGAGTTAATAAAGCTAAGACTGTACAAGGGCTAGGACTCTCATGAATAAAACCATTTTTAGTAATTCCTCAACTTGTCTTTCAATCTCAACATGCTCGATAGGGTTCATCCTATAATGTGGAAGATTAGGAAGTTGAGAACCGGGGAAGAACTCAATAGCATGTTGAATGTCTCTTAGAGGAGGTATCTCATCAAGAAGCTCATTGGGTGCAATATCTTTAAAATTAAAAAGAAGGAAAGAGACCATAGCAGGTATGTGAGTCTCATTAGAGTCTGGTATGACTTCTTTTACATGTAATAAGTGAAGGAAAAATGGATTGAATAATTCCTTTCGTAAGGCTCCAAAACTTATTGCTTCTATCTTTGGGTTCAAAGAAGGAAGAATATATGTTTTAAAGTAAGAATTAAAAATGGTAGTATTATCCTAATAGTAGAATTTTTTATGGTAAATTATTAAAGTTTAGCATTTTTATTCAAAAGAGGCTTAGGTTGCAATTCAGAAGTTATTTTGTGTGGTACTATGGAGGGTGTTTTTTCTACTGGCTTTATTGGTAGGAGTTTAATAGTCTCATTATTATATTTAAAAATATAAGTATTTTTCCTACCATAGTGAATAACATTTATATCATATAACCAAGGTCATTCTAACATAATATAAGCTATGTCCATAGAGAAAACATCACACCAAATTTGATCATCATAGCTTCTTATTTTAATTGGAACTAAACATTGATTGGTGATGGGAAGAGATGTATGATTTACCCAATTAATATTAAATTGTTTAGGATGAGGTTCAGACTTTAGGTTGGCTCAAGTTAAGGTGTGTGTTGAAATGACATTCATAGCATTTTCTCCATTTGTAACAAACTTACATCTCTTTTTATTACACAAAATATACATGCTAAAAATATTCTTTCTCCTCCAATCTTCTGCCACATTTTTAATTATAGTAAGACATCTCATCACATTAACCTGAGGGTTATCAGTTAATTCCAATTCTTCATAAGATAATGGGGTGTCATCTTAAACTTCTTCTAGATTATCATCGATTAGGTTTTTAGCTTCTTCTAAAAATAAGATTTGAGCTTTACATTAATTTTCCATATGACCCTTTTTAGGACATTTAAAATATATTACTTCCCTAGTGCTTTTATAGCTCCCTTCAATAGAAGTTTTAAGCAAAGGGGTCAAGCCAATTGGATGGGTGGGTCTAACAATAGACTTATGGGATGTAGTGGAAGATACTTGGTTTTTAATTTTAGAGATGGAAGAAAATTTCTTTTCTTGTTCAACCAATATGGCATAATGAAATGCTTCCTCTAAAGATTATGGGTCAAATAATTTAACTTCATTTATAATGTTAATCTTAAGTCCAATAATATATTTATTGGCTAATTGCTAATCATTATAAGAACAATTAGTTCTAGAAACTAGATCTTCAAAAGTATTCAAGAATCATGTTACAATATGATTATGTTATCTCAAAGTTAATAATTGACAATGTACCTTCTTATCATGATGCTTAGAACAATACTTTGCTCTTAACATTTCTTTTATTTTTATCCAAGTGAGGTTTGTCCTTCCTAATCTTTGTTTTATAGCTAAAGTATTTATCCAATAAATTTTAGTATGTCCTATTAATTTCATTTTAGCAAAGGTAACCCTTTGATAATCATCCATTTTATACCAATCAAAGAAGTCATCCATTTGAACTAGCAAATCAAAAAAGTTATTTAGGTCATGTACACCGTCGTAAGTTGGGGCTTCTACTTTAGCTCTTTAAGATGGATCCTTAGAGTCTTCTATAGTCTTAAAATAATTTTCTCCCCTTCCATGATTTCTAGCAATTGGTGGTCTTCTAAGTGGTTGGTTTTCTCTATGATTTGGATATGAATCTTCTTCGTCAATCCATATAGACATAGTCTAAGCAGGTATTAGAGGAGGAGTTGGTACTCTATTATTTTGTAGATAAGCTATAATAGTTTGCATTTATTTCTTAAGTTCTTGCATTTGATTCTTACTTTTACTAATATTTGTTGAGTTTTTACTTCATTATCATGGATCCTGAGAACTAAGGCATCAACAAATCTAGTCAAATTTTCAAGTCCTGAGAGATAGATTTTGGTGCCAGAGTTTTTTTTATAAAAGAATGATATATGAAAAAGGATCAAAGAAAAAAATGAAATACAATAAATATAATATAATATAATTGTGCAATCAAAGTGAAATTTTAGGGTAAGAGAACTTCCAGGTGAGGAGGAGGGGTACATGACCACTTTTATCTCAAAATTTGTTTAAACAGTTTTGGTCTTTTTGACAAGTTCTATTTAGCTTCCAAAATTATCAAGTTTAACTCACTTATATTAATATGCATATTTTTTTTCTTAATGCAATGAAAATAAATGCTCAAATTTATCAATCCTCTTTTTTTAAAGAAAGCAAGTTATCATAAGTTAATCAAAGAAACTTCTAAAATTAACCATAAATATGAACAAAGATAATAAAGTAAGCAATTAGATTTTGATTTGTACTAATGACTAGGTTGTTTTTAGGGTGAAGCGCTACCTCACTAAGGTGTTCTTTTATTTTTTTTGGGATGAGGGGGGGGGGGGGGTATTTAACATAATGAAATGACTAAATTCTATAATGGAGCTTACTAATTAGAATTTTATGCTATCACCATAACTTTCAAGCAATATATATCTTTCCAAGCTACTAATATGTATTTAAATTATCATATAAAGTAAAATTAATTAACCTTAGAAATCAAAGGAAAACTCACAAGTTTGAAGACAAGTCCCCCACTTGAGATACTTCCTTTGTTGAAGAAAACTTTTGACCAAATTTTCTCTTTCTAGGCTTTGCTCTGATACCAAATTTGATGGATGTAGGCATTCTTTCTTTTGGTGAGATTGAGAAAACTTGAGTATTGGAGTTGAGGAAAGAAATATATGTTGGATAACTAGAGCTCCCACCAAGAATTGCCAAGGTTTGGCCACTAAACTCTCAAACAACAAGAACAACTCAAATACTTTATAATTGCCAAAAAGATCTCCTTTCATTCCAATAAGTGGGGCTATTTATAGACATTACAATTATTTTTTAAAAGAAAAAGAATTCAAAACATGGAGGGAAAGGTGGGTGGCCACATCAATGTGAAGCATTAAGTTGTCTTATTATTTTATGTCATTCACTTATTTTACATGTTATTATTTTATGTGGATTCAACCGCCTCACATGTCATGCTTTGAGTTTTTAAATTTAAAATTGCAGACCTTGAGTTTCTAGAAGAAAATTAAAAATTACATATCTAAATGAAATCATAAAATAGACCTTAGCAGGCTAATGAGCTAAGCCTTACTCTTTCTTGAATTTTCTTGTCCTTTAGCTTGAGATCTTGTAAATGGAACTTAAGCTCTAATATTTTGATCGACATGATGTTCTACATCAGTTGTGATGCTAGTCTTTGCCAATATTTTAATTTTTGAGTTCCAATCCAGATAGTGTCATCGAAATGAGAAGTAACATCAAACTCAATCAGGACACAAGCAATAGAAGGCTTAGGGAGGTTTCCTGTAAGTATATTCATCCGCCATGGTCTGTCATTGATTACTACTATGGAAAATAGGAGTTGTTTATTAAAATAGTAAAATTTTAAGCTTGGGTGCTAAATCCAAATCGAGGTTATGGGTTATTCAACCTTAGGGTTAAAATCAGTTGTCCATTTTAGTATTCTTAGGGGTAGGTTATTTATGTAGTAGATCCTTTTTTCAATACTCTAGCATAATCATCATCATTAGTCATCTTAATGAGAAAATGCCTATGGTCAAGAAAGCCAACATACTAGTTTCCCACCATCTTGAGATCACTCAAGAAAGTTTTGGCTTCAACAAGAATGATTTTTTTGGTTGCACATTTCCCAAGTGTCAATTTAAAAGGCTGAGTAAGTTATTTCACCTCTTCATTGCTCATGAAGATAGTAGGTTTACCATATTTTTTTGAATGGAGCTTGATGAAAGGAAGTTCAAGGTTGCTACCATAAGTGAGATATCCATTGAAAAATGATGGAGGAAAAGCTGTGGAGTCATTATGTCGACTGACCTAACCTTCCCCATGTTTTGCAACAACATAAGAATACTTATCAGCAGCCACGAGAAAGAACCTAGAGCTGAGAATCAATGGAATAGTAACCTGAACTAGAAGTAGATAGGGACGCACCATCAATCATATCATAGATACTTAGTTTCTACTTTAAGACCTTGTTAACTTAAAATTATCAATATAGTATGATTCTATAGTAAGTGGAGATTACTTAACGTAAGCTGTAATAAAACTCTAAATGTAGGGGAAATGGTTAATAGCATCTGAGGGACTATTGTGTGGTAGTAGTGGGTCGAGTTAGAGATGTAGTAGGACATACAACTTGTTGGGGGTGTAAAGAAGCTTGAAACAATAGACAATAGCAGGCCTTTTTTATCTGTAATCTCCCTAAATGAATCTAAAACCTGCATGAACATAGTGTTAGAAAGAGTATCTTGCAAGCTCATATAAGCTCACTTACCTTAATTTATATTAATTTGGTGTGGGCTTTTCTCACCTAATCTACCTTGAGCTAGCAAAAATAGTTTCAAATTCTTTGGAGCTCAAGCCAATAAAAATAGTCCACCTTATTATATGAGGCCTTTCATCTCCAACACTATGGCTGATAATATTTAGTGCCCAAAAAAACCGTATATGCACATAATTAAATAAAAATTATCAGATATCATATTCATTAAAGCCTAAACTAGACTAAATATTTACAACAAACACTTTTTCACCATGAGCGGTCATGTTTCTACTTATATAACTGATAGGTTAGCCTATTGAAATTTTATTAACAAGCCTTCAAATTATGACACCAAAAATTTCAAAATAGCTTATGCCCAGTTATACTATGGGAACTCATTAATGTTCTCCATGTAGGTGAGCAAATACTTAGGAACATATAGTTGTGTAAAGTCTTTTGATGGCCTTAAATTTTTTTTATTCTATATTTATTTACCTCACTTTTGGAGTGAGGACTCATCCTTCCTTAGACTTAGGAAATTTTTAGGCACTTGAATTTCCCTAGTCATGGGACACTTTTAGTGATTAAGGGAACACTACGCCCAAGTTTAGAGACTTAGGGAGGCATACCCTAAACTTAGGTTATATCCTAGGGCAAATAAGTTCTATCTATCTTATGGCCTAAACCATAAACCCATGCTTGTCCACTCATCCAAAACCAACCTCAAGCCTATACAACCAACCTCGATTGGATTTTGTTTTATATCCAAGCTCCAAGCCAAATTAACTTAGCCCTTAACCTAAGTTAGTGCCAACATTACTCTATTGATCCAACCCAAAATCCATTCAAGTAAACTAAATCCAATTGAATTTCACAAAAGTACTCCAACCATTCAATATTCTATTCCGAACCTTTCCAATACTTGCAATCAAACCAATTCAACCAAATGAATCCAATCAACCCAAGTTAACCCATTTGACCCAAAAGGTCCAAATGAGCCAAAATTCAATCAAACCCAAGTCAATTATAATCAAAGACATCAATCAACCCTAAATCCATCATTGAACTCTTCTCAACACCCAATTCAACCCAATTCAACTCAATTAACCCATTTGGTCCACTTGATCCAAAGTGGCCTAAATGACAAAATTGAATCAAACTTCAATCCAACCCAAATTGGATTTAATCAACCCATACAATCCCCTCTAAAATGATTATTAATCATTCTTGATTATCCAATTGTAATCAATTTGGTCAAACCAAGCCAATTTGATCACTTGATCCAAGTTGACCCAATTAACCCATATGGAATAAAATGAACCAAATCTCATTCCAATCTAAAGTGTTTCCAATCAATGACTCCCATCAATTATAAATTGATTATTGAACATGACTCAACCACCAATTAGTCCTAACCAAGCCAATTTGGTCTCTTGACCCAAGTTGACCCAATTTGATGTAAAGGGGCAAATTAAGTCAAATCAAATCCTAAACTCAATTGATTAAAATCAATGCATCTAATCAATCATAAATTGATTCTTGAACATGATCCAACATCCAATGGAATCTAATTTGATCAAAGCAACCAAACTGACCCATATGACCAATTTGAACTAAAGGGTCAAATTGGACTAAATCATTCCCTAATCTAAATTAATTCAAACCAACCACTACAATCATTTTCAAATGATCAATTGAGCATAAACCAACCCTCCACCTAATCCAATTTAGCCAATTTGAGCAAATTGGTCAAATAAGCTCATTTGACCCAAATGAACCCATATCACCCAAAATCAAATCCACTCCAAATAAAAAAAATGGCACTAATACATTCCAAATGACCAATTTAACACACCCAAAGCCTTGAGTTGACCCAATTTGACCAATTGGTCATCATAACCCAATTGAACCCCATTTGACCCATATGGGTCAAATTGAGCCAAACCCAACCAAACTTAGCATGACTTATCCTTGGGTCACTATGGGCTAGCCCAAACGGACCCAACCCATGATGAACATGGGTTGGGTCAAAATTCTTGAGCTAACCTACCCAAATGAGACAAAATCCCCATTTCGAGGGCTCACCTACTCCCCAAGCCTTGGTAGCCAAATTTGGCCATTCTTGGACAATCGGACCACTCACCCAACCTGACCCAAGGTTGTTGGGTTCAGGTTTGGCTCATGAGAGGGTGAACTCACCTAAGGCACTCCATTGATTATCTTGAAGGAGAAGGTGCACCCCATGCCACTACCTCAGCCTCTCAAGCTCCTCCACTTCAACAGTCCACTACCATCTCTGGCCACCTACCCCAGTCGGATGACTGTAAAAAGCTGAGCTACTCCTCCCCCATCCATTTAAACTCCACACAAAGCTTCCTCGGTGTATCCCAAGTAGTCCTAGAGCTTTTCCCGATCCCCTAGTGCACCCCATCACCGGAGAGACCAACCTCAATTAAAAATCGAGAGCCCCACCGGTCCAACCTCACCTAAACTCCACCAAACTCAAATTAACTCCTCCCACACCTTCCTCTAGCTCCAACGAGTCTAAATGAATTGATTTTCGATCAATTTGATCACTACAAGGCATTCCAAGACCAACTTCGGTGAGCTTAACGATGGCGCCTGGCCTAGAGAGGCACCGGCATGGAGGCAGCTCGAGTTCTTGTCAATAGGGCTTCATCTCTTAAAGATAAAGCTATCTCAGTTGATGGACCATGGGTCGTTCATTTAGATAAGGTAAATCTCTGGAAAATCTTAGAAAATCCCCTGAGTGTTAGTCCTTTGTGAAGAAAAGTGTGATTGCATGGGATTTTCACCATAGGATCTCTATAGATCTCCTCCCCGTACATTTTGGAGTCGATCCTGATGTCCTATGAGCTCGAATTAAGTGGTGGAAGGTGGACGGTGTTCCTCTTTCGGCACTCATGGGACGATCGATCATCAGCCATTCTTTTTACATTATTAGAATGGATTTCCATGATTTAATCTGTTTAGTAATTTTATTTATTCCAATAGAAACCATGAGATTAATCTTCATCATCCAATTCGAGATCAGATAGCGGGGTTCAAATCGTGTCCACCGTCATTGAGTCAGCTGCTGTGTCGGACATTTTCAGTGACATATCCCATGGCACCACGGGGAAAGCATTGCCACATCAGCTCACGTGTGGCGTCGACAGTTTAAGAGATTAACTAGGCACTAAAAATTTTATTAAATAGCTAGAACTTTGAAAATAGATAACTAATTGTAGAAAAGTCCAAAAAATATGAGAAAACCCATTTTGGAAAGGATCAATAGAGGAGTATTTGATAAAAATAAAATCCTTAAGGTTTTATTAATAAATAATGCTTAATTAAGGTTTGAAGTTTAGGCTAATTACCTTAATTACAGCCTAATTACTTGGCCAATTGACCTTAAATTAGATTGGTGTCCCCATAATTTCTTTGGGATTTATTGGCCATGTAATTTAGAGAATTTGAAATTCTAATTCTAATCACTCTCTTTAATTAATTTAATAATTATTAAAATTGTTAAACAACAAAAAATAAATCATTAATGATGATTAATCACTATTAATAGTGGGAATGATGAGGGAAAATAATTAGGGCCTCTTTCTTAACTATTTTCTTAAATATATTTTTTTGGAGGGTTAATTAATTCATGGCTTAATTAAGGATTAATTAGAAAATTAATGATATTTTAAAATCAAATTTAAATGACAATTAAGTCAAATAATTCAATTGAATTCATGGGTTCCTCATTTTGTGTTTAATAACATAATGAATCTTAAGGAACATATGGTTACCCATGACTATGGGAAAACCATATAAGTACTTAACTTAGATTCTTCTCTAACTTAATTAACCCTTAAGCATGAGCCTAATTTCCTTAGCTCCCTTTAGGAGCAATGCAAATTTTAATTTCTTATAAGCATGACATTAGAGGCTCATGATTAAGTAGTTAATTAAATTAAAGAGATTAAGAAAAGGGAAATTAAATTGATTGTTTAAAGATTTGAACATAATCAATCCATAAAATTTATTTTATCATTTTTCCATAAACACATTAATCCGCCAACATGGGATTGGGCAAAACAGCAAATATCATTTTTCCTCTTTAAGTTTTAATAATTCAAATATAAAATGCAATCTTCATAACAACTTTGGTTAATCTTAAGTGGTTTTAATTAACTTGATTTTTCTTAGAAATTAATATGATTGATTGTATCATGTGGCAATGTTTAATTATTCTTTTTCAATCATTATAAATTGGAATTCCATTCGTATCATTTATTCATGTTTTCAAAATAAAATAATCAATTGAATATGATTATATATGTATAAGTTGCATGTATTGAATTTATCTTATTATATGGCATGGTATTATCATTAATAAATCTCAAATTAATTTTTTAAAATTATAAATTAATGATGAAGAGTTAAATTGGTGTTGGCTATGATATTATATGTGATTTATATTTTCTTATAGTTTAAACATGTTAAAGGATTGTTCTATTTTTATAATTATGTATGTTTACATGTGTTTGAATGTTATTAAGTATATAGTCTGGACATCCTAGAAACAGGTGGTTTAAGTAGCCCCAAGGAGGTCTTAGATTACCTCACTTCTCTGGTTTAACAATGGCACGTACTTACTTAATTTCATTCATATGTATACATGCATTAAAATTTGGATAGAGCTTTACTTTACATGAGTAAATAAATTTGCTAACGTACAATCTTTTGCATGATTTTCATTCTTATGTTGGTGTATATAGTTATATGTATCTAGGATAGCAAGTATATAGTCTAGACATCTAAAATGCATGAGGCTTTAAGTAGCCCCAAGGAGGTCTTTGATTACCTCACTTCCCTAATTTAACAATGGCACGTACTTGCTTAAATCTTTAATACATGTGTATGTATACTTAGCTAAGGAATGTAATCTCTCTTTTCTACCAAAAATATATGCATTAGTAATCATTCAAGTGTTCTAAAAATACATATATGCACATTGCATGTATAGGTATGTTAAGTTCAAAATCATATGCATGCTACTGATGAGGAAAATGAATGAGTAACATTATTCGTGTGATAGTAATTCAATTTCATTAATCTTAAGATGTCTTTCATGTTTGAATATGTTTTTTTAAGATTGAGCTTAATTTAGGATTAATAAAATATTTAATAAATCATTCACTAAAAGAAACCAAAATTCATAATAACATGCCTTTAAAAAATAACATAAGATAGAAATGAATGGGGTCAAACCCCTTTCCTCTCTATACAATAATTAGATACTAAGTAAATATTAATTGAAACAAAAGAAAATACAAAGTAAAATCCACCAACCATTTAATAAGTTGAAATGAAACCATCCCTCATGTTTAACTAAAATAATTCTTAGCTTAGGTGATCATAATCCTAAAGCCTAGCTAAGACATACCACACCAAGCCTTAGCACACACATTAGGATAATAAGTCACAACTTATAGCTCTAATTTAGGATGGAGTATGTTGTGATGTTATATTTTATTTTGTGAGGTAATATTTTAGACTGGATGTTAGGATTATTTATGCATAGATTGGATGCTAGGTCACTATTAGTCTAATGTAGTTTTCTATAGGGGATTATGTTGTGGTGTTTATTTTTGAATGGTTATGTGGACACCATGTAAATCTGTCCATGCAAATCATAGGGGGTACTTATTAAAGTGATCGAGTATGATATTAAGGTATGATGAACTATCTGAAAAGGTAGAAATATTAACCTACAATGGACCTAATCACCTAATAAGGACTCCTAAGGCATGATGGGTCTTCATATGTACCACAGATTCTTTGCCTACTTCACATGGAAAAGTAAAATAAGGTTAATTTTATGTCAGGCTCTTTAGTTCACTATGGAGGCAAGCCTCCATAGTTAATGACATCCTAGGAAATAGGATTTCCTAAGAAAACTTTTGATTAAAGTAGTCAATTATTATCTCCAGAGATTTCAAAGTTAGCACTATCAATGAATTGGCTATTTTGGAAAATCAAGTCGGCTTGTCCAATTGGAAGACTTATTTTGGAATCTAAAGGAAAATAAGTAGGAATTTCTCATGATATTAAGAATCCTAGTGAGTATTCCAACCTATCCTATGGTGAGGCTTTATGTTTTTGAAAGTGAGGATTTATTTATTTGAGTTAAAATTGTATTAGATAGCTAGGGCTTATAATCCATCAACATAAGATTATGGAGATACCTAAGAGGTGATGATTTATGCTTGTAGCCCAAGAAAAATAAATAGCCTTAGATCTTAAATATAGGGAGCTTTTAGACAAGTTAAAACATAACTTAAATATAAGCGAGAGAGAACATAAGGCTCTATGCCATAAGAGAAGATAGACCCGTCTGACTCTTCTGGACTTACAACTGTCGAGAGTGGCTGCTAGCTAATACTTCATGTGATTCAAAATCATGTAGGCCAGTCTTATGGAATTGTAAGATGGTTTGGGCTATTATTTAGTTTTAAAAGAGACTAGAGTCCTAAACCATCCCTTAAGAGACTAGATCATGTTTGGTATGAGCATATGACTTAATCTAAAACTACAAGAATCTTTTCAAATTTTATATTATTTTGACACATTCATTTGGATAAAGGCTTTGAGATTTCTTATGCCTAAATGCATGATAAAATTTGGTTATTGGCCAAATCAAGAGAGAAAGAGGGTGAAGCTCCATCATAATGGGGTTGTTCTCATAGGTCAAACAATCCTTAAAGTGCCAAAATGGAGGCCCTCATTTTATAAGAGTGATAGAAGATTCCATACATTATGTAAAATATACAACATACAGCTAAGGGGTTACTAAATCTTTTATTTATCTTGATTACAACCCGAGCTTTAAGATGAGGTTATGAGTTATTTTAAATTTTAGTTATAAGTTGTTAATTGGGTAGAAAATTTTATTTTGTCCATAGAGCCTATTATATTTATGCCACACATTCAATAAACAATCTTTAAGAAACTATAAAAATTATGTTGTTTTAGTGCGCAAAATAAACATAACAATAATCACTTTTATAAGCTATCATGAAAAAATAAGAGGCTGATGCGACCGGGTACCGTCGTACACCCCGGAAAGAGAAAAGTTGGGTAGCCGAGCTAAACCCTTTATACAACCTGAAATTAAAAATTATTATTATTATTTAGAATTGAATACACATTATGGCAGTCTTTATTCTTTATTTCTTCTTTCTCCCTTTAATTTTATTTGCTCTAAAGCATCACAAGGCACCCTAGGACTAAGCCTTCAAGCCACTGCTCATCCTAATCCTCATAACACTAATCCTAATTCGTATTTACAAAATTACATTCTATGGGAAATGTAAATCTAACTACCCCTGCAAAATAAATATTTGCTAAACATACATAAATGCTAAGCAGTTATATTTCATAATTTGGACTTAGCACCTTGCATATGGGTAACCAAGCCCACATGTCTTAATGTGGATTATGCTTAGGGGTATAAGCAACTTGCAAACAGAGCATTTATATTTATTATTTTGAGTGGCCCCTTAAGTACAATCCCCTATAGAAAATAAGATTAGGCTATCAACTAGCTAACATCCAATCTACGATCTACATTCTTAACATCCAGTCTAAAATATTACATCATAAAATAAACACATCATCTTTACATACATCGTCCTAACCTGAACCTAGAAGTGGTGACTTAACATTCTAATGTGTGTGCTTAGGCTTTACGTGGTGTGTCTTGGCTAGGCATTTGAATTATAATTTTATAAGTTTTAAAATTATTTGAGGTACTAGGATGGATGGTTTCATTTCAAGTTGTTTACAGACTTGTAAATTTTAATTTTAATTTTTGTTTTATTTTATTTTATTTACACTTAGCATAAAAGTGTTATAAATATAAGAAAGTGGCTTAATCTCCTTCATCCATATCCTAAGTTATTTCGTAAAGGCACATTTTTATGATTCAGTTTCTTTTAATAAATGATTTATTAGATGTTTAATTAGTCTTAAGTTTAGGATAACCTTAAAGAATCCTATTCAATAAGAAAGACATCTTAATATTAACGTAATTGAATTACCATCACATAGAATTTGTTAACCATTCCTTTCCATCACCATAACATACATATAATTTAACACTTAGTATTCCTATACATGCAACATATTTTTGGCATCCTTGAATGATTATGAATGTGTATAATTTTTGTAGAAAAGTGGTCTTTCATTCTCTACTCAAATACACATAAACATGTATAAAAGATGTAAGCAAGTACGTGTCATTGTTTAAACCAGAGAAGTGAGGTAATCAAATGACCTCCTTTGGGAAACTTAAAGCCTCATATTCATAGGATGTCCAGACTTTATACTTGCTATCTTAAATGCATATGAATGTATATACAACTATAAGGATGAAAACCATGCAAAAGCTTGTATTTTTAGTTGAATTATTTATATATGTAAAGCATAAAACTCTATCCAAATTCAAATACAGAGATACATATGAATGAAATTAAATAAGTATGTGCATTTGTTAACCAAGGAAGTGAGATAATCAAATGACCTCCTTGGGGCTACTTAAAGCCTCATATTCGCAGGATGTCCACACTATATACTTATTATCATTCAAACATATGTAAATCCATACATGAACATAGGAAAGAAAGCACTACTTTCACATACTTAAGCTATAAACACATGCAAAACTTATACATATATTCATAACTACTATCACTCCAAATATTATTATCAATTTATAATCTTTGAAAAATAATTTTTGATTTATTAGTGATAATAGCCACATAAGTAATAAGATTAGATCATCGCATGCAATTTTTCATAAGTAGACTTCATTTTAATTTTGAAAATATGAATGCATGATATCACATGGAATATAATATTTAAAGTGATTGAAAAGGAATAGCCAAACATTTCCACATAATGCATTCAACTACACTAATTCCTAAGGACAATGACATTAAATAAAATCATTTAAAGAAAACCAAAGTTTCTTATTAATTTTAATTTTGGCTTTGATTGAACTTAAAGAGGAGAGATCATTTACTGTTCTTATCCCCTTCCCATGTTAGTAATCTTAATTTATTTAAGGAAAGACAGTTATGTGATTTTTATAATTTAATCAAATTGAGCCATTAAATTATCCATTTAATTACCCTTCCCTATACTTCTTTAATTTAATTAACCATTTAATCATGAACCGCAAATGATATGAACTTAAGGAAAATAAAAGGGCAATGTTCCTAAAGGGCCTAATGCAATTGGCTCATGATTAGAGATTAATTAGATTAAAGAATCTAATTAAGTACTTTCATGATTTTCCTACATACGCTAATCATAATTTCCTTAAGGGTCTTGATGTTATTAAACACATAAAGAGGAACCCTTAATTTAAATATTAATTATCCAATTTGATTATCAATTTAATTTGATTAAATTTGGCCATTAATTAATAATTAAATTCTTAGGCAAGTCATTTTTAATTAACTCTCTTTAATGAATTGAATTTGGAAAAATAATTAGGAAAGAGGTACCAATTATTCTCACTCACCATTTCACTATTAATCAGTGATTAATGGACTTTCATTAATTAATTTTTTACTATTTGGGGTTTTAAATAATCATTTGATTACTTAAGAGGGTAATTAAGATTTGAATTTCAAATTCACTTAATTACATAGCTAATAGATCCCAATAAAATCATGGGAGGCAAAGGTTATCCCACTAATCATCATTCCAAATTTGAGATTAATTGCCCAAATAATTAGAGATTAATTAAACTAATTAGAAAAACATTCAAATGCTAATTAAGCCTTAATCACTATTCAAAGTCAAATGAAATTATTTTTATTAAATTCTCCTCTATTTAACCTTTTCAAAATGTATTTATTTGAATTTTTTGATTTTTCTATAATTAGTTATGATTTTAGCAAGTTTCAGCCAATTAATTATATTTTTAGACACTAATTAATCCCTAATCTCATCGGCACCATGTGGGTAGCTCATATGGCGTTGCGGGATTGGCCACTTAAATGATCCAACGTGACATTGATGTGGCGGTGGTAGATGATCTTCCATCCCTGTCATCCAATCAAAGATCGCACAGTGGGGATTAATCCTATGATTCCTAAAAATTAAATCAATTAAATCAAGCATATTAAATCACGGCCATCCATTCCAATCATGCGGAGCAGATGATGGATAATTCGTCATCCCTCAAGTGATGGAAGACGGACACCATTTTCCCTCCTCCACTCAATCTAAGCTCACCAAATCTTGTCAGGCATCAAGATCAACTCCAAAAGATTTAGGGAGAAAATCTAAAGGGATCTTATGGTTGGAATCACACGAAATCACACTTTCCTTCACAAAGGCACAAAAAATTGAAATTTTGATGGTTTATTGGAATTCACCTCGCTGGAGCTTAGGACCAAAGGCTAACCAACTGAGGTAGCTTCATCTTAAAGAGACAAAGCCCTGTTGAGATGCTCATGCCTTACCTCCTCGTCGATGGCACTATGGATCAAACATCGCTGGAATCCTCATCGGAGTTGGACTTGGATGGGTCTCCAGTGCTCGAATTGATGGGGAATCGATTCGTTTCTCCTCGTTGAAACTAGGGGAAGGTGTGGGTGAAGTTAAATTCAAAATGGTTGAGTTTGGATGAGGTTGGATGGAGATGAGCTCTATCCTATTTTTGGTTTGGTGTTTCTGATGATGGGGAGGCTCAGAGGACTCATGAAAAGCTTGGGGGACTTTGTTTCGACTCTTTCAAGCACTATAAATGCTTTGATAGGTATGAGAGTGGAATAGGGATGAGTATACACTCCTCCCCCTCAAATTCAATGGCTCAAATTGGTTCTTTCTTTGTTAGACGTCTGACTGATGCAAGCAGCTAGGGGTGGAATGGAGGTGCTGAGGTGGCTCGATTTTAATGGGTGAAGGTATGAGGTGGGCTGCCATGGGCCGAGGTAGAGTGTCCTTAGTTTCCTATGTGTGCCAATGGAAGGAGGTGGTAGCTGACCCAACCAGCCTTCGGTCAGGTTAGCCATAGGGTCAAGGGTCTAAACTAAGCTTTGGGTGGCTGCCAAGTGCAAAGGATGAGGTTTGACCACCCAAAAATAGATTTTGTCCTATGTGGATGGCTTTATCTAATGGGTAATGGGTCAAATCAAGTTTGATTTAATTTGGGTTGGATTTGAACTGACCCAAGGTGACCCAAGGATGGTCATGCCAAGTTTAAATGGGTTTGGACTTGATTTGGTTGGGTTTGTCTCAATTTGACCTATATAGGTCAAATTAGGCAAGGTTGGGTTAAGTTGACCAATTAGTCAAATTGGGCCAAACAATGGGTTGAGATAAATTCAAATGATGATTTGAGATGTTTTGATTCAATTGGTTCTAATTTGGATTGGATTTGAATTTGACCCATATGGGTCAAATGGGCTAAGTTGACCAATTTGGTCAAATTAGCCAAATTGGCTAGGGTTAGGTGTTGGTTTAGGTTGAGTTGATCATTTGAAGATAATTGTAGGCTTTGATTTCAATCAATTTGGATTTATGTTTGATTTAGACCAACTTAACCCTTTAGGTTTATTTGGGCTAAATAGGTCAATGGGTTAACTTGGTCAAATTAGGTCTAACCAAGGGTTTGATTATGTTCAATAATCAATTTATGATGGATTTGAGTCATTGGTTTCAATCAATTTGATGTAGGATTTGATTTGGCCTAATTTGGCCTTTTAGGTCAAATTGGCTCAAGAGGCCAATTGGACTTGGTTTGGCTCAACTGATGGTCAAGTCATGCTCAAGGATCAATTTTGGCTTGTTAGGGATCATTTGTTTCAATTGATTTAAGTTTGGAATGGGATTTTGTTAGAGTTCGTTAATGTAGGCTAATTGAGTCAATTTGGGTCAAGTGATCAAATTAGCTTGGTTTAACCCAATTGATTGCAATTGATCAATTAAGGATGATCAACAATCATTGTAGGAGATTTTGAATGGGTTGGTTCAATCAAATTTGGGTTGGATTGGAGTTTGGTTCAAATGGGTCCTATAGGTCACTTTGGGTCAAGTGAACCTAAAGGGTCAATTGACTTGGTTTTGGGTTGAACTAGGTTGAATTGAGTTTGATAATTGATTTGGGTTTGATTGATGGCTTTGATTGCAATTGATGTGGGTTTAATTAGATTTTGGCTCATTTGGACATTTTGGGTTCAAATGGGTTAGCTTAGGTTAATTGAATTGATTTTGGTCAATTGGTTTGATTGTAGATTTTGGAAGAGTTTGGAATGAAGATTTGGGTGGTTGGAGTGCTTTTGTGGAAATCAATTGAGTTTGGTTTGATTGAAAGAATTTTAATTAAGTCCATAGGGTTAGAATAGGATTAAGATGGGTTTAGGTTTAAGTCATTTTGGCATGGAACTTGGATATGAAATAGGATTCAATTGGGATTAGTTTGGTTAATTTGAGGTTTGGTTTTGGCTAGGGGGATAGGCATAAATTGTGGGTTAGGTCATAGGATAAGTAGGCTTCCTAATGTCCTAAGACATAGCCTCAACTTATGGTAAGTCCTCCTAGGTCTCTAGGTTTGGGTTAAGTGTTCACTTAGTCACTAGAAGTATCCTACATTTAAGGAAGTCTTAGTGTCTTGGAGAGTCCTAAGCCTAAGATGGGAAGATTGAATCCTCCCTCCAAAAGTGAGGTCAACAAATTCTAAAAGAGGTTGCCGAAATAGAAATAAATATATATGTTTTTACTTGCAGGTTGCTTATTCTCATTTACATTATCCACATTAGGACAGGTGGGCTTGGTTACCAATGTGCAAGGTGTTAAGTCTAAATTTCTAGAATATAATTACTCAGTTTGTATGGTTGCTTAGCTAACATCTGTTTTGCAGGTGCAGTTAGATTTTGTTTTCCATAAATATGTAATTTTGTAATAGGAATTAGGATTAGTGCTATGGGGTTTAAGATAAGCAGTGGCTAGAAATAAAGACTTGGGAGGCTCTGTGAAGTCTTGGAGGAAAACCCAATCAAAAAGAAGAAAGAAAGATAAAGAATGAAGACCCCCAAAGCATTTATTCAAATGTAATTGTAATATTCTCTTATAATCTGGGTTGTATATGGGTAGAGCTTGGCTACCCAACTTCTTTTCTTTTCTGGGGTGTATGGCGGTACCCAACCACACCAGCTTTTTATTCTTTTACAGAAATCTATAAATGTTTGATTATTGTGTTTATCTTGTGCAATAGAAATGACATGTCTTTTATAGGTTTCTTAAGCTTGATAATTGAATGTATGGCCTGAATGCAGTAGGCTCTTTAAGGTAAAACTAGTTTTTTTACTCCCATTAAACAACTTATAATTAAATTTTAAATTTAAGTCATAACTTTACTTTAAAGCCTAGGTTATAATGAAGATAATTAAAAGATTTAGAAATCCCATAGCTAAATGATGTATGTGATAACAATTATGCTTAGCATCTTGCTTCACTCTTGAATAGGGAGGGTCTCCAGTCTTGCATGATAGGAGAATGCTTAACCTATGAGAGCATCCCTTGTAGTGGAGAACACCTCCTCTCACTGATTTAGCCCATAACCTCATTTCTTCATGCATATAGGCATAATTGTCCCAAGCCTTTGTCCAAATCAATGTGTTAAAATGATAAGAAGAACTTTAAATTTTTTGCATTTAGTCTAAGCCATGTCTTCATGCTAATCATGATCTAGTCTCTTAGAGAGTGAATTTAGGACTCTAACTTCCTTCTTAATTAAATAACAGCATAGTTATCTTGCACTTATAAAAGACCGGCCTATATGATTTTGAATCATAGGAGGTGTTAAGTGGCCACTCCAGGTGGTTGTAAGTCAAGAAGAGTTGGGATGGGGTTTATCCTCTCTTATGGTCATGCTTTTAGTTTGTGTTGAAGCATCCTAGATTTAGGATCTGAGGCTACTTATTTCCTTTAGGCTATGAGTATAAGTCCTTGCCTCTTAGGTATTTCCATAATCTTGTGTTGATGGACTATAAGCTCTAGCATTCTAATAAAGATTCCAACTTAAACAAAAGTAAATTCTCTCTTTCAAATATGTAAAGCCTCACTATAGGGTAGATTGAAGTAGTTACTAGGTTTCCTAGTATCATGAGTGCTCCCTACTTATCTTCCTTCAGAACATAAAAATAAGTTTACCAAATTGAACTTTCCTACTTGATTTCCAAAAATATCAAATCCTTTAATAGTCTAACCTTGAAGTCTTTGAAGATATTTATTGACTACTTTAATTGAGAGTCTTCTTAGAAAATTCCTATTTCTTAGAATGTAATTAACTATGAGAGCTTGCTCCCAAAGGGAACTAAAGAACCTAGCATAAAATAAACCCTACTTTACTTTTCCAAGCAAAGTAGAAGAAATATCTCTAGTATATATGAAAACCCATCGACCTTAGGAGTCCTTATTAGGTGATTAGGTCCATTGTAATATGGTGTTTCCATTTTTTGAGACTATACATCATACCTTAATGTCGTATTCAATCACTTCAATAAGCATCCCTTAAGATTAGTGTGGTGTCCACACGACTCCAAATTAAAACACTGCAATATTATACTTTTATTGTAGTGGTGGAAACAATGATTGTCTACTACAGATTACTTCTTCCCCATTGTTTGGCAATCCTATCATTAAAGTGACCTTATCAAATGTAAAGTGCATCATGTGAGCATAATTTAAAATTGATTGCCGCTTAAGACTCCAAAAAAAGTGATGATATGTGATCAGCACATCTTATTGTATAAAAGTTATGCTCTTAAAATGATCGATCTTGAGCATCTTCATTAGCATAATGAGACACCTTATCACAAATAACCTTGAAGGTTGACAATCAACATATGAATGTCATTATAGAAAGATAAATCTTACTTATAAATGCATAAAAAATTATGTGTTATGTGTGTAAATCTTCTTTTATTTATTTATTAAAAAGAGATTGGTGAAGCTTTATGGGAGAGAATGAATGCAATGTCATTCAAGTAGTATCATGGCTCTGATACAAATACAACAAGAATAACAAGTGCAATGACAAGATTTTATCCTAATATGTATATTAACTACATGAATCATTCTTCTTGATGTTGAACATCATGTGGATCAAAAAATTAGAGCTCAAGGTCCATCTACAATATCTCAAACTAAAGCATAAGAAAATTCAAGAAAGAAGAAGGTTTAGCCCATTAGCCTCCCAAGGCTCATTTTATAATTTAATTTACTTATGTAATTTTTAATTTTCTTTTAGAAACTTTAGGTTTGAAATTTTGAATTTAAAAAATTAAAGCATGACATGTGACGTGGTTGAATCCACATAAAATAATAGCATGTGAATTGGGTGGATGGCATAAAATAATAGGTCAATTTAATGTTGCCACCCACCTTTCCCTCTATGATTTGAATTTTTTTCTTCTTTTGAAAGATGATTACAATGTCTATAATGCTAGAATGAAATGAGATATTTTTTGCAATAACAAATTATTTGAGTTGTTCTTGTGTTTTGAGAGCTTGGTGTCCATATCTTAGCAATCCTTAGTGGGAGCATTAGTTACCCAACATATATTTCTTTCCTAGCCTTTAATACCCAACGTAACTTGTTTTATTCTTCTTATACTTCTTAAAATCATCTCCAACCATACAGTAAGCTTTCCACTCTCCTCCATAAGCATACACCTTCTTTCCACTCAATAACACCTCTACTTCAATAATTACAATCTAGTCCTCGTCCTTACACCAAAAAAACCACATAAACCCTATAATTTCCAATGAACTACTCCAGATCATTAATACATATCCTAACATAAACCTCCATAAGAATTCTTAGTAATTTATTTCACTTGAATATCATTCCTTATAGCTACATTTTAAATTAGCCTAAGTTTGTCCAAATTGGACAAGTTTAAGTCATCCCACTATCATATTATCCTACGCCCATCATTATCCCACCAAAACTTCTAAATATATCTTTAGATATTAATCTAAATATCCATGGATATTTAATTCTCTCAATCTCACTAAAAGAAAGAACACCCACCTCCTTTAAATTTTGTATCAGAGCAAAGCGTCAAAGGAGCAAGTTCGGCCAAAAGTTTTCTTCAATAAAGAGAGCATCTCAAAGGGTGGACTTGTCTTCAAACTTGTGAGTTTTCTTGGACTAGTGAGGTTAAATAATTTTCCCTTATATGAAAGTTTAAATTCATATTAGTAGCTTTGGAAAGATATATATTGCTTGCAATTTTATAGGGATATAAAATTTCAATTAGTAAGCTCCATTATATAATTGAGCCATTTCTCGATTATGTAAGCTTGCCAAAAAAAAATTAAGAAACAATTAGTGAGGCAAAAACAAATCAAAATCCATTAGTGCAAAATCAAAAATTTTTTGATTAATTAATTTCTTTGATTCTTATGATTAACTTTTGAGAATTTTAAGAAAAAAATAAATAAATAAAAATTGCATGAATAATAATATAAATGTGTTAAACTTGGTGATTTTGGAGCCTAAATAGAACTTTGTGAAAAAGACATAAACTCTCTAAGGAGAGCTTGGGATGTAAGTGATCTTGTACCCCCTTCATCACCTGGATTTATTTTGTTTCTTTGATCCCGTTTCATATATCTTTTTTAAAAATCTACAAGTCACTAAAATCTATCTCTGAGGACCAAGTTGAAAATTTGACTAGATTAGTTGATGCCTTAGGTCTTATGATCCATAAAAATGAATTAAAAGCTCAACAAATAATAGAAGAAAGTAAGAATCAAATGCAAAAACCTAAAGAACAAATGCAAACTCTCATAGCTCATTTATAAAATATTAGAGTACTAACTCCTCCTCTAATACCTGCTTAGACTGTGCCTATAGGGATAGATGAAGAAGATTCATATCCAAACATAGAGAAAACCAACCACTTATAAGACCACCAATTGCTAGAAATGGTGGAAGGGGAGAAAATTATTTCAAGGCAACAAAAGACTCTAATGATCCATCTGAAAGAGTTAAAGTAGAAGCCCCAACTTACGATAGTGTACATGACCCAAACAAATTTCTTTATTGGTTAGTTCAAATGGATGACTTCTTTGATTAGTATAAAATAGATGGTTATTAAAGAGTTACTTTTGTTAAAATGAAATTGATAGGACATGCTAAAATATATTGGATAAATACTTTAGCTAAAGAATAAAGATTATGAAGGACAAACCTCACTTGGATAGAAGAAAAAGAAATGTTAAGAGCAAAGTATTATCCTAGCCATCATGATAAGAAACTGCATAGTCAATTATTAACTTTGAGATAAGGTAATTACCTTGTAACTGAATACTCGAATACTTTTAAGGATCTAATTTTTAGAACTGATTATGCTAATAATGATTGATAATTAGCCAATAAATTTGTTATTAGACTTAAGACTGATATGAGAAATGAAGTTGAATTATTTAACCCATAATCTTTAGAGGAAGCATTTCACTAAGTATAATTGGTTGAAAAATAAAAAAAAATGTCTACTTTCATCTCTAAATCTAAAATTCAAGTACCTTCCAGTTCATCCCATAGGTCTATTATTAAACCCACCCATCCAATTGGCCTAACCCCTATGCCTAAAACTTATATTGAAGGGAGCTATAAGAGCACTAGAGAAGTAATATGTTTCAAATGTCATAAAAATGGTCATATAAAAAATCAATGTAAAGCCCAAATCTTATTTTGAGAAGAAGTTGAAAACTCAATAGATGTTAATCTAGAAGAAGTTTATGACAACACCCCATATTTGATGAAGAATTAGAATTAACTAATGACCCTCAAGTTAATGAGAAGAAATGTCTTACTATAATTAAAAATGTGGCAGAAGATATGAGGAGAAAGAATATTTTTAGCATGTATATTTTTTCTAATGAAATAAGATGTAGATTAGTTATAGAAGGAGCAAGTGTTATGAATGTCATTTCAACACACACTTTAACTCAAGCCAACCTAAAATCTGAATCTCACCCTAAACCATTTCATGTTTGCTGGATAAATCATACATCTCTTCCCATCACTAATCGATGTTTAGTTTCAATTAAAATAAAAAGATATGAGGATCAAACTTGGTATGATGTTCTCCCTATGGACATTGCTAATATTCTCTTAGGATGACCTTAGATGTATGATATAAATGTTATTCACTATGGTAGAAAAAAGACATATTTTCAAACATAATAATAAGACTAATAAACTTCTACCAATAAAGCTAGTAGAAAATACACCCTCCATAGTACCACACAAAATAACTTCGGACTTGCAACCTAAGCCTCTATTAAAGAAAAATACAAAACTTCAATTAATTATCATGGAAACTCTTACTATTAAGGATAATACTACCATTTTTGATACTTTCTTCAAAACATCTATTCTTCATTCTTTGACCCCAAAGATTGAAATAATAGGTTTTGGAGCCTTACAAAAAGAATTTTTAAATTCATTTCTCTTTTATTTATTACATGTAAAAGAAGTCATACAATACTCTAATGAGACTTACATACATGTTGTGGTCTCTTCCCTTCTCTTTAATTTTAAAGATATTGCACCCAATGAGCTTCCAGATGAGCTACCACCTCTAAGAGACATTCTACATGCTATTGAGTTCTTACCTGGTTCTCAACTTTCTAACCTTCCACATTATAGGATGAACACAATCAAACATGTTGAGATTAAAAGACAAGTTGAAGAATTACTAAAAAATAGTTTTATTCAAGAAAGTCTTAGCCCTTATGCAGTCTCAGCTTTATTAACTCCAAAGAAATATAGAACATGATGAATTTGTGTTGATAGTCGAGCAATAAATAAAATTACTATCAAGTATAGGTTTTCTATTCCCCGATTAGATGATATGTTAGATTTAATCTCAGGAGCAAATTTTTTTACAAAGATTGATCTAAAAAGTGGATATCATCAAATTCATATTAGATTAGGAGATAAGTGGTAGATGACTTTTAAGACCCCTGATAGACTTTATGAATGTCTTGTCATGCCCTTTGGACTTTCAAATGCTCCTAGCATATTTATGAGATTAATGAATATTATTCTTAAACAATATATAGGTAAATTTTTGGTGGTGCATTTTGATGATATTCAGATTTTTAGTCCAAGTGAAAATTAACATCTACAACACCTATAAAAAATCTTTAAAATACTTATATAAGAGAAATTATACATTAATTTAAAAAGAGTTTCTTTTTGCAAGCTGAAATAATCTTTTAAGGCTTTATTATATCCATTGCTAGACTTAAACCTAATCCTTTTAAAGAGAAAGTAATCTTAGATTGGCCATCACCTAAAAGTTTTACTAAAGTTAGAAGCTTTCATGGTTTAGCCACTTTTTATCAGAGATTTATCAAGAATTTTAGTACCATATTTGCTTTGATAACTGATATACTAAAATTAGATAAATTTTCTTGGACTCCTAATGCACAAAGGGCCTTAGAGCAAATTAAAGTTTTTTACAATTCCTACACCAATCCTTAGGCTTCTTGATTTTTCTAAAGCCTTTGAAGTGACATGTGATACTTCGGGAATTAGGATAGGAGGAATTTTAAGTCAAAAGAATCATCCTATAGCACTCTTTAGTCAAAATTTAAATGAAGCCAAGCAATAATATTCCACTTATGATAGGGAGTTCGATGCTATAATTCAATCGTCAAGACATTGATGCCACTATCTCTTATAAAGAGAATTTATACTTAATTCTGACCATTATGCCTTAAAATTTTTTAATATTCAACAAAAATTAAGTGATAAAAATTAGTTGAATTTTTATAATACTATTCTTTTGTTCTAAAGCATAGGCTTAGAATTGAGAATAAACCTGTTGATGCTTTATCCAGGGTGAACCTAATAATTTTCTCTTTAGAATTGAGAATCCTAGGATTTGATTTAATTAAAGATGATTACATAGTGTGCCCTAACTTTCACTTAATTTATATTGAACATCTAGATAAACTAATAACTTTATAATGAACATTCTTGGTAACAAATGGATATTCATAAAAGAAAATAATTATGTATTCCTCGATCTTCCCTTAGAGAATTCCTTATCATTGAGCTATATGCTAGATGTGTAGCTAGTCATTTTGGAAAGAATAAGACCATATGTTTATTAAAAATCAATTTTATTGGCCTTCATTAAAATGAGATGTTCAAAAATTAGTGGCCCAATGCTTAATTTGTAAACAGGCTAAAACTACTAAATAAAGATCTCAGCAATACACTGCCTTACCTATTCCTTGTATGCCTTGGGAAGACCCGTCAATAGATTTTATTCTAGGATTACCTAGGATAGCTCGAGGACATGATAAAATTTCTTTTGTAGTGGACATGTTTTTAAAAATGGCTCATTTTTACCTTATTCAAAAATAAATGACGCTTCTTATATAACCAAATTATTTTTTAAGAAAATAGTGTGACTCCATAGTCTCCCTTTAACTATTATTTATGATAGAGATGTTAGATTTGTCTCATATTTTTGGAAAACATTATGGAAATTATTAGGTACGAAATTAAAATTTTCTTCTACCTTTCACCACAAACTGATGGAAAAATTGAAGTGCTGAATCATACCTCGGGAAACTTGCATAGATGCTTGGTAGGTAAAAGTTTAGAAAATTAGGATTAATATTTACCAACCTCAGAATTTTCTTATAATAGTATTATCTCTAGAACTACAAATAAATCACCATTTTAGATAGTCTATGGTCAAAACATAAGACGACCAATAGATGTTGCAAATCTACCATCTCATGCTTTTTTTGATGCAACATTCTCATTTACTAAAGACTTTCAAAGCCTCCATGAAAATATACAAAAACAAATTACTATAAGTAATGAAAATTATGCTTCTAAGGCAAATCATAATCATTTAATAAAAGAATATAAAGAAGGTGATTATGTATTGATTCGCATTCAGTCTAAGCTTTATCAAACCACAAAATATAAAAAATTGCCTACGTAGACCTGTGGTCCTTTTAAAATTCTTAAGAAAATTAGAACTAATGCTTATCACCTTGATTTGGTCGCTGATATGCTCATTCATCTAGTTATTAATATTGAAGATATTATATTATATGAAGGAATTAGCAAACCTCCCCTTGTTTAATCTAACTCTTTAGTAGGAGATATAGGATCATACTTACAAAAGTCCTCTTTCTTTGAAGTTGACTATATTATCACTAAGGAAGCACAGTTTAATCTAACATCTAAACATCATTTTCAAGTTTGTTGGAAGAATAAGCCACCAGCTGAAGACACATGGTTGACCTGTACTGATTTGGAGACTCTAGCCCAATAATTAGTAGAAGCTTCTTTGATTTCAACTATACAGAGTAGAGTTCAATTGAGCCCATGGGAGTTGATGTAGAATATCATGTGCATCAAAATATTAGAGCTCAAGGTACATTTATAAGATCTCAATCTAAAGCTCAAGAAAATTCAAGAAAGAATAAGGTTTAGCCTATTAACCTGCTAAAGCCCATTTTATGATTTCATTTAGTTATGTAATTTTTATTTTTCTTCTAGAAACTCTATCTTTAAAATTTTTAATTTAAAAATTCAAAGCATGACATGTGAGGTGGTAGAATCCACATAAAATAATAGCATGTGAAATGGGTGGATGGCATAAAATAAAAAGGCAACTTAATTCTACACATTAATGTTCTCACCCACCTTTCCCTCCATATTTAAATTTTTTTTTTATTATGAAAGATAATTATAATGGCTATAAATAACCTCCCTTGCTGGAATGAAAGGGATATTTTTTGTAATTACAAATTATTTGAGTTGTTCTTGTGGTTTGAGAGCTTGGCGGCCAAACCTTGGCAATCCTTGGTGGGAGCCCTAGTTACCCAACATATCTTTCTTTTCTCACCTCTAATACCCAAGGTAATTTATTTTATTTTTCTTATACCTCTAAATATCATATTGTTAACCTCACTTTTTGAGTGAGTTCTCAATCTCCTCATCATAGATCTAGGACTCTTCTAGATACTAAGAGCTCCTTGGTCTTAAGACACTTCTAGTGAGTAGGTGAACACTTAACTTAAGCCTTGGAACTTAGAAGGGTTAGTCATAAGAGTAGGGTATGCCTTTAGAACTTAGAGGGAGACTTACCTATCCTATAGCCTAAACCCAATCCATGTTCACCTTCTCAAACCGAACCCCAAATTCAAATATGAATTCAAATTCAAATTCCAAAATTTACAATCAATCTCAACCTAAAATTCAAGCTCAAAATCCTTCCTAAGCCTTATGATTGAACCCCATGAATTTAGCCCTAGCAAAATTCAAATAAATCCAAACTCAATTTATTTTCCTAAACATCTATTCAACCCTATCAAACTTCTCAATTCCAAGTCCAATTTGCCAAAACCTACAATCACGCCAAATCCTATCTAAGCCATGTGATCCACTCTCATGAGCCTAGCCAAAATCTCATTCAAATCAAATCAAACTCAATTAATCCTCTTATGGATCAATTATTCCATCAATTATCTTCCCAAATATAAATCAAATCAACATTCAAATGATCAAAACTAAATCAAATTAAATCAAAACCCTTCCTAAGCCATATGAATCAATCCCATGAGCTTAGCCAAATCTTAATCCAAATCAATCCAAACTCAATTGATCCTCGCATCAATTATTCCATCAATCATCTTCAAAAATATAAATGAAATCTACACTCCCATGATCAAAATTAAGTCAAACTAAATCAAATTTTCTTATAAGCCCTTTGGACCTACCTTCATGAGCTTAGCCAAATTTGCCTTCAAATTGCTTCAAACTCAACTAATTTTCTTATAAATCAATTGTTCCATTAATTATCTTCCCAAATATAAATGAAATATACATTCAAATGACCAAAACTAAATCCAAACTCAAATAAAATCTCAATCTAAACCCTTTAAGCTAATTCCTTGGACTTAACCAAATCCCATCTAAATCAAGCCAAAATCAATATATTTTCTCTTAAATCAATCATTTCTCCAATAATCTGTCCAAATATAAATGAAATCTATAATCATCAAGCCAAATCAAAACCAATCCAAGTCAAACCCAACTTAACCCTTTTGGTTTGAAATTTTCAAATGAACCAAAACCTTTTCGAATCCAAATTGATTGCAGTTGAATTTATATTTCAATCCTAAATCCATATATAAGCTCAACTAAATAAAACTCAACCCAAAATCAAGCCAACTAAACCCAATTGGTCCACTTGACCCAAAGTGGCCAATTTGACTTATTTGAGCCAAGTGCCAATCCTATCCAAATTGGATTGAACCAAGCCAACCAAGATCTCCTATCATGATTATTGATCACCCTAGGATGATCAATTATCATAAATTAGGTCAAACCAAGTCAACTTAGTCATTTGACCAAGTCAACCCTAAACCCATATGAACCCAAATTAGCCAAAACTCATCTTTCACTAAATAAATTAAAACTGTGGCTTCACACAACCCATGATCAATGATTGAATATGACTTGACAATCATTTTTAGGCCAAACCAAACCCAATTGTCCCATTGACCTAAGTTGACCCAAATTGACCTAAAAGGTTAAAATAGGTCAAATCATGATCCAAGCCAAATTGATTACAACTAATGGCTCTAGTTCATTCCAAATTGATTATTGAACTTGAACATAGTCATAATTAAGCTTAATTTGACCAATTGGACCAAATTGACCAACTTAGCCCAAATTGACCTAAAGGGTCAAATTGGCCTAAAACTAAATTAAATGCAAATCAACTCAAATCAAAGCCTACAATCATCTTCAATTAACCAATTAAACATGAATCTACACCTAATCTGGGCTAATGTGACCAATTTGGTCAAATTGGTCAACTTGACCCATTTGTCCCATTTGATTTCAAATGAGCTAAAACTAAATCTAAGCCAAATTGATTGAAACAAATTGAACTAAAATACTTTAAATCATTATTTAAACTTAACCCAAGCCTTAGTTTGACCCAATTTAACTAATTGGTCAACCTAACCCAACATGACCCAATGTGACCCATATGACCCAAATCGAGCCAAATCTCTTATAACCAAGTCATGGCCCTTGGAATCTAATCCAACCCAACCCAAACCCATCTCGGCTCAGCTGAAAACCCAAGGCAAATATCCCTTGGATTTTCCTTCCCACATGGGATTTTGCTAAAATTGGCAAAGTCCACTCTCCCTTTCTACTTAACAGCCCTCACACACCCCAAATAGGGTCTGGCCTAGCCACCTAGCCCAGCCCATGTGGGCTAGGTTTACCATGGACCAAAGGGAGGTGAGTTAACTCACCTCCCACACAAATCGAAATTCAATGGATCCAAGAAGCCACAAGCTGCCTTGAGCCACCTCCAAAGCCTTCCTCCAACCCAGTCGTGCCAGATGGAGGTGATGGAGACCACTCTGGGGCTCTAGTGACTATTGGTTGGTTGAAAATGGGAGCCAATCCCGTCCGTCAATCTCGATTTGAGAGGAGTATACCCCACCCCATCCTCCCCCCCTCAAATTCTCGGCCATAGGCATTCGCCTCCTTAGAGTTTCTAAGTGAGATTTTAAATCCCCTAACGAGCTCTTAAGCCTTCCCAAAGCTTCCCCTCACCGGATTCCTCCTTCTCAAGCATATCCGAACTAGGAAAAGCTTCCTCCAATACTAACTCTCCCATTTCTCAACCGAAACCAAATTCCTCTTACCAACATGCTCCCCGCATCTTGTCGAGCACGGACGCACCTTCCCCCTGAGCTCCAATCCCATCGAAGGTAGCATTTCGATCAAAGCCGAGCCTCCAAAGAATGAAACTTGGCCTTCTGAGTGAACAGGGTGAAATTTATCCAATTACAGCTCAACAAGGCTTCATATTGACCAAACGAAGCTACCTCAAGCGTGCGAACTACCAGCCATTAACTCCTGCGAGGTTTGCCATTGAAATCGATCTTTCATGAAATTTTTTAAAGCTTTTTGAAGGAAAATTGAATGTCATGTGATCTTGACCATTGGATCTCCTCCGATCGTTGTCGTGAAGGTGTGGGATCTAAGCTCGAGTGAGCTCAGATTGCGCGAGCAATTGCTGACGGCATCCATTCTTCATCGCCCGTGTGAAGATAAATCACGAGCAGTCTGTTCTGCGTGATCAGAACAGATGGTTGTGATTAAATATGCTAGATTAAATCATTTTAATTCCTTATTAACTATGGGATTGATCTATGTCATCTGATTCAAGATCGCATGGTGGAGATTGAAAATGCGTCTGCTGTCATCCACGTCAATGCTGACTCGAACGAGCTTTAATAGCCAATCTCATGGCGACAGGTGAAAAGCTCGTCGTGTCAGCACACCACGTGGCACCGACGAGATTAGGCTTAATTAAATGGAATTAATGGCTAAAACTTTAAATATTTATATTAAATCATAAAAAATTCAAATAAATATAAATAAATTCTTATTTTAAAGGTATTTCAGAGAGAAATTCATTAAAATATCCTCAATTAATTTTGAAAAATAATTAAAGCTTAATTAGGGTTTAATTGGATAATTAATTAGCTTAATTACTCCCTAATTAATTAATTAATTAACCCCAAACTTTTTGAGATTGTTTAAGGGGATGACCTCTACCTCCCATAATTTTTTTGAGATTTATTGGTTAATTAATTAGGGAAATTAGTTAACTAAGCCTTAATTACTTTTTAAATTTAATTAAGGGTTAATTAATCACATGAATAGTGTCTAATTAATTAATTGGGCCCATTAATCATTATCTGATAGTGAGGGGACTTATGGAAAAGGATTGGGGCCTCTTTCCTAATCTCTTTCCCTAAGTTCCTTTCACTTTTCAAAAAATAATTAAGGATTAACTGGTTTATTAATTAATTGAGGGATAGATCTTTAGGTGTTTAATACCCTAAAAGAACTTAAGAAATTATGGTTAACCCACATATGTGAAAAAACCATAAGAGTACTTAATTAAGTTCTTTAATCTAATTAACCATTAATTGTGAGCTAATTACGTTAGGCCCTTTCATTTTCTAGGACCATTGCTAATTTACTGTTCAATTCATTTGCATATCATGTTGGCTCACAATTATTTAGATAATTATGTTAAGGTAACATAAGAAAGGATTAATTAATGAATTTAATACATATCATAACCTAATTAATCCATAAAATCAACTTAATCACATTTCATTAAACTAAATTAATTTACAAACATGGGAATGGGTTAGGATCAACAAATTTGTTCTCACATCCCTTAACTCAAATTAAATATAAAGCTAAAAATAACATTAAAGAAGCTTTGGTTTTCTTTAAATGATTTTATTTAATATGATTATCCTTAAGAATTAATTTGATTGAATGGAACCACATGCTTATATTTGATTGTTCACTTTCCAATCATGTTAAATTTGGTATGTCATTTGGATTCATGCATCCATCTTTTAAAAATCAAGTAAAGTAAAATGGATTTCCTTTATGTAAGCTTACATGTGTTGATTTAATTTAATATATGTGTGGCTATTATCACTATTAGATCCAAATGTATTTTTCAAGAGCATATAAATGAATAGTAATATGTGTCATGATGATAGTTATAAATACATAAGAAATGCATATGCTTATAGTTTAAGTGTATGAAGTGAAGTTTCTTTCCTTTATTCATGTATTGATTTACATAAGTATGAATGTAATGGGTATATAGTCTAGACATCCTGGGAATATGAGGTTTTAAGTAGCACCAAGGAGATCATTTGATTACCTCACTTCCTTGGTTTAGACAATGACACGTACTCATTTGATTTCATTCTTATGTATCTTTAACAGAAGAATTTAGATAGAGCTTTAAATCATATACCTAAATAATTCCATTAAATAAAATACAATATTTGCATGATTTTCATCTTCTTAATTATAAATACATGTGTTTGTATTCAAGAAAAATGGGTATATAGCCTAGACATTCCAAGAATATGAAGTTTTAAGTAGCCCCAAGGAGGTCATTTGATTACCTCACTTCTCTGTTTAATAAAGACATGTAGGTGTTTATGACTTTTATACATATTTATGTGCATTTAGTTAGAGAATGATAATCCTCTTTTCTATTTAAAAAATATATGCACTAATAATTGGTTATCCATTGGATTAATTAATCATGTATCTTGGAGCTTACTTTTCCATATTCATGTATATAAATTTACATATGTTTGAATGCAAATGGGTATATAGTTTGGACATCCAGGGAATACGAGGCTTTAAGTAGCCCCAAGGAGGTCATTTGATTACCTCGCTTCCCTGGTTAATAATGACACATACCTAGTTAACCTCATCGCTATGTATTTTTGTATAAGAATTTAGATAGAGCTTTAAGCTAATATGACTAAATAATTCAATCATATAAAAGAGTATAAACTTTAAGTACACATATATACATTCATCATATAGGTGTGCTAACATATATTGCATGTATAGGTACACTTAGGATTAAAAATCATATGCATGATATTTGTGATGGAAAGGGATGATTTGATATGTTTCATATATTAGTAATTTAATTGGAATAATCTTAAGATGCCTTTCATATTAAATAGATTTATTTAAAGTAAACCTAAATATAGGATTAATTTAAAATGTGTAATAAGCCATTAACTAAAGAGAACTAAATCAAATTAATATACTTTAGAAAGTGACTTGAGGTAGAGATGAAAGAGGGCAATCTTCTTTCTTCCTTTCATAATACTTAGTTGCTAATTATGATCATATGAAATGAAAAAATATATAAATTAAAATTCTCAAATCAATTAAACAAGTTCAAGTGAAATCAACCCTTTATATTAAATGGAAGTCTTCTACACTTAGAAAATTATATCATTAATGCTTATGTAAGACATACCACACAAGCCTTAACACACATATTAGAATTAAGTCACCACTTTTAGTCCTAAGCTAGGATGGTGCATGGTGTGATGTATGTTTCATTTTGTGATGTATTATTTTAGACTGAATGATAAAATGTATATTTTGTAGACTGGAAGGTATGCCGATATTAGCCTAATCATATTTTTTATAGGGGATTATGCATAAGTGGGTGCTTAAAAATAAATATAAATAGTTTTTTTTCCAGGTTGCTTATACTCCTACGCATAATCCAAGTTAGGACAAGTGGGCTTGGTTATCCATGTGCAGGGTGCTAAGTCTAAATTATAAATATAACTACTTGGAATTGTATGTATGCTTAGCTAACCTCTATTTTGCAGGTGTAGTTAAATTTACTTTTCTTATTTTTAATATAATTTTGTAGTAGAAATTAGGATTAGTGTTATGGGGGTTTAGGATGTGCAGTGGCTAGAAGGCTTTGTTCTAGGGTGCCCTATGATGCCTTTGAAGTGGAGAAAATCAAATCAAATGAAGGAATGAAGATATGAAGACATGAAGAACAAAGAAAAGAAGACCTTCATAGCATTTACTCATTTGTAATTATAATTATTATGTTATATTCTTGATTGTATAAGGGTAGAGCTCGGTTACCCACCTTTTCTCTTTTTACGTTGTACGGTGGTGCCCGATCGCACCAGCCTCTTATTCTTTTACATTAGTTTTATAAAATTGATTGATGTTATGTTTAAATTGTGCATTAGAAATGACATATTTTTCATAGTTTCTTATGATTGATGCTTTAATGTATGACATGGATGTGATTAGGCTCTAAGGATAAAATTAATTTTTCTACCCGAACCAATCACTCATAATTAAAATTTAAACAACTCATAATCTCACCTTAAATCTTAGGTTATAAATAAGATAATTAAAAGATTTAGCAACCCCTTAGCTAAATGTTGTATGTTTCACATCATGCATGCATCTTGAATCACTCTTACAAAATGAGGGCCTCCATCCTGACACGCATAGGGACCGCTTAACCTATGAGAGCAACCTCTACTGATAGAGCTTCACCCTCATCTTTTTTTTATTTAGCCCATGACTCATTTCATCATGTAATTAGGCATATAAAAATCCTAAAGCCTTTGTCTAAATGAAGTGTCAAAAATGGAATAAAATTTGTAAATATTTTGCATCATACTAAGCCATTATTCATACCACTCATGCTCTAGTATCTTAGGGAGTGAGTGTAAGGACTTTAGTCTCTTTTCAAATAAATAGCAGTCCAACTATCTTATAATTTTATATGACCAAACCACATGATTTTAAAATTGTAGGAGAAGTTAGCTAGCAGCCACTCCAGGCAATTGTAAGCCCAACAATCGGGTGGTTTATCCTCTCTTATGGAGGTAAATCTTATGCCCACCTTCGCTTAGATTTAGGTCGTGCTTTAGCTTATGCTAAAGCTCCCTAGATTTAGGATCTGAGGTCATTATTTCCTTTGGGCTACAAGCAAAAATCCTCACCTCTTATGCATTTCAACAATCTTATGTTGATGGATTATAAGTCCTAACAATCTAATAAAATCCAACTCTAACAAATAAATCTCTTCACTTTCAAAATTATAAAGCCTAACCATAGGATAGATTGAAATGCTCACTAGGTCTCCTAGTATCATGAGGATTTCCTACCTATTTCCTTTATCTTCCAAAAATAAGTCTTCTTCTTAAACTTTTCCATTTTATTTTCCAAGTATAACCAATCCTTTGATTATCTTATCTTGAAATCTTTAGAGATTATTGTCTACTTTAATTGAGAGTATTCTTAGAGAATTTCATTTTCTATGATATTATTAACTATGGAGGCTTGCCTCCATAGAAAAATTTAGAACCCGATTTAATATAAATCCTGCTTTATTCATCCATGTAAAGCAGAAAAAAATCTCTGGTATATTCGAAGACCCATCATACCTTAGGAGTCCTTATTAGGTGACTAAGTCTATTGAAAGGTGATACCTTTATCTTTCAAGATAGTATATCATACCTCAATGTCGTACCTAATCACTTCAATAAGTACCTACTATGATCTGCATGGTGTCCCCGCCACATCCAAAAATAAACACCACATATCTCTGACCATACACTAAGCTTTCTACTCTCCTCCATAAGCCTACACCTTCCTTCCACTCAATAATACATCTACTTTAATTACGACCTATTCCTCATCCTTACACCAAAATAACCACTTAAACCTTATAATTTCTAATCAACTACTCCAGATCATAAATACATATCCTAACCTAAACCTCCACAAGTATTTTTAGCCATTTATCTCACTTCTCATTCCTTATAGCTATATTTTAAATGAGCCTAAGTTAGTCCAAATCGGACATCTTTAAGTCATCCCACTATCATATTATCCTACACCCTTCATTATCCCACCAAAAATATAAAATATATCTTTAGATATTAATTTAAAAATCCATGGATAGTTAATTCTCTCAATCTCACCAAAATAAAGAACACCCACCTCCATCACTTCTCCATTATATCCTATTAATTAGTGTCATTTTCTCATTTAATTCTAATTAAATAAGATCACTTTAACACTTCTTAACAAGTCCTTTTATCTCCTTCTTCACCTTTCTTAACATAGGTCTAATCTAATACATACTCTTCTAACTAGGTCATTGGATGACCAATGTTCTATGTGAATAAATCACGTAAAGTAACTCTCTCTAATCATTTATCATATATATATATATATATATATATATATATATATATATATATATATATATATATATATATATATATATATATATATATATATATATATATATATATTCATTTCACATTTTTTTTTTCTAAGTGTAAAGCCACTCATCCACAAGCATCCTCATCTTTTACTTGCACTTCTAAATTATGCTTATCTTTTCTTGCAACATTAAACACCATAAAGCTTTGTGGGTCTCATCACCATCTAATATGTATATATATATATATATATATATATATATATGTAATAATATATATATATATATATATATATATATATATATATATATATATATATATATATATATATATATATATATATATATATATATATATATATATATATAATGTTTTTAGCGATACTTTTCTATCACATAATAGGCATAATGCTTTCCTCCACTTTAAGCATCCAACTTGAATTCTATTAATAATATCCCCATCTATTTCTCTATCACTTTAAACAATAGGCCCACAAATCTAAAGCGTTCACTCTTTTATAGACTTAATCACCCATCACCATTAACCCCACAACTAGATCTTCTATAACTAAAATTACACTCCATGCATTCAATTTTTGATCTACTCAAATGAAAGCCATTAGACTCAAAAGTTGACCTCTATAATTTAAATTTCTCTTGAACTCTTTTTCAAGTCTTATTAATAAGAAGAAGATTATTAGTAAAAGCATACACTAAGGTACATCTTTTTTGTAAATGTCTAGTAAGAACATTCATAACTAAATAGAAAAGATTTAAGCTTAAAGCTGATTCATGATGTAATCCAACTAAAATAAGAAATACTTGGACAATCCACCTTGTCCTTAAATGCAAGTAACAACTCTAGTATACATATCCTTAATGACTTGAATATAAGCAATAATAACTTCTTCTTTTAATAGAACCCTCCAAAGCACTTGTCTTGGAACTTTATCATATATGCTTTCTTTTAATCAACAAATATCATATGTATATCCTATTTACTCTCTCTATACTTCTCCATTAAACCTCTTAATAAATGTATAATATCTATAGTAGACCTACTCATCATGAAACAAAATTGGTTTTGAGAAACATTTGTATTACATTGTGGCCTGTGCTTAGTTACTCTCTCCTATAATTTTGATGTTTGACACATTAACTTAATTCCTCTATAATTTTTACACTCTTGTGCATCACCTTTATTCTTAGAAATAAGAATTTACAAACTCTTTCTCTACTCATTTAACATCATTTTAGTCTTTAAAATAATATTAAAATGATTAGTAAGCCGAAACATTTCTTAATCTCTTAAGCATTTTCACAGTTCTATTAGAATAACATCGGGTCCTATTGCTTTTTCACATTTCATTTTCTTTAAATCTTCTCAAACTTTGGTTTTACTAATATGACTATAAAAAAATCTTTATTTTCATTTATGATATTAAAGTCATTAAAGTCAATTGTATTCTCACAACTTTTGTTAGAGAGTTTTTCAAAATATATCATCTTGAATATTATCTTCATCCTTATTGCACTTCACTTGAACTAAATTTTTACTTCTTTTATCTCTTTACATGGCTAAGTTACACATATATCTTTTGTCCCCATGTAAAATTCAACCTATTATATAAATCATTAAATGTTAAATTCTTTGTATCATATATTGTTTATTGATCCTCTGACTAAGTAAATTAGTGATCATGACAGCCCATGATGATGGAACAATGGGATATTGATCAAGCTTGTCATCATATCACCAACATGTCCATTTAAATCTCCTCCAAAAAATACTCTTTATTTAAGAGGTGTCCTTTATATTATTTCTTCTATTTCATTTAAAGTTTTTTCTTTTGTGCATACATGCAAACCTATTTGAGGGCATAAATAATTATAATTTTAATAATCTCTGTATTGATAATGAGCTTTAAAGTTATAATTATATCTTCAATCATATAAATTTTTATAACATTGTCATTCAAACTCTTATTTATAATCACACATATACCATTTCTAGTATGACTCCTACTTGAATACCAATTTAAAACATAAACTATCGATCTCTTTGGCCTTCCCCTAACTCATTTGATTTTTTGAATACATAAGGTATTTATCTTTCAATGAACCAAAATATCTATTAATTCCCTATAAGATTACCTATAAGATTACCAATATTCTAAGTTCCTATCTTAATTCTAGTTTTATGGACTAATTTCTTTGTTTGCATTCGTGCATAATATGAGAACCATTGTTTCTTTAACACTACACCCAAATGTCGATGCAATAGCCCTTACACAATTTTTTCAATACATTCTAGTCATACAATCTGAATATCATGAAAATAATATTATCCATTATGTTTAGCCTAATGTAACCCTCCAATTTTCTCATTTGGGGTACTAACATGAATAACAAGAAAATAATTTTATCCAATATGTTCTCATTTTATTATATTATATTATGAAATAAACTTTGATGTTACGTAACATAAATACTAATATATTTTTGTAACAAATAGTCTAATTCCTTAAGTGCAGGAGATATATATATATATATATATATATATATATATATATATATATATATATATATATATATATATATATATATATATATATATATATATATATATATATATATATATATATATATATATATATATATATATATATATATATATATAATAATAATAATAATAATATCTATTTAATACATAATTATAACTGAAATAATAATTTTCACTTGATTTCAATTTAATTTGATCTTAGCTTTAATTTAAAGGCTTCTAACAATGTGCTGATCATTGCTTGCTAATTTCTCATTATTAAAGATCATCATCACCTTATGTTCTTTCAAGAAGTTTATTTATTGTGCTCATCAATTATACTTTTATCATAGATTTATGAAAAATTCATATATTTTTTGGTGTTGAAATTGACTACATTAGAATATTATTCAACTTTTTTTTTTGCATTGTAAGCATGCCAATGCAGTCCATTTCACAAAGATTAATGATTTTTTCTTTAAATAATTTAAATATATGCAATGCAGCTTTTATGTGATGCAACAACTGTCATATGTCTTTCTCATTGTGTTCAATTAGTGTGAATTACATAGCAAGGATGAAGGTCAACACATCACAAAAATATCTTAGTCAACACATCATGAGTTTTTCTATTCTTTGAGTTTGATATTTTGTCTCTTTTTGCTTAGTTTGAGGACTAGTAAAGATCTAAGTATAGTAGAGTTTGATATGAGTGATTTTAATAGCTTTTATATATTTGATCTTTATTATTGTTGATGTTATTTTCTTTTAATATTAAGAAATTCATTACATTAATTTAAACATATTTGTTGATGTAGAAACTTCCTTTATTAGGAATTTTATGTGTGAGATGCAAGGAAATAACAAATAAACTCAATACTGTTCAAGCAAAAGACAAGCATCAAAGCGGTTTCAAGCTATCCTAAAGTTGAGGCCCCAATCTTAGAAACTCAAGCCGTAGTCATGGACCTTAGGTGCTTAGTTTGAGGCCCAAGCAATAGACCTAATGCTCAGGCACCAATTTTGGTGCTCAAACCCAAAATAAGCATTTCTAGTGGTAGGAAGATAAGCCTAAGTGCCCTTCCTGGAACATATGCACTAATCCCTAACATTAAGAAGCTAAACAAGTGTTTTATTAAACTTTCATCTTGATTTTTGAAAACAATTTGGGTAGTTAGGCACCCAACCTTGTGCCTTGGTGCTTCATTGGGTACTAGTTTGACTTTGAGGGTTTTAAAAGTTAACAATTTCTAGGTATAACAAAATTCTTTTAAGAGTATAAATATGTTGAACTTAGAAATTTTTGGGGATCCTTGGTGACTTTGATAGGAGCATGTGGTAACCCTTGGAGGATGATAAGAAAGATGAGCATAGATGATAATGCTTGGAGAAGCTTGGAGAAGAGTGATAACTCATGACATTGAGTTTCCTTATTTTTCCTTTTTAGTATTTTGCTCAAATTCTTGTACTCTATAATCTTCCTTTGATATAATAATAACAATATCCATACTTTTGGGTTGAACCAGTTTGTAAATTGATACATTTGATTTCTATGCATTTTTATCTTGCTTAGATCTTTATTTTTGCATTCATTATTGCCCAATTTCAAACAATTTGCAACATTAATGCAAATTTTTTTATTTATGTATAAGAGCATCATTCTCAGTCAATTTCATGTGCATGACATGTAAAATAAACAATTAAAGATACATAAGCAACTTATGGTACAACAAAAATGATATAAAATTTTAGCACTTTGGCATCCTAGTCAATCTTTTCATGCCAACTCTAGTGCCAAGTTCTGCATGATATTTCATATTTGATCGAACTATATTCCAACATTACTCAAACTATATTTGAACTTTGCTTGAATCTTCTTTGAGCTTTGATCGCTATTCAAATAATGTTGAACTATGTTAATTACTATAATAAGAACCATCCAATGTTGATTCAAAAATGTAAAACAGACTCCCCTATTTGGAAGAAAATGCTTAGCATTAGATACAAGGCAAATCAATTCATGAGATGGCAGATTAGTGAAGGTAAGGCTAATATGTGGCATGACATTTGCCTTAATGATATACCATTATCCAGCCTCAAAGCAAGACCAACTATGAAATCACAGGTTTATGATTTCTCTTCACAAGAATATGACTCATTTGTTTGAAATAAGGAGGGGCTGATGGAATTTTTGTCAAAGGATATTGTAGCAGAAATCATTCAAATCCCTTTCAATCAAAATAAAAATGTTAGGCCATTACTTACACTAGATAAACATTCCTCCTCAACAAGCTCTTTATATAAAGCCTCCTTCAATTTAAGTTCATCTCCATGGGGTAAGCACATTTGGAATAAATTTTGCAAGCCTTCCATCTTTTTTCTTTGTTGGAGAATATTCTATCATGCCTTGCTGACTGAAGACAACCTTAAGCTCAAAGGTATTATCTTGGTTCCAAATGCCAACATTGTTTTGATGAAGAATCTATTGAACATCTATTCTTACATTGTCCAAAAGCTTTGGAGGCATGGAGGAAGCTGCATCTTTAGCTTGGAGTACACATCCAGATTGATCCCTCTTCTGAACCTTCCTAGTTCTTATCTCTATAGTTATCTACTCCTATTCAGAACCTTAACAAAAAGCAGTGCCCCATGATTCCTATGATTACTTTCTTGTGCCTTTGGAACGACATAAATGATGTCAAACATAATAACATCAAATGGAGTTCTGATTTCATATTGCAACAAATTACTTCTTACATCACTAAGATTTATATTAATGAACCATCTTGGGGCATGAGCTGTTACAATCTTCACTCATCACCCTCCTCAAAAGATAACTCCACGATATTATTTTATTGGATTAGGCTTAATCTCCCATGGATAAAATTTAATATTGATGGCTCATACAACCCATCTATTTGATTTGCAGGAGCTGGTGGCATCCTTCATGTCTGGAATGGGAATGTTATTTGCACAGTCCAAAAACAATGCAATCCCCTCAGCTTATTATGAAAATGTCAAACTCTTCTTATCTGGAGATAATCTTAATATACCATTTTGAGAGGTACACACATGTAATAATTTCTTCACCTAATGAATATCAACTCTTTATGAAAAAAAAAAATAATGTTGAACTATGCTTAAACCTTGTTTTGAATCCTTCTCAAAATATTATTGAACCATATTTGAATCTTACTCAAATCTTACTTCACAAAAAAAAAAAGTTCAAATTTATATTTGAACTAATTTTTTTTTTTGCCAAGCTTCAAAAAACAGCATGTGAATATAAGAAGAACAATTCATTTGAAATAAATTTATAAATATTTTTCTATAATATACACACACTCATATATATATATATATATATATATATATATATATATATATTATAGAGCATAAAATATTTCTCAGTTTAAGAACCACAGCATCAGAAGAAGCATTTTAATCACTATTTTAAAAATCGGACTGGATAGGTCAGTTCAATCGGTTCTACTATGAACTATCCATAGAGCTGATCCAATTAACCTTAAAAATCCTTTGCATTGACCAGTGAGAACTGGCTTGAACCACTGGTTAGACTAATCAACTAGTGAACCAATTTTAGTTATATAAAATCGATCAGTCCAAATTAAGCCCACTTAATCACTTTTAATTCTTTAATGAAATAGTTAAAATTTTTAAATAGTAATTAAACATAATATTTTAATTAAATATTTTAAAAAATAATAAATCTTAAAAGCTTTATTATTATTAATATAAATTTTTAAAAAAATTAATTTATATAATACCTATCGAATCACCATGCCAGGCCATCACTTATGTAGGTCCCAAGATATTTATTAGGTAGTTTTTTTCTTCTATATAAAGAGTATAGAAAGAGTGTAATACTAGTTTTCCTTTGTGATGTTGGACAAAAAGTTTTAGGAGTATGTTGAAACTTGATTTAGGTTGTAGGAATAAGAAACTGAAGTAGAGAGTTGGGCTTTTAAAATATTAAAAGGGTTTTAAAATATAAGAATGCATGCATTACATTTTAATTTTTAACTTTATGCTCTAATTATAAATTTTTTAATAATATAAAAAATATATTTTAAGAATATAAAATTTATAATGATATGTTATAAATATCTTACATATTTAATATATTATTATTATTATTATTATTATTATTATTATTATTATTATTATTATTATTATTCATATTTTATAAAGTTTTAAAATAATTGTTTTACACTATAAAATATATTCTATTATAAATTATATTTATATTTATAAATCTATATAAAATTTATTCGTTATTTTTAAATATAGTTAATATATATTATGTATAATTATATCTTAATAAATTTTAATTTGATTTTTAAATTTATAATTATTAAAATATTACTTATATATAATTTATATTATTTTGTATTTATCATATATTTATATTATTATATCATTTAAATTATTTTTAACAATTTTAATATTTATTATGTTTTCTGATTCAATTTTAATTAAATTACTGAAGGGATTAAATCATTTAACTTTGAAGTTCTTCATCTGGTTATTTTATCCGGTCCGATTTTCACAAAGCGGACCCCAGGCAGGTAAATAACAAGAAGTTTCTTAACCAGGGAAGATTTTTTAGCCCGGCCTAGGAAGGTAAATAACCGCTCCCAGTGATAAGTGGCTTTCCCTCCATGTTTCGCTCCATCTCCTTCCTCTCGGTCTTCATCCCTAAAGCCAATCACCATTCATGGCCATAGCTGCGTCTTCCTCCTTCCGCTGTTGCAACCGCACCATCGACATCAATCATCATCCCACTTTATCCTCCGCGTCCGTCACGGCCAACGCCACTGTCGTCTTCACCGCCCTCAACCATTTCCCTGAGAAAGCCCCACAGTCCTCTTTACCACCGCGACCCCGACGAATTATTCTGGTACGACACGGGGAGAGCGAGGGAAATGTTGACGAGAGCGTCTACACTCGGATTCCCGACCCACGGATCGGCCTCACGGCCAAGGGCTGGGACCAAGCGCTAGCCTCCGGTCGCCACATACATGAAATAGCTTCAGCCGGTAACGTCAACGACTGGAAAGTATACTTCTACGTCTCGCCATATCGCCGCACCCTCGAGACGCTCCGCGGCATTGGAATGGCCTTCGACCGCTCCAACATCGTTGGCGTCAGGGAGGAGCCTCGCCTCCGGGAGCAAGATTTTGGTATGAAGTTTCTTTTTCTGATCTGAACAATTTAATTGTTATGTAATCTACAAGAGGCAATGTTAGGATATAATACCTCATATATTAAGATGTATTGACTGTAAATTAGTACATTTCTGAATGAAAAAAAAAACTAGTGGCTTCCTTAAAAATTCCAATTTTTTGTTTCCACGTTTCATATAATAGGGCCACGACAATAAATCTAACACACATCCAGTATCCCGCCACCAAAGCGTAGAAATGCTGTCCTCTAATGTGAATGCCCGCCTACATAATTGTACCCTAACCACCCGCTAGTAAAGAAACAAGTCTGCTGGGGCTTATTCATACCATGATAAACTAGTTGGTGCTGATACAAAAATGATCAAGAATGAAATGGGAAAATTTGGATAATGTAACATCAGAAGTTTTCTCTCAAAAAAGTATTTGAATAGATCATTAGGATTTTTAAAATTCGCTCTTGAACAGCTATTGCAATTCTTATGGGATTTTGGATTTGATGTCTTAAACAGGAATTCTCACGACAAAGTCATAGTGTGAGGAAGAGCATTACCACAATAATTGAATTATATTAGAGTAAAAATTTTAAACCCATTATAAAGGGAATATTAATCTTCGTTAGGGGGCATTGCAATAGGAATGCTGTGCGAGGAAATAGTAAATGATGTGGATGAGGAAGAGGGATCATGAGTAGGGATGAGAAAGTGATGGCAACCTTCTTGAACTTCATCATACTAGTACACTTCAAACCAAGCTACCCAGCCAGCCATCTAATATTCTTTGAGTTTGATTTGAACAATGATCAATAAAATTATGATACTTTATTTAAATTAGGTTATTTCAAGAGTTTTATATACCTTCTATTATTTTATTAAGACATTTTAACTTTCAAATTATTTGAATAAGCATTGCAAGTAATTATTGGTTTAAGGGACCGTTGGATGCCTAAAAAATGTGCCCTTAAACTTCAAACTATTTTGTTGAATTAAAAATTTCCAATTTCATAGTTTATGCTAGTGTTTGATGCTTTGGTACACTAATTCTTTCTCTTATTATTGATTTTTCTCTCGCTTTCACATTGCACCAAAGTAATGATATTTCTTGCCCATTACCATTTTCTTTCCTATCATAAACTTTACTCTTTGTTGCCATACAAGCTTAACTGAACCTCCTCCTCTTTTTGGGCACACCTAGTTGAAACCTAACCAACTCACCAATTCTCTATCCAAATTCTCTTCTAATGGTCAGTTTCACTTCCCGCTTCCTTATAATTGAGTCTGCTCTCTTTCATATATTTCAGAAAAAAAACAAGAAAAAAAAGAAAAAAAAACCCTCAACTTAGCCTACATCAATTTGGCCTTCACCCACCTTTTCTCTGTAAGCATAGTTTCTTTGTTTAACCACAACTCTCTCTTCTTGATACATAGATGTTTGGACATAAGTCCACAACAAGAGGCTAGAATGGATTCTGAAAAAGTTTAAGGAATTTTTTTGGAGCTTCCTGGTTGATCCTTCAATAGACCTCGACATTAATTCATACAGTAAATAACTTTCCCCACTTGGGTCTTATTTCTTACTGAAAACAGCAAGAATGCCCTCTGCTTTGGGCTACATGTTGGATTGCAATAACTCTTCTATGTCTTGACTTCCCCTTCAACAAACAACAATTAGTTTGCTGTTTTTCTTTCCTCTCTCTCTCTCTCTCTCTCTCTCTCTCTCTCTTTCTTTCCTTCTTCTCTCTCTCTCTCTCTCTCTCTCTCTCTTTCTCTTTTATGAATACAGCTTAGTGGTCTGAATGTTTTTCAACTTGACAGCAACAAACATGCCTTTTTCCCTTCCTTGTCAGTACTTTGTAGTACTCAATCTTTGTTCAGTTGTCTTGAACTTTCCCTTGATTGACGACAAGATGATGTGGCTTTTCCAAGTTTCTGGAGATGGAATTGCAATTTCAGAGGTACAGCTAGCTGTTTGTCTGAATTTCCACCAAAATGTTAATAATTCTGGCAACTCGTGAGGGCTGCAACAAAATGGGGAAAAATGCTTTCCCAACTTTACCTGTATACCACTTAACTTTGGTTGGTAATTGATCTTTCAAGAAGTTTCTAGGAGATCTTAAAAACTTCTTTTGAAAGTTTTTTAGTTTATAGAGTTTGAGTTGCTCTTCATCTTTAGGATCTTCCTACAAATATCCAAAGTCATACCTTTGGTATTGTGACACCTTATTTCTTGCGCTCATTCTGGATCATCCATGAAATGGATTCAAAGGTCAGATTTGTTAGCTTACTCCATGGTTGATTGATCGAAAACCCGATCAAAACTATCTTCACAAATACAATGCGCTGATAAGCCTAGAGTTTGTTTCAAACTATTTTGGTTGACTACCATATCCATTTGCTAGCTATGTAACCATCATATGCTGCTGCTCAGATGCCCCTCTTTGATAAACTCAAAACAATAGTTTGTTACTCAGACATGACACCATGACCCTTGGAATGGAGCCCATTATGGCCACATTGTCTAAGTGCCTACTATTGACATGATGCTCCAACACATTATCCATGCTATCCCTTATTGTTTATTCATCGTCCATTCAGTTTACATGATGCTTATAACTATCATCACTTTTTCTATGGGGAGGAATTTTTGTTAATATTTTTAAGGAACTCTATAACAAAAGGAAATAGAGGTAAGGGATTGTAACTTTTCTATTTTGAGCTTAGTGGAATTTCCTTGTATCCTAATAATGAACATACACTCATACAGACAAACCACATACATTGTTGTGTTATGGTTCTATTAGCCACTGCATATTCATTATTACTATAGCTACTTAGTCTGGAAGATAACGAGCCTTGTGTCAGTGAAATATGTTTGAAGGTTCTCCAATTATGGTTTTTTGTTATTGCATGTTAACCGTTAGAGAACTATCAGATAATATTAGGCATTTAGACCTTTATCTAATCATTGTCCATTTAGTTGATGTGATTATAACTACTCTCACTTTTTTATGTCAAGAAATTTGTCACAGCTCAAATGATCCCCCCTTATCCCAAGGTCAGCATGAAGTGTAATAGAATGGGACAACACAGTCAGACTTTGATTCCACTGACTTATCCCAACATATGTTGATTCGGGAAAAGCAGGTGAAATCTGAATTTCACCAAATCATTACAAGTAAATTCTTACATTTCAAACATTCCTAACATCCAATTCATTTTTAAATCAAACATTTAAGAAACATGTAAATTTAATTTTTTACATAAATACAGAGTTATTAAAAGCATCAAAATAAAATTTTTATACGTACATAAAAAGTCTTTACAATCTTTCAAAACTGTACACTAAAACTATACAACTCAAAAACCTTGCTTAGCTACTGCCCTTGTTCTTGCCTAAAATATCAACATATAATATCATAAACTAAAGCATAGTGAGACAAATAATGTTAAAATATCCCAGGACAAGATTTCAGAAATAATGTGTATGTATAATTGAACTTGTTGAAATACAACTGTAAGTTGACATGTTGTAGGTAAACATGATGTCAGTATGAGAGTTGAACATGAATTTATAAATTGCAGCATATAAATAGTGTACAGTAGAAGTAACTATATATGTATATCATTTTTTTAATAAATTTAAGTTCACTTTCACGTCATATCATGTTCTTAGAAATGTCATTTACAATTACATAGGTTTTGACTTTCATAACATAGGGTTGTCACTCGGCCTGTTGGCCTAAAGCTGTAGATAAGGTAGGGTCGATGCCATACTACTTACCAAATAACCCCCTCAACACTAATTAGTTTATCCAACTTAAATGTCAAGAGTCTGAAATTCTAAAATCGCTTGTCAATAGCTCATTTCATCAGAATTTTTGCTTACTTGCATAGATTATTGTACAAAAGTCCACCTATAATTCTTTAATGACATTTATAGTTTATCATATGCATTATATTTCATTTAGGGCAGTACCTTCACAAAATAATTTTAATATGCACAGTTGCATAACATGATCTCAAGGCATTTGACTAATATATGATCATAATAAATCAATAAATTATAATTATAGGCCGTGCAGTAACCATTTATACTTATATGAAATATGATAGAAATATCTACAGATCATGTGTACAATATTCACTAAAGGGGCAAGAACAGTGGCAAATAAATTCTTATTAAAAACTGAATTTAATTTAGAAATTATGTGTCTCACCTCATTAGTTGGGTAAGTCTTTTGATATGCTCGACGCTTTCTTTAATACACAACCTGTCATTAGATTTCTTTTGATTTAATGAATAATTTAACATAAACATGAGTTTACACATAATAAACATAACATTCCCTTACATGACTTTGATTTCTCCTCATGAAATTCTTCTTGACAATTATCTTCTTTTAGGGTTAATGTTATTGCTACCTCCTGAATTTGTTACATAATAATGATACATTAATTACTTCTAAAATTACAATATATCAAAGTGACTTGGATAAAATAATAAAACTACATTGATAATATTCATTCATTTATTATAAAGTTATGCACTTAATCATTTAGTGCTAATTAGTTTAACATTTATCTATTCATACAAAAATGTTCATCTCACTTACTCTCTATATACATATTTTATTTCTCTATTGAATCTCAACCATTTACAATACGAACTGCAGCTGGGAATGAAATGAAGGCTGAAGGAATAATCTTGGAGTTTAGTTTAATTTTCCTTTGTATTTATCTTATTCTATATTGATCTCCTCCTTACACGTGTTTACCTCTCCTATCCACCACTACATGTAGAGAATAATGGATAGTTAAAACTACTACAGTAATTAACCCATTTAATTATTTTAAAATAGTAATGAAACTAAAATTAGTGAATTATTTAATGGCTTTATTAAATTGTTCTATTTAATAAATAGACATGTATTATATATACATATATGTATATCATTTTGCTCACAATTAAATCTAGAATTTTATAAAAATGCATGTGTAAAATTTAGAGTATATATATATATATTTATATGATATGGAATTTATTTGTTTATTTGATCATTTAATAAAAGGCTCCTAAGGCTAATGGACATTTCATGTATCAGAGATTTTTCCCCTGAACTATATGGAAAGTAGAATAAGGTTTATGATTACTTATAGAGGCAATCTCCTATAGTTAATTATATCTCAAAAAAAGTCTCTTTCTAAGAATACTCTCGATTGAAGAGAGAATTTATTATTTCTAAGGAGTTCTAAGTTAGTTTTCAAATGATTGAATTTTGGAATTTTCAATTAGGATTGATTCAAATTGGAGAGAGTTATTTTAGGAGCCAAATGAGATGAAGTAGGAAATGTCATCTGGGATCGATAACCATCCAATCATTAAATTTAATAATTTAGATATTGAGTTGATATTTTCTTAAGTCTGGTTAGATTCTAAAAAACCATGTAGAAATGCCTAGGGTTGAAGACTTACTCTAAGAAGGATGCTTTAGAGCTTAAGTCTACAAGTGCTTTTGACATATCTCAGATGCTCGACTTAGTTTTATTTTGGGAATTATCGATCATTCCTCTCTCTTGAGGGAATTAACCAATCCCTAACTTTTCTGCACTTACAACCTGTCTGGAGAGGGCTGCCAGCTAACAACACCTAAGCACATTTTAAATTCTTGACGTTAAGTCTTATGAATACAAGATGGTTGAGTTGTTGTATTTTTAAGAAAGGAATCTATGAACCTAGACTCACTCCTTAATCTCTAAGATAATGAAGGATATGAAATGCATCTTATTAATGCACATTTTTTAGATTTTTAAGTGTTTTGATTCAAGATTCATTTGAGATCTTGGATATGCATTTTTATGCTTACATGTCATACAATTAGAAATGGTTATGGGCCAAATCAATAATAGAAGGTAGGCTTTCCTAAGAAGGTGGTCATCCTCATAGGTCAGATGCCCCTTATGTGCAATGGGAGAAGTGCCCATTTAAAGATTAGAGCAATAGGATTTCATGATTTTAAGACCTAATTGATTTTATATTTTGCCTAAGGCTTTAGTTTATGTGAAGTTTCTAATATTTTTTTTTAGTTGTTTAGATTTAAATTTGGTATAAAATTTAATTTTCTCTATGAGCCTAATCGTCTAGGCATTCAATCACAAGAAAGCACAACACTGAAAGAAACCTAGAACAACAAGTTGATTTTATTGCACAACCAAAATAAATCAAGCCAATTTAATTTAAGGAAAAGATCAATGCAGCTGAGTACCACTATACACCCTGGAAGAAAGAGCAAACGGGCAGTCGAGGTCTGGCCTTATACAGCCTAGCCTAAAACTATAAGTCTAGATCTATGGGTCTTCTTTCCAGGATCTTATCCTTTTTTAGGGGCATCCATTGGGTTTCACAGGGGACCACTACACCTATCTTCTAGTAGGGTCAGCTCCTGCTAATCTTAGACCCCATAGATCTTAACATAATTTTATGCGTAAATTTATATTTTGATTTCAAAATTAATTCCTAAGCCCTACCAAATAAATGCTAGCAAAATACAAACAACACACAACAGTTATATTTCACAAATATACGGACTTAGCATTAGCTTCTTGTCAAACCACTTGTCTTATGAGCTAAGCTTAAAGACTTAAGCATGCTTGTAAGAAAATTGCATTTTAATTTTTATTTATGATAGCAGTCCTTTCTAGCATAGCTCTCTGCATAAGATAATGTTAGATCTAAAAAGAACATCTTATCATCCAGTCTAACGGGCAAACAATCCTAGACATGTAGTCTAAAACAGTACACCACAAAGACATATGAAGCACATCATATCACAACACATCACAGAGAATAATAAAAAATTACAGAATGGCCTAACCTAAGTCTAGGGTCCGTGATCTAATGATCTACTGTGTGAAGATAATAGGCTTATATAGTAAGACTTTGTTAGGCCTCTTTAGTTTAAGTTTCAATTTGGATTTTGGGTTTGTTTGAATTTTACCTTTTGATGGTTTCAATTCAAATGATTTAATGATTTATTTTCATTTTCATTTCACTTTTATTTGATTAAAGTGAAGTTTAGGTTTTCAAGAATGAATAGTAGAATAGATCTCACTTTTAGGTGGAACCCATTCTATTCAACATCCTAACTCCTAGTGGAATGAAACCTTCATTCTAAGATGAAGATCCATCCCAAAGGTCTAACTAAGATTCTTAAGTATCTTAATTATTTGCTTTAGTTTCATTTAAATGGTTTGGGTTTGAATTCAATTTGGATTTTTGGATTAATTCTTTTCTTTGAAAATTTGATTCTTCATTTCATTTCTTTTGGTTTGATTTATAATTCGGTTTGGTTTAAATTATTTGATTTGATTTGATTTGAATTGGTTTTGATTTGAGTTATGTTTAGGTTTGTTGAATTATATTCATTCATTTAGTTTAATTTGTATTAACCTAAGGCATTTAGGTTAATATTTAATCCATTCTTAAATTAATTTGATTATGGCTTTAAGGTTTCATCAACTGTTTGTGATTTCATTAACTTAAGGTTTAATTACTTTTAATATTCATTATTAATTTTCTTAACCCTTAAGTATGAAATTAATTAAGTTCCTTGATTTAGGATGTTGGAGAACTATCCAAAGGAGCTGTTGGCTAGACATAGGATTTAACTCAAGTAGAATTTAGTAAATCCAGTAAATCCTGTGAAAGTTAAATCCAAAAAACTATTTGGTATGCTGATAGTTAAATCCAGTTAAATCCTGTGATACTATTTGGTTACTTATATCAAAATTTAAGATAGTTATTTCATTTAATATCAAAAAATAAATATTTAAATTATTTTTTATTATAAAGTAAATTAAAAAAAGGCTAATTATACAAATAAATTAAGAAAACATAAGCCAAGTAATGACAAATAAAATAGCATTATATATGATAATATTCAAATTACACATAAATTAAAAATACAATAAATAATATCTGGTAAATACTTGAATGAATATTATAAAAACACAATAAAAAAAATAATAAAGAATAGCAATTATATAGTTGAGGATATAATAACCAATATCCGATAGATCCTCAAATATCTTTTAAATAACCAATAAATAAAATATATAATACGTCTATGGGTTGAAACAATAGTCGAGGATATCTACTAGATGAATAAATTAATAGTTTCTATTTAGTTTGTTTACATAAAAATAATATAATCATATTCAAATTTATTAAAAATATAATTATCATAACATAATACGTGAATTAATTACAAATTTATTTATTAATCATTAAGAAGTAAATCTATATTAATTACATTTAATTTCATTAAATTATAATTAATTTTAAATAATGTATTAATTAATTATTATCTAAATAAATTTAAATTAAATTAAAAATAAATCAAAATAAAAATAATAAACTAAAGAACGGAAGGAGTCGTGATTTCGATGTTCAAAACCCTCGTCTTCCTAACCCCTTCTGCTCCGCTGCTGCCCTAAAAAGGAAAGGGACATCGTAAAGGTAATCCTCATCTTCCCTCCCAACCTCCTTCGCACGCTTTTGCTTCTCTAAATCTCGTAAATCCGCCTACGAACAGGATTTAGTAAATCCAGATTTAACTTGCAAAAGTGGCTTTAATGGGATTACAAAACTAGCGGATTTAAACTTGCCCAAAAATATCGATTGGCTGGATTTAAGTTAAATTCGGCTTAAATCCTGCTCAAATCTTGCAGCCAAACAACCCCTAAGAGTTTCTGATGCTGATGTAGATTATTTAAAGTTGTTTCATGATTTTATGAATTCATAAATTTTCTTTATTAATTATTTGATTCATATTGACTTAGGAATTTAGAAATTCAAGTATTCTCAATTCAAAGGTCAATTGGGTTTGAAATTTTATGGCAAGTGGGGTTTCATGCCAATTTAATATTTCCAAAGTTTCATCTTAATTAGATTCATAATTAAGGTATAATTAAGGTTTTAATTATTTCATTAAAACTCAAATTAGGCCTAATTTGATGCAAATCATTTAATGATTTCATTCTTCATTGATTCCTCTCTGAAAGATGTTTCCAAAGAGGGCTTATTCATAACTTTTGGACATTTGGTTGATTTATTATGATTTAATTAATTTCTGGTTAATTATTTGAATTATTTAATTCAATTAATTACCTAATTAAATAATTTTGTGATTTATTAAGTTTCAATGAGTTTCATTAGTATTTTTTATGTTCATTAGAGTTCATTAAGTTGATTTAAGGTTATTAAATTCATTTTCATGAGTTATTTCATTTTATATTAATTTATTTAATTAAAATTGAGGTTTAGGATTTGAAATTTCATATTTCATGAATTACATTGAATTAATTCATGAAAAATTTTCCTAAGGTGTGTATTAACTTCAATTTTAGTTCTCAAAACTTTCATTTCAATTGGATTAATGGTTTGTGATTAATTAACATTTAATTGATATTATTCAAAGTCAAATTAAGGCCAAAATACCCACAATTAATTGAGAATTTTAATTTTAATAGATTCCTCTCATCAAGATGAATCCATAGAGCTCAAGTTTGTAATTTTTCGATTTGTATTTAATTTTCTATGATTTTTAATTAATTTTTTAATTAATTAAAAGGGAATTTCACGTTTTAGAAACACAGACCGACGTGGCGCTGTCGCCACGTGGCGTGGTGGGATTTGGCCACACGGATCTTGCGTAGCATTCGTGTTAAAAGCGGTGCCACGTAGGACGAATCTCGAGCCGTCCGTTCCAAACAGAAGGATTGGTAGCGGAGGTTATATCCCGCAAATCTCCGGCGAGAGACGGACTCCGTTCATAATTTTCACCAAAATTTCGGCGATCGTTGGCAAATTTCAAAGGGATTTTGATTACAAAATGATCAGTGATCGATTTACAACCCATCCATGTGGTTTGATCCACTTTAGAATCAATTTTCTTTTGAAAAGTGTCAAAATCGAATGTTAGGGAGGACGGTGATGAAGCATACCCATTTTCGGCGATCACCGACGGTGGGATTGACTCCATAAGCTTCATCTCGATGTAACAAAGGTGTGTATGCAATTTGGCGGTTTTCCTCCCTGTGGATTGTTCCCTAGACCAACCTCGGATCGATTTTCCATCAGCCTTGGTTGTTTTCTGGCTCGCCGGCATTGAGGGGATGGGTGGCGATTCATTTGAGGTTACCTTGACTCCTAGAACATATTGGAATGTTCAATTTGATGTGGGAGAGTTTCCCTTGCATTTCACCATTAAAGGAGCTTGAATTTTGTTCATTTCCCACTGTGCCGGCGATGAGGAGTCGAGAAATTGATGTATTTTTTCAACTCCTTCCTTGGTGAACAATTTTAGATGAAAAGAGGAAGGGAATTGGTCATCCCTTCCCTCTTTCTATGCTTGGCCGAGAGGCATCTTCATGGCTTTCTAGGTGGCGGATTAGGCCGGCTAAGCCAGTAGAGGGTGGATTTAATTCCCCTTGGCCTTGTGATCAAGTTTGGATGAAGGATGCATAAGGAGGAGAGCATTTTCCCCCTCTTCTTTACTTGACCGAGCCAGGTAGATCTACTATAGATGCTATACATTTGTTAAGAGGTTTGATGGAGAAGCATAGAGAAAGTAAGAAGGATCTACATATGATATTTATTGATTTAGAGAAAGCTTATGATAAAGTCTCAAGAGATGTTCTTTGGAGAGTTCTAGAATAGAAAGGAGTTAATATTGGTTATATTGAAGTCATTAAGGATATGTATACTAGAGCTGTTACTTGTGTCCAAACACAAGGAGGATTGACAAAATATTTTCCTATTTCAGTTGGATTATATCAAGGATCAACATTAAGCCCTTATCTTTTTACTTTAGTTATGGATGTTCTTACGAGGCATTTACAAGAAGATGTACCTTAGTGTATGCTTTTTTGCTCATGACATTCTTCTTGTTAATAAGACAAGAGAGGGAGTCCAACAGAACCTTGAATTATGGAGGTCAACTTTAGAGTCTAAAGGTTTTCGTTTAAGTAGATCTAAAACTGAATATATGGAGTGTAATTTTAGTTGTAGAAGTTTTAGTGGTAGTGTTGTGACTTTAGGTGATCAAGTCATTAATAAGAGTGGCGATTGATATTTAGGCTCTATTGTTCAAAATGATGGTGAAATAGATGGAGATGTTATTAGTAGAATTCAAGTTGGATGGTTGAAGTGGAGGAATGAATACATCGGCTATTATGTGATAGAAAAGTTCCAAAACTTAAGGAAAATTTTATAAGATGGTGGTAAGACCTGATGACTAATGGTGAATGTTGGCCAATAAAGAAAGCATAAGACTAAGTTTTACGAGATGAGGATGCTCGTGGATTAGTGGCTTTACTCTTAGAGATAGAATGCAAAATGAGTATGTTCGGAAAAAGTTTAGCTGGGTGGTAGATAAGATTAGGAGAGTGCCTTGATGGTTTGGCCACATAAAGCGTCGGTCATCGATGACCGATTAGGAGAGTAGATGCATTAGATTTGTCTTATGTTAAGAAAGGTAGAGGTAGACTTAAAAAGACTTGGTTAAGATGTATAAAAAATTATCTTAGTATACTTGAATTAAATGAGAATTTGACACATAATATGACACAATGGAGACGAAGGATTCATGTAGCCGACCCCACCTAGTGGGATTAAGGCTTGTTGTTGTTGTTGTTGTTGCTGCTGCTGATCCCCAATTATCTGCCCTTGGAACTATTATCCCAAAAGGTGGTCGACGTCCAAGATTACCTAGATAAAATCCAAGTAATTTTCATAATGCAAAGGGGAGGAATCTCCCTTTGGTCAAAGATTTCCACTCCTCTTCTTTGGTTTCATTTTTTTTTTTTGCTTTTGGCGTCACTATTAAAGCTCTTATTTAATTGGAGCAATATGAGTTGGAAACCAATGTTGGAAGCCAATGTTCAAATTTATTTGGATTGGATTGGAACTTTGAATCCAATCCAAGGATTTGGATTCCAAGTGGTGTTATTTTGATTCAACTCTCTTAATTTGGAGCTTAGTCATCTTTAACTGATGATTGATTGAGTTTTGATTTGATTAATTCATTTAAATTTGAATTAATTTTGAATTATATTTCATTTTAATCCATTTAAACCTAAATGGGTTAAGTTTGATTCCAATTAGGTGAGAACTACCTTAGAATAGATTCTTTGAAGGTTGGTAAGAAAAGATGACATTTAAGTGCATTGTCAACATCGAGTTGACATGTGGTGGATTCAAAATAGGTGAATTAGTCGACAGGATCAATTCTCTCTATGAGACTCTAATTGTGGTATCTTAAGTTTAGGCGATGGATGTCATGATCTCTTTAGAGTAGGTGTTGGTTAGTGCGCTATCCCCATCTCACATCTTAGACATGATCTCCCCACCACTTATATGATAAGACTTGTCATCAATGCTCGAGGTTGAGATTAACGCTTGCCAGTGGTGTCTATTGCACATGACTTTCAAGCTAGAAGAACCCTCTAAGTCGCACATCATTAGAGCTTCTCGTTGCATTCTCTCCACAACACCTTGAACCAAGTGAGTGATGTGATCTTCTATGTCATTTAAATTTTGTTCTATGGCAAAATATTGGGTGGCTTGCTCCATAGTGATTGAGTTGCCTTAGGTGAGTTATTTTACTTTGTGGTGACCTCGACTTTTTGTTTGTGACATCAATCCACATTCAGTGCACTAAAGATGATGTTAGATCCAAATTTATCTTTGAAATGTCATCAAATCTTTCTGGTGAGTCTTGCCATAGGAAGTAGGAGGGGGCTAAGAAGAGTAGAGTATAGGTGGAAGTATGACGGAGTATAGTAAATGAATGCTTTGTAGTCTTTGAGAAATTCAATAAAGTACCAAAATATAAATAAGATCAACAATAACCCAAAAAGTATATTGTGATAGTAAATCTAGTGAAAGATTAGAGATTTAGCAATTAGAATCTGTCCAGCTAAAAGTCTTGAAAAAGTCCTTAAGAATATCTCTTGACTTGTAGGGCTACATATATGACTACAGGAAACTTAGAACTAAATAAAGAAATATATTGGCTCTAGAGATTAATGACATATAGACATGTATACATCATGTAGACTGGGTGTGACCATTAAGTGATGTGACTCTATCTATGACTGCTCGCCCATGCTTGGATAATGGGGTGAGTATGGTATCTTTGGTCCATGCCGAGATAGTGGTCGCTCATTAGTGGTATTGGGCAAGTATGAGAATTGTGCATTGGTGGTTATTCAGGCAAGTGGTGAGTTGCCTATCACAATATTGGAATTGTCGTTTGCCAAGTTTGGCTAGTGATCATTGGGTTCTTCATTCTAGTAGGCAAGTTGGCGAATTCCTGGATGACTAGGTTCCAAATGGATTGAGTGGGGGATTTTGGGTCTGTCTTCCTTGAGCGAGTTTGAATTGTCCAAATACAACTTCTTTGGACAAGCTCACCCTACAAGAGGTATACCTTGGGTATACACTTTAATTAGGTGATTTTGTAGTTAAATGAAAACACAAAACGAATGACTATGATCATAACCCTATAAGTGAGTTGTATTGTCATAAAATAACATCATTAAATTATGATTAAGGTCAGAGCCCATGAGTTTTTTAATAGTCTAAATCTCTTAAGTTGCATATCATAAAGTGTACTTGATAGAACACAAAACCCTTTGTTAGCTAAAGTCGACAAGAAATTGACCCCCTTCAATAAACTTTAACCCTAAGTTTGTAAGGTCCTTTTAGACGATATAATTGATGGTTGCCGACAAGAATTCTTCGATCAAGATAGGTCGACTATATCCTTTATGTAAACTAGGATCCTTTACCACTTGGGATGAGAGAACTATTAAGATCTTAATCGGATTCATCATCATTCTCTCAATCTCCTTTAAGTAGATTAAGAGCCATTTCCTCTGATAGTGTCAATAGAGGAGGGAGCAAAGGACTTGAACACCAACATCCAAAGAGATTCAGCATGAGAAGTAGAAGGGCAATCACCACCAGCTATATCATTTGAAGATGAAGGCTGGTAGAAATCAGAAAAGATGAAGTGATGGGAGAAACAACATTCATTGAAGCCCTAACTGTATGATTCACTGGCATCACTTGGGAAGGTGTTGACAAAGTAGTAAGAGAAACATCCAAATCATAAAAAAGAATGTAATGGTAAAGGCAATGATAAGGCTGCTCAAGCCATAAAAGGCATTGAGTTCGAGAGCCCAAACCTAACACATGAAGAGTAGGATGTCAATGCCATGAAGTATTGGTGCTAGAGAACCATAAGGAGTGGACCTTGCATGATCCATGTGAAGTAGTGGTGTAGGAATGTGTTGTGCATCCAATCATACGTGTAAAGGAGAGTACTTCACACACCAGCTCGAGGCCAAGCAAATGGAGCGTATGTTGTAACGATAAAAATATACCTATCTTTGGACTAATGCTAACCTTTTAAGGTTATTGCTATTGATATTGAATTTAACAAATTCATACCATATTCTTTAGGTTCAAATTTTGACAAATCAATATTCTATTCCTAGAATCTCTCAATTGTTAGTTGCCCGTGCTCTTGTTGAGATTGATATTTTTTACCCCTCTGTCATAGGAGGCATGAATTGACACTTCATGATTATTGGCTAAAAGTGAAATTTGCATGCATGCCTTCATATTGCAAATCTTGTATTTTTGGACATTGTCTTTTAGGGATTTTTCATTAGGATTTGGCTTTTTTTAATCACAATAAAGACCCAAGATTTTTTTAATATAACTACTCATGATCAAATGGAGTTTACTAGCTTGTTGAGGAAATCTCTTTTTAACTTGGTCCCAGAGGGGAGTTCAAATAATTTTGATATTACTTTATATTTATCTCTTAAGTTAATACCTTTATTTGTTGGTTGATAGTATTCCCCCTATTTCTTTAGTTTTGGATGTTTGGTCTTTTGATACCTTTAAAGAGACATTTTGGTTGGATATATGACTAGCAAATAAGGATCGCATTGTCACTCATATTATTTACTCTTCATTTGATACTGCAACTGTATGCACAAATGCTATGATTTTCTTAAGGTGGAGGTTAATGATGATTGTAGTTTGGTTCAATCTTAAGATTTTATTAGAATTTTTTTGGTTTAGTGGATAAAAGATTTTAATTGGCATTTACTCATCAAGGTATTAATCAACAGAAAGTCTCTCTTTATCCTTTTAGATTTATTAAATTCCAACTGAGTCATAATAACTCCCTTGCATGGGAAAAGTTATGGTGGCGGCACTGGAAAATTATGCCCCCATTATCCCAATCCTAAAGTCTACTATGTTTTTAATTATTTATTTAATAATGAAACTCTAAAATTTTAAATTTATGATCCTCACCACAGTGCCCACAGGTGTTCTTGATTCATCTAATTCTTGTCTGTTTAGAGCTGACATCCACTATCTTTGTTAGCTCTCCTCCCTTCATGGTTTTGCCATTGGTTATATTTTCTGTTTACAACTCTATTTGTGATTTCATCACTTCCATCTCCTTTGAATTTGATGCAGTCCTTTAAAGACTGGACATGTTGCTCTGTCTCTTCCTTTTTCTTCTTTGTTTTTTCTTTTATAACTATATCCCCCTTTGGTTTTGAGAATTTGGAGTGAAAAGGTAGAAAAAATTATTCTTAATAATTATTATATATAATTTAAAATATGTTAACTTAAAAAAGTGTTATTTATGATTTAATTTAACTAAATAGAAATTATTTATGCGGTTGCATGGTGAGCACAAAGAATTATTCTTTAACCATATGTTCAGCACATTAGTAGCAACCTCCAATTTTTGAATGATTTAATGAAAAAATAAAGTAAAAGTATTATGTTTAATCAATCTTATAAATTATTAATTCATAATTAAATAAAATACTAGCTTGTATGATTATGATTTAATTAATCTAAATAGAGTTCAAAAATTAAGGCTAAATTTAATTGATTCAAACAAAATAATTTTAACTATGAGAATTATTTATTAAAATTATTTATTTAATTTTAATTCATTAACTTAGTCTTGATGGATAACATCAAGTACTTAATGAATAATAAGAGTGATATATGTACTTTTTTCTATAATTTTGTATTAAAGCATAACCTTATGATTTGTGATTATGCTAAGGAAAAAGGTGGTTTGGATAAATTAACTTAATAGCTAACATCAATTTGTTTGCCCACTAAAAAGACTTTTTGGCTATGCCCTTGCTCCCTTGACAATTTTGGTATTCTGGATGTGGATGAAGTTTGAATGTTGGAATGTTTCACTATCGATCAACATTACTTCCTTTGCTTTATGTTAGCTTGATTTGATGAATTTTCTATTCCTTTTTTTAACAATCATATATAACTTCTATTTCATGTATCTTCTTTAATGTCTAGTTATAAAAATTTGTTCTTACAAATGAAATTTTTTGTACTTCTCTCTTTTACCCTAAACCCTAATAGTACGCCAGCATCTCTCAGCCAAGGCTTCTTAATCATAAAATCAGAGCCTCATCCCCTTCATTAAGCAACCAAATAATTCCCTCTTCTCTAACTCTTGGCTACACTTAAATCTAACACAAATCCTAACCCTAATTACCGAAACACACCAAGGACTTCATTTGCCACTTAATGCTGTAACAGTCAAGATATCCAAACCATGGGGATTCATTTGCAGCTAAAGACAAACACCATCGCTAGACTACCAGAAAGTCTATGTAGCTGTCCTTCTTGATTGCATATGTGATTCTTCAGGTCTAAAAAATTTAGTTCTTACTATCTGCCTAAGAGGTTTTTTGGCTTAAGTGCAATGCCATTATTAGTTTTTTCTTAATCTGACTTTTCATAGGTTCTAAATATAAACTAGTATGGGTTAAATTATTCTGATTTGCTTGTATTGAACTTATTCATTGATGCCTTTAATTTAAGTTTGTATTGCTTTTAATGAATTACTTATCTGCATTGCTTTTAATGAATTCCTTATCTGATAATGTGGTGCAATATTCATGATTTATGATCTTTCATATTGTTAATTTTAATTTTTTTTCTTGACTACAAAATGATGAGATTCTTCAGAATCTTACATAGTATTTATGTAAATCTAAATAAATTTGTAATGTATGAAGGAAATTTTCAGGACAGAGAGAAGATGCGAGTGGAGAAACAAATTCGACTACGTTATGGTCGTTTTTTTTACCGGTTTCCCAATGGAGAGTCAGCAGCTGATGTATACGATCGCATTACAGGTATGCTAAGAGTAACATCCGTCCTATGTTTTCTCACTTTCACTTGGAAGTCTTAACAAAGACTATATATGATTGGCTGAACATTTTTCTAAGCTTTATAGCTTTATATTTATGCAGTATTACTGCTACAGGCTTTAGGGAAACACTTAAGACTGATATTGATGTTGGACGTTTCCAGCCGCCTGGTCAACAGAATCCAAACATGAACTTAGTGATTGTTTCTCATGGCTTGACGTTAAGAGTGTTTTTGATGAGATGGTATAAGTGGACAGTTGAGCAGTTTGAAGGTCTCAACAATTTTAGCAATGGTGGAATGTTAGTTATGCAGACTGGTTATGGTGGGAGGTGCTCTTCTTCTACTTCATATTACTTAAAACTGATGCTATGTATTCAACTGCATTTCCATTTGCTTTTCCATTCCGAGTTTTGGATTTCTTTTTCTCTGTTACTTGTTTGAATGCCTTTTGTGTGCTTGTATGCAACCATGTTTTTTCTATTGGATAGTTGAAATGATGAACAATGTCCATCCAGGTTCATTACGTTTTTGGTTGAATCATCTACCTACTTAATACCTGGAACTGTTATATAAGTTCAGAAGAGTGAGCCATTTTATTAAGCATTAGCTTCCAAAAAAGGAAAAAGATGGAAGTTTTTATTCTCAACCCTGTGCTTTCAAAATTTTTTCATGGAAGACAAAGGAAGATAAAAACAGCGTATGATCTCCTAATTTATGAAGGCTTATTTTTTGAGAGAATTTCTTTTGTTTCATTTAAATGGATCATCCATTACGGATAAAAAATTATGAAACATGGTTGAATTTTAGACTGTTATTTATGTTAGTAGATAGTTTGTCTTCCACATCTACATATATTGTCTTTTAATGTTTCCTCATTAAAGAATGTTATATTTTAGTAGGAGATAAACTTGACAGCTCATTCCAGTTTAGTCTGACTGGAGAAATGTCTTGGATGTTGTTCCTTTTTAATGGATGGATGGGGGGCAACTATCCTTTTGTAATTTGGTTTGGGGAATTGAACCAAAAATCTTGCGCTCTGTGGGGAAAAGTTGTCTGGTTTTAAGTTTCTGAGTGTTATATATATATATATATATATATATATATATATATATATATATATATATATATATATATATATATATATATATATATATATATATTATAGCCTTATTCTAACTATTTTGAATTTGTTTTATTAATTCTCATTTTTTCATTCCTTTCTACTAAGTTCTTCTTGAGTTCCTAAACTTATTCTTTGTAAATCATTTTGAACAACTATCATGTCACATTATGTCTATCCCTTATTCTTATTATTCCTTCAAAAATAATAATTTTTATACTCATCTAGTGAGTAAAAATTTTATCCATCATTTTATATATTTAAATCACCTTTCTATTTTGAATTATCCTTGTTTCCATAGATGTTTCTTCAACCATTACTTCGCTGTTTCTCTTTTATATTCATCCCTTAACGTATACTTTTTAGTTTTCCCACAAATTCATGTTATCATTTTCATTTGGCTATGCATAGATTACTATCAATGGCATTTTTATTATGTAACATTTAGATTCACACAACATCATTCATTTAATTGTAATTTTATGAAATTTATCGTTAAACATTCAGTCTTTCTTGTCATCATACCTTGACCTTTCTATTTTAACAACTCAACATTAACTCTAAAAGTTATATGTCATTCATTTATGAAATAGTTGTAATCTATTTTTTTATAATATTAATATCACACTCATTAAAACTGCATGTTATATTTTCAATCTTTATTTTAATAATTTAAAACCTTCTTTCATTTAAACATTTTTCATTGTCTTAATTTTTTACTTGTTTTATCAAATGTCTCATCAATTCAAATTGTCATTTGCAAGAAGCATACATCAAGACACCCCATTTTGAATATCTTTTGTAAGCATTTTCATATTTAATTAAAGAAAGATTAATGGTGAATTTTGATGTAAGCCTACTTTTATTGGAAGCTTGTTGGTCTTTCTACAGCTATTTTTTATGCTAGTTAATATTTTGTCTTATATATCTTGAATAATTTCAACATACTTTTGACACAACTCTTTTCGTTGATGCCTTCTAAATCAATTGTCGTGCTATCCGATTATATAGATCAATAAAAAACTATAGAAAGATTGTTTCTTTGCTATTTATTATTTTTTAGCATTGTCTTTACACAAAATTGCTTTTATAATAGCTCTTTTTAAAATTAAATTAGGTTGATTATACAAAATTGGCCAAATCTTTGAAGTCTATTTTAATTATTTTCTCTCTTAGAAATGACTCCTAAGAATAATATCTCTATAGTTCGTACAGTATTAAAATTTTCTTGTCTTGATTGTTCGTATTAAAACATTTCTCCTTTGAGTTAGTTGGGACAGTTGCTACTGTTTATAAAATCAGATGTAAAATTGTTTTAAAAATTGCTGCTGTTGAAGCTGTTATTATTTGTTTGAGAAATTCTTCTATTATGATGTTGTTTATAAGTTGGGTGGTGAAACTTTTTGTTTGGTAAGATTAGTATGCAGCTGTTCTCTAAATTCTCTTATTCTTTCGAATTCTTATTTAAATAAAATATTACTAATCAAATTACTTTTGATTTAAATATGTGTTAAATGGATAATGTTCTTGATTATTCAAAATTAGCCCTTAGATAAAGAAACCAAAAATTAAAGTTAGTCAAGTTTTTGAATTGCAAAGCTTAGAAACAACTCCTAAATAAAACCTTAGTATTCAAAATTTCATTTGGAGCTAAAAATTTATCTTATATCCATCTTCTTCTAAGTTAAGTTCTTATTTTATCAATCTATAATATGATTTATTATTTTGTTTGTTATGTACTTCAAAAAAAAAAAAATGCGTTAAAATCAATTCCATAATTTCACAATGTTTTTTCATATATTTTTTGTCCTTAACTATGATTCAATTTTCTTCTCTTCTAATGCAAATCAAAGTTTCTAGATCTCTTATTTCTTGCCATAACTATTCTATATATCTTATTTATTTCTTATTTATCTCTAAGTTCATTTTATAAATTTTAAAAAGTTAAGGTTTCATTTGTTGACCGAACTCCTTGCACAACAAAATTTTTAGCCTTTTTATAATCATTATAAATCTTAGTAATATTTGATCTTTTCACTTTTTAAAACATATTTCTTTTTATTAGTAATATTTTTATACCCACTCCCTCAGTACATCTTAGTAATTTGTAATATTTTTCAAGCACTTCTACCACCTATACACTATTCTTTATAATGAAACGTCTTATTCCTCTCCAACTTTGGCTCAACCGATGTCATTTTATTTGCTTTTCTTAGCAATCCATCTTAAAATATTTTTATAACTTTCAAATTTCACCATCTTAACTTACTAAATGATTATTTTTGTTGTTTTTTATACAGTTAATAAATATATCTATAACCACTAATTTATGTTATGTGCTCAAATTCTCTGATTGAATCACCTTATAATCTCTACAATTTTTTTTTTTTTGATAGAACAGAGCCTATTGATGATTTGGTGAATGCACTTTTATTAGTAATTATGTCCTTATTTCTTAAGTGTGCATTCTCTATTATAAGATCATAGCTACTTCAAAATCAAGCATGATTCTTCCATTGCATTTATATCACAACCGAAATGAATCCTTTCCTAGTCCTTCCTACTAGAACCTATATTTAATTTTTCCCCAATTAATATATTTTTATACTCGAACACTTTTGGTGGTTATTTATCTATCTATTCCATAAATGTATTTTTTAAACTATCTTTTAATTCGACTTGAGGAACATACATACTAATCATATTTATAATGACTTCACTAATAGTTAGCTTAATTACAATCATATTATCACTAGTCCTATTCACTTCAAGAATTTTCTCTTGGACTTTCTCATATCTATTTAGTTTTTTTATAAAAAGCAATACTTATTATTTTTTTAAATCATTGGATTCTAGGTTCTTTTGTTCACAGAAAACTGAACAATTAGGTTCAAGATCAACTTGGCCAAATTAGTTTAGTCTCCTGATCCTTTACCAACTATTGTAGACATTTCATGTTTTCGATAAAATGTAACTATATAGTTGATTGCTCCAGACAGTAGTACTGAGTCCTGAATGTACAAAGTTTCAATTGGTGCTATACTTTTGTTACTAATATAACATTTTGTTCCTTCTAACAATTTTTCATTTGAATGGACACACCAAGAGCAATGGTTTGATTATGCTAATTGTAATCTTGATGTCACTAGATAATATCATGAAAATAGTCTCTTTATAATGCGGGGTAAGGTTACATGCCAACTCTTGAGCCTCTCGCACAAGGTTTCTTGGATTATTTCATTTTGACTTCTTAATAATTTTTAGTTACCTTCTATATGTAGTGTAACCCCTTTTGGAAGCCTCATTCAACTTGAAGTCCTGTTCGTACGTAGAGAACATGGTTTGGAAATTCCTACATTTAACAATGTAGAGGATGACAGGAAATCCTCATCTCTTAATTTTTGGGTGAAGCATATGGTGATCCTACTTTAGTTTTTCTTCAGTACTGACCAAGTTTTAAATCCAGACTGAATGAAACATGTTAAAGCAAACAATACTTATTTTGCTATGGGTGTTTACAAACTAATTGGTTTGATCGTTTTTCACACTTTTTTTTAATAAATTTTAATGAAACATTGCTATATCAGATTAGCAAGTAATAAAATGGCTGATTGCTAAACGAACATAGCAACTATGTCCTCTCATGCCATCCTGCCTAAGCTACTTGCTTGGCTGTATGCATTTCTTCGTGAGTCTTAAACTAGTCAAAATGGGATAGAAGTCATTATACCTTAGGACATAATGACCTCCCTTATGCTTTAGACAAAAAATTTCAATTCATTGCAGACTAGTAGAACATAGTTTTCTTGTGTCCCATTAGTAGTCTCTTGATAGCAGAGCTTTTGCTTCCTCTTCAGATGTTTTTAGTATGTTCATGCAATGAAACATTCTATCTGAAGTCTATAAATAGCTGAAAATCCTGAAAAACTTGAATACGATGATTTTGCATCAATATTAGTATTTTAAAATTTTCATCTTTGTGAATGGAGTAAAAGATTCAGCTTTCATTTACAATTTTGAGTTCACATCTATTCTTGTATCAAGACAGATAGGATGCTTGATCAACACTTTTACAATTCTGTTTTCTTTGACATGGAATCTTCCATTTCTATGAAAGAATTCAAATTTTTTTTTATAGTAAAACTTTATTTCCATACTTGAATTATTTAATTAACCTAGAAAAATACATGCACGTTGAATATGTGGACTCTGTCCAAACATGAGTCATGATGATGGTAGGGGTTGCAACAAAAAAAAAGGAAAAAAAAGCTGTGTTAATAAATGGTAACTCAGTTTCATTGAGACATTTTGTGACAGAATGGAAGATTTCAACTTAAATTTAACCGTGTTGTAATTTTTCATCATAAAAGTTCTTTGGTTGGCTAATACCCTCTGGAGAGTCACGTAGTTAACTGGCTTACTCGTTATGTCTTGCAGAAGCATCTAAATTTGAATAAAAAAAAGAACAGTTCTTTTTGTTGTGTAACCATGCTAAATTGTTAAATATTATTATTCTAGCAATGTCCTTTAGATATTAATACTTTTTAACGTAGGCATCAGCAAACACTAATACCAAATATTAGATCAAAATGCTTAATTGACGTTACTTCCTAGTACAGTTATATTAGAAGATACATTTGTAGCCATTCAGGTAAGTGAGATATTAATTTGTTTATTTATCACTGTCAATATCGAGTGTTAATCTGAGGTTGAAATCTTTCGCCACCACTAAATCACGCTGATACCCTCGACTGCTGAGTTTTACACATTGGTATATGGGATGTTTAAAACATTGGATGCAACAGCTAGCCTTAATTGAAACTAATTCTGCAAGGCTTTGCGACTTCTGATATTATATTTTCTTAATATTGTTTAATGTTTGTAAAAGTGCAATGATCAATGACAGATGCTGCATTCATTCACAGACTGCATGCAAATGAGAAAGCATACATCTCATGATGATATCCCATATATGTTGATTTCTTCTTGAATGTTAGTCTTTCAATTTAATTTTTCAGTGTATTCCTTCTCATTAAAACTATACTTGGACATTGGCTGTTTCATGTTATTCCTGATTTAGAATGCAACTTTTTGTAGCTTGAGAATATCTGACTTGAGAAACATTATGGTATGGTAATAGGTACAGCTTACTTGTGCATCACACTGTTGAGGAGCTGCAAAACTTTGGATTTACTGAAGCCATGATCGCTGACCAGATTTGGTAATTAAACCCTTGCATTTTTCTTTTCTTTTTCTTTTTGTTTTCAATCTTATTCACTTGAAAATTTTAGGAATTAAATGGTCATGATGAACAGAATAATTCCATACCTAATGTAGCATGTAGTTGTTGAAGGAAATTTTTTTTGGATAAATGCTATGTGTATACCCACAGAGTACATATGGATCTAGCAAGTGCTCATGAGGGATATGTTGATCTTATTTTTGGATAATGATGTAATAAAGACACATAATCTTAGATTAGGAGCCTTTTAATTTAGTACTTAGGACACTATACTTAGTGGCTTAGTGAATCCTTCTAGGGTTTTAACTATTCTAATAGGATTAGGTGGACCCAAACTAAACTCAAATCTAAACAAATGATTGAATCAAACAATTTCTAATCTAAATCTAAATCCAATTGAGTTTAGATCAAGGTAATTGGGATGGTTAAGTTAATTATCCTACTTAAGCTCAAAATTAACTAACCCTAAAGAAATTCAAATAAAATTAAAATCAAGTGAAATAAAATCAAATTAAAAGCACGAGGTCATTACATGAACATGAATGGATTTAAAATTAAATTCAAATAAGAGTCAAAGATGGTTAACCATTTGACATAAAATTGACTTATATGGGTCATACCCAGTCAAAAGTCAACTCATCAAAATTTGGCCAAATTAAATCATCCTAAAGGCTCAAAAATCATCAAATGAATATGTTTAAACATTATCTAAAGAAATATAAAACCAATAAGACCTCAATGGGAATTAGATCACTTGATCCAAATGAACCTAAATGAACCTTATTGAAACCAACATCAAAATAAAATTAAAATTAATTTAAATTAAATATCCAAAATCATTTCAAAATCATAATTGAACATAATTTAACTAATCATTAGGTTTAATTTGACCAATTTAGTTATTTGACCCAAATGAATATAACTTAACTCATTAAGCTCAATTTTGGTCAAATGGGTCAAAATTGAAATTAACTTCGAACTAAATGAAATTAATTACTTCAAATCATTTCACACATGTGATTAAATATGATTGGAGTTTAAACATGCCTTAATTGAGTCAAATTAACCACTTGATTCAATTGAATTCAATTTAATCCATTTAAATCAAAATGGGTCAAATTAAGAAAAAATCAAAATCAATCTCAAATCCAATAAAATCAATTAATTGGGAACATCATAAATGATTCAACAACAATAACAACAAGCCTTTATCCCACTAAGTGGGGTCGGCTACATGAATCCTTCCTCTCCATTATGTCCTATTATGTGTCAAATTTTCATTTAATTCAAGTATACTAAGGTCATTTTTTATACATCTTAACCAAGTCTTTTTAGTTGTACCCTCTTAACATAAGGTAAATCTAATGCATATACTCTCTGTCGGTCATTGGACTGACGCTTTATGTGGCATAAAGGCATTTCTCTCTAATCTTATCGCCACTAGAGCTCCAACTTTTTTCCAAACATACTCATTTTAGCATTTTATCTCTAAGAGTAAATCCACTCATCCACGAGCATCCTCATCTCGTAACACTTAACTTAGTCTTATGCTTTTTTATTGGACATTACGCACCATAAGTCATTGCAGGCCTTACCACCATCTTATAAAATTTTCCCTTAAATTTAAGTTGAACTTTTCCATCACACAACAGACCAGATGCATTCCTCCACTTCTACCATCCAACTTGAATTCTACTAATAGCATCTCCATATATTTCACCATCATTTTGAACAATAGAGCCCAAATATTTAAATCGCTCACTCTTATCAATGACTTGTTCTAATGTCACAACACTTCTGCTAAAACTTCTAGCTAAAATTATACTCCATATATTCAATTTTAGATCTACTTAAGCGAAAACCTTTAGACTCTGTTGACCTCCATAATTCAAGTTTCTCTTGGACTCTCTCTAGTCTTATCAACAAGAAGAATGTCATCAACAAAAGCATACACCAAGTTACATCTTCACGTAAATGCTAGTAAGAACATCCATAACTAAAGAAAAAAGATAAGGACTTAAAGCTGATCCTTGATGTAATCCAACTGAAATAGGAAAATATTTTATCAATCTTCCTTGTGTTTGGACACACATAACAGCTCTAGTATACATATCCTTAATGACTTGAATAAAACTAATATTAACTCCTTTTTGTTCTAGAGCTCTCCAAAGAACATCTCTTGAAACTTTATCATAAGCTTTCTATAAATCAATAAATATCATATGTAGATCCTCCTTACTTTCTATACTTCTCCATCAAACCTCTTAACAAATGTATAGCATCCATAGTAGATCTACGACATGAAATCAAGCGATTGTGAAAAACTTTTGTATCACGTAACTTTATGCTCATTACTCTCTCCCATAATTTTAATGTATGACACATTAACTTAATTCCTCCATAATTTGCACACTCTTGTGCATCACCTTTATTCTTAAATATAGGAACCAACAAACTCTTTCTCCACTCATCTGACATATTTTTAATTTTTAAAATAATATTAAAAGATTTGTAAAAAATTCCTTGATCTCTAAACATTTTCACCATTGGAATATCATTGGTCTACTATTTTTCACATTTCATTTTTTAGTTAATGCTTCTCACAGATTTACTAATACGACGATAAAAATAAAATTTTCTATTTTTGTTTAGGATATTAAGGTTGTTAAAATCAATCATACTTTCAGATCCTTCATTGAAAAATTTATCAAAATACCTCAACAACCTATTTTCGATATCTTTTCTAGAAAAGCTTTTTATTATTTTAAATCTATCTTTACTTGTAGGTCTTTCTTATATATCTCTTTGGTTGGCTAACTTATATATCATCTATCACTTTCTTTAGTATCTAATCATTGTATAAATCACTAAAATAAATTTTTTTCATCATATATTATTTTCTTAACTCCTTTATATCTTTCCCATTCTCCAAGTTTTTTGCATATAAACCAAGTTTTATAACAATCTTATTTCTTATTTTTTTTTTATTCACGACTTACCATTATTTTATTAAAAAAAATTTCCTTTTGATTCTTCAATCACATTTTTAGCTTTCTTAATTTCACTTCTAATTTTTTTTACAATATTAGCTTTCTTATGAACATCCCAAATTTGTGAACTGTCTTAAAAATATTTTTATTTGTATTCTTTAAGTGTCTTCATCACAGGATAATAATTTAATTTCTTTTCTCTCTTACAATCTTTCATCTTGAAATCTAAGTAATCGATGTTGGGTCTTAAACTTTCACTTTGAATGGCTTATAATCTTTCTGATCTAAGCGATCTATTTTTTTCTTTCAGTAATCAATCATGTTTTACTAGATCCATTTTATAAGTAATAATATGTTCATCTCTTTTCTTAAATAAAGTATTAGCATTCTGAAATCGTAAAGGCAAAATCTAATATAGTTCTACATCTTCGTTAGTCAAAATTCATGTAGCATGAATCTTTTAAAATCTTCTACCACTCTACCAACGTGTTCATTTAAATCTCCTCCAATAAATATTTTTTTTTCTTGAGAGGTATCTTTTGTATTGATCATACAATTCATTTCAAAATTTTCATTTAAGCACATCCAAACCTACTTGAGCGGTATAAACACTTATAATATTAATAATCTTAGTATCGATAATAATCTTTAAAACTATAATTCTATCTCCACATCTATTAATATTTATAACATTATCCTTCAAACGTTTATCTATAATCACACCTACGCCATTTCTAATTCGATTTTTACCTGAATACCAAAGTTTAAAACATAAACTATCAATCTCCTTAGCTTTCTCTCCAACCCATTTAGTTTCTTGAACACATAAAATATTTATCTTTCTATGAACCATAATATCTATTAATTCCATTAATTTACTTGTAAGAGTACTTATATTCCAAGATCCTAACCTAATTCTAGTTTCATGAGATAATAACATCATAATTTATTTCACCATCATTTTGAACAATAAACCAGAGATATCTGAAACATTCACTCTTTTTAATGATTTGATTACCTAAATGTCACAACACCACCACTAGAACTTCTACAACCAAAATTTCACTTTATATATTCAATTTTAGATCTATTCAAATGAAAACCATTAGACTCTAAGGTTGACCTCCCTAGTTCAAGTTTCTCTTGGACTCCCTCTCTAGTCTTATCAACAAGAAGAATGTCATCAACAAAAAGCATACACTAAGGTACATCCCCCTATAAATGGTTATTAAGAACATTCGTAACTAAAGCAAAAAAGTTGTGGGCTTAAAGCCAATCCTTGATGTAATCCAACTGAAAATATTTTGTCAGTTAATAAATTTTTTTATTCTTACTCTCCTAACAATTCACTAATACTTATAAAATATGCATCTGATGCTCAAAACATGGCAATTAAGAATTGAAATTACACTCTCACAATGACTTAGTGAATTACATAGGCTCAAAGCACCCGATGAGGTATGATGATTTGATTTAACTTTTGGGAAGCTGTGTGTTGACTCAAGTCACTTAGCGAGCTATTTTTAGCTCGAGCGTATAAATTTTGACTCAGCAAAATGGTAAAAATAAATATTGAATTTATTTGCTCTGAACACTTCATAAAATATCTAAGAGAATATAAATAAAAGACCAATACTCAATACAATTGGGGACTGAAGTTTATGACCAACACTCAATGTGATTGGTAACTAAAGTATAAAACCAACATTTCATATGGTTGGCGACTGCAAATAAAAGACCAACACTCTGTGCAATTAGTGACTAAAGTGTAAGACAATATTTCGTGCAGTTGGCGACTAACGTGTAAGGCCAACACTCTATGTGGTTGGCGATCAATTGTAAGACCAACCCTTTGTGTGGTTGGTGACTATAAAATAAAAAAATAACACTCCGTGTAGTTGACATCTAAGCCCAACACTCTATGATTGGGGACTAGATTCCCCTTAATAATATGAAGCTATCACTTAAAATAATTATGTAATTGCGAATTTATTCAACTACATTTAACGAATATGTTTGAGTACACTTAACAAGTATAGTACTTTGACAAGTACATTTACACAAGTACACTTGTTTAAACAAATATTATTATTAGCGAGTATATTTGTTCAATGATTACATTCATAAACACAATAATGAAAGGATAAACAATTTTAAAAAAATTTCTTTTGATAAGAAAAGTTTAGGTAGTCGACAGCCAGCATAAAACTTGTCGAAATAATCATGGCATGAATCCTTTAAATCATTGTGTTAATCTTGAAGCGTCCCACAGGCGTCGTTTTATGGATTGAATCTGATGAAAAAATGTGCTAGAAAGCTGCATCGGCGGGTGCGATGTTAAATAAGCAAGGGTTCCCATTATGGGCGGATGCGGGCAAAGAAGTTAGTCCATGAAACTAAAATTAGGTTAGGATCTTGGAATATAGGTACTCTTACAGGTAAATTAATGGAATTAATAGATATTATGGTTCATAGAAAGATAAATATTTTATGTGTTCAAGAAACTAAATGGGTTGAGGAGAAAATCAAGGAGATTGATAGTTTAGGTTTTAAATTTTGGTATTCAGGTAAAAGTCGAACTAGAAATGGTGTAGGTGTGATTATAGATAAAAGTTTGAAGGATAATGTTATGAACATTAATAGATGTGGAGATAGAATTATAGCTTTAAAGATTATGATCTTAAGATTATCATATGTTATAAGTGTATGCTCCTCAGTAGGTTTGGAGGTAAGCAAAAGAAAAATTTTGGAATGAATTAGAGGATTAATTCAAAAGATACCTCTTGAAGAAAAAGTATTTATTGGAAGAGATTTAAATGGGACGTGTTGGTAGAGTGGTAGAAGATTTTAAAAGTATTCATGGTGGTTATGAATTTGGAGTGGTAATGAAGAAGGTAGGGGTATATTAGATTTTTTCTTTAGCTTATGATTTTTTAGTTCTTATCTTTTATTTAAGAAAAGAGATGAAATATTATTACTTATAAAAATGGATCTAGTAAAATAGATTGATTATTTTCGATAAGAAAAATAGATCGTTTAGATTGTAAAGATTGTAAGGTCATTCAGTGAAAATCTAAGAATCACTCGATTGTTAGTTTTAGATTTTAAGATGAAAGGTTGTAAGAGAAAAAATAAATCAATTATTGTCACTTAGGAATTAGATGGGGATATTTAAGAAAATTTAGCAGTATGTGAGAAAAAATAGCAGTGAAATTAAGAGTTCTTAAAGATGTCTTAGAATCAAGGAAAAGCTTCTTTTAATAAGAATAGTTGGTGGTGGAGTCGAGTGTAAGAAAAGATAAAAAAATAAAGTATTAAAATTTGGTTTAGATGTAAAACTTCGGAGAATTGAGAAAGATATAAAGTGACATGTAGATATCTAAGAAAGCGATATATGATCACGAAAAATTTAGCTTTTAGTGATTTATACTGATAGATTAGATACCAAAAAAGGTGAAAGATGTATGTATAAGTTAGCCAACCAAAGAGATAGGAGAAGTAAAGACATAGTTCAAGTGAGGTGTATTAAGGATGAAAATAATAAAATACTTTTTTTTAGAAAAGGATATTGAAAATAGGTGGATGAGGTATTTTGATAAACTTTTCAATGAAGGATCTGAAAGTACGATTGATTTTAGCAACCTTAATACTAAACAAAAATAGAGAATTTCATTTTTATATTATTAGTAAATCGAACTTAGTGAAGCTTTAAAGAAAATGAAATGTGGAAAAGCGATGGACCAGGATAATATTCCAATAGAAGTGTGGAAATGTTTAGGAGATCAAGGAATTTCTTGGCTTACAAATCTTTTAATGTCATTTTAAAGACTAAAAGATGTCGTGATGAGTGGAGAAAGAGTTTGTTGGTTCTATATTTAAGAATAAAGGTGATGCACAAGAGTGTGCAAATTATAGAGGAATTAAGTTAATGCCATACATTAAAATTATGGGAGAGAGTAGAGCATAGGTTACGATGTGATCTGAAGTTTCTCACAATCGGTTTGGTTTCATGTTAAGTAGATCTACTATGGATGCTATACATTTGTTAAGGGGTTTGATGAGAAGCATAGAAAGTAAGGAGGATCTACATATGATATTTATTGATTTAGAAAGCTTATGATAAAGTTTCAAGAGATGTTCTTTGGAGGTTCTAGAATAGAAAGGAGTTAATATTGGTTATATTCAAGTCATTAAGGATATGTATATAGAAATTACTTGTGTCCAAACACAAGGAGGATTGACAAAATATTTTCCTAGTTGGATTACATCAAGGATCAGTTTAAGCCCTTATCTTTTTACTTTAGTTATGGATGTTCTTGCTAGGCATTTACAAGAAGATGTACCTTGGTGTGTGCTTTTCTTGATGACATTCTTCTTGTTGATAAGACTAGAGAGTCCAACGAAACTTGAATTATGGAGGTCAACTCAGAGTCTAAAGGTTTTCATTTATGTAGATCTAAAGCGAATATATGGAGTGTAATTTTAGTTGTAGAAGTTCTAGTGGTGTTGTGACATTAGGTGAACAAGTCATTAATAAGAGTGAGCATTTAGATATTTAGGCTCTATTGTTCAAAATGATGGTGAAATAGATGGAGATGTTATTAGTAGAATTCAAGTTGGATGGTTGAAGTGGAGGAATGCATCGGCCTATTATGTGATAGAAAAGTTCCAAAACTTAAGGGAAAATTTTATAAGATGATGGTAAGACTGCAATGACTTATGGTGCGAGAATGTTGGCCAATAAAAGAAGCATAAGACTAAGTTAAGTGTTACGAGATGAGGATGCTTAGGTGGATGGTGGCTTTACTCTTAGAGATAGAATGCAAAATGAGTATATTGGAAAAAGTTGGAGTAGCTCGGTGGTAGATAAGATCGGGGAGTCGCCTTAGATGGTTTGGCCACATAAAATGTACGTCAGATGACGATTAGGAGAGTAGATGCATTAGATTTGCCTTATGTTAAGAAAGGTAGAGGTAGACCTAAAAAGACTTGGTTAAGATGTATAAAAAATGATCTTAATGTACTTGATTTAAATGAGAATTTGACACATAATAGGACACAATGGAAACAAAGGATTCATGTAGCCGACCCCACCTAGTGGGATTAAGGCTTGTTGTTATTGTTGTTAAGAAAAAGTTTAAGTATAAAAGTGAATAATGAGTGTTATATTGAACATGAACATTTAATTAAATCACTAATTAAATCTTAATTAACTTGATAAGAGATCATGATTAATCCTTCATTAAAATTTGATTAAACTAATCATGGTTGACTTAGTTAATCAATAATTGACTCTTAATTAAATAAATTATTTAATTAATTTTCAATTAAATTTAACACTCAATTGAATTAATTAAGATAAATTTAATTAATTGTGTAATTAAACTTTAATCATTTGGTTTAGATAATTATTTAAGTTGAGCTCAAGCTTAATTATTTATTAACTTAATCTTAATTAAATGAACAATTTAATCAAATTCATTAATTAGTAGTTAATATTTAATTAAATTAATTACTTGATCAAGATAATCATCTAGGTAAGCTAATAATGATGAACCTAAATAATCACTTAATCATGGGTCTTTTAATTGATCATTAAATAAATTAGGTTTACTTAACTAACTCTTAATTAATCAATCATTTAATTAAGTTAGTAATGATGAATCTAAAGAATCTTTAATTGAACTTTAATTAAATCAACCAATCATCTAAGTCCAACTAAATTAAACTACACAAGTCTCCTAAATAAGTCATGTCAAAGTAATTCTTAAATCAAACTTAATTTAAATCAAATACTTAATTAAGTTAACTATAAACACTTAAATAATCATTGATCAAATTTTAATCAAACCAATCATATAAGCAAGCTAATGGAATTAAACTCTAACCAATCATTAAAACCTTAATGAAGAAAACTATTTAATAAAATTAATCATGTCAAGTTCAATTAAAACATTTTTTAAATTAAGCTAACTAAAATAAATAAATTTGATTAATCAATTGAGTTAATCATCTGAAGATTGAAATGATTATAATCAAAATTTAATTATATTGAACATTAAAATAAAATAACTATCATAATTGTTAAATAAATCCAAGTTAACCTTAAAATCTATAAAGGACACTCACCTTAGACTTTTAGAATGAAACTCCATCCTTTGATGAAGTGTTTATTCTACTATAATTAAGGCATTGAGGAAGCTGAGCCTCACCTCAAGTGAGGCCCACTATTCTCTTCACTCTTTAAAACTTTAAATCTGATTATAACCTAAATCAAATGATGATCTAAAATTCATGTTACAATCTTCTAAACACTGAAACTGGAACCCCTAATGGTAAACTAAATTGAACCTCAAACTCAAACTTAAACTTAAACTCTTAAAGCCTTGCCCAGTCTCATCACACTAACTCCTTTACACACACTAGACTATTATATCATTGACTCTAAATTGAGGTTAAGCTAATACTTTATTTCTGATGTGTTATTTATCTTATTTTATGGTATACTATTTTAGACTAGATGTTGAGATTATTTATTCGTAGATTGGATGTTAGGGCGTTATTTATTAGACTAACATTATTTTTTAGAAGAAGGTTGTTTTTAATAAAGAGATAGTTATAATAAGATTAACATCATTTGCTTGTAAATGTTATTTGATTAAGTCCCTAACAATAGCCCATCATGACAGATGTGCTTAGTACCTATTGGTACTATGCCCCATTTATGGAATAGATACTGCTTGTGTGTGTGATTGTCCTATTAATATCTATTATGCAGGTTTAGTTATAATTTTCTATTGGAATTTTAAATGTAATTTGATACTAGAATTATATTATGATCTATGGCATTTAGGACTAGCATGAGCATATTGTTTAAGTTGGTGGCTCTCTGTGGAGCATAAGGAGATCCCTGAAGAAGGAGGTGCCCAAAAGAAGAAAGTAAAGTGAAAAATCTCATAGATCATAACTTTTAGTTTTAGGTCAGGCTATATAAGGGTAGAGTTCGACTACTTATTTTTCTTTCTTCCAAGGTGTATAACGGAACCCGACCGTATCAGCTTTTTTCTTTTATTAATCTGCTTTGTTTATTTTGGGTGCACATTAGCTTTTCATAGGTTTTTTTTTTTGTTGTGATTTCATGTTGTTTATGAAAGTTTGGTTTATGTGGTAGGCTTTTAAGATAAAAATAATTTTTCTACTAACTTTGTTAAATATCTCAAATATAAATATAATTAACTCATAACCTCACATAATTAAAATTTTAGGTATACATACTAAAAGTAACTAGAAATTATTAGAACTTGTGAGCCATACTTGCATATTTATCCTTTTATTCCTTGAATTTGGTCTTTCTTCTAGTGCACATAAAGGGGCATATGACTTGTGATGATGACCACATTTTTTTTTAGGAAGCCTGCCTTCTCTTTGGACTTAACCCATGACTTATTTCTAGTTGCATCTTATTGTAAGTATGGTTTGGATACCTAAAGTCTTAAAGTAATATCAAATGTCCAAAAATATATAAAAATTTTGAAATTATTGCATTAGTTAGAAGCATATCATATCAATAATGAGCTTAAGGTTAGAGAGTAAGTCTAGGTTCTTAGCCCCTTTCCTGATCAATAATAGCCCAGTCAGCTTGCATTTATATAAAACTGGACTTATGGTTTTAAATCATAGATATTATTTAAATCGTATGAGACATTAGTTGGCAACCCTACCAGGCGGGTTATAAGTCCAGAAGAGTTGAGATATATTCAAATTTTTTGATAAAATTAATCAACATTTTTTAATTTTTTTTGTTAGACTAGGTCGAGCTCTTGATTTATGTTAGAAGCACATTTCAACATAGAGGCTAAAGCTCCTATTTGTCTTTTACTAGAGGATTAAGAGTTTATTTGGGATAGTTGTAGCTTTTTGAAAAGCTAGTTGTAAAGTTATTGTGGTGAAAATAACTTTTTGAAAAGGTGTTGTGTGTGTTCCAAATATTTTTTTTTTTGAAAAATTAAAACAACAATTTCCTACCCCACGGTTCAAAAATAGTTTTTCACCACTAATCTTTCTAAAAAGCAGCCAAAAAGCTGGTAGCTAAATGCAGCTGCATTGCTTTCTAAAAAATAAAGCAGCTAGAAATATATCCCAAACGCACCCTAAGTTTTCACCTCTTCTATTTTCTTGTGTTGTTAAAATCTAAGTTCTAACATTTTAATAAAATATTAACTCAAAATAGAAATAAATTTCACTTTTAAAGCTATAAAACCTAATCATAGAATAAGTTGAAATGTCTACTAGGCTTCTTATTATCAAAACACTTCATACTTACTCCCAATTAAAATATGAAAATAATTATTCCCTTTTGATCTATCCCATTTGACTTTTATATTTAGCAGTCTTAAAATCAACTTGAAATTTATAGAGATAAGAGTTAATTTCTTTAATTGAGAGTTTTCTTAAGAAGATTTTTCTCATTTAAGATATAATTAATTATAGAGGCTTGACTTTATATGGAACTGAGAACCCGGTATAAAATAAACTCTATTTTATTTTATACATCTAGTTTAGGGGAAGAATCTCTAGAATATGTAGATCATCGACCTTAAGAGTTCTTATTAAGCGATTGAATCTATTATAATGTGATATTTTCATTTCTTGAGATTGTATATATATTCTTTAATGACACAATTTATCTTAAATAAGAAATCTCCAAGATTTGCATGGTGTCCAAAAAAGAACTCCACATCCTCTGTAGCCATCAACTTCTATTGCAACTTAGTTTCTACAGCCTCTAGCCTCTTATGCAACTCAGCTACCAACTATCCCACTGAGCTTGCACCTTCCTCAAGGAGAGTTATTCTACCTTGCAAAATAATGAACTCAGTAAAAAACGAGAACGATTGAGTTTCTCTTTTGACATCACCTCCCCTTGGGTGGGAGGACTCATTCTTTTCAGACTTCTAGCTATCGCAGCAAGTGGATTAAGGAAAGCTCAATATAATCTCCTGGATATCTGCCGAAGTGAAGTTGGTTGCTTCTATGGCTAAAAGAGCTGGGGCTTCCACATCCATCTTTGGAGGGGGGAAGATCTGTCCCCAAGAGAAGACTTGGTAAGGAATTTCATCAATGACATCATTCTTGGAAAAAGAAGTTGAATCTAATGAACTTCTTATTCATTCAGATAATTCTCCAACAACTCGCCCATAGTTCGATGGATAATCATCGTAGGTCTATCTAAAGAATCCAAAGAAGTATCCTTGGGAGATGGTGATTGCCCATCATCTCCTTCCACAAACTCTCGAACACTCGACATGCGGAGCTACGGCAGTAAAAACATAATGTAAAACCATACAAGAACCATAAACTTGCAAAAAGTGATGAGTTATACTGCATCAATATAATCATTTATTGCTTGTTGTTTAGGAGTTTTCACCCGCCTGCTTATTAAAACTTTTCTTCACCGAATAAGGGGAATGTTCTCTTAGCATTCCTCTTGAGAACTCGATACCTTCTTCACACATTGAACGAGAAGGGCCCCACCGTGGTCACCATAGTACTCTCTTTGACTATGATGGAAATACTCGTCTTCATCCGCTAGTCTTTTTCGCTATCCTTGGCCAAAATAATGGCCTCACTTTGAACATGCGTTGTCGAAGCAATTATCTCAACAAGAGGCACAATAGTAAATTTGATTGTTTTCTTTGTTTTTTTTCTTCCTCTACAGTCCTAACCAAAGCTCGATAGGCTCAACATCGTCGTGAGTGTTACTTAGCTATAACACCCCAGGGTGAATTGGTTTTTCTACAAAAGACAAAATTAAATTTTTTGAATTTTTTTTTAAAAGAAAAACTCAGAAAATTTAATTTAAAAGAAAAATTCAGAAAATTTAATTTTGTCTTTTGTAGAAAACTTGAATATTTAAAAATAATATTTTAGTGAAGTGAAACACAGAAAAATAATAGTAAAAAAGTAAAGAAAGAGAACACAGATTTTTGCGTGGTTCGACCAAACCCAAAAAATCAGCCTATGTCCACACCTAACCGCCCAGGCTAGAAATTCACTAAACGAAAATTGAGATTACAACAAATCTTTTGTACTCTTTTTCACGGACAAGTACAACTCAACACGTACTCTCCTCAACGGGCAAGTACAACCTAACAATAAATCAAGACAAGGTAAAGAGAAAGATATAAGTATAACTCTTAATTTTAAAATATTTTTTGCACTCAAAATCCAATCTATATTGATATTAAGGCAATTGAATATTAATGAAAAAGAGAGCTCACTTTAAACTTTAAATGAAATTAAAACAAGATCTTCAATCAAATATTTAATGCAATTAAGTAAATCAATGTTGCTTTAATGATCTTTAAAAAGTTTGAAATGATTTTCTTGAATGACTTTGAAATGCAAACTAAAATGCAATCACTAAACACTTTACTTTGAATTCTTTTTCACACAAACTAATTTTTATTCAAATGATAAAAATATGTCCAATTGGAATAACTCAACAATCACTTGAATAAGGATTTAAATTATATCACATGAAAGCTATCACATAACATATGCATAAATCAACTGAATACAAGTAATCAACAAGCACAAAATAATTTATGCAAAATGTGATGTGGTCGGCCAAATGGAGAAAGAGATGAAATAAGATGTTATACACAATCAAATTTAACCAACCTATATTAAACTTTAAGCCAAAGGGATAACAATGGATATTCAAATGATTAAGCACTTTGGAAATTAATAACCTTTAAAAAGACTTCAGCCAAATAAGAAACAAAAGGAATATTCAATGATTAAACACAAAATAAATTGATTTCCTTATGTTAGCTTTAGGCCAAACAAGAAATCAAAAGATTATCAAGTAGTTAAGTCCACATAAATTGATCTTTTTATTTTTGTTCTTGGCCAAACAAAATTTAAAGATTATGTCATGAATGAACACAAGAAAATTTACATAACCTTATAAACTTCAAAGGCAAGAAGAAATAAAAGAAGTTTAAGAACTTAGCACCTTAGAAAATGAACTCCAAAGAATTGATGTTTTCGGCCAATAGTGGAAACACACTAAACCTTCACTTTTCCCAATCAATCTTCAAGCCAAATAAATGTCTAAGGGAAAGAGAAGAATAATGAGGAATGCTTGCACTTGAATCACCTAAAATTTTCAAGAGATGCTTTAGCAAGAATCGGCCAAGGGTGGGCAAGAGAGCAAGAAACCAAGAAAGAGTTTTTAACCTCTTAAAACCTTTTTCAAGTTGAAACAAGGCTCTTAAATAGATGAGGGAGGAGTCTAAAGTCAGCCAAAAAAACTGATCCAATGAGAGGGAAATTGATTTGGCATCAATTTGAATTTTAAATTCAAAAGAGAGGGGATCAGCCAAAGAGATCTTCCTTAAGCTCCTTTACAAATATGTTTAAACCTAATATGGAATGTATGCTATGTGATTTACATCTAAGGATGGAGGAATTTTCATAGCAAATTCGGCTAAGGAAGTTTATACATGAAGGAGGGAGTTTTGAATAAAATAAATCCATAGAATATCACTTCAAAAAATTTGGCCAAACGGGTTTCCTAAAATAGGAAATTCCCAAAATAATGCATGAATTAATTTAAATCACAGCTGATTGTATTATATACTTATTGAATGTTTAAATAACATAAAAATTTATTAAATTTGAACCATAGTGGTCGGCCTCCCTTAAACTTTTCTAAAATAGGTCAAATTGAAAAAAAAGAAAGGAATTGTTTTGAAAAAGACGATTGATTTTAATTTAAATTTAAAATAACTTGAAATAAATTAATTAGGCTCTAACATAATTAATCATGCTTGAGAAATTCAACATATTCCATAAAAAAATTGATTTGATTTTGCAAGTACATGTCATGCATAAAGGAGTTTGAATTAAAGAATAATTCAAAAATTCAAATAAATGAATTTTAAAATATGAAAGATGAGGGAAAATGATATGAAAATGTTTTGAATGAATTTCACATAATTTATTATAGAAAATACATTAAAAAATTTGGCCAAAATAATGTTAAGATGAAAATGATAATAAGAGAGAGAAGAAAGAATAATAGGGGAGAGAATAAGAGGAGAAATGATAATTTTAGGATAATTGAATTTTCATGCACTAAAAATTTAAAATAAAAATTATGAATGGCATGGAAATGATTTAATAAAGTTTAAATATAATTTATCTTGCTTGAATACACATTAATGGAACTTATATCATGCATTTAATTCATACTATCCAAAATGGATAACTTAATAAATAATTACAATATTAAGATATAGAAAAATATAAATAATTTTAGAATGATGATTCTAAAAATGAATGAATTATTTATTTTAATTTAGTTAGCTTTTCATTTGTCTTAATATAGTAATTCCTAGAAAAATTTTCACCCAGTCTATGTCCAGTAGCTTTAGCAATTTGATATAACTGAAGAGTTATGAGCTAAAATTTTTTTCCTGTACACTTGAATTTAACTTGATTAGTAGCATTTGAACATGTATTTTTTATCATCAAAATCAATCTCATATGAGATGAGGCTCATGGAGTCAACAGTGAGGTCTTTTAAAATCTATGACTAGTATTCGCTTCGTCGACAAGTACGACTCAACAAGGGAATGCGAGGTGAATTTTGTGAAAGGAGTGACAAAGAAATCTAGCCTTGAGGCTCAAACTCCTTTTATAGCTCGAAACGCGAGGAAATTTCTAAAAGAGCATGTCAAGTCAAAAGTGATGTGACAAATAATAAAATAACTCTGCTCTATATTTTTGAATTAAAGGATAATAATTAATACATATTTTTATTCTTTTATCTTTTTTTGTGAGTCATTTCTACGAGGAGCAAAAGAATCAAATAACTAAATGTATGCTCACAGAGTATATATAGATCCAATGAGTGCTCTTGAGCGGCAAAGGATCGACCAAGGAGTATCTAGCAGTGAGAAATAAAATTCAGATAAGTAATTCACTCACCCATAAAGATTTGCTCTAAGGGGGTAAGCACGAGGGAAAGATCATCCCACTCAAGCGATCAACACCAACTTGCCTCATGTATAATGATTTACTAACATGTGAGAGACTGTACAATCGGATACACATTAGACAACTTGTCTCACCAACACTGACGATCACACTTGGGTATTTATCACTCGACATGTAGCACTCGCCTTTACGAGAGAGTTCTATCTTATGTAATCAACTTAATTGATGCATATTTTATAAATATAACGATGCCCCTTGATCCTATAAAAATAGGATTTTTGAGGAGTGGGATACTTTTTGGCTCTTTTTTATTTTCAATATTTTTGTACTTATATTGATTTCTGTACCACTTCTGAGAGAGAGAGAGAGAGAGAGAGAGATCCTTATACTTTGATTATCTGTCATAGTGGAATCTCCCATATTTCTCATATTTTATGTACTTTCCTATTTTATTTTTCATTCAATTTTTAGATGCCCAGGAGGTTCTACTTCATTCTACGAATAGATTTGTATTCAATATTATTTTTTCAACACTTTCCTTTCCTATTTGAATAGATGCTAAGTGAAATAATCTTTAAGCGATTCAATTGTGATTTAGAGGTCATAAGCTCAGGTCATAGAAATAATTTAATGCTTAGACTCGCAGTGATGAAGGTTTCATGGTCGTTGTTACTCCTATAGCTCGATTTAGTTTTTGCCCAGTGCATGTTGACTCGTTCTGTTACCCCTAGGACTCGGCTTTTTATTTATTTATTTGTGAAGATAATTGCTTATAATTTTTACTTTTACTTTTAATTTTTTGGGTATTCAATTCAGGCAGAGGAAAGCAAAACCGGGGGAGCTGAATTATGAATGCTTGACCACGGGACCATCTTTCTTCTCACAGTTTGACTGACAATGGGTGCAGCTATATATGGATGCCTACTGTGTAAGTAAAGTATGCAAAGAAAATAATTTATAGGGAATCGACAATGAATTCCCTTGTATTATAATGTTATTATTATTATTTTTTTTTTTTTTTGAACTCTGGTTATAGTGGTCATATATCAAACAAAAAGACACTTTATGTATCCCTGTAATGGTCGTAGCTGTACGCTGACTGATTATCTAATGACGATTCAACAGTGAAGTGCATATGCATCACTGTTCTCCCTTGTCAGAAATTATGCGTTACGTATATTTTTATCGAGACTTATGTTTTGTTGATTAAGTTTATGCTTCACAAATATTTATTAGAAATTAGTGATGGCCCATCTGATTCACCCAGAAAATATGAATAAAAACACTATTGAGATGCAAGCCCAATGGCTTTGTAATTAAAGTTTTCAAATGTCATGCAGCCTGTTGTAATATGGTATTTAAACAAACGCAACATGAACGCTAAAATAACTTCCTTGGTTAACTATTGAAGACAAATTGAGATGGCTCCCTGCTTTCATATTGTTAGAAAAATAACAAATATAAATATAGATGTTTCAAGAATATTGTAGTTGGTCATCGTTACTATTAAAACAATTATATATATATATATATATATATATATATATATATATATATATATATATATATATATATATATATATATATATATGTATGTATGTATGTATGGATAGAGAGATAGAGAGTTTTAAGGGCTATTTGATTGACTGAAAAAGGAATGTAATGTAAAAGGAATGTAGTGTAAAAAGAATGTAGTGTAAAAGGATTATTTTATAGTTATTTGGTTGAGAGTTTTATAAATTCATAAGTTTATTTTTTTCTGTTTGGTAAAACAAATATAATGTAAAGTATTTTGAAGGTTTGATCTTGAGTGGCGGCGCATGACAACAGGGGAGGTTGGCTGGGTGTGACGCGTAGAGATCTAAATAGGCAGGTGTATTTGAAATTCACCCAAATTTGGGTGAATTCAAAATACACCAAAATATAATTAAGGATTGAATTCTAAATGCATATACTTTACTTTTACTTTACTTTGTATTCCAATCAAACGTCAAAATTTTTAAAACTTCTGCATTTATTTTACTTTGTATTCTAACCAAATAACCCCTTAGAGAGTTTTGTGAATTTATGATTATGTTTTCTCATAATTAAATTTTTTTTTTTTGATATGGTTTAGGTTTTGTAAGATTTGAGAAGGATGAATAGGCTCACACTCATGCTAAGTTAGGAGAGGCCTAAAATTGTAGTGTTTGAAACAGATTACGCAATAATATTAATAATCTAAAAATCTACAAACGTTAGCAGAGGTAAAATTATTGTTAAAATATAGCAATAGAAAAATCTTTATGTCACGGTAATTTTTTTTACTAATTTAGATGCCTACCAATTTATGTAGTTTTATTTTGCAGCAATCTCATTGTTTCAAGAAAAAATAATTATTTAATCTGTTTGATTAGATGATTTCTTATCTGCTACTTTACATAGTGGAATTTTAAAAACGAGTACAGTTTAAAATGAAATCAAAGAAAAAAAATTAAGGATGTTTTAGGATAGTTTTATGACTATTTTATTTTTCAAAAAGAATGCACAGCTGTATTTGACTATCAAATTTCTGATTATTTTTCAAAAAATTTTATGATAAAAATTTTCTTTTGAGAACTATAATTATTAAATCATGATAGATGTTAGAAAGTTATCATCTGATTTTCTTTAAAAGAAAATTTTATTATAATATTCATAATAATTTTTCAAAAGGTTATTTTCTTCACTACAATTTTAAAATTATTTTAAAAAATTTATAGCTCCTTAAATAGACGCTAAATCTGGTCGCTCATTTTACAGGTATTGGATGATGAGGTGGTATTGACTTAATTTTATTTTAGGGGAATTTATCATAGAAAAGATGCCTATTTACTTATTTAACACCCGAAGTTTTTAATTTACTCCTCTAACACCTAAATTTCTCCTTTCACCGCAAAAATATCACTCCGTTCAGTCTTCGTCAAAATCATGTGTGGGATACTGCAGAAACCCTTCTTCTTCATTGCTAGTCCTCGCAATAGCTCCTTCATACAACCTACTGCTCCTTCGCACAACCCATCGCTTCTGTTATGAATGTGTATGTCCAGAAGTTCACCCTCTTAAGTGTAGGGATGTAATATACCTGCATAAAGGTAAATGGAAATAATTACTTGTCCTTTGAATAAGTTTTGAAAAAAGTTTTTAGACGATGACTCCTATAATGATTGATAAATTAGAAAATAAAATTTCTAAGAAACTTTTCAACTAAAAAATATAAATTCAAATCACATATCTAATAATTAATAACTAATTTTTAATCCAATTATCATTAATATTTAACTTTAAAAAAACAATCAACTAATTAAAATTTTGATAAAAATTAACAATGTATTAATTTTTTTTTGAGATTTTCAAATATAAAAGACCTATTAGTGGAAATATTTCCAAAACCCTATGTCTCCGTACATTTCGGTGAGCTACTACTTCTAAGTTCCTTCTATTCTCTCCTTTGTAGATCTTGTCGAAATAATTGTTTTCACCAAAAAATTGTTGATATACATCTATCTCTCGGTGATTGTGTTGAACATGCCAATGATTTTAAAGGATTTCTTTATGAAATGACTCAATTCACTGGTTTGGCTATAAATTGTATCTAGAAATTGGCACAAGTTGTTGCCCGAATAATTCAAGCATTAAAAAAAAAAGAAATTCAGAAGAAAGTGAATCCATGCTTTCTCCTTATTCCAATTATACTAATAGAATGAAATCTGAAGGTGAAAATATCTAAATATTTGGAAGTAATTGAATCTCGAATTCAATGCTAAATATTTATAAGCTTATGAATGTATTGTTGGCTTAAGTCTGTTTAGATAATTCTGTGTGGAATGTATACCCATAAGCAGAGAACATAATAGAACATTAATTATGTTCACGGATGGCATATAAATCGATTTCATTAACAAGTATTAAAGGCTTTAAAACATCTTGTTCCTGATTTCATTGTTTTCATATTTACAGACTTATATGGGGGATGTGAAACTGTATATTTACAAGACTCTTTTTACGTAAGTTACACTTAGCCTTTCTTTGGATTAAAGCCTGAGATGTATAATACTGTTATGTTCAGGTTTATTTCAAACACAAGCTAAATATTATAAATTGTTTGAAGCCCGAGATACATGTAGGAACTAAGTAAAATACAGGTAAAATATTTTAAGTTATTTGAATCCTTCGATATATATTTGAACCCAAAAAAAGGCAGCCAAAATATTTCAAACTATTTGAATCCTTTGATACAAATATTTCAAACTATTTGAGTCCTTTGATACATGTATGAACCAAAAAAAAAAGTGGCCAAAACATCTCATAATATTTGAATCCTTTGATACATGTATGAACCCAAAAAATGACAAACCGAAAAAATGACAGACAAAATATTTCAAATTATTTAAATCCTTTGAAACATGTATGAACCAAAAAAAGACTGAAACTATCTTCCAATCCCAAAAAAATTATGCAATACTCCATTCAATTTCTCCTTGGTAGTATTTTGATTTAAAAGTAGAAGCTTGGTTGTCTTCTCTGCCACTAGTACCAGACTGACCTATCGAATTTTTATAGGTCATTTTATGGTGGCCATAAAGACCACAACAGTTGCATTTATGCTCATTTCTTCTTTTGTTGCTATTAATCTCCAAAAAATTCTTGAATCTTCTCGTCTTAGGCCACCCCCTTTGATCTTAATGTTTTGGGCACACCGATGAGGACTTCATCATAAGCGACACTCCATTGGTCCTTGTCGGGAGGCGTTGCTATTGAACCTTCGTAAGCTTATTTATACCTAAAACAAGAATAATGTAGTCAACATAAATCAACATTAAGATAGTCTAGAGTATAAAATAAAACATCAATACCTAATGATGTGGTAATGATCATCAACATAAATATGCAAAAGTGGATGTTCCTTAGTACCAATTAATGCAACTTCATGAATACATTGTAAACCAGTCATTTGTCATAGTTTGCAACTACATTCTCTAACATCAATGTCCACCTCATGTCTCTCTTTTTGACCTTCAACCTTGGCCTTGTATGATGTTGACTACCTAATGATGAAGCACTCCTTCCATTTAGTAATTTCTCTAATGTATTCCTTAGCATATGGGACTAGTTCTCCTCTCCACCTAGCTACAGTAAGCTTTCTCTCAAATCTTTGCTCCATGATCATGCCCCTTATCATATCAATGAGGTCTACTACTGTTTTGCACCTAGCCAGTCCAATCCAAGAATTGAATGATTCAACTATATTATTTGTATTGGATTGATTCTTTATGTCAAATGAAAACATACTTTTTGACCACATATATGGTAAAGAAATCAAATATTAATGAATTGTTGGACTAATAGTAAATATCTCCATTAACTTGGACTCAAAATCAAATCTTTTGTAACTATTTGCAGCATACCGAACTAAGTTTTGCAACTTGGGCTATCAGAACAGTGAATACTTCTCCAGGTTCTTCCATAAATGGCACATACACACTCTATGTTTTGCATCAGGGAAGACATTTTTGATTGCCTCTCCCAAACCTTTCTCCATATTAGATATAAAAGCAAGTGGATAAAATTCACATCCAAATGATTCTACCAAATTTTCAAGAAACCATTGCCATGTGTCCCTGGATTCTTTTTCAACCACTACGAAAGCTAGAGTAAAAAGTCTATTATTGTCATCAAGATTGTTAACATATAGTAAAATACCCAAAATACTTTGATTTAAGGAGGCAAGCATCAAGCCCGATTAAATGCCTACAACCTACGAGAAAACCATCAATGCAAACTTTAAAGCTCACATAAAATCTCTTGAATAAATAATCATCAATATCATATGTATATGTGATGTGAGAGCCTAGGCTTCTATTAATAAGCTCAGTTCTCAAAGTAGGAACCCATTTGTAGTTGTCAGGTACAACACCAAAAATGATATTTTATGCTACTTTTTTAGAGCGCTATAATTTCATATATGATAATGACAATCTGTACATCGACTCCAACCTATCATTAATGTGCTTTAGTGGTATGTCTGGATATTTTTTTACAATGTCCTATATTTCAAGAGCAACCCAATTAGATGTAGCAAGTTTGTTTCTAGCTGTATTTACCCCAGGACATAAATGTCTAACATCTAACTTTATCACTTCAAAAGTTTGACCATCTTCACATAGCGATGCTCGAACTCTCCAAGGACATCCTTGATGCGAGCATGTTACTACTTTAATCTTATCACTAGCCTTGATCTTGATTCCAAAGTTATTAGTGATTGCTATGGATCGTAGGAATTGCTTGATACTGATTGCATCATTAAAGCATGCACCAACTACTAGTGTTTTATCATCACCACCTTGAGTAATCAGAAACTCATTGTTGTAACTTTAAAAATCATCATTATTTGAAGCAACTTTATTAGAACTTGAGTGACATTGCTCCAAACCTTGTGATAATATATCATCTTCTTTGTCATCTTGTAACGTAACCACTACTTCAATCCGACCCTTCTTGTATGCCTTGTAGGTTAGAGAATTGGGTTGAAGTTAGTAAAATGCCTGAATGGATAGTGCAGTTTCGTCTTAGTGCTCTTTTATGCCCAAGTATATCTTGAAATACTCTGCACGTTTTCTTCTTGTTTTTCTCGTTGCTCTCACCTTAGTTTGGATATCGCTTATTCTCTCACGGGAACATATTTTTTTTCCCACTTGAAAAAAAGAAGATATTCCCTTGCTGTAAAAAAACATAGAAGCGTATTGGGAATAAAAAGGGTAGGGAAATAACCATTGTTGTTGATCCTTAGGTAAAGAAAAATAAGTATTATGTATTGTGCATTAGTGCAATTATTGGAGTTTGAGGCTAAATATTTCTTAAAAACTAAATATGTACAAAGAAGCATTCGAGTCATGCAAGCTATGGTAGGCAAGAGGCCCTTATTCTAATTTCATTAGATAGTTATTAAGGAAATTGTGTTGTTTATAATTTGGAAGTATTGTTTCCTGTATGATTTGTGAGTTCTGAGCCAATCCTATGATAAAGCTAATGCTTTTATTGAAAATTTGGTTTACGCATTTCATAAGATCTGTTTACTCTCTCTTGATTTATAATTTGTATAATCTAATGAATTGGTTCTTAAGTTAGTTGTATTTTATATTACATCAAATGTTTCAACAAAAAGTGAAGGTTATATATTGGGGGACCATTAAAATGGATTAAGCCTAGTGGTAAGATGCAGTTATTGTTTAAAAGCTATATGTATTTAGGCTTGTTTAGTGCAGAGTTATCATGCAAATATTTTCTAAGCCATAACTTTATTTATGACTAATCTTATCTTGTGCTTTTTTTGGTACATCATATAATGTGTAATTTTTCTTACTTGTCTCTATTCAAACGTTAGAGTATTGTCTCAAAGAAAAAGTAATTGAAAAGAGATTTGTTTGTTGATTAATAATCTAGTGCATGAGACTCCTACCAACATATGTTTTGGGGAAGGGCTTGACTTGACACCATGGGAATCAGAAAGGGGATCCACACTGGATTCACCAATCCTGATGATAAAATTCCTAGTCACCAGTAACATAAGTTTAGGTAAATTGATTTTAGGTCCCTAGATTTATATCTCAAGTATAATTGGGTCTTTCATTTTCGGATCTGAACAGATGAGTGCTTCGTTTTTAAACCAGCCTATATTAAATTCTTAGTACCTGATTCTTTAGTTTATATTTAGAGTGTATGGTGAAAGGATTGGAGAAGAATATTCATATAATAATTTAATAAACTGACTTGTGATTTTCAAATTCTGTAACTATGTATCTTGGTTAATCTCTCATTTCCTCCCCACTTGCTTTCCTTCTCCAACTCCTTTCCCTCTTGTTCAGCCTCCATGCAATCTTGGTCATTTATGCATACGTGCTAACTAATCTTTTGAATTATTGTGAGGAGAAGTGGAAATGTTCTTATTGTCTTTTAAACTATTGTGAGGAGAAGTTGGATTGAGGCTTTGGCTTCATATTTGCTGTCTTCGTCATAGTTACTTCCAAATCACTGACATTTAATGTAAAAAAAAATCTGAAAAATGAGAAATGGGGGTGCACATGTGAAGCCTAAACACATGTTTGATTTGCAAATTTTTAATGATTGAAAGTACTATCTTGTTGCTTTGAGTTGATGTTGAATTAAACTTTCCTACACATTATACTTTGATTTTTGATATTATGTGATCTGCATTTCGTTTGAGTTGACGTTTTGTACTTTGATAATATAACAGAAATGGCATATAATGCTACAAGAGGGACGCCTGAGCCAGTTTGTTCTTTAATTGACAATTTCCTAGAGATGACTGATGATATTAATGCATTACTCCCATCTATGATCGATGATAATGCTCAAGCAATTGTTGAACAAGATTACATTCAAAGACCTATATTTGATAGACAGTACACTGGGCATCAATATGTACTTGATATTCTTAACGGACATCCACGACGTTCTTACATTTGTTTTAGGTTACCAATGCAGGCATTTATACAGCTTAGAGATCTTTTGGTCAGTCGTGGATTATTAACTGACACAAGAAACATGATTACGGCAGAACAATTAGACATTTTTAAGAGGTGTTGCACATGCGCATAGTTATAGACAACTTTGTGAATTTTTTTAACATTCACTAAAAACAGTTAGTCGCTACTTCAATCAGGTGTTGCAAGCTCTCGTATCATTATCCGATGAGTTCATCAACCAACCGCCAGCACAAGCTGATTGTCATTCATTTGTATCAGGTAATCCCCAATTCCATCCATTTTTCAATAATGCCATAGGTGCAATCGACGGAATACATGTACCGGCTGTTGTCAATTCATGATTGCAGAACAGATATCATAACAAAAAAGCATTCACTTCACAAAATGTCATGGCTGCTGTTTCATTTGATCGTCAATTTGTTTATCTAGCTTCTGGTTGGGAAGGATCTGCAGCAGATATGAGAGTTTTACGTTGGTCTATTAAGCAAGTCGACTTTCGTGTTCCACAAGGGAAGTATTACTTAGTTGATTCAGGTTACGCCAACACAGACAAATTTATTGCACCATTTAGAGGCTTTCGTTATCACCTAAGTGACTATCGTAGAGGTACAACTCATAGATATATAGGGCCACAGGAGTTGTTTAACCATTGTCATGCACAACTACGGAATGTGGTGGAGAGAACTTTTGGGATTTGGAAAGAAAGATTTGAGGTCTTGACTCACATGCGTAAATTTCCTTTAACTGTGCAGGGTGACATTGTAATTGCATGTGCGGTCCTACACAATTTTATTGGTCGTTATCATGGAGATGACTACTACTTTAATATGTCTCAAACAGAAATGCAACATGATAGGGACTTAGGAGAGGTGACCGTAGATGATGAAGACCCTGATGTGCATGCAACTATTGGCGAAAGAGTTCAAGGAGATGGTTTGAGATATGTAATAGCTACTACAATGTGAGAAGCACGGGTGAGAAAGTAGTTTTATACGTTAAGAACATATAATATTTTATTATATAGTTTTAATATACTTTTTTTGCATATACAGGAATTGGGGCGGAGTCATCGCAACGTGTGAAATTTTCGAAGGAGTTGAAAAATTCAATTGTATTATCAGCAAAAAAATTTTCTTATATCCAAATAATGTAATGTTTATTTATATTTTGTAATGAACATGATATCTTTTGTTAAATAATGAATTTTAATTTTAATATTTTATTTATTTATTTATTTATTTTTATATTTTAAAAATATTATTATTTAATTATAACAGACTTAAATCCTCATATAACTTACCAAACATCTTTCCGATTTAGCGATTTAATAAATTTGTTACCAAACACTTTTGATTTAACACCTCAGGATTTACTAAATCCAGTTATACTGGATTTACTAAATTCTACTTGAAATAAATCCAATCCGTTGCCAAACACCCCCTTAGCGAGGAGGGATTTGACTTGAGAAGAAGCAGCAGGCTTTGCGAATGACCTATCCCGAGGGCTACCAATGAAGAAGGTGAGTTCTGTAGTGGAGTTCGCGAGTAATAAAGAAGGGTTTCTGCAATATCTCGCGCATGATTTTGAATGAGACGAACTGAGTGGTATTTTTGCGGTGATAGGAGAGATTTAGGTGTTAAAGGAGTAAATTATAAGTTTCGGGTGTTAGATAAGTAAATAGAAATCTTTTTCATGGTATGTACGTAAATCCCCCTTTTTTAAATTTTATCTACACCATCTCTTCCCTTCAGGTCATGAACTTTCCTTCATCATTTCTCTCCACCATCCTCTTCAACGAAGCTTTTTTTTTTTTCACTTTAGGGGCTATTTGATTGCCTACATTTAGAGTATAAAATAAATTGAATAAAATATAAAAAAAATATAATATATTTAAATTACTTTAATTTTTTTAGTTGAAAACTCTATAAATATATGAATTTTTTTTTTCTTGTTTGGCAAAATAAATGTAATGTAAAGTATTTTTGAGATTATCGACGGCAATGACGTCCGACGACCGACGACAGTGGCGACCAGTTGTGGCGGTGGTCGGGGGCCGGCCGGCGGCGGTGGGCGGCAGTCGGTGGTGGTCGGCGGGAGGCGATGGTCGGCGATGGGTGGCGGTGGTTGGTGGCGGGTGGCCATCTGGTCGGTGGCGGGCGGCGTGGCGATACTGGCGGAGCGGTGGTCGGCTGGCCTACACAGGTGTATTTATAATTTCTCAAATTCCAAATATACCCAAAATGATCATTCTAATATATTTCAAATACACTACAAATACATTGAAATTTTACTTTACACTATACCAAATACTCAAAAATTAAATTTCCTATATTTGATTTATTTTACATTTTAAATATAGGCAACCAAACAGTCCCTTAAGGATCTTTTTATTGGATTCATTTGCTTCGATTTTATAGATAAAGATGCCAAGGTATGTTATGCTTTTTTTTCTCAATATTTAGCCTTAAGGGCTATTTGGGATCAATTTTATTTTTATTTTATCTTATTTATTTTATATTAGAAATAAAATATGTTTGGTTGTTATAATTGTTTAAAAAAAACTGAAACACTTTGTTTTGAATATTTTTAAATATAATTTATTTATTTATATATATAAAAAATTAATAAAACAAATTAAATAAATATGTTTTTTCTTAAAACACGCTAGATAACTTCCATACGGAATCACTTAATGAGCTCTTTGCTCATTGATGCTCATCCCTCCCTTTTAAGGGCCTCCTCCTTGACTTTTCACCCTCTCCCCTTTTCATCTATTTTAGCCACTTTTTTCAGTCCTTCTTCTCCTCAATAATGAACTCATCCCAACAATTAAATTGGAAAGATACTCTTTCTTCCAAGAACTCCCCTGCTAAGGACTTTAACCTTAGCTTTGCCAAGCTAACTAAGGAGTCATCTCCTTCACGTAAGATGAAAATTTGAGGGTGCTAAAGACTAGGGCCTCTCACTCATGGACAATCTGATTAGAAAAAGACCCTATTATTGCGCCTTACTAGAAAAAAATCAGAAAGTCTTAGCCTCTCCAAGGTAACTTTCAATTGATTATAATGAATGGAGGTTTTTTTAATTGAAATTTTCTATTTTGGAGGCTTATGAAAAGGCATGGTCAGGTGGATTCTAGTTCTTTTTCAAGAAGCTATTCATATTAAAAAAAATGGTACTTTGAGTTTAAGATATTTAAAGAAGGGTTTGCTTCCCCTATCATTTGGAAAATGATTCTAGATTCCCCCTTATAGTGTTGGAACCCTAATGCCATCTCTCAGATCAGTAGCAAAATTGACATCCCTTTCGCCATTGACTCTCTAACTACTTCCAAATCTAGGCTAACCCTCACCTTTATATACATTCAAGTTTTCTAGATGATGTCATTATAACATGTGATGGAGATAACCATACCCTCAGAAGTTGCATATGACTAGAAGCACACCTAATAAGAAGGCTATGGTTCATATTTCCACAATCCCTCTTGCTCAATTAGCCCCTCTACTCCTTCATTAGCCATTAAGTTAGGAGGGGGATGTCGTCAGAGTAGAGCCCCTCACCACCCCTAAAGAACCTGTGGTGTTTATTTTTGGATGGTCATGTGGACACCATGCAGATCGTAGGGGGTACATATTCAAGTGATTGGGTACAACATTAAGGTATGATATATTCTCTCGAAAGATAAAAACATCACCCTACAATTAATCTAGTCACCTAATAAGGACTCCTAAGGTATGATTGATCTTCATATGTACCAGAAATTCTTCCCATATTTTTTATTGAAAAGTAAAGTAGAGTTTATTTTAAGCCGGGTTCTTAAGTTACCTATGGAGGCAAGCCTCCATAGTTAATTACATCCTAGAAAAAGAGATTTCTTAAGAATACTCTCGATTAAAGTAGACAATTATTGTATTTTAAGATTTCAAAGTTAATATTATCAATAAATTGGCTATTTTAGAAAATCAAGTGGGATTGTTCAATTGGAAGATTTATTTTGGAATCCAAAGAAAGATAAGTAGGAAGTGCTCATGATACTAGGAAGCCTAGTGAGCACTCCAAACTATCATATAGTGAGGCTTTATATATTTGAAAGAGATAATTTATTTGTTTGAGTTGAAATTTTATTAGATTGTTAGGGCTTATAATTTACCAACACAAGATTATGAAAATACCAAAGAGGTGAGGATTTATGCTCGTAGAAAGAAATAAGAAATCTCAGAAGTTAAATCTAGGGAGCTTTACTACAAGTTAAAGGATGACCTAAATCTAAGTGAAAGGGGACATAAGGATCAATTTCACAAGAGAAGATAAACATGCCCAACTCTTCTGGACTTACAACCGCTCAGAGTGGCTGCCAGCTAACACCTCCTATGATTCAAAATCATGTAGGATGGTTTTATGAAATTGCAAGATTTTTTTAGCTTATTATTTAATTGGAAAGAGACTAAAGCCATAAACCCACTCCTTATGAGATTAGAGCTTAAGTGATATGAGTACATGACTTAGTCTATAAATACAAAATTTTATAATTTTTATTTCATTTTAATACATTCATTTGGACAAAGGCTTTGGAATTTTTATGCCAAAATGCATGAAAAAAATTGATTATTGGTCAAATCAAGAGAAAAAGAGGGTGAACCTCCATCATGAAGGGTTGCTCTCATAGGTCAACGGATCTCTATAGTGCAAGAATGGAGGCCTTCTTTTAGCAAGAGTGATTCAAGATGATATGCATAATGTAAGACATATAACATATAGTTAAGGGGCTGTTAAATCTTTTAATTATCTTGATTAGAGCCTAAGCTTTATGATGAGGTTGTGTATTATTTTAAAATTTGGTTATGATTTATTAATTGAATAGAAAAATTAATTTTATCTAAGAGCCAACCGTATTCAGGTCATACATAAAATTATCAAACATAAAGAAACTATGAAAAGGATGCAATCCTATTGCGAAATCTAAACATAACAACAAATATTTTATAGACTACTACAAAAGAATAAGAGGTCGGTGCATCCAGCTACTGACGTACACCCCTGAAAAGAGAAAAGATGGGTAGCCAAGCTCTACCCTTATAAAACTTGGAATATAAAAGAATAATTTTACAATTGAAATGAATATATACTATAGGGAGTCTTCATTATTTTCTTGTCATCCTTCATTCTTTCTTCTTATTTCATTTGATTTACTCCAATACATCACAAGGTATCCCAAGATTAAGCCTTTTAGCCACTGCTCATCCTAATTCCCCATAACACTAATCCTAATTCTTATTGTAAAATTATATTTTTATAAGAAAAGTAAATCTTACTATACCAGCAAAATAGATGTTAGCTAAACATACATACAATCTGAATAGTTATATTTTATAATTTGGACTTAACACCCTACACATGAGTAACCAGGCCCACATGTCCTAACTCGAATTATGCTTATGGGTTTAAGCAACCTGCAAGCAAAGCATTTATATTTATTTTTAAGCAACCCCTTAAGCATAATCCCCTATAGGAAATAATATTAGGCTAAGAGTGACCTAACATCTAGTCTACGAAATATACACCTTAACATTCAGTCTAAAATATTACATCAAAAAATAAAACATATATCACACATACACTGTCCTAACTTAGGATTAAAAGTGGTGGTTTAATTTTAAAGTGTGTTAAGACTTTGTGTGGTATGTCTTATTAAGTATTAGAGTTATGATTTTCTAAATTTAGAATTATTTAATTTAATATGAAGGTTGGTTTCACTTCAAGTTGTTTAGATGATTTGTCAATCTTAATTTATGTTTTATTTTATTTCATTTGATTTACACTTAACATCTAAGTGTTATAAATAGAAGAAAGAGATTTGTCCTCTTTCATCTCCAGCTTAAGCCACTTTTTAAAACACATTAATTTAATTTAGTTCTCTTTAATAAATGACTTATTAGACATTTTTTTATTCATCCTAAGTTTAAGTTAACCTTAAATAATTCTATTCAATTTGAAAGACATATTAAGATTAATGTAGTTTGATTACTATCACATAACATATGTTATACCATTCCTCCCCATCACTTATTAACATGCATATGATTTAATCCTTAACATACCTATACATACAACATATATTTTTGGAACACTTAAAATGATGGATGAATGCACACATTTGGAAATTATATTTTTGTTTGATTGAATTATTTGTATATGTGAATTAAGGCTCTATCCAAATTCTAATACAAAAATACATAGAAATAAAATTAAATAAGTAGGTGTCTTTATTAACCAGGGAAGTGCGATAATCAAACGATCTCCTGGGGGCTACTTAAAGCTTCATATTCCCGAGACGTCCAGACGATATACTTATTGTCATTCAAACACATGTAGATCTATATATGAATTATAAGAATAAGAGCATTACCTTTACATGTAATTCATTTCAGTTATTTAAATGGCTATGTATGTATGCATTTTTAATAGAAAAGAGGATTATCATTCTTTAATTAAACACACACACACACATGTATAAAAGTTGTAAGCAAGTACGTGCAATTATTAACCAGGAAAGTGAGATAATCAAATGGCCTCCTTGGGGCTACTTAAAGCCTCGTATTCCTGGGAGGTTTAGACTATATACTTGCTATCTTAAGTACATACACATGTATACATAATTAGAAGAATGAAAATCATGCAAAGATTATATTTTATTTAATTGAATTATTTATACATATGAATTAAAGCTCTATCCAAATTCTAATACAAATATACATAGAAATGAAATAAAATAGGTATGTGTCTTTGTTAACTAGGGAAGTGAGATAATTAAATGACCTCTTTGGGGCTACTTAAAGTCTCATATTCCTGGGATGTCTAGACTATATACCCATTATTATTCAAACCTATGTAAATTCATATATGAATATAAGAAAGAAAGCTTTTCAATCATATACTTAAGCTATAAACATATGCAAATCCTATATATTTATAACTACCATCACTCCAAAAATTGTTTTTGATTTATAAATTTTAGAAAATATATATTTGAATTTAATAGTGATAATAGCCACACATAATAGGTTAAGCCAACACATTCAAGCTTACATAAATAAATTCCATTTGAATCATTTAGATTTGAAAAGATGAATGCTTGAAATCATATGACATGCAACATTTAAAATGATTGGAAAGGAATAGCAAAAAATAAACATGTGATTCATCCAACCACACTAATTCCTAAGGACAATCACATCAAATAATATTATTTAAAGAAAATCAAAGCTTCTTATTAATTTAACTTTGTATTTGGGTTGAACTTAAAGAAGAGAGATTATATTTGCTGTTTTAATCCAATTCCCAAGTTGGTAATCATAATTGGTTTAATGAAAGATAATTAGATAGATTTTATGAATTAATTAAATCACTTAATTACCCTTTCTTATGCTTCTTTAATTTATTTAATCATTCAATCATGAGCCATAAATGATATGAACATGGATAGAAATAAAATTTCAATGCTCCTAAAGGACCTATTGCAATTGGCTCATAATTAAAGATTAATTAAGCTAAAAAATCTAATTAAGTACTTTTATGATTTTCCCACACTTATGGGTTAATCATAATTTCCTTAAAGGGTCTTTATATTATTAAACACATAAAGAGGGACATTTATCTCATTGTTAATTATTTGAAGTGATTATGGTCTTAATTTGATTAGTTTCATTAATTACTTAATTAATTAATCTCCTAATTAAGCTTCACATCATTTAATTTTCTTTAATGAGATAAATTTAGGAGAATAATTAGGAACAAGGTTTTAATCACTCTCCTCTTTCATCTCACTATTAATCAGTGATTAATGAGCTTTAATTGATTTATTTTCACTATTTAGAATATTAATTAATCATTAATTTGATTAAGGGAGTAATTAAAATTTGAATTATCAATTTCCTTAATCCCCTTGCCAACAAATCCCAATAAAATCATGGGAGGCAAAGGTCATCCCATTAAACAATCAATCTAAGTTTGAGATTAATTGGCCAAGTAATTAGGGCTTACTTAAGATAATTAAGTGAGCAATCAAATTGTAATTATGTCTTAATTATAATTCAAAATTAAATAAAATTATTTTTATTAAATTTTTCTATGATTTACCTTTCTAATGAGTATTTATTTACATGTTTGTAATTTTTTTACAATTAGTTATGATTTTTCAAAGTTTTGGCCGTTAAAATAGATTATTAACTCTTAATTAAGCCTAATCCTGCCGGCGTCATGCGGATTGCTGATATGGGCACGCTTTCCATGTGGTGCCGATGGATTGGCTATTTAAATCATCCTACATGGCATTTACGTGGCGGCGGCGAACGTGTTTTCGTCTCTACCATTCGATTTAAGATCAGACGGTAGGAATTAATACCGCGATTCCTAAGAGAATTAATCGAATTAAATCCATTGAATAATCAAGGCCGTCCATTCCAATCACACGAAATAGATGGTGGATGATCCATCATCCCTCGAGCGATGGAAGATGGACACCGTCCACCTTCCTCCACCCAATTCGAGTTCATCGGAGCTCGGGGAGGCTTGTGATCAATCCAACAGGTTCACAAGAGAAATCCAAGGGGATATAACGGTGGATTTTGCACGACATCACACTTTTCTTTGAAATGTCCAAATAAAATTTGTAAAAAGCTCAGTTTTCTAGAATTTACCTCGCCAGAGCTTCGGACCGGCAGCTAACTAATCAAGGTAGCTTTGTGTTGAAGAGGTGAAGCCTTGTTGAGAAGATGGTGCTTTGACTCCTCACTGGTAGCTCTATGGACCAGCCGTCACTGGAAAACTCATCGGAGTTAGCCTTGGAGTTGTCTCCGATGCTCGGATCGCTCGAGAGAAGATTCTTTTCTTCTCGCCGGAGCTTGGTGAATGTGTGGGTGAAGTTAATTTGAAAACTATTGCAGTTTGGTGGAGTTGGACAGAGTTAGAGCTTGTCCTATTTCGGGCATGCTCAGTTTCTTCCTTGCCTGCGATGGGAAGGCTTATAGAGCTCGAGAAACACTTGGGGAAGTTCATAATGCTCTAAGAAAACTTAAGGAAACTTATTGATAGCTCAATGTTTGGTTTGGATCAATTGAGGGGGGGGGGGATGGGTTTTCCCTCTCCTCCCTTGGATTGGATGGCTTGGAATCTCTTTTCCATTTATAGTCGTCCGACCATCGCAGGCTGTCAAAGGTGGCAGGAGAAAGCTAAGGTGGCTCGATTTGAGTGGGTGAGGGGTCTAACTTGGGTTATGCTCAAAGGTTTAAGCAACCTGCAAAGAGAACATTTATATTTATTTTTAAGCAAACTCCTTTATCATAAACCCCTGTAGAAGACATGATTAAGCTAAGAGTGGCTTAACATCTAGTCTAAAATATTACATCACAAAGCAAAACATACATCATAATATATGCCGCCTTAACTTAGAGCTAGAAGTTGTGACTTAGTTCTAATATGTGTGTTAAGGCTTTGTATGGTATGTCTTACTAAGCATTAAAGTTATGATTTTCTAAGTGTGAAAATGTTCAATTTAATCATGAAGGTTGATTTCATTTTAAGTTGTTTAATTGATTTGTGAATTTTAATTTATGTTTTATTTTATTTCACTTGATTTACACTTAACATCTAATTGTTATAAAGAGAAAAAAATGATTACTCTCTTTCATCCCTACTTTAAATCACTTTTTAAAACACATTAATTTAATTTAATTCTCTTAATTGAATAGCTTATTATGTATTTTTATTAATCCTAAGTTTTTGTTAACTTTAAATATTCCTATTCAATATGAAAGACATCTTAAAATTAACATAATTAAATTACTATCACATGACATATATCTAATCATTCCTTTCCATCACATGTAGCATGCACATGATTTAATACTTAACATATTTATACTTACAAGATATTTTGTCATTATTAATCACGGAAGTGAGATAATCAAATGACCTCCTTGGGGCTACTTAAAACCTCATATTCTCAGGATTTCCAGATTATATGCTTATTAATATTCAAAACTATGTAAGTCCATATATGAAAGGAGAAGGAAAGCTTTTCATTCATGTGCCAAATGTTGTAGTGATTCAAATGATCATGGATGTATATAATTTTAGTAGAAAAGATGATTCTAATTCTTTAATTGAGTACACACATACATGTTTAAAAGATATAAGCAAGTATGTGTCATTGTTAATCATGAAGGTGAGATAATTAAATGACCTCCTTAGAACTATTTAAAGCCTCGTATTCTCGAGATGTCTAGACTAAACACTTACTTTCTTAACTACATATAGATGTATAAATAACTAGAAGAAAGCAAATCATGCAAAATTATATTTTTATTTTGTTGAATTATTTATGTATATGAATTAAAGCACTATCCAAATTCTAATATAAGAAATACATAAAAATTAAATCAAATAAGTATGTGTCATTATTAACTAGGAAAGTGAGATAATCAAATAATTGCCTTTGGGCCACTTAAAGCCTCGTATTCCCGGGATTTCCAAACTATATATTTATTAACATCAAAACTATGTAAGTCCATATGTAAACTTAGGAAAGAGAGCTCCATTTAAGCTATAAACACATGCAAATCGTATATGTATTCATAACTATCATCACTCCACATATAACTATCAATTTATAAACTTTGAAAATAGGTTTGAATTTATTAGTGATAATAGCCACACATATAGTTAAGTCAACACATGCAAGCTTACATAAATAATTTTTCTTTGATTCATTTAAATTTGAAAGAATGAATGCATGAAATCATATGACATACAATATTTAAAGTGATTGGAAATTAATAATTAAATATAAACACATGGTTCATTCAACTAAATTAATTCTTAAAGATAATCACATCAAATAAAATTATTTAAAGAAAATCAAAGATTCTTATTAATTTGATATTTTTGATTTAAATTTGATTTAAAGAGGAGAGATTACTTGCTATTTTGATCCCATTCTCATATTGATAAACTTAATTGATTTAAGGAAAAATAATTATATGAATTTTATGAATTAATTAAGTTGAATCATTGATCAAGTCATTTAATTACCCTTTTTAATGCTTCTTTAATTTGATTAATCACTTAATTATGAGCCACAAATGATATGAACATGTGAGGAAAGTAAAGTTGCAATGCTCTTAAAGGACCTAATCCACTTGGCTTATGATTACAGATTAATTAAATTAAAGAATATAATTAAGCATTTTTATGATTTTCTCACACTTATGATCTAATCATAATTTATTTAAGGGTCTTTATATTATTAAACACATGAAGAGGAACCTTTAATTTCATTGTTAATTATTTGATGTGATTTTCTTTTTAATTTGATTTTATTTAGCCATTTATTAATTAATCAAACACTTAATTAATTGCCATCTTAATTAATCCTTTAAAATGAAATGAACTTGAGAAAAGAGACTAGGAAAGGGGTCCTAATTCCACTCCCTCTACCATTCACTATTAAATAGTGATTAAAAAGCTTTAATTAATTAATTCTTATTATTTTGAATGTTAATTAATCACTTAATTAATTAAAGAGGGTAATTAAGGTTTGGATCATTAATATCCTCTAATTACTAGGCAATAAATTCTAATAAAATCATGGGACGTAGAGGTCATCCCTTTAAATTGGCACATAATATTTGGAGTAAATTATCCAAGTAATTAGAGCTTAATTTAGCTAATTGAGTTTACATTTAACTCTAATTAAGCTTTAATTATTATTTAAAATCAAATGGAAATAATTATAATTAATTCTTCTATGCTTTACCTTTAAAATGAGTGTTTATTTATATTTTTTAAATTTTTATACAATTTATTATGATTTTTCAAAGTCTCAGCAATTAGATCTAATTATTAATCCCTAATTAAGCCTAATCCTGTCAGTGCCACATGGATTGCTGATGTGACGTGCTTTCCACATCGCACTGTGGGATTGCTTACTTAAATCCGTCTGAGTCAGTGCTGACGGCGTATGCACTTTCATTCCTGTCGTTTGATCTAAAGATCGGATGACGGGGATTAATCTTGTGGTTCCTAAAGATTAAAATAGGATTAAATCTAATGGGAAATCATGGCCATCCATTGCAATCATGCAAAACGGATGGTGGATGATTTATCGTCTCCCGCATTTGCCTTCCTCCGCCCAATTCAAGTTTACCAGAGCTCGGATTGGCTCGGGATTGATTGCACACCTGCAGAAGGAAGATCCTAAGAGATGTAATGGCTAAGTTCACATGACAGTCACATTCTCTTTGAAAAGGCCTAAAAAAATAAAAAATTTTAATTTTGTGGAATAGTACTTCGCCGGAGATCAAGATCGGCGGAAAACTGATCAAGGTAGCTTCGCTTTGACGAGGCAAAGCTCTGTTGAGAAGAAGGTGCAATGCCTTCTTGTCGGTTGCTCTATGGACCAAACGTCGCTGCAATCCTTACCGTAGTTGGCCTAGGAGGTACTGCGGCCCAAATGCTTGGGGAGATTCGTTTCACTGGCCGAGCTTAGTGAACATGTGAGAAGAGTTAATTGAAGTGGGGTTGAGTTTTTATGGAGATGGACTGGGCATGCTCGATTTGGAGTTTTTCGATGACGGGGAGGCTTAGAAAGCTTGGAGAAATGCTCAGGGAGTTCATTTCTATGTGCTCAAGCTCTTTTGAGGGTTCAAGTGCTCGAATTGGATTGAATGGAGTCATACCCCTCTCTTGAAATGAATGGATATTCATCCGGTCATTTTGTCTGTTGTAGGCTATCGGAGGGGACAAGAATCTCATGAGATGGCTCAGTTTGGTTGGAGGAGGGTTTATGAAGGTTGCATTGAGTGGTCTCAATCTCATTTAGATTGAACCAATGAGGGGAGGTGGGTTAACTCACCTCCCCTTGACCAGGGGCTAACCTAACCACTTTGGGTCAAGTTAGCCACATAGTTAGGAGTCTGTTCTTGGCTTTGGGTGCTGTCAAATGCAAAAGAGGGTTGTTGACCACCCAAATGTGGATTTTGTCTCATATAGAAGGCTTTATCCACTGGGTAATGGGTCGAACTTGGTCCAAATTGGGTTAAGTTTAATTTGGGTTTACCCAAGGTGAGCCAAGGATGGGTCATGCCAAATTTCATTAGGTTATGGACTTGGTTTGAGTTGGTTTGGCTCAATTTGACTAGTGTAGGTCAAATTGGGCTAGGTTGGGTCAAGTTGACCAATTGGTCAAATTTAGTCAAACCAAGGCTTGGGTAAACTTTAAATGAGTATTTGGAATATTTTGGTGCAATTGGTTTAGTTCAATTTGTCTTGAATTTGAATTTGACTCATTTGAGTTCATATGGGTCAAATAGGTCAAGTTGACTAATTTGGTCAAATTAGCCAAATTGGCCAAATTAGCTTGGGCCAGGCCTTGGTTCAAGTTCAATTGGTCAAATGAAGATGATTGTAAGCTTTGGTTTGAATTAATTTGGATTTAATTTTGATTTAGGGCAAATTGACCCTTTAGGTCAATTTAGGCTAAATAGGTCAATTGGATTCAATTGATCAAATTAGGTTCAATCAAGGCTTTGATCATGTTTGATGTTCAATTTGGAATGAACTTGAGCCATTAGTTGCAATCAATTTGTTAGATCTTGATTTGACCCAATTTGGTCTTTTAGGTCAAATTGGGTCAAAAGACCAATTGGGTTAGGTTTGGCTCAATTGATGGTCAAGTTATGTTCAAGAATTGATCTTAGGTTGATGTGAATTATTGGTTTCAATTAATTTGGCTTTGGATGAAAGTTGACTAATTTGGCTCATGTAGGTTAAGTGGGCTAACTTGGTCAAATGATCAATTTGACTTGGTTTGACCCAATTGATTGCAATCGATCAATTAAGAATGATCAGCAATCATTATAAGAGGTTTTGGTTTGTTTGATTCAATCCAATTTAGGTTGGATTGAAAATTGGCCCAAATGGGTCCTTTAGGTCACTTTGGATCAAGTGAGCCTAAATAAGTCAATTGACTTAATTGAGGTTTGATTTGAGTTTAGTTGAGTTTGAATATTGATTTGGAATTGGTTTATAGCTTTGGTTGCAATTGATTTGGGTTTGAATGGATTTTAGCTCATTTTGATATTTTGTGTCAAGTGAGTTAACTTGGTTTGATTTGGATTGGTTTTAGTTTGATTATATGTGATTGTGATTATATATTTTGGTTTGGAATCATGATTGAAATATTGAATTGTCTCCTGAGAAAATCAACTAAGCATGATTTGGATTGAAGATATTTAGCTAAGTCCATAAGATTAAATCACATGGCTTAGGCTTAGATTATTTGAATTTGATTTGAGGAGATGAGTTTGATTGTAAATTTGATTTGGAAGGATTATTTTAGGATTGATTGATTTATGAAAAAAAAACCAATTGAGTTTAATTTGGATTGAATAAAATTTTGGCTAAGTCCATAGAATTAAATCATAGGGCTTATGAAGGGTTTTGGTTGTTGATTTGATTTGAAGCTGGTTTATAGGCTTGAATTTGATTGTTGATCTTGGTATGTTGATTGAAGGGTTGAATTGGTTTTGAGAAAATTAATTGAGTTTAGTTTGGATTGAAAGTATTTTGGCTAAGTCCATAAGGTTAAATCATAGGGCTTAGGAAAGGTTTATTTGATTTTGAAGTTCAATTAGATTTGATTGTAGATTTAATTGGGGTTGGATGAATTGAATTTGATGTTTTGTTTAAGCTAAGGAGGTAGGCATGGATTGGGTTAGGCTATAGACTAGGTAAATCATCCTAATCCCTAAAGCATGATCTAAACCTTATGGCTAATTCTCCTAAGTCTCTAGGCTTAAGTTAAGTGTTCACTTAGCCACTAGAAGTATCTTATGACTAAAGATCTGTTATTGTCTAGAAGAAATTAGATCTATGATGGGAAGATTGAATCCTCACTCCAAAGTGAGGTCAACAGACCTAATTTATCCTTTTAGGTCAAATTTGGGTCAACTTGGGTGATGGTCAAGTCATGTTCAAGGATTAATTTTAGGTTGGTATGAATCATGAGTTTCAATTGATTTGGCTTAGGATGAGATTTGGTTCATTTGGCTCATGTAGGTTGATTGGGTTAATTTGGTCAAATGACCAAATTAATTTAATTTGATCCAATTGATTGCAATTGATCAATCAAGGATGATCAACAATTATGGTAGGAGGTTTTGGATGGTTTAGTTCAATCTAATTTAGGTTAGACTGAAGATTGACTCAAATAGGTCCTTTAGGTCACTTTGGGTCAAGTGATCCCAAATGGGTCAATTGAATTGATTTTGGGTTGAATTGAGCTGAGTTGAGTTTAGATATTGATTTGGGATTGATTTATGATTTTGGTTGCAATTGATTTGGGTTTAAATGGATTTTGGCTAATTTGAATATTTTGAATTAAATGGGTTAGGTTAGGTTGAATGAATTGATTTTGGGTTTGATTGATTTGATTGTAGATTTTGATCGAGCTTGGGATGATGATTGAATGGTTTTAGAAAATCAATTGAGTTTAGTTTGGATTGAAGGGAATTTGGCTAAGTTCATAGGGTTGAATCATGGGCTTAGATTTAGATCATGTTGGTTTTGATTTTATTTTAGAGTTTGGATATAAGTTGGGATTCAATTGATATTGTTTGTATTGATTTGAGGTTGGGTTTTGGCTAAGGAGGTAGGCCTAGGTTTAGTTGGGTTATAGGCTAGGTGGTTCCCTAGGTCTTAAGGCATAGCCTAATCCTATGCTAATCCTTCTAAGTGTTTTGGTTTATGTTAAGTGTCCACTAAGTAATTAGAAGTGTCTTATGACTAAGGAGCTCTTAGTGTTTAAAAGACTCCTAGATTTAAGATGGAAAGATTGACTTCTTACTCTAAAAGTGAGGTCAACAAAAGGATCCCAATAGGTGTGGTGTAACTGACAAGGCACACTACATGTATTGGCATTGATCAAGATGATCAACAACATCTAAAAGGATTGCAAGCACTAACAAAGATGATCTATACCTAAACCCAAGAGGTAGGAAGAATCACGATCCTAGTGTAATGCAACTCATCTCATGCCAAGGGCATAAGATAGGGTCAAGAAGACTTGACTTGAAAGAATTTCATGTCAAGGACATGAAGAAGGATTCGTAGGGGAATCACACATGAGTTGGATATGATTTATGCCAAGGGAATAAAAGAAGGGAAAAATCCTCTAGGAATTGAGATTTGATCGAATATATTTGATTTGATTTAGGAGGAATCCACTAGGGATAAAGATCTGATTGAATTTATTTTTTGATTTAATTTATGGAAGGGAGATCCACTAGGGGTACAAGTCTGAATTTGTGTAATTTGGTTATTGATTTAATTTGGGGGAATATCCATTGGGGATAGAGGTTAGAATCTATTGGGGATCAATATTGGATTTGTTTATTTGTTGGATTTATTTTGGCTTCCTTGAGAGAGATTAATTTGGTTGATTTGATGTTTTATTTGGAGGCATGTCCGCTGGGGATATGAGCCTGGTTGAATTTGTTTGAATTATTTCAATTTTGGCTCTACTGGGGAGATTGGTTTGATTGATTATGGACTCTATCGGTGTGCAATGTTCCCACTAACAAGGGGCTATGGTAGCCTGGACCTATCTTAGATTTACCAGTCCAAAGGGGTAGTTTACTAGCTGAAGGGTGAGACTTTCCAATCTAAGGGTTGCCTTTCGGTGTGCAAGGACTGTGCTAGGAAGAAAGCGTAGTGACTTACATCTTCCAAAGCAGAAACATGCGATGGCATGACTTGTTGGTTGCACAATAAATCGAACCCGACCTAGGGCAACTATTGAGTGAGTGCTGCTAGAGATCTTACCTCAACTCAAGAGTAGTCAACATGATTTGATTTAATTTGATTTGATTTATTTGATTTTGATTGTTTAATTTAATATGGACCTTGCTAGTGTGCAATGGACTGCACTGACAAGGGACTATGTAAGCCTGGGCTTATCTCAGTTTTACCAATCCAAAGGGTAGTCTACCATCATAAGGGTGAGACTATCCAACTTAATGTTTGCCTTTTGGTGTGCAATAGCTCTGTTAAGAAGAAAGTGTGAGGACTTACATCTTCTAAAGAGGAAATGGCCATTGGGGTGACTTATTGGTAGCATATCAAATTGGACCTGACCTAGGATGACTATTGAGTGAGTGCCGTTGGGAATCTTACCTCAACTCAATAGTAGTCAAGGTGATTCCTTTAGGAAGTTTTGCTGACCCTGCCTTAAGGATAGGATGCTTGCTTTGGAAAAGATACCGCTAGGGGTGTCATCCTAATCCATAAATGTATATATATATATATATATATATATATATATATATATATATATATATATATATATATATATATATATATATATATATATATATATATATATATATATATATATATATATATTATTTATTTGTTAAGCATGGACCATGTCGGTTGAGGACCACAGAAGGAGCCACGGGGGCTTGGACCTATCTCAGATTCACTAGACCAAGGGAGAGTCTACACATCCGTAGTACGAACTTCCAACCATAGGGGTGGTTACTATGAAAGGGGGATTATCCAAAATGATAGTAACTCGAATTGTGTCTAAATGGGTCGGAAAGAATGTGATCCAAATAGAGTGCCCATAGGGAGTTGTCGCTAGGGGCGTTATCTTGATCCCTAAAAACAAAAGCCTATAAGTATACGGTGGCCAACTCAAGGAGAAAGCATAAGGACTTACATCTGCTTGAGTGGTGTATCCACTAGTTGGGTCGTTGTCAGCATAGAAAAAAACTAACCAACCTAAGGTGCCCGCCGATGTGCGATGATCAATTTAAGAAGAAAGCATAGGAGAGTTACATCTTCATAGACATAACTGTTCATTGGGATAGCCTATCATCGGCTAGACATGTACTATCCGACCTAGGGGACTACTAAGTGGGGAGTCATAAAGAAGGAATAGACCCAAACTTGAAGTAGTCAGGAGAAAAAGAGCTGCTAGGGGACTTACCCTAATCATCAAAGATAAACTTGATCGAATAAGTGTACAGTGGCTTGTCCAAGAAAAAAGCGCTGGGACTTACATCTTCTTAAACAAAGTCAATACAAGTATCTTATTGATGCATAATAAGACATACCATACTGATAGGGTGCTCATCGGTGTGCTGTGGTTATGCTAGGAAGAAAGCATATGACTTACATCTTCTTAAACACGAGACCATTGGGGAGACACACTAGCTAGGTAGTGAATCAAACTCGATCTAGAGCTACTGCTGAGTGAGGGCTGCTGGGGCGTTATCTCAACTCAAAGTAGCCTGAGATGAAGGATTTGTGTTTGTTTTGTATTTATGTGTTAATTGTGTTTGTGTTGTGTCAATCAGGGATATGATGTCGCTCGAGTTCTCTTACACCTACCTTAAACACACCACGAAGGATTCACAGATGGAAATGCTTTCAATTCAAAGAGATTGAATTTGAAATATAATTTTATTGATGATAATTGTTTTTAAACATGATTTTATGGATAATATTTTTTTAGGTAGAGCCTGTTGATTGGAAGCATCAAACACTCTCCTTTATGGTTGATGAGCTAATAAGATCCTCCTTGGTAGGCTTTTTTTATAGCAAAAGGGTCTTCCCAAGTGGGTTCAAACTTGCTTCCCATCTTGCTACGGGCAACAATTAATTTCTTTATAACTAAGATAAGCTCTCCTACTCAAAAAGTGCTAGGGCATACCAACTTGTTATGAGTTTGAATCATTTTGGCTTTATATAACTCAAGGTTTTGGCATGTTCACAAGCATCTCTCCTACAAATCTTTGAGCTCTTCTAACCGCAACTTGGTGTTCTGTTTCGTTGTGATTTTGCTACCCACGGCTATCCTTAATGATGAGAGTTATACTTCTAATGGTAGAACTATTTCAGACCCATACACTAAGGAGAAAGGAGTAGACTGAGTTGGGGTTCTATAAGTGATGCGGTAGGCCCACAAAGCTTTAACTAACTGCTCATGCCACAGTCATTTATTATTGTCTAGTGTTTTCTTGAGTATTTGGATAAGAGTTTTGTCAAAGGCTTCTGCTAAACCATTCACTCTCGATAGTAGATGATAGAATATCTCTAATCTATATTATATCTCCAAGCAAAGTCATTGATTTTGATGCTCTTAAATGTAGTACCATTATCATATATAATTTGGCAGGGTACCCAGAATCTATATGCAATATGGTTTCTAAAAAAACTAGAGTACATGCTGAGCTTTGACCTGTCTGAGAGCTATCACATCCTCCCATTTAGAAAAGTAGTCGGTAGCAACTAAGATGAACTGATGACCCTTGGAAGAAGTAGGATCAATTAGACCCACTATGTTAGTACTCCAACACTTGAATGCTATGAGACCAATGTTGGATGTAGAATGTTGGGTGATTGGTGTAGGACCACTCCATGTACTTGACATTAATAGCATCGCCTAGCTACGCCCATCCTGTCTGTAATCATCGATGACCAATAATATCTGAGTCTCTTGATTTTGGCTTTTATCTTGGGACCAGATTGGTGAGTTCCATATAATCCTAAATGAACCTCGATAATAATTTTATAAGCTCTGTGGTTTTCTAAACAACATAACCACATATGATCGAAGGACTGCCGGTATAAGACACCATCCACGAGGGCGTAGGAAAGTGCCATTTGCTTCATCTGATGTGTTTGAGACTTTTCTTGAGGTAGTTTTCCTTTATTTAGGTAATTAATGAATGGTTTCTTCCAATTCAGCTACTTGTCCCTTTTGGCAATGACAACCTCTCTTTCAAGAGAGTATTTTTCAATGAGTTTAGTATTAAATAAGGGACAAGACTTGCCTATTTTGGACCTCCATTGATATGGACTCATCTTCCGGACATGCCAACTCCTTGGAAAGCTTGGCTAAGGCATCCACAATGATATTTTTTCCTCGAGGGATCTTGTAAATAGTCACTTCTAGATTTGGGCTAACAACTCCATGATGTACTTATGGTAGTGATGGAGTTTACGCTTGAGGACCTTATAGGGCCCGATGATTTGGTTGACCACTAGTTGGGAATCCCCAAAGATGTTGATGTCCTGGATGCTTAGCGAAATGGCTAACTCTAGACCGACAATCATAACTTCATTGTTGGTACAAAGATCAGATAGATGGTATGAGAATCTCATCATATCGCAGTCTGGAGTTAGGAGAACTATTCCTACCCCTACCTTTCTTGGAAGAGTAGACTGTGGTTCTTCTCCTCTTTGAGAGGAAGCCGCACCATCAAAGTATAATTCCTAGCGGTGAATGCTAGTATCTCATAAGTTCATGATTTGTTCATCAGGAAGATCATTACTAAGTAGAGAGTCAGTAGGAAGTGGGTGTGCTACTAAGAAATTAGTGAGTGCTCATCCTTTCATCGCACAGAGGGGGTATTAAAGTGATATCAAACTGTGATAAAATCTTGGACCAACGTGACAACTGTCTAGATAGTGTCGGCTGTGTCATGAGATATTGCAGTGGGTTGATTCTAGAAATTAAGGCTACTTTATGAGAAAGCATGTAATGTCATAACTTTTGAGATGTAAAGATTAAAACTAGGCAATGCTTTGTAATGGGTGGATAATTTGCTTAAGCAAGAATTAGACAACAGTTGAGATAATAGAGCATGTTCTCTTTCTCTTCGTCGTTGGCTTGGGCCAACAAAACACCAAGGAAGTGGTCTAATGCAACAGTGTAAAGTATAAATGGCTTGCCCAGGATAAGATTGGTGGCGTCATCAGATACTGCTTGATGTTATCGAAGACATGCTAGCACTTGTCATCCCACTTGAACTTGGCATCCTTCTTGACAAGTGCCGAAATTGGCTGGCATCTTTCTGATAGGTTGGATATAAAAAATCCAAGATATGATAACTGCCATTAGAATGATCTGAGTTGAGTTAGACTTTTAGGGGATGACATTTCTAATAGCGCTTTAATCTTCTCTAGGTCGATTTTGATTCCATGATGTCGGACAACAAACCCAAGGAATTTCCCCAAAGTTATTCAGAATGCACACTTGTTGACATCACTTTTGGAGTGAGCTTTCAACTTCTTCATCTTAGACATAGGACTCTTCTAAACACTAAGGGTTCCTTAGTCTTAAGAAACTTCTAGTGATTAGGTGAACACTTAACCTGACCCTAGAGAATTAGAAGAGTTAACCATAGGAATAGGTTATGCCTTAGGGGTGTTAGGAAAACTTGCCTACCCTCTAGCTTAAACTAAATCCATACTTCCTTCTCTCAAGTCAAACTCTAAATTCAAATCAACTTCAAATTCAAATCAATTCCAAATCAAATCTTAAATCAATTCTAATTCAATTGATTTTCTCAAATCATAAATCAATTACAAAACTCAAATCATGAATCAATTCCAAATCAAATGATTGAAACCCATGATTGAATTCTAAATCTAAATTCTTTCTTAAGTCTTTGATTTCATTATAAGGACTTAGCTCAAATCAAATCCAAATCACTCCAAATTCAAAATATTTTTTTCATAACCCATTTATATTCATAAATATAAATGAAATATAAATTCAAATAATCAAAACCAAATTCAAAACTCAAATCCAAATCTAACCTAAATCCAACCTATATCCTTTCAAGTCAAATTCTTGAACTTAATCAAATTATTCTCAAATCAATCCAAAACTTTTGGATTTTCTCTTCAAATAATCAATCATTCAATTACAAACCAAATATAAATATGAACTTCAATCATCAAACCAAAATCAAATCAAACTAACCCAAGTCAAACCCATGTTCACCTTTGAACTTGAAATTATCAAATGAATCAAAACCCATTTGACTCAAAATCACTTGCAATTGGATTTATATTTCAATTATAAGTCCATATGTGAGTTCAACCAAACTTGAATCAAGCCTTGATTAAGCCAATTGACCCACTTAGGCTCCCTTGACCCAAAGTGACTTAAAGCACCTTTTTGAGCCAAATTTTAATCCTACCCAAATTGGATTGAACTAAGCCCATCTAAACCCCACATTGTGAGCAATAATCATCCTAAGATGATCAATCACTTAAATTAGGTCAAACCAAGTCAAACTTAGCCTTTGACCAAGTCAACACTTAGCCCAAATGAAATCCAAATTAGCCAAAATCTACTATAAGTCAAATTGATTGAAACCATTGATCAAAACCAATTCATGATCAATGATTGAACTTGACCACGTCATCATTTGAGCCAAACCTAGCCCAATTGACCACTTGACCTAAGTTGACTCAAGTTAACCTAAAAGTCAAAATGGGTCAAATCTTGATCTAAGCCAAATTGATTGCAACCAAAGGGTCAAATTTATTCTAAATCACTTGTTGAACTTGACCAAAGCCTCAATTGACCAACTAGACCCAACCTAGCCCATTCGACCATGAACCCAACTTAACCTAAAAGGTCAAATTAACTTGCCAAACTAAAATTAATTGAAATCGAAGGTTGCAATACATTTCAAATGATCAACCAAGCCTAAACCAACCCATGACCTAACCCAATTGGGTCAAATGGGTCAAATTGGTCAACTTGACCCATTTGACCTAAGTGAACTCAAATGAGCCAAAATCAAATATAAACTAAATTGAACCAAACCAATGATACCCATAGGCTCTAAATGATCATTTGAACTTGACCAAACCTTTGGTTTGACTCAATTTGACCAATTGGTTAACTTGACCCAAGTTGACCCATTTTGACCTAAATGGGTCAACTTGAGCCAAATCATATCAAATCAACTCCAAATTTCTTGAAATTTGGCCCAATCTATTTTTAGAAACATCTCAAATCTATCTAAATCAAAATCAAGGCTAAATGACCATTTTACCCTTGGGTCAAAGGTTAACCTATGGCCAAATTCACTTGGAATTTGGCCAATTCTTTTTCATGACCACTTGGCATCCTCTTAGTGGTCCACATGGACACTAAGGAGGGTGGTGAACATGACCCAACCCAAGCCCAAACTGACCCTTCCAATGGGAATTCTCCACTTGGATCACCTCCTAGACTCACCTAACACATGTGCACTTCCCCTCCTCGACTCCTCCGCCAAAATCAAAGCACATGGAATCCCTAACAGCCTAAATAACCCATTCAATCTAAGCAATTGATCACAAATAGCAAGATGGCTCTCAAATGTTTGATCCAAGTAAGGGGAGATATACTCCCCCTCATTCCAACTCAATGCACACACTTTGAATTTGTTGAGCCCTAGGAACTAAAACCAAGCTTCTCCAAGCTTGGCAAGCATTCTCAAACTCATTCTATTTCTTCATTCTCAATTTTCTTCAAAGCCAAAATAAGCGAGGTGAGGGGTATTTCCACTTCACTCAATTCTCCTCTAAACCTAAATTCATTTTGCAAGAACCATCAAGGAAGCAAGTCGAGCTCACCTAAAGCAAATCCCAAATCTCCGAGCCACAGGAAGGGAGATTTTGATCAAAGCCACAAGCCATTGAAGGGGAGCTTGGTAAACCCACACATCCACCTCCAATCAAGTCTTGGAACTTTCAACAGAGCTTCATCTCCACTAGACGAAGTTACCTCCTCCGTTGGAAGTACCAGAGATAGCCTCCGGTGAGGTATGACTTAAAACCGATCCTCCATTAAAAATTGCTTGGTCTTTTGTGAAGGGAATTGCAATCCTATTAAATCCTAGTTGTTGTATGCTCTTCCCTACATATCTTGATGGTGTGGGGTGAATCTCAGTCTAATCTAAGCTTAGGTGAGCTCAGATTAATCCATAAAGGATGGACAACCTCCGTCTCCCGCAGCTTAAGCAGGGATGAATCATGGGACATCCATCCCGCATATTTTGGATGGATGGCCCTGATTAAAATGATTAGATCCATTGATTTAAAGCCTTTAGAACCACTGGATTAACCCTGGCCATCCGATCCTTGATCGGACAGCCCAGGGGAAAGCACGTTGCACCGCCAGGTGAGTGATAACTTAAATAACCAATTCCATCGCACCACATAGAAAGCGAACCGCGTTAGTAGTCCACATGGCACCGACGGGATTAGTTAATTAATTAGGCTTTTTAATTATCTTTTAATCATAAAAACTTTATAAATTCATAACTAAATGTAGAAAAATTCAAAAAAAATGCAAACTTAAGTTCATTTTAAAGATAATTCAAAGGGGAATAATATAAAATTAAGTTTAATTGATTTTGAATAGTAGATTTCATTCAATTTGGGTTTTATTAGAAATAAAATTATGTTAATTACTTCTTAATTATTTCAGCAATTAATTTCAAACTTCTTAGGGTTGACTAGTGAGATGACTTCTGCCTCCCATGATTTTCTTAGAATTTATTATTGGATTTAATTAGGGGAATTACCTGATTCACCCCTAATCACTCCCTTAATTAATTAAGTAATTAATTAACCTATTTAACAGTGATGAATCCATTAATTAAGTTTGATAATCACTATGAAATAATGAATGGACTTAAGGAATGAGATTAGGATTCCTTTTCCAATCTCTTCTCCCTAAGTTCACTCCATTTGGAAAATATTTAATCAAGTTGTAATTAATGGCTTAATTACTTCATTAATAAATTCAATTAATCCAAAATTCAAAATCAAATCATTCCAGAACTTAATCATCTTAATTCTTGGGTAGATTCTTAGGTGTTTAATAACCTAAGAGGCTTCAAAAGAAATCATAATCAAACTACATGTGTAGGATGGTTATGAAAGTACTTAATTAAACCCTTTAGCTTAATTAATCAATAATTATGAGCCAATTGCATTAGACCCTTTTATTTCTTAGGTGCATTGCTGATTTAAATTCATGTGGTTGCATATCATATGTTGGCTCATAATTGTTTGTTTAATTATGTTAAAGTGGTGTAGGTAAGGGATAATTAATGGATTTAATTCACACCTTAACCTAAATAAAATATAAAATCAATCTAATTATCATAAAATTAAACTAAATCAATTCACACATGGGGGAAATTGGTTAGGACCAGCAAACTCTTTTCATATTTTCTAAATCAAATCAAATTCAAAAATAAAAATCTCTTTAAAGAATGTTGATTCACTTTAAATGATCTTATTTCATAGGATTGTCTTTAAAAATTAATTAGGGTGAATGAAGTCATATGCTTACATCACTTTATTTCTTTCGAAGCATGTTAAATATTATTTTCCATATAAAATTATGCATTCATCTCTTTTGAAGAATCAATTAAAATAAAATATTTCGTTGATGTCAAATTATATGTTTTGGCTAAAGTAAGAATATGAATGGTTATTATCACTATTAAACCAAAAATTATTTTCAAAACTTATAAATCAAAGGTTATAAATGAAGTGATGCTACTTACAAGTACTTATAGGTTTGCATGTGATTCTTCTCTTTACTTAAACATGGGTTTGTATAGGATTTGCAAAGTGTATAGTTCATTGAAAAGAACATAACACTTGCTTAAATCTATTCCTATACACTTCCATGTTATGGCTTAAGAAGGATCCTCACATTACATATGTAAATGATTCAACCAAAATCAAACAAAAATCTTTTACATGATTCTTCATCCATTTGCTTCTTTTTGTACATGCACTTGTATTTAAGCAAAGTGGTATATTACTATGGATATCCTGAGATTGCGAGGCTTTAAGTAGCCCCAAGTAGGTCTTGTACTTTACACCCCAGGTGTAGAAAATAATGACATCATACTCACTTATGTCTTTTATACATGTGAGTGTGCATTTGATTAATGGATAAAAGAGTCTCTCTTTTCTACTTAATAAAAATATGCATTCATGAAATATCCAAATTTTCTTAAACAACATCTCTTTGCATCCATCATTAAGGTGTATTATGATTTGCATCGCATGTATAGATATGCTTAAGATTGTTCATATGCATGGTATACATGGTGGAAAGAAATAAATATTGTGTGTTTTGTGATTGTAATTCACCTTGATTAATCTTAAGACGCCTTTCTTATTGAATAGGTTTATTTAGAGAAAATCTAAATTTAGGGTTAATTAAAGCACATAATAAAATATTCACTAAAAATCATTAATGAATCTACTTTAGAAATTACTTAAGGTAGGGATGAAAGAGAAGTTCTTTTCACTTTTTTTCTCTTTACAATATTTAGTAATTAAGTGTAGGTTTATTCTAACCAAATAAATTCATCAAATAAAATTAACAAATCAATTAAATGACTTAAATAAAACCACCTTATAAGTTGAACCATTCCTACTTAGAAAATTTCAACCTTAAAGCCTAGCTAAGACATGCCACACAAGCCTTAAATGAGACACACATTAGGCTAAGTCACCATTTCTAGCTCTATGTTAGGGCGGTGCATAGTTTGATGCCTGATTTTATTTTGTGATGTAATGTTTAGACTGAAAGTTAGGGTACATGTGAGTAGACTAGATGATAGGATGATCTTAGTCTAGTCATGTCTTATATAAGGGATCATGCTTAAGGGGCACCATAATAAAAAAATAAATGCTTTTGCTGTGCAGGTTTCTTATACCCTAAGCATGATCCAAATTATGATAGGTGGACTTGGTTATCCATGTGTGGGGTGTTAAGTCCAAATTATTCAAATAACTGCTTGGGTTGTGTGGTATGTTTAGCTAATCTCTATTTTGTAGGTTTTGCTAGAGTTATCTTTCCCATTTTAATGTAATTTTTGTAATTAAGATTTGGAATGAATATTATGGGGCAATTAGGATGAACATTGGTCGTAAGACTATGTCTTATGTACCATGTGAAGCCTTGGAGCAAACTACATCTCAAGTCCAAATGAAGAAAGAAGAAAGAAGAAAGAAAGAAAGAGAGAAGAAAGAAAAAAAGAAAGAAAGAAAAGAAGAAAAGAAGAAATAAAGAATGAAGAATGAAGACTCCCATAACATGAATTTTTTCTAAATTATAATTATTCATTTGTAGTCTGGGTTATATAAGGGTAGAGCTCGGCTACCCACATTTCTTTTTGGGTTTATGCGGTGGAGCCCGACCACATCGGCCTCTTATTTTTTTGCACTAGCTTTATAAAATTGTTTGATGTTTGTTTAGCTTGTGCATTAAGATGGCATGATTTTCTTAGTTTCTTCATTACTTTGATGAATGGCCTGGATGTGATTAGGCTCTTAGGGAAAAATAAATCTTCTAACTAATTAATCAACTCAAAATTAAAATTAATAACTCATAACCTCACATAAAGTCTAGGACATAAATCAAGATAATAAAAGATTTAGTAACCTCTTATTTGGATGTTGTATGTTTAACATCATGCATAAAATCATCTTGCTTCACTTTTGCTAATGGAGGGCTTCCACCTTGACTAGAGAAAATGGCTTGACCTTTGAGATCCATGGTGGAAACATACCTCCTTCTTGCTGATTTTGGCCCATAACCAATTTCTCATGCATTAGGCATATGAAATCCCATAGCCTATGTCAAATGAAAATGTCCAAAAATGAAAATAAAGCTTAACAAAATTTGCATTAGATTAAGTCATTTATTCATGTCCTTCATGATCTAGTCTCTTAGGGAGTGTGTTTAAGGACTTAGTCTCTTTTTAAGTAAACAACAACCTTGCTATCTTACAAAAGCATAAGACTTGCATAAATGTATTTAAAATTGTAGGAAGAGTTAGTTGGCGGCCAGCCCCAAGCAGTTATAAGTCCAACAGTCGGGTGGTTTATTCTATCTTATGGAGATAAACCATATACCCATTTTCTCCTTAGATTTAGGTTGTGTTTTGGCCCTCGTTAAAGCTCCCTAGATTTAGGATCCGAGGTCACTATTTTCTTTTGCGGGCTATAAGCATAAATCCTCACATCTTAGGCATTTTCATGATCTTGTATTATAGAATTGTAAGCCTTAAATTTCTAATAAAAATTTAATTCAGACACATAATTCCTCTTAAATTTCAAAAATATAAAGCCCAACCATAGGATAGTTTGGGAAGCTCATTAAATTTCTTAGCATCATGAGCATCTCCTACTCATCTCCCTTTGGTTTCGATAATAACTCCCTCATTTTTGATCAATCCCATTTGATCTTCCAAAAATAACTAATTTGTTGATAGTCCTACCTTTGAAATCTTTGGAGACAATGATCATTTACCTTAATCGAGAGTATTCTTAAGAGATCTCATTCCTTAAGATGTAATTAACTATGGGGGCTTGCCTCCATAGGAAACTTAACGAACCCGATTTAAAATAAACTTCACTTACTTTTCCATGTAAAGTAGAGAAAGAATCTCTTGTACATTCGATGACCCATTATCCTTAGGAGTCCTCGTTAGGTGATTAGGTCCATTGTAGGATAGTTACTTCTATCTCTCAAGATAGTACATCATTCTTCAATATCACACCCGATCACCCTAATGAGAACATATGTGGATCTACGTGGTGTCAAAACATGTACCATAAATTTTATTTTTGAAATTCCCTCAAAAGAGTTTGAAAAATAAACACCACAACACTTTAGGGGGTTCATTTTGAGGTTATATTGTTCAACAGCTCGAAAGCTGCTCTCAAGTGAAAGAGATGGTCTTACTTTTCTTCACTTTTGACCATAAGATTATCGATATAGTATTCAACTTGATGATGAATGGGTTCATCGAAGATTGAAGTCATGGCCCACTAGTATGTGGCACCAACTTTTTTAAGATCGAAAAGCATGACCTTATAGTAATAGATTCCGATCAGGGTTTTAAATTCAGAATTTTTCTCACCTTCAGGGGCCATCTTTATTTGATTGTATAGAGATGAACCATCCATGAAAGAGAAGACTGCATGAGATGAAGTAACGTCCACAATCAATTCTAGTATCGGTAGTGGAAATTCATCTTTTGGACATGTCTTATTTAGATCCTTAAAATCGACACATATGGGAATTTGATCATTCATTTTCTTAATTGGGATGACACTAGCTAACAAGGTGGGGTATTTTTCATCCCGGATGAAACCAGCATCGATAAGTTTCTTAACTTCAAAAAATACCTATTATTTAATGTTTAATCATATGCGTTTAGGAACTTGCTTGATAGGGTTAGCATCAAGTTGTATTGCTAGCTTATAGGCTACTACGTTAGGAGCCAATCCTGAATTTTCTTCATAACTCCATGCAAAGTAGTCCTTAAATTAAATGAGTAGCCTAACAAAATTATTGATTTTAGTTTCATTCAATAAGGAACTGATGTATATTGGGCATGGGCTGTCTTCAGTTCCTAAGTTGATCTCTTTGAACTCATCGATGGTTGATTTTATCTCTTCTTCACACTCCAATGGTGCATCTATGACTTGAAAATTATTTAGGTCATTTGAAGTTTCTAAGCATACCTCTTCATATGAGTTAATGTGATTTAAAAATAACCTATCATATTCTAAATGATTGGTGATGACCAAGCAGTAATCGTCATGGTCGACTAGGCCTAATGTACTAAAGCCTAATACTAGTCTTTATTGAGAACTTTTGTATTTGTTATTCCATATCCTTTTGAAGTAATTTGACTTGTGTTTAGACCAAGTAAATTAAATTAAAGCTTTTGCTAGATTTAGAACACAAGGCGAGTGTCAATCATAAGATAATTCTATTAAATTTTTTATATGAATCATCCTAATGTTCTACATTAACTTCTTGACTTGAGGATGATTCTCCAAGATAGAACCTTTGAGTATTTTCAATTGTGGATGATTTAGGGGCTTCCTTAACTACCAAACCATCAACTTTTTATGAGAAAAGTGGGGTTAGAACTAAGGCTCTTAACTGATGGCTAACAGTTTCACGTAATGATGACTTGGATATACCTATGCTTTGCTTAGAAATTTGGCCTTCATCACTGTTTGGCTCGAGTGTCACCTATACTAGGATATGTTATCAGGAAGAGCTGGCTGGTGTGCTAATCATATAGGACTCATTCTCTGAACTAGATTCTAAGTCTATATGGGTAGCAGGTGTACTCCTAGTAGCTGGGATAAATTTCCTAATTTGTGGTAAGTATGGAGGTCTTCCACCCCTGTGAATGTCTCTGGGCTTGCCTCTTCCTCATTCTAGTGGAGGTCAGGTCATCTTTGTCACTTGTTTGAATGGAGTAATGAATTGTGGGTGAAATTTAATCTTAGGCTCTACTGCTTCCCCAATATCTTCTTCTCGCTCCCTTTTGTTTTCTATTTTATTTATTTTCTTTTATTTTCTTTTTTCTTTTCATTTCTTTCTTTTTCTTCTTCTCCCACATGGGGATTTTTGACTAAGTTCACGAGAATAGACTTTTTGGTTTTGGGGGAGGCAATAGGTCACATCCTTATATATCCCGACCTCATGAATTCCGAAGGGTTTGAGATCTCCTTTGACACAATGCTCGGTTCCACCTCTTAGAAACTTGATGCACTGATATAAAGAGGATGATATTATGTTATTCTCATATATCTATGATCTCTTAAGCAAAGCATTGAAGGATATATCCAAGTCTGTTATATGAAACTTGGCTTCAGTCTTTCAATCATCTATCTTTAATGGCAACACTATAGAGCCTAAGGCCCTCTCACCTTATTCATTGAATCCTGTCAACATCATCCTCTCCTTTTGGTGTTTAGAGATGTAAATTCTCAAGTAAGCAAGGGTTCTTAGATTCATAATATTGAATGATGCACCTGGGTCAACTCGAACTCTAGATAGCCTGAATCTGTTAACATCCACTGTAATGTAAAGGAGACAGTTGTACTCGATTCTTCCTAATAATAGATCTTCATCATTAAATGTAACTCCTAAGATCACTTTTGAATAACATGCTTCCTCTTCAGTAGCGATTAGCTAAGCTAAGCATATCTCTAGATCAAGCAAGGTTTTGATTAAATATTCCCTCATCCCTTTGGATAAGATAAGGGCATCATATATGCTTAACTTAACTGATAACTTTCTAAGATGAGCGAGGATGTTGTAATCAACTTTGGTCTGGTCCTCCATAAGCATATCCGTAGGTGGAGCATCTTGCAGAGGGGCTATCTATTTACTAGAACCAATGACTTGTTTACCCTTATCCTGAGGTGCTACCTTATGAGGTAGAACTTTGTCATTACAGAGGTTGACTTCAGTGACTTTTTGGAATGATGAGTTTGTGGAAAGTTCTACCTGCTCATCGGGAATACCTACAGCTTCTCCTTAAGGATCCTCGGAGTCAGATGACTCCAAGTCAATCTCAAGAGGTGAACCCTAATGATTTAGAGAAGGGAAATCCATCTCTAAATCTAATAGGAATGGATCAAAACTATTTGAGCTATTATTATTTTAACTTAGAGAGCTTTTTAAAAGAATGAAACTAGTAGCATTAAAAGTAGAGAGAATGTAAGTGGAATTAATTTTCTTCATTGATTTTCTTAATTTTGGAGGAGGTACATAGTAGAAATTTAGTAAAGTAAGTGGAGTGAGGGGTTTGGTGCCCTCTTCCACTCTCCTGCTATAGGTGGAGGAGCTGGTAGAGGTGGTAGTAGCTGCAATGATGGAAGGAATGCTGGACTTAGATGGTGGTTGTGCTACGGATCTATCCCAAGTAAGTGAGGTAGGCTGCTGCTGGGCTTCCACCCTCCTCGAGTTGTACTTCACTACTAGCTAACCTTTCTTGGTGTTGGAGGTTTGAGCTACTTCAGGCACCTATAGAGAAAGCTTTTTGATTTTAAAAATGATTTTTTTAGAGGTTCATGATAGGGAAATATGCCAACATTCTTTTATCTTAAGAGGATCGAAAGTATCCCCAATGATTACTCTAACAGAACTAGATGGTCATTTTACTAAGTATTCCATAGGGATGGCTATAACTTCTGACTTGTAGCTATGCTCAACCTAATCCTTGAAGGTAATGCAATCCTCTAAGATGTGGCCTAAAATGCGATCGTAGGGGCAGTAGTTAGGATCATCACTCATGCCCACTTCCTTTAGCTTCTTAGGCTCGGGCAACTGGAAATTAGGCTTCTTCAAGAGATTCTTGAAGATCTTCCTGACTACCTCCCTCTTGAATGAGTATGGCTTATTTAATTTTTTAGCAAGAGTAGGTGGAAAGTAGCTACATGATGGTGGATATGGATATCATGGCTGAGTAGGTTGCTATGGTGGTGGTGGTGGCCGTTATGGTAGTGGTGGTGGTCGGTATGGCAATCGAGGTAGTGGAAGAGGAGGTGGAAATGGAGGTTGCTGAAATTTGGGCCTCTCAAATTGAACTCTAGTTGGCTACTTCCCCTTATCCATTGACAAAATTAACCTAGGCTTCTCAAATATCTTCTATGGCTTAGGATTAGATGATTGGTTTGAAAAGGGTAACTATTTAGCTTCCTCTTGTAGGTTAGCTGCCTTTCTAATTAACTTCTTAAATATATTTATGGTGAATCCCTTAAGCATGAAGGCTACTAGGCCATGAATATTCTTGAGTAGAATTTCAATGACATGCTGCTCTTGCAGCTGTAGTTCACATTTCATACTTAGGTTGCGCCATCTGAGAATGCAATCAATAAGGGACTCGTTGGGTTTTTATTTCTCTATAATGATGTCACCTATAGTTACCCTTTCCTAAGCTCCTGCAAATCACTTGATGAAGAGATGCTCTAACTCTGCAAAGGTCTTCACCGAATTGTTGGGCAGTTTGACATACCAATCAAATGCAACACCTACTAAGCTACCAATAATGAGGCAAAAAAGAAGTGTATTACTGCCTTATGCATTGCAACAACTGGTCTTAAAGTATGCTATATGCTACCTTGGGTTCCCACTGCCATAAAAAATCTTGAAGGATGGTGGCACAAAATCCTTGTGGTATTGAACTACATCTAATTCCTCTTGGTAGGGTCTACCCTTTGGAATGGATGAGCTCCCTCAAGCTTGTGCCAACACATCCTTCATTTGCTGCTCTACCATCTACTTTATGCCCTTTTTTTTGCGCGGAGGTACTATCAGTGACCTACCTATGCAAACTGCTAGGGCATCATCGATGGGAGTGCACTTAGGATGATCTAGGGTATGAGTTGGCTCAGGTCGATCAGCCTTCATAGGGAAAGGCTGTGAAATTGGGGCTTAGTTTTGTAAGGCTAGAATTACTGTTATCAACTCCTTTACCTTCTTCTCCATCCTGCCATTCCGATCATTCTTCTATTTGATTTATTGGAGGTGGTGTTGAGTTGAGTGAGATGTGTCAACTTTCTCAACTACAACACTTTCCTGGCTATACTGATCTCTATGCAGGGATCTTTGGATGTCAACCATGTGGACTTTGGCTAAGTCATCCAACATGTCATCCTCATCGGGGTTGAAATCGACCCTACCCTCTTCCTGATCAGATTGATCACTCCCAACTATCTTCCTCACTGTGACATGATAGTCCTCCAAAATATCATCCAAAGAACGATCATCTACTTGACCCTGCTCTACTGGAACATAGGCTGGCTAATGATTGACCATTGGACTGAGCTGTGTAGAATCTATGCACTGAATGATCTCAATTGGTGGAGTGCACTCTCTGACTGGCTCAGCTATCATGGGGACCATCTCGGTATCCCCTCCCCTCTCCTCATCCAACCATTATAATGGTGGGGCAACCATGACACTTTTGGTTCGCCACTCCTTCACCACAGTTGGGATGGAAGGTTGAGCAGGGGAGCTCGGCCTCACCTCAATGGGTGGAGTAGATTGAGTGAGATCCTTGGGCCATAGCCAGATCATCAAAAGAGAGTCTCTCTCTCAAGATGGGGGCTTGTGTAACTTGGTGGGGGACTACAGATGCTGGAACCTGAACTAGTGAAGGTGGACGACGAGTGGAATGGTATGATGGTGGGGATACTGGCTGCCTCTCTGTCAGAGATATCCTCTTGTGAGTGGTGATATCGATAAAGACTATGCGATCAGAATGATCTGCTCTATCAGCTCATTGATTGGGGAAATCCATCAAAGTAAAGGCCTCCGACTGCCTGGCGAACCTCTTCCTCTCTCGCTTGCCAGCTTGGGAAGCGACTCTGGCCTCATTGGCCCTCTCTCTTTGTATGTAATCCCTAACACTTTTAGGGATCAGGCACCTTAGATCATGTACTGTACCAGACACTGAGCATCCGTGACCTATGTTGACTCTACGAAGAATGGACCGTAGATCGGCATAGGGATTCCTCCTCTCCTTAGCTAGTGTCTCAAACTCCCTAGGCGATGGGGGTAATGCAGGAATCCTGTGGTAGTGATCCTGTTCCTCAGAAGCTGAAAGGAGGTGAAACCTACTACCAACCATGAATGGAGAGGTCTCACAAGGGGAACCCTCCTTAATAACATGTGAGGCTTCATCTACCCCCATGGTCGCATGCTCATGATGCCACTTAATCTTGTGATTCTTATTGCAACACAGAGTTTTGGTGAGTGTAGAAAAATGGGAACTAGAACTGACCTCGAAGGTGGGGAGACTATCTCATAAGCTAAGATAGCCTTCCCCTTCAGAGTAAGGGGGACCATAAAGGTGGTACTAGCTCGTGCTGGAACTGCAATAGGGGCAACTGACTGTACTAGCACTAACACTAACACTGACACTAACATTGACATTGGCAGGATTGGAATTGATAGGGGAACCTCAATGACCTTAATCTTCAAAGAGGGGAACTCAGAATCAGAATGCACATCGAATTGGAGAAGTGGCTTCTTGCCTGCCACCTCCTCTCTGCTGATGGTAGTGAGGGCTGATCCCTCGTAAGTGAACTTGAATTGCTCGAATTCAAGGCAAAACTTGATAACAGGGGCACCAGTGAGTATGGCCTAATCCAGGGCCAAATTCACACCGAATGTGAAGGAAAAGATCAGCTAGCTAGAAGACATGGTGGCGAGCTAGCTGAAGTAAGGAAGGAAGAAAGACAGAGCTAGAATCTCTGCTGCATTGTTTAGGAAAAGAGAACCAGATTAGATCCTTGCTTGAATTGTTGAATTGAATTATTGATTTGACTTTTGAGTTTGAACCCTCATTTAACAAATTTAGGTATGCTAAATGGGGTTCAAATATATGTTGCAGAGATTTAGAAAATTTGGAGGAGAGATTTCATTGAAATTATTATTGAGTTTGACTTTGATGTTGGAACCCACATTCAACAAATTTAGATATGTTGAGTGGGGTTCAATCCATGTAGGAGAGATTTGAAGATCTTGAATGAGAGATTTTGTTTATGTTGATTGTATTGTTTGATTTTAATTTCTTGGAACCCTCATTTAATAAATTTGGGTATGTTAAATGAGGTTCAATTATATGTTGGAATAGTTTTGATAATTTTGGTTGTTATTTCTTTTGTTGGAGTTTGATTTTGGAACCCTCACTTAGCAAATTTAGGTATGTCAAATGAGACTCAATTATATGTTTGAAAATTTTGAAGACTTTTGTTTTGTTTGGTATTTGTTGTTTGCATGTTGATGATTGGTGTTGATTTGGTTTTGAAAAAAGAACCCTTATTTAACAAATTTAAGTATGTTAAATAGAGTTCAATTGTATGTTTGTTATTGTTTGTTGATGTTTGATTTTTTTTTAATTTTTTATTTATTTTGAAAATGGAGTTCTCATTTAACAAATTTGGGTATGTTAAATGGAGTTAGTTTTGTTTGGAAATATTTTGACAATTTTGAAGAAGGGATTTGTTGTGTGTTTAATTTTGATTTAAAAGAGGGACTCTCATTTAAAAAATTTGGGTATGTTAAATGGAGTTGGTTAATTTTGTGTGAAAATATTTTGAAAAACTTTTGAAGAAGAAATTTTGTTGTTGTTTGTTTGATTTTGGTTTTGAAAGAGGGAACCCTCACTTAACAAATTTAGGTATGTTAAATGGAGTTAATTAACTTTGAAAAAAGGGGGATTTGAATATGTTTATTTTTGAAAAAGAGGTTTGTTATTTGATTTAATTTTGATTTTTAAAAGGGGACCCTCATTTAACAAATTTGATTATGTTAAATTGGAGTTCATTAATTTTATTTTGAAAAGATGTTTGAAGACTTTATAAAATATTTCTCTTTGTTTTACTTTGGATTTTGTTGAAATTTAGTTAAATGTGGGATGATCCTTGCTTTACCAAGTTAGTGGTAAGAGATTCTTAATTTTGTTTGATTTATATTTTGTTATTTTCTTTTCTTTAGTTAATTTATTTTTTACCTATTAGAGGACCCAACAGGGGGTTTAAGACCTACACAGGAGTGAGGTCCTAAAACCTAAAAAATGTTGGCCACATTTACTTAAGGATGAAATGTGCAAAGTGCCAATGAAAAGAAAGATAATCTTAAGCTTGTATAGAATATAAGTCCACTATCGATACTTGGAGGTAATAATTGTCTACTAGAGATGGATAGAGGAACATCTACCCAACAGAGTCACCATAAAAATTTGCAGTATTTATTTTTGGATGGTCGTGTGGACACCACGTAGATTGTAGGGGGTACTTATTAAAGTGATCAAGTATGACATTGAGGTATGATGAACTATCTCAAAAGATAGAAACAGCACCCTACAATGGACCTAGTCACGTAATAAGAACTCTTAAGGCATGATGGGTTTTCATATGTACTAGAGATTCTTCCCCTACTTTACATGGAAAAGCATAGTAGGATTTATTTTAAGCCAGGTTCTTAAGTTCCCTGTGGAGGCAAGCCTCTATAGTTAATTACATCATAGAAAATGAGATTTCTTGAGAATACTCTCAATTGAAGTAAATAATTATTGTCTCCAATGATTTCAACATTAAGACTATCAATAAATTGGCTATTTTGAAAAATCAAGTGGGATTATTCAATTGGAAGACTTATTTTGGGATCCAAAGGAAGATAAGTAGGAAGTGCTCATGATACTAGGAAGCCTAGTGTGCACTCCAAATTATCCTATAATGCGGCTCTATATGTTTGAAAGAGAGGATTTATTTGCTTGAGTTGAAATTTTATTAGATCTGTAGGTCTTATAATCTACCAACATAAGATTATGGAAATGCCCAAGAGGGGAGGATTTAGACTCGTAATCCAAAGGAAATAAGCAACCTAGAATCCTAAATCTAGGGAGCTTTAACACAAAATAAAGCACGACCTAAATCTAAGCAAAAGTGGTATAAGGGTCTATTCCACAAGAGAAGATAAACTCGCTTGACTCTTCTGGACTTACAACTGCTTGGAGTAACTGCAAACTAACATCTCTTATGATTCAAAATCTTGTAAGCCGATCTTATGAAATTGCAAGATGGTTTAAGCTTATTATTTAATTGGAAAGTGACTAAAGTCCTAAACCCGCAACCTAAGAGACTAGAGCGTGAGTGGTATGAGCACATGACTTAGTATATAAATGCTTATAATTTTATTTCATTTTGACACATTCATTTGGGCAAAGGCTTTGGGATTTTTATGCCAAAATGCATGAAGAAAATTGATTATTGGCCAAATCAAGAGATAAAGAGGGTGAAGCTTCATCATGATGGGCTACTCTCATAGGCTAAGCAAGCCCTATAGTACAAGAGTGGAGGCCCTCATTTAGCAAGCATGATTCAAGATGGTATGTATGATGTTAGACATACAACATATAATTAAAAGGTTGCTAAATCTTTTAATTATCTTGATTAGAGCCTAAGATTTATGATGATATTGTGAATTATTTTAAATTTTGGTTATGAGTTATTAATTGGATAGAAAAATTAATTTTATCCTAAGAGCCTATTGCATCCAGGCCACACATACAATCATCAACATGAAGAAATTATGAAAATGATGCAATCCTATTATGCAATCTAAACATAACAACAAACATTTTATAGACTACCACAAAAGAATAAGAGGCCCATGCGGCCAGGTACCATCATACACCCTAGAAAAGAGAAAAGATGTGTAACCAAGCTCTACCCTTGTACAACCAGAAATATAAAAGAATAATTTTATAATTAAAATGAATAAATGCTATGGGAGTCTTCATTTCTTGCTTTCCATCCTTCATTTTTTCTTCTTCTTTGATTTGATTTACTCCAATACATCACATGACATCCTAGGACTAAGCCCTCTAGCCATTGCTCATCCTAACCCCCATAACACAAATCTTAATTCCTATAAGAAAAGTAAATCTAACTATACCTGCAAAATATAGATTAGCTAAATATACATACAATCCCAAATAGTTATATTTCATAATTTGGATTTAGCACTCTATACATGAGTAGCCAAGCCTACCTATCCTAATTCGAATTATGCTTATGAGTTTAAGCAACTTGCAAACAAAGCATTTATATTTATTTTTAAGCAACTCCTTAAGCACAATCTCTTGTAAGAAACAACATTAGGTTAAGAGCAGTCTAACATCCAGTCTACAAAAAATACACCTTAACATCCAGTCTAAAAATTACATCATAAAATAAAGCTTACATCACACATAGACCCTCTTAACTTAGGACTAGAAGTGGCAGCTTAATTCTAATGTGTGTGTTAAGTATTTGTGTAGTATGTCTTACTAAGCATTAGAGTTATAATTTTTTAAATTTGAAATTATTTAATTTAACATGAAGGTTGGTTTCACTTCACGTTGTTTAGATGATTTGTTAATTTTAATTTATGTTTTATTTTATTTCTTTTGATTTACACTTATCATCTAAGTGTTATAAAGAGAAGAAAGAGGTTTGCTCTCTTTCATCCCTACCTTAAGCCACTTTTTAAAGCACATTAATTTGGTTTAGTTCTCTTTAGTGAATCTCTTATTAGACATTTTTTATTAATTCTTAGTTTAGGTTAACCTTAAATAATTTTGGTCAATATGAAAGGCATATTAAGATTAATGTAGTTGGATTACTATCACATAGCACATGTTATACCATTCCTCACCATCAGTTATTAATATGCATATTATTTAATCCTTAACATACTTATACATATAACATATATTTTTGGCATACTTAAATGATAGATGAATGCATACATTTGGAATTTATATTTTTGTTTGATTGAATTATTTATACATGTGAATTAAGGCTCTTTCCAAATTCTAATACAAAAATACATAGGAATGCAATTAAATAAGTACACGTCTTTATTAACTAGAGAAGTGAGATAATCAAACGACCACTTTGAGGCTACTTAAAGCTTAGTATTCCAATGATGTCCAGATGATATACTTATTGTCATTCAAACATATGCTGATCTATATATGAATTATAAGAAAGAGAGCATTACCTTTACATGTAATTCATTTTAGTTATTTAAATGGCTATGGATGTATGCATTTTGAATAGTAAAGAGGATTATCATTATTTAATTAAACATATACACACATGTACAGAAGATGTAAGCAAGTACATGCCATTGTTAATCACGAAAGTTAGATAATCAAATGGCCTCCTCAGGGCTACTTAAAGCCTCATATTTCTGGATGTTCAGACTATATATTTGCTATCTTAAATACATGCACATGCATGCAAGGATTATATTATATTTAATTGAATTATGTATACACAAGAATTAAAACTATATTCAAATTCTAATACAAATATACATAAAAATGAAATCAAATAGATACGTGGCTTTGTTAAGTAGGAAAGTGAGAAAATCAAATGACCTCCTTGGGGCTACTTAAAGCCTCATATTTCTAAGATGTCTAGATTATATACCCATTATCATTCAAACCTATGTAAATCCATATGAATATAAGAAAGAGAGCTTTTCATTCATGTACTTAAGCTATAAACACATGCAAATCCTATATATTTATAACTACCATCACTCCAAACATTATTATCAATTTATAAACTTTGGAAATTATATTTTTGAATTTAATAGTGATAATGGCCACACATATAATATGTTAAGCCAACATATGCAAGCTTACATAAATAAATTTCTTTTTATTCATTTAGATTTGAAAAGATGAATGCTTGAAACCACATGACATGCAACATTTAAAATGATTTGAAAGGAATAGTGAAACATAAACATGTGATTCATTCAACCGCACTAATTCCTAAGGACAATCACATCAAATAAACTTACTTAAAGAAAATCAAAGCTTATTAAGATTTTTTAAATTAATTAAGTTGAATAATTAATTAAAACACTTAATGACCCTTCCCTATGCTTCTTTAATTTAATTAACCATTCAGTCATGATCCACAAATGATATGAATGTGGATAGAAATAAGATTTCAATGCTCCTAAAGGACCTAACAATTGGCTCATAATTAAAGAATAATTAAGCTAAAAAATCTAATTAAATATTTTTATGATTTTTTCATACTTATGGGTTAATCATAATTTCCTTAAAGGGTCTTTATGTTATTAAACACATAAAGAGAAACTCTTAATCTCATTGTTAAATATCTAAAGTGATTATGATTTTAATTTGATTGTTTCATTAATTACTTAATCAATTAATCTCCTAATTAAGCTTCACATTATTTAACTTTCTTTGATGAGATAAATTTAGGAGAATAATTAGGAAAGGGGTCCTAATCACTCTCCCCCATCATCTCGCTATTAATCAATGATTAATGAGCCTTAATTAATTAATTTATACTATTTAAAACATTAATTAATCATTAATTTGATTAAGAGAGTAATTAAGATTTGAATTATCAATTCCCCTAATCCCTTAGCCAACAAATCCAAATAAAATCATGGGAGGTAGAGGTCATCCCATTAAACAATCAAGCTAAGTTCAGGATTAATAAGATGAGTAATTAGAGCTTAATTAAACTAATTAAGTGGGCATTCAAACCCTAATTAAGTCTTAATTACAATTCAAAATCAAATGAAATTATTTTTATGAAACTCTCCTCTATTTTACCTTTCCAATGAGTATTTATTTGTATTTTTTATTTTTTATAATTAGTTATGATTTTTCAGAGTCTCGGCGATTAAAATGGATTATTCACCCTTAATTAGGCTTAATCTTATCGGCTCCACATGAATTGCTGATGTGGATGCGCTTTCCATATCATGTCATAGGATTGGCTATTTAAATCAATGAACGTGACACTGATGTGGCAGTGGCACATGCGCTTTCATCCTCGCTGTTCGATCTAAGATCGGATGATAGGGATTAATCTCGTAGTTCCTAAGGAAATAAATCAAATTAAATCTATTGGATAATCATGACCATCCATTCCAATCACACGGAATGGATGATGGATGATCCATCACCCCTCAAGCAATGGAAGACGGACACTGTCGCTTTCCTATGCCCAATTCAAACTTGTCGGAGCTCAGAGAGTCTCGATATCAATCCAAAATGTTCACAAATAAAATCCATGGGGATCTAATGGTGGATTTTGCACGACATCACACTTTTCTTCGAAAAGTCCAAACAAAATTTCCAAAAAGCTTAGTTTGCTAGAATTTACCTCTTGAGAGCTTCGGATCGGTGGCTAACTGACCGAGGTAGCTTCACTTTGAAGAGGCGAAGCTCTACTATGAAGATGGCATCTTGACTCCTCATCGGTAGCTCTGTGGACCAACTGTCACCAAAAAACTCATTGGAGTTAGGCTTGGAGTGGTCTCTAGTGCTCGAATCGCTCGGGGGAAGATTTGCTTCACCTCGTTGAAGCTTGGTGAATGTGTGGGTGAAGTTAATTTGAAAATCATTGCAGTTTGGTGGAGTTGGACAGAGTTAGAGCTTGTCCTATTTTGGGTATGGTCTATTTTATCATCATCAGTGATGGGAAGGCTTAGGGAGCTTGAGAAACACTTGTGGGAGTTTAGAATGCTCTAAGGATACTTACTGATAGCTCAATGCATCTGTTTGGATCGAAATGAGGGGGGTATACACCATCCTCCCTTGGATCGGATGACTTGGAATTCTCTATTGTTTGCAGTCGTCTGGCCGCCTACTATGGCCGGAGGTGGTAGGAAGAAGTTGAGGTGGATCAATTTGAGTGGGTGAGGGGCTTGAAGTGGCTGTCTTTACTTGTCTCCATCTCCTTGGGATAAGCCAATGAGGGGAGGTGGGTTAACTCACCTCCCCTTAACTAAGGGCTAACCTAACCCCTTTGGGTCAGGTTAGCTACATAGCCAGGGGTTCATTTAAGCTTTGGGTGGCTACCAAGTCAAAGGAGGGTTGTTGACGACCTAAATTTGGATTTTATCTTATGTGGGAGGCTTTACCCATTGGGTAATGGTCAATTTAGGTCTAAATTGGGTTGAGTTTGATTTGGGCTATCCCAAGGTGACCCAAGGATGGGTCTTGCTAAATTTCAATGGGTTTGGGCTTGGTTTGGATGGGTTTGGCTCAATTTGACCCATGTAGGTCAAATTAGGCTAGGTTGGCTCAAGTTGACCAATTAGTCAAATTAGGCTTAATCAAGGCTTTGATTATGTTCAATAATCAATTTAAAATGGATTTGAGTCATTGGTTACAATCAATTTGGGTTTGGTTTTGATTTGACCCAATTTAGCTTTTTAGGTCAAATTGGGTCAACTAGGGTCAAAGGGCCAATTGGGTTTAGTTTAGCTCAATTGATGGGCAATTCATATTTAAGGATTGATTTTAGTTTGTTATGAATCATGGGTTTCAATTGATTTGTCTTAAGATGAGATTTGGTTCATTTGGCTCATGTAGGTTAATTGGGTTAATTTGGTCAAATGACCAAATTAACTTGGTTTGATCCAATTGATTGCGATTGATTAATAAAGGATGATAAAAAATCATTGTAGGAGGTTTTGGATGGTTTGGTTCAATCCAATTTGGGTTGGATTGAAGATTGGCTCAAATAGATCCTTTAGGTGACTTTTGGTCAAGTTAGCCCAAATGAGTCAATTGAATTGATCTTGGGTTGAATTGAGTTGAGTTGAGTTTATATATTGATTTGGGATTGGTTTATGGCTTTGGTTGCAATTGATTTGGGTTTAATTGTATTTTGGTTCATTTGAATATTTTGGATTAAATGTGTTAGGTTAGGTTGATTGAATTGATTATGGGTTTGATTGATTTGATTGTAGATTTTGTTAGAGCTTGGGATGATGATTGAATGGTTTGAGAAAATCAATTGAGTTAAATTTAGATTGAAGGAAATTTGGCTAAGTCCATAGGGTTGAATCTTGGGCTTAGATTTAGATCATATAGGTTTTGATTTTGGTTTGGAGTTTGGATATAAGTTGGGATTCAATTGATATTGATTGTATTGATTTGAGGTTGGATTTTGGCTAAGGAGGTAGCCTACGATTAGTTAGGCTATAGGCTGGGTAGGTTTCCCTAGGTCCTAAGGCGTAGCCTAATCCTATGGCAAATCCTTCTAAGTGTCTTGATTTAGGTTAACTATTCACTTAGCTACTAGAAGTGTCTTATGACTAAGGAGCTCTTAGTGTCTAGAAGACTCCTAGATCTAAGATGGGAAGATTGACTCCTCACTCCAAAAGTGAGGTCAACATAACCCAATGGACACCTCCATTGAAAGACCCTCCCTTTTTTTCCCCTTTACCATCATTCAGTACAAATGTACTCTCTATTGAAGCCCTTCTCTCTTCCACTTTCCACCTCAACTAGAATGTTCCATAGGAGTCTCTTTATCTCTCTTTTTCTACGGTTGATCAAAACCTTAACCCATTAGCTCCGTTATGAACTTTTATAAAAAAAACATCTATCTCCACTAAACTAAGTATTGCAAAGTGCTTCCCCCCAAAAATATCCAAAAGCCCACCTAATAATAAAAATCACACATCCCAATGATTCACCTAAATATTGCTACTTAGTTAATTCATGGATTCCATGGAATTGATAGAATATTTCAATATAAAAAGATCATCTTAGAGCATAAAATTGATTTTTTTTGCATTTCAAAGCTAATATCCTTTTTTTTTGCTAATCTTACTGACCCATTTTACTATCTTTATCACTCCTTCCCTTATGATTAAGAAATTCACCACTACCATCTTTTCAATCTAAGGAGAATCTATATTAAGTGGAACAAAAATAAGCTTACCTTCCATCCACTTGTTATTAATAATTAAGTTATTCATTAATCTATCATGAACAACTAGTCAAGCTCTCTTTACATCTCAGTAATATATACTGCTAACTCTCATGTCAAGAGAGAAGATCTTTATCCCACACTATAATTCATCCTTGGCTACTTCTTGGAGATTTTAACTATTATAGGTCCCAAATTTAAAATTTTGTAGGTAAGCTTCTCTCTAACAATCTCAAAAACTTTAATGATTACATCTTTCAAGTTAATTTTATTGATTTAGCCTCCAGTGGTCTCTTCTTCACTTAGTCCAATATGAGAACTGATTCTCTCATTGAATGTCTGTTTGATATAACTTCATTTAATTATAATTGATTAGAGAATTTTTCCACTTCCACCAGCCTAGTATTTGAGCCCCTTTATTCAATCCACTCCCCTCTGGTTATAAATCTATTAAAAATCACACTATCAGTCCCATGTTTATTTCAAGAATTATTGGAATTTCCTTTAGAATTTTAAGGAAACCCTTAATCATTTTTGGAATAGTCCCTCTGTGGGGTACCCTATTTTTTTCATCTACATGCTTAAAGATTTTAAAAAGTGCCTAAAATAAGACAAATGGTCATCTAATACAATCATCAAGAATGATATTAATTTTATATTTGTTGAATAGGTCATTATACGTGCACATATGGATGTTCTTCCTTATAATATTGAGCTTATGTACAAATACTCCGAGATTAATAACACCCTCTATTAGATCTATAATCTTCAATCTTCTTTGCTTTCTTAAAGCGCAAAAGCTAAATGAATTTATAATGAGGAAGATAACCTCAAGCTTATGTCCAAATTCTCTCATTGAATGTTTTTCTTTTTTATTTTTTGGTTTCTCCTAGAGGATTCCTAATCGAGAAACTCTAAGGAGTAATGTTGACTTCAAGAACTCCAACTTGTCCTTCACTTATTTGGGCAACCATGTTTCTACTCATAGAAGAAAATTGGCTAGTTTTTAGCCACTTTTGGATAACAATAAAGCTTATTTTAATGATTAAAAATCTAAACCTATCTAAATTGTTGAGAGGCTCCAACTCCTCAAATATACTATTGGTTGTTGGATAATGTATTGGTCCAGAGCACTATTTTTGCTTAAAAGTTGCATTAAACTATTGCACAGTTGGAGATTGATTAGTGAGAAAATATTATTGAATTACAATAAATTTTTATGTCTAATTAATGATATTTTGTGATTTATTTTTATATTTTTTACCATTTTAGCAGGAACTTCTCATTGAAAATAATAATAAAAAACTAAAAATTTCAAGGACGTGCTTAGATAGTATGCTATCAACATTACAACATCAAAGATAAGTTAATTGGCAAATTATCTACAAGTAAGAGAAGCAATGTCATAAAGCTAGATTACAAATGTCGGTGTTATAAGTGCTAAAAATTTGGACTTTAAGATAGTGAAACTAGTTCCTTGGCACCTTAAAAAGAAGTGCCATTGCATTAGAAGAGGCCAAGAAATTCTAGAAAATATCTAGCCTTGCACCTTAGCATTGAGGTCTAGCACCCATGTGCTTGTTTCCTTTCATAGAAAGAAAAAAGATAGAGACATCAATACTGTGGTGTTATTATCTAACACTGAAGTGCTTCAACCTGGCAAATTCAATTTTAAATGTGTTTTAGCCACTAATTTGACAAGTTATAAGATAGTTTTAGAACTAATTTTGAAGAAACATTTATATTAACTAAAGTGGAAGAGTGTGGTAGTATAAAACATCTTTATGATGTATTTTGGAGGGATTTCATGCTTTATTTTATTTGTAAGTGTTTAGAATCACTTTGGGAGTGTGACTTCAAATGAGTGGGTGTGAAGAGTATGAACGAGAGAAATTTCCAAGTGCAATCTTTCCTTGTATTTGTATTTTTAGTGTATCTTGTACATGTTTATGTATTGTAGTTACATTTTGTATTTTAAAATGTTATATTAAGTGTTTGAATTCTAGATTTACTGGAGAGTATACATGTTTTCTTAAAATCAATGTGTTGACGTTGAGATAATTTTAAGCTATCATTGCTTCATTGCTTTTCTTTTTTCCATGCTTAAGTTAGTTGTAAACTAATCACTTATAAATTTAAAATTAAGTGTGATTTATAGATATTATAAGAGTTATGCAAGAACAACTAGAGAAAGTTAATAATTTTTTTGGAAATAGATAGAAATATAGTAGCTGAAGATTTGTAATCATTTAAGGAGATAATTAAAATTACAATCACTCCATTCTAATTAGTATAGAAAAACTAATGGTAATGATTATGTGTTGACCTCACTTTTGGAGTGAGGATTGATCACTCCCATCCTAGGTCTAGGATTCTTTTAAATACTTAAGTTTTTGTAGTTTTAGGACACTTCTAGTAATTAAGGGAACACTAAACCTAGGCCTTGAGACTTGTAGGGCATGACCCTAGGCCTAGAGCTTCCCCTAGGACAAGTGGTCTTCACCCACCCTAGGGTCTAAACCGACACTAATACCCAACAATTCATTTAAATCTAAACTAAATGATTGAAACCTCAACCCCAAGCCAATCAATTGACCTTGATTAAATTTAGTTTCCAATCCAAGTTTCAAGCCAAATTAATTTGAATCTTAACTAAAATTAACCCACTTCAATCTTATAACTCCATTCAAACCAATTCAAGCAAACCAAACTCAATTTGATCTCTCAATCATTTTAATTATCTAATGTATCAATCAAACTATTCCAATACTTGCAATTAGAATTAAATCAATCAAGCCAATTTAATGATGAAATATGAATGAAATAAATTTAAGGAACTCAAGTGCAATTCTTCAATCCCTTTATTTGTTTAATAGCATAAAGTCATTAAGAAAATTATGATTTTCCTATTAGAGTGAAAAAATTATAAGAGTATTTATCTTAAATCTTGTTCTTTTTATGTTTAATTAAATTAATTTTTAAGCATAAGCCTAATTGTATTAAATCTCTTTAAGTGCATTATAAATATAATTTTTTCAAAGCATATCATTGAAGGCTCATATTTAGGTGGTTAATTAAATTAAATAAGTTTAGGAAGGGTGATTCAATTGATATAATTAATAGATTAAACTTAATTAATTTATAAAATACATTTAATTTCATCCCTTTAACTTATTAAATAACAAACATGGGATGGGGTGGATTCTAAGTATTGCTTCCTCTTTAGGTTTTAACAACTTGAATAGTAAAGTCAAACATTAAGGAAACTTTGATTATACTTAATAGATGTTTATCTAATTTGATTGTCCTTATGTTCTAATGAAATTAAGTATGTTGTGTGGTGATATTCAATTACTACCTTTCAATTGTCATAAATGTGTATACCATGTGCTTCATGTACTCATATTTTAAAGTTAAGAGAATATGATTGTATTTAAATTGCATGAGTTTGATAAGCTTATTATATAGTGTGGCTATTATCATTAATAAATTTCAAACTATTTTAAAATTATATGTTAGTTATGAATTAAATAATTTGAAGCTTAAATCAATGCTTATTATAGATAATTAATTATGTAAAAAATTAAATGTTCATTTACTTGTAATAAAAAAATGGCAAATGATGATTTTACTCTTATGTTCATACGTATGTGTTCATATATTTGAATTAATAAGCATATAGTTTGCATATCCTGAGAATACAAAGTTTTAAGTAGCCTCAAGGAGGTCTTAGATAATCTCACTTCCCTATTTTAATAATGACACATACTTGTTTAATTTCATTTATGTGTATGCATATATTAGAACATAAAGTAAAACCCTTCTCTTTTTTCTATTAAGCCTTACATAAGTAAAATATATCTATACACAACTTTCCATGATTTTATTTTTTATGTTTATGCATATGCTTATGTGTAGTTGAATTGAAAAGTATATAATCTGGACATCCTGAGAAAATGAGACTTTAAGTAGCCTCAAGAAGCTCTTAGATAATCACAATTTTCTGGTTTAATAATGGCACGTACTTGCTTAAATTTCTTATACATATTTGTATATGCTAAAATATAGGGTGAAATCCCTTTTTCTATCAAATCCATGCATAAACATTCATTAAGTGTGTAAAATATGAGTATATTTCATGTATATATACACTAATTTAAACATTGAAGAAATAAAAAAGGAAATAATGTGGATGTTATTGATAATGAAAGGAACTGGTGAAGTATTATTCATATGATTGTTAATTTCATTAGTCTTAAGATGCCTCTCATGTTTAGATAAGATTCATTAAAGATAATTTAAACTTAGGCTCAAATAAAATTTATGATTGGTCTATTAAAAAAGTTAAAGCAATAAGAATCTACCTCTAGATATCAACTTAGGTTTGGGATGAAAGTCTCTTTCTTCTCTTCATAATGATTAGATCTTAAGTGAGAAGTGAAAAAAAATGCATAAGTTAAAAGTCAATCAACTTACTAAAAACTTAAAATGAAAGCACCCTTAATAGATAATTTAAACAATTCTAAATCATAGAGAATCCTAATCCTAAAGCTCAATCAAGACATACCACACTAAGCCTCAACACACACATTAGAATCCTAAGTCATAGATCCTAGTATTAGGTTAGGCCAGTGTATGTTGTGGTGATATGTTTTGTTTTGTGATATAATATTTTAGACTGGATGTTATGATTATTTGTGCATAAGACTAGATATTAGATCGTTATTAGTCTAATGATATTTTGTGCATGAGATTATGTTTGAGGGGTCACTATAATAATAAATGAATATAATTGCTCTAGCTTACAGGTGTTGTTTGTCTCTAAGCATAATCCAATTAGGACAGGTGAGATTGGTTACCCAAGTGTAGGGTGCTAAGTCCAAATATGTGAAATATAACTGTTGGGTTGGTATGTTTGTTTTAGCTAACATCTATTTTGCAGGTGTAGTTAGATTTTATTTTTCATAAAGATGTAATTATTGTAATAGGATTATAATTAGTTCTATGAGATTTAGGATGAGCAGTGACTAGAAGGCAAGGACTTGGGAGGCCTTGTGAAGCCTGGAGCAAGCTAATCCAAAGAAAGAAAAAAAAAAGAATTGAAGATTGCCATAGAATTTATTTTATTTGTAAAGTTTGATTGTAATCCGAGTTGCATATGGGTAGAGCTCAACTACCCAATTTCTTTTTTTCTTCTAGTAACGGTGTCAGACCAGACGACCGTTTATTATTATATGAAATCAAAATGTTTGATTGTTATATTTAGATTGTACAATAGTAATGATATATTTTTCATAGGTTTCTTAAAGTGTGTATGTTTGATGTGTGGATTGGATGCAGTAGGCTCTCTAGGATAAAATTGATTTTTCTACCCTATTTAATAATTCATTATTAAGAGGCTATTGAACGAGAGGGGCTTGAATTGGATTTTAAAAATAATTTCAAAAAACTTAATTTTAAACTTTTGTATAAAACTTAAAAATTTTAATGATGAAGCTATTGAAAAATAAAACAACAATCAACAACAGTATAGAAATGTAAATTGCAAAAAATAAAGAAAGAGAACATAGAGATTTTTATATGGTTCGGCCAAACCCCAAAAACCTGTCTACATCCACGCATAACAACCCAAGTTAGGAATTTGCTGAGTCAAAATGAGATTACAATAAATCTCCTGTACTCTCCTTCACAGGAAAGTATAACCTAACACCATACTTTTCTTAACGGGCAAGTACAACCCAAGAATGTACTTTCCTTAACAGGAAAGTATAACCCAACAATGTACTTTCTTTAACGAGCAAGTATAACCCAACAATGAAATAAGAAAAAGAAGAAAGAAGGATCTAACTCTCAATTTTAAAATAATTTTTCTCTCACAACCCAACTACAATAATATTATGACAAGTGAATTTAAAGGAATGAAAGATATCTCACTTTAATTGATATTTAAATCTGAACAATACTTTATATATATATATATATATATATATATATATATATATATATATATATATATATATATATATATATATATATATATATATATATATATATATGATGTAAATGAGTCTTTAGAATATTTGATCTGAATATGATAACTTGAAATCAATGTGATCTAATTTATGATTTGAAATATAGCACAATAATGATTTGAAACTTGAATCAATCACTTGTTAGAAAAAAGATCAAAGAGTTTTCCAAAATATCAAATGAAAATGAAATTTTAAATCACATAAACTCAAATGAAATCTCTTTTTAAGGAAATTATTATTTATACAAAATATGAGATGATTTAGAAGTAATAAAACTTGTTATTCACAAGTATTTTATAGGAATTAATTATATAGACAATAATCTCTCTTTAGAACATGTAGGAATAATGAAGAGAAAACAACTTGCAATAATACACTTTAATTCATCAACCACGAGGCTTTCGACCAACTTGAGAAAATATAGAAATAGATAAGTTAAGCACAAAACAAATTGACCAAATGCCAAGAAGGAGAACAAAGTCATATAGTATGTAAACTCACAAACTAGAATGAAAGCACCTTGTTAAGCTTTAGGCCACAATGAAATCCACCAATCCCCAAGTTCATTTGTGCAATCCTCAAGCCAATCACTTGCAGGTTGGAGGATGAAAAAAGGATGAAGAAATTAGTAGTTGATTTACCAAGAAGAGATCTCTAAAGGTTTTGCAAAAATTTGGCAAAGAGAAAGTTTTTCTAAGAGAGATTTTTCAAGAGAAGTCAACCTAGTCTAAGAAAGATTATTTATAAGACAAGGAGTCATGAGGTTTGATCAAAGAAGGAAAAATAGGAGGGAAACTCATTTGTAATTAATTTAAACATAAACCAATAAAAATAATAAATAAATGACTTTAGATAAAAAAATTGACGAAAGAGAAATATGAGGGAATTTAATATGGAAGGTTAGTATAATTAAAAAAACAATTTGAAATTAAAATTATATAAGAGAGATTTCGTCCAAGATAAGGAAGAGGGAAAGTTTAATTAGTAAGTAATTCAATTTGAATCAATTAAATTAAATTAATTTAACATGATGAAGAAAATTGATAAAAATGGGATATGGAGGGAAAATTAATTTGGAAAGAGATTTAAATTAAATAAATTCATAATATGACCTGATTTCTAATGTAATTAAGAAGTTAATGCTTATGTGGGTCGACCAAGAGAGAGTGAGAGTGAGGAGAGAAGAGTTTGAAAAAGAGAATAATTCAAATTTTGATTAATTTAAATTAAGCATGATATATGGTCGGCCAAAAAGAAGTTTCCATGATGGGATTCAATTAGTATTTAATGGAATATTCAATCAATACAGATTGATTGAATGAAGGAAGGAATGAGATAACATACAAGCATTATTTAATAAAATCCAAGGAATATTCAAAAATTTGATCAAGCTACTTTCCTAAAATAGATTATATTTATTTTTATGTACTTAATTAGAAATAAATGATGATGGATCAGATCTTAGGAGAGTTTAAATAAATTTTTATTAAGATATTAATTTGAATTTGAATAAAGATATAGTTAGCCAAAGGAGGTTTCAAAAATTAGAATTTATATAAAAGGAAACAAGATAATTCCATGCTTATTTTAATTGAATTTGAATTAACTCAAATAAATTCAAATTAATTCAAATTAAATCAACTAGATTATCATACGATCAGCCACGTAATATTCAACAAAGTGGAGAGCTGAAATTTGCATATGTAATCATAGGAATATTCAATTTGAATTCAAAAATAATTCAAATTAAAGATTAAAATAAATGAATTGTCTAAATTTAGAAAAATATGGGATGTTTATAGAAAAAAAATTGAATAACTCTAATATAGTTTATTTAGCAAAACATCATAACAAAATTTGGACTAATTTTTTTAGGATGATAGATATGATAGGAGAGAGAAGACTAGAATAATAGGAGAGACAAACACAATACCTTGAATAATGTTTTGTTAATTTAGATTCATGCATTGAATTAATGGATAATGAGCATGCCTAAGCATGAGAATAATTTAATGAAATGTGAAGTTAATTTAAGTTGCATGGAAGCACAATAAATGTAACAAAGTTTAAGCATTTAGTTCACATTATCCAAATTGAATAATTTGAAGAATAATTGTCAAATAAATTATTTGAAATGAATGAATGATTTATTTTATTTTAGTGAGCTTTCATTTCCCTTAATATAGTTAATCTTAAAAAAATTCCCACCCAATTCATGTCAAATAGCTTTAGCATTTTGAATTGACTAAAGAATCTAGAGTTAAAGAAATTTTCTGCACACTTGGATTTAACTTGATTAGTAGCATCAAAATAAAAAAAAAATTATATATATATATATATATATATATCATCAATATAAATCTAAATTAAGAATGACATTCTTAATGATTAATGTAAATAATTTATCTTGCAAAGAGAAAATTAGTTCTTATTACACAAGGTTTGTTATCATCAAATTAAATAGTAAGATACACAAGGTGTATAGTCAACAATCTCTCCCTATTTGATGATGATAAATCGATGTTGGTGTGAAGGGTAATTATAATGATAAAAAGATATTTTTCCCTCTCACTAAATGCTTATGTGAGAAATTAAAAGTCTAACCAACATCACTTGTGATATGGCTGACCTCACTTTTGGAGTGAGGAGTCATCCTTCATATACTAGACTTAAGAATCTTCTAGACACTAAACCTTCTCTAGTCATAGGACATTTCTATTGATCAGGTGAACACTAAACCCAAGCTTAGATACTTAGGAAGGTATACCATAGGCTTAGGCTATTCCTTGGGAGCAAGGGAATTTACCTATCCTATGGCTTAAACTAAGACCTATGCTTATCCACTCAAGAAAATACAACCTCAAATAAATACAATCAAACCTAATTGAATCCTATTTCATATTCAAGCTCATATATATTTATATATCATCAATATAAATCTAAATTAAGAATGACATTCTTAATGATTAATGTAAATAATTTATCTTGCAAAGAGAAAATTAGTTCTTATTACACAAGGTTTGTTATCATCAAATTAAATTGTAAGATACACAAGGTGTATAGTCAACAATCTCCCCCTATTTGATGATGATAAATTGATGTTGGTGTGAAGGGTAATTATAATGATAAAAAGATATTTCTCCCTCTCACTAAATGCTTATGTGAGAAATTAAAAGTCTAACCAACATCACTTGTGATATGGCTGACCTCACTTTTGGAGTGAGGAGTCATCCTTCATATACTAGACTTAAGAATATTCTAGACACTAAACCTTCTCTAGTCATAGGACATTTCTATTGATCAGGTGAACACTAAACCCAAGCTTAGATACTTAGGAAGGTATACCATAGGCTTAGGCTATTCCTTGGGACTAAGAAAATTTACCTATCCTATGGCTTAAACTAAGACCTATGTTTATCCACTCAAGCAAATACAACCTCAAATAAATACAATCAAACCTAATTGAATCCTATTTCATATTCAAACTCAAGCCAGAATTAACCTAATCCTTAACTTAAATTAATTCTACCATCATCTTATGGATCCAACCCAAAGCTCATTCAATTGAACCAAATCCAATTGAACTTCACAAAAGCACCCCAACTATTAAAATATCTATTTCAAACTCTTTCAAGACTACAATCAAGTCAAACCAACCAAATCAATTCAATCAACCCAACTTGGCCCACTTGACCCAAAGGGTCTAAATGAGCAAAAATTCAATTAAATCCAAATCAATTGTAATCAAAGCCATCAATCAATCCTAAATCAATCATCAAACAATGCAACCTAATTCAACCCAATTCAACTCAATTGACCCATTTGGTTCACCTGACCCAAAGTGACCTAAAGGACCCTTTTGATCCAAACTCCAATCCAACCCAAATTGGATTGAACCAACCCATTCAATGCCTTCTACAATGATTGTTGATCACCATTGATTGTCTAACTACAATCAATTGGGTCAAACCAAATCAATTTGATCACTTGACCCAAGTTTCCATTTTGATCTATATGAATCAAATGAACCAAACCTCAGTCCAATCAAAATCAATTAAAATTAATGATGAAAAGTTAAAGTGATATTAGTTATGAATATTATGTATAGTTTACATGTGCTTATAACTTAAACATGTCAAAGTATTGTTTTATCTTTATGATTCATGTATGTGTTCACATATGTTTTAATATTAACAAGTATATAGTCTAGATATCCCAAAAATATGAAGCTTTAAGTGGGCCCACAAAGGTCTTAGATTATCTCACTTCCCTAGTTAACAAAGGCACATACTTATATAATTATGTTCTTGTGTGTGCTTGTACTAGAATTTGGATAAAAGTTTACTTTACATGTGTAAATAATTCACTAAAAATAAAATCTTTTACATGATTTTCATTCTCATGGCTATGTGTACATTCATATGTATTTAAGATATCAACTATATAGTATGGAAATCCTAGGAATACAAGGCTTTAAGTAGCCCCAAGGAGGAGTTATATTATCTCACTTCCATAGTTTAAATAATGCCACATACTTACTTAAAACTTTAATACATGTGTGTGTGTGCTTAGCTAAGAAATGAAATTCCTCTTTTCTACAAAAATATATGCATTCATAATCATTTAAGTGTGCCACAAATGCATTGCATGTGTAGGTATGTTAAGTTCAAAATCATATGTATGTTATTGATGATGAGAAGGAATGGTGCAACATTATCTATGTAATGACAATTCAATTTTATTAATCTTGAAATTCCTTTCATGTTGGATAGGATTCTTTAGGATTAACCTAAACTTAAGCTTAATAGTACATTTAATAAAACATTTACTAAAAGAAATCAAGTCATTATAACATGCATTTAGAAAATAACTTAGGATATGGATGAAGAGGGTTAAGTCTCTTTTCTTCTCTTTACAATACTTAGATGCCAAGTAAATATCAAATGAAATAAAAGAAAAAACAAATTAAAACTCACTAATCATTTTAATAACTTAAAGTTAAACCTCCCCAAATATTTAAATTAAATAATTTCAACCTTAGACAACTATAATCCAAAATCTTAGCTAAGACATATCACACCTAGTGTAATCACACACATTAGAATGCTAAGTCACCACTTTTAGCTTTAGGTTAGGACAGTGTATGTATTGTTGTTGTGCTTTATTTTATGATGTAATATTTTAGACTGTATGTTAGGACTGTTGTACGTAAACTAGATGTTAGGCTATTGTTAGCCTAATGTTATTTTCTATAGGAGATTATGCTAATGGGACTGCTAAAATAAATATAAATACTTCTACTTGCAGGTTGCCTATGCTCCTAAGCGTAATCCATGTTATGATAAGCGGGCTTGGTTACCCATGCGCAGGGTGCTAAGTCCAAATTATATAATATAACTACTTGGTTTTGTACGTATGGTTTAGCTAACAACTTTCTTGCAGGTGTAGTTAGATTTTACTTTTCATGAATATGTATTTTGCAATAGGAATTAGGGTTAGTGCTATGGGGTTTATGATGAGTAGTGGCTAGAAGGCAAAGTCCTGGGAGGCTCTGTGAAGCCTTAGAGAAAGATCAAATCAAAGAGAAGGAAGAAAGAAGATGAAGAATGAAGACCCCTATAGCATTTAATTTAATTATAATTATAAAATTTTATGGTAATCCAGGTTATATAAGGGTAGAGCTTGGCTACCCAATTTTTCTCTCTTTCAAGGTGTACAGTCATACCTGATTGCACCAACCTTTTATTCTTTTATGGTAATATATAAATGTTTGATTGTTATGTTTAAATTACGTAATAGAAATTGCATCTTTTTCATAGGTTTCTTGAAACTTGATGATTGAATGTGTGGCCTAGATGCGGTAGGCTCTTTAGGACAAAATTAATTTTTCTAGCCCCACTAATAACTCATAACTAAATTTTAAAACAACTCATAATCTCACCTTAAAGCTTAAGCTATAATCAAGATAATTAAAAGATTTAGCAACCCCTAACCTGAATGATGTATGTTCTAATGTCATGCATATCATCTTATTTCATTCTTGAATAGGGAGGGTCTCACTCTTGCATGATAGGGGAATGCTTGACCTGTGAGGGCATCCCTTGCAGTGGAGAACACCTCTTCCCACTAATTTAGCCAACAAATCTATTTCATCATACATTTAGACATAATTTTTCTAAGCCTTTGTCCAAATTAATGTGTCAAAATGATATAAAATTTGTTAGATTTTGCATTTAGTCTTAGCCACGTCTTCATGCCAGTCATGATCTAGTCTCTTAGGGAGTGAATTTAAACTCTAATCTTTTTCTAATTAAATAATAAATTAGTCATCTTGCATAAACATAAGACTGACCAATATGATTTTAAAGCATAGGAGGTGTTAGCTGGAGGTCACTCTAGGCGATTGTAAGTCCAGAAGAGTTGGGATAGGTTTATTCTCTCTTGTGGAGGTGAACAATTATGTCCCATTTTTGGTTTAGATTTAGGTCATACTTTTAGCTTATGCTAAGGCATCCTAGATTTGAGATCCGAAGTTGCATTTTTCCTTCAGGCTACGAGCATAAATCCTCAACTCATATTGCAGTGGATTGATTCTAGAAATCAAGTTTACTTTATGAGAAAGCATATAATGTCATAGCTTTTGGGATGCAAAGATTAAATCTAGGCAATGCTTATTAGTGGGTGGATAGTTTACTTCAGTAGGGATTAGATGATGGCCAAGATAGTAGAGTGTATTCTCTTTCCCTTCGTCATTGGACAAAGCACTAAGGGAATCGTCTAATGCAGTAGTGTATATGATAAGTGGCTTGCCTAGGATAGGGGAGGCTAGGACTAGTGGTATCATTAGATATTGCTTGATGCTCTCGAAGACATGTAGGCACTGGTCATCCAATTTTAACTTCACATCCTTCTTAACCAGTGCTGAGAATGGTTGGCATCTACATGATAGGTTGGATATAAAGCATCTTAGATATGCCAACCTCCCTTGGAATGATCTGAGTTGAGTTAGAGTTTTAGGGGGGTGGCATTTTTAATATTGCTTTAATCCTCTTCGGGTTGATTTCAATTTCACGATGCAAACAATAAACCCAAGAAACTTCCTTGAAGCTACTCCGAATGCACACTTCAGAGGGTTCATTTAAGGTTATATTGTCTTAATCATTTGAAAGCTACTCTCAAGTCAAAGATATAGTCTTCCTTTTCTTGGCTCTTGACCATAATATCATCGATGTAGCATTCAACTTGGTGATGAATGAGTTCATCAAACATTCTAGTCATGGCCTGCTGGTATATGGCACTAGCATTTTTAAGGTCGAAAGGCACTACTTTATAGCAATAAATTATGATCGGAGGTATAAGGTAGTGTTCCTTTCATCCTTTGGTGTCATCTTTATTTGGTTATATCCAGATGAACCGTCCATGAAAGAGAAAACTTCATGCAATGAGGCAATGTCCACCATCAATTTTGGTATAGGAAGTGAAAATTCATCTTTTGGACATGTCTTATTGAGATTCCTAAAATCGATGCATATATGAATTTGGCCATTCTTCCTCTTAACTGGGATGACACTAGCAAACCAGGTGGGATATGTTTTCTCCCAAATGAAACCAGCATCGATCAGATTCTTGACTTTAGAAATGACCTATTATTTAATGTCAAATCACATGTGTCTAAGAGCTTTCTTGATAGTGTTTGCATCATGCTTCATCGCTCACTTATGGACTACTATGTCAGGAGCCATCTAGGCAATTTTTAGAACCCCATGCAAAGTAGTTCTTAAACTCAGTGAGTAGCCGAACTATATCATTAGTTTCAGTTTCATTCAACAAGGAATTGATGTACGTTTGACATGGATTATCTTCAATTCCTAGGTTGATTTCTTTGAGTTCATCGATAATAGATTTGATTTCATCTTTAAATTTTAGAGGTGCATCTTTGACTTGGAAATCATCTAGATCATTTGAAGTTTCTAAGCACACCTCATCATACGAGCTAATGTGATTTGAAAAGAACCAATCTGATTCTAAATGATTGGTGATGACCAAGAAATAATCATCATCATTGACTGGGCCTACTGTGTCGAAGCCTAGTCTTGGTCTTGATTGAAAACTCTTGTATTTGTTGTTCCATAGCCTTTGAAGTATTTTGGCCTATGCTTAGACCATGTATGTGGAATAAATCCTTTTTTTGCTAAATTATGAACACAAGGTAAGTACCAATCAGAAGGTAATTATATTAATTCTTTATATGAATTATCCTCAAGTTCTACATCAACTTATTGACTTGAGGATGCTTCTCCTAGATAGAACTTCTAGATCTTTGAGCTTGTACATCACTTAGGGGCTTCCATAACTACAAAACACTCAACCTTTTGTGAGGAAAGTGGGGTTAGAGCAAAGATTCTCAGATGTTGCCTAATAATTTTACATAATGAGGACTTGGATACACTTATGCTTTGCTTGGGAATCTGTTCTTCAGTACTATCTGGCTCGTGTGTCACCTCCAATGAGATCTGCTATTGAGAAGAGTTTGTCAGAGTTGTAACTACATAAGACTCATCCTCTGAACTAGATTTTAAGTCTATGTAGATAACAGGTGTACTCCTAAAAGCTAGGACAAATCTCCTGGTGAGTGTTAAGTATGGAGGCCTTCCATCTCGAGGACTCACTATGGACTTGCCTCTTCCTTGTCCTAGTAGAGGTTGAGTCATCCTCCTTATATGTTCAAATGGATTAACGAACTATTGGTGGAATCTAATCTCAGGCTCTACTATCTCCCTAAGGTCTTTTTCTTGTTCCCTTTTCTTTTCTTTTTCTATTTCTTTTTTTTTATTTTTCTCTTACATTTGGATTTTGACTAAGTTCATGAGAATAGACATTTTGCTTCTTAGGGAGATAGTAGGCTGCATTCTCATATATCCCGACCTCATGAACTGCAAAAAGCTTGAGATCTGCTTTGATATAATACTCGATTCCACCTCTTAGGAACTTGATGCACTAATGTAAAGAGGATGGAACCATGTTATTTTCATGTATCCATGGTCACCCAAGAGAAGAATTAAAAGATATATCTGAGTCTATTATGTGAAACTTGGCTTCAATTTTTCAATCATGAATCTCTAAAGGAAACACTATAGAGCCTAATGCACTCTCACATTGTTCATTGAGTCTTTTCAACATCATCCTCTCTGTTTGGAGTGCAGAGATGTCGATCCTTAAGTAGACAAGGGTTCTTAGACTCATAATGTTCACTGATGCATCTGCATCAATTAGAACTCTAGATAGCCTGAATATGCTAATGTCCACTGTAATGTAGAGGCGATGGTTTTGCCCGATCGTTCCTAGAAGTGGGTCTTCATCAGTGAATGAAACTCTTAGGATCTCATTTGAGTAACATGCTTCCTCTCTAGTAGTGATCAGCTTAGCTAAGTATATTTTTAGATTAAGCAAAGCTTTAATTAAGGATTCCCTCATCTCTATAGATAAGACAAGGGCATCATATATGCTTAACTTAGCTGGCAACTTTCTAAGATGTGCAAGGATGTCGTAATCAACTTTAGGCTAGTCCTTCACAAGAATATCCATAGACGGAGTATCTTGTGAAGGGGCTATCTCCTTATTGGAACCAATGACATATTTTCCCTTATCCTGAGGTGTTACCCTAGGAGGTAGAACTTTGTCACTGTGGAGGTTGACTTCAATGACTTCATAGAATGATGAGTTTCTGGAAAGTTCTACTTTCTCAATGGGTATACCTAGAACTTTTCCTAAAGGATCCTCAGAGTCAGATGACTCCAAGTCAATCTCAAGAGGTGAACCTGGATGATTTAGAAAAGGAAAATCCATTTCTGAATCAGATTGGGAATGATCAAAATTATTTGAGTTGTTATTTTTACTTGGAGAGCTTTCTATTGGAACAAAATCATTAAAGCAGAGAAAATGTAAGTGGAATCGATCTTCTTCATTGATTTGTTTGATTTTGGGAGAGGTACATGATAGAAATCAAATAAAGTAAGTGGAATGAGGGGTTTGGTACCCTCATCTGATGGTACAATGCTTCTGCTAGAAGTGGATGAGCTAGTAGAGGTGGTAGTAGCTGCAACGATGGAAGGAGTGATGGAATTAGATGGTATTTGAGCTACGGATCTATCCTAGGCAAGAGAAGGCTGTTGTTGGTACTGATGGGCTTCTATCCTCCCTGAGTTGTCCTTCACAACTGGTAGACCTTCCTTGATGTTGGAGGTTTGAGTTGAATTTGGCACCTATAGAGAAAGTTTATTAATTTTAGAAATTATTTTCTTAGAGGTTCATCCCAACATTCTTTCATCTTAAGAGGATCAAAAGTATCCCTAAGGATTACTTTGATGGAACCGGATGGCTGTTTTGCTAAGTATTCTTTAGGGATAACTATAGCTTTTGACTTGTAGCTATGCTCAAGCCAATCCTTGAAATTGAACTAATCCTCTAAGACATGGCCTAGCATGCAGTGGTAGGATTAGTAGCTAGGATCATTGCTCCTGCCCAGTTCCTCCATCTTTCTAGGATTGGGTAGCTAAAAATCGGGCTTCTTCATGAGGTTCTTGAAGATATTCCTGACTACCTCCCTCGTGAATGAGTATGGTTTGTTAATTTTATCATTAATAGTAGGTGAAAAGTAGCTACCTGGTAGTGGATACTAGTATCGCTACTTAGTAGGCTACTGTGGCTATGGTGGTGGCTGTTATCGCGGCCAAGGTAGTGGAAGAGGAGGTGGTAGCGGAGGCTGCTAAAATCTAGGCCTCTCAGACTGTGCTCTCATTGGCTGCTTCCCTTTATCAACTGCCACTACTATCATAGGTTTCTTTTTAAAGACCTTCTGAGGCTTTGGTTTGGATTAATAGTCTGAAAATGGTAACTATTTAGCTTTATCTTATAGGTTAGCCACCTTGCTGATTAGCTTCTCAAATGTCTTAATGGTGAAGCCCTTAAGCATGAAGGAAATTAAGCCAAGGATATTCTCAAGTAGAATCTCAATGGCATGCTGCTTTTGTAGCTATGATTTTCATTTCATACTCAAGTTGTGCCATCTAAAAATGTAATCAATACTCATTTAGTTTTTATTTCTCTATAATGAGGTCACCTATAATTTCCCTTTGTTAAGCTATTATAAATCTCTTGATGAAGAGATGCTCTAGCTCTGTAAAAGACTTCACTAAACTATTGGGCAGTTTGACATACTAATCAAAACCTACCCCTAATAGGCTACTAAAAAACTATCGGAAGAGAAGTGTGTCACTACCACCGGTATTGCAACAACTGGCTCTAAAATGCGCTATGTGCTACCTTGGGTTCCCACTGCCATCAAAGATCTTGAAGGAAGGTGGCACAAAACCCTTGGGGTATTGAACTACTTCAAATTCCTCCAGGTAGGGTCTACCCTTTAGAACATATGGGCTCCCTCAGGCTTGCACCAATATTTCCTTCACCTACTGCTCTACCATCTGCTCTATATCCTTTTCTTGCATAGAGGTATTATCGGTGACCTTCCTATGAAAGCTACTAGCATTGTCATCCATGGGAGTGCACTTAGGATGATCTGGGCTATTAACTAGCTCAAGCCGATCAGCTTCCATGGGGGAAGGTTGTGAAACTAGGGCATGGTTCTGCAAGGCTAGGACAACTACCATCAACTCCTCTACCCTTCACTCCATCCTCTCGATCTAATCATCCTTTTGTTTGATTTATTGGAGGAGATTTCAAGTTGAGTCCAATGCCTCACCTTCCTTAACTACAATGCTTCTTGGCTAAGTTGCTCCCTCTACAAGGATCCTCGGGTATCTACCATATGGACTTCTGCTAAGTCATCTATCAACCATCCTCATCAACATCAAAGTCTAGTCTACCTTCCTCCTAGTTAGACTGATCATCCTGAACTATCTACATCACTGTGGCATGATAGTCCTCTAGAATGTCATCCAAAGATCGGTCATCTACCTAATCCAACGTTACCGACACATATGTTGGAAAATGACTAACTACTAGACTAAACTCTATAAAACATATGCATTGAATGCTCTGTACAGGTGGACTACTCTCTTTTACTGACTCAACCATCATTGGGGCTACCTCAGTATCCTCTCCCTTTTCCTCCTCATACTACTATGGTTGTCAAGCGACCACGACACTCTTGGGTTGCCACTCCTTCTTCACCACTATTGGGATGGAAGGTTGAGCAGGGGACTCAGCCTCACATCAACGGGTAGAGTAGATGGAGTGGGATCCTTGGGGTCAAAGTCAGATCACAAAAGGAGAAGCTCTCTCTCTCACTAGTTGGGGGCTTGTGGAACTTGGTGGGGACTGTAGATGGTGAGATCTGAACTAGTGAAGGTTGACGACGAGTGTAGTAGTGTAATGTGGGTGACACTAGTTACCTCTCCACTGGAGATCTCCTCCTATGAATACTTTGGTGGTAACTACGTCAATGATTGACTCTATCGACTCGATTAGAAAATTCTATCAAAGTGTGGTGTGCGCAGAACCTCCTCTCTCTCTCTCTCTCTCTCTCTCTCTCTCTCTCTACTTAGGCTGTAATATTGACCTTAGTGGCTCTTTCTCGATGAATCTGATCCCTAACACTTCTAGGGATCAGTCTCATCAAGTTATGCAGTGTGTTAGACTCTGAGCATTTGTGGGATCTCCTAACCCTCCTAAGCATGGACCGTAGACCTGCATAGGGCTTCCTCTTATCCCTAGCTGGTGTCTCATACTCTGTAGACGATGAGGGTAATGCAGCTATCCTATGATAGTCCTCCTCTCCCTTTGAAGATGAGAAAGGGTGAAACCAACTGCCACCCAAAAGTGGAGAGGTCTCATGATGGAAACCCTTCTCAACAACATGGGATGCTTCATTTACCTCCTTAGCCACATGCATGTAATGTCTTTTTATTTTTTTTTATTCTTATTACGGTGTTGGGTTTTAGTGAGTGGGACCGGACGAGAACTAGAACTGACCTCAAAGGCAGGGGAGACTATCTCAAAAGCCAAGATAGCGTTCCCCTTCAAAAAAGGGGCAACCTTAAAGGAGATACTAGCCCATGCTAAGACTGTAGGAGAGGCAAGTAACTAAACTGGCACGGGCAGAGGAACCTCTACTACCTTCCTCTTTAAAGAGGGAAACTCAGAATCAAACTGTAGATCAAACTGTAGGAGTGGATTCTTGCGTGCCACCTCCTCTCTACTTACTATAGTGAGGGCTTGCCCCTCGCATGTGACTTTGAAGTGCTCAAACCCAAGCCCAAACTTGATGACAGGAATAGTGGTGAGTATGGCCTGATCCTGGGCTAGATCCACACCAGAAGAGAAGGAAAAGATCAGCTTGCCAAAGAACATGGTATAAATTTACCGAAGTGGAGGAAGAAAGAAGATGAGCTGGTATCTCTATTACACTGTTGGAAAGAGAGAATCGAATTAGACTTTCCTTCATTGTTAACTTTGATTGTTAATTTTGATTCTTTTGAATTGCATCCCTCCTTCAACAAATTTGGTCATGCTAAATGGGGTTCAATTGTATGTTGGAGAGATTTAGAGATTTGGAGGATATATTTTTCTTTGGATTGTTGTTGGATTTTGGTCATTTGATTTTGAGTTGGAACCCTCATTCAACAAATTTGATTATGTTGAATGGGGTTCATTTATTTTGGAAATTTTGAAAATTTTTGGGGAAGAGGCTTTTGCTTTTGATTGGTGTTGGTATTTAATTTTTATTTAATTTTGAATGGGAACCCTCATTTAACAAATTTATTTAGGTTAAATGGGGTTGATTAGTTTTTATTTTGAAAAGATTTAAATTTTTTGAAGAAGGGATTGTTATTGTTTGATTTATCTTGATTTCTGAATGGGAACCTCATTTAACACATTCAATTATGTTAAATAGGGTTCATTAATTTAGTTTGAAAAGTTTGGAATTTTGGAAAAGATTTTTCTTCATTTTTTTATTTGTACTTCATTAAAATTTTATTGAATATTAGATGAACCTTACTTCACCAAGCTAGTGGTAAGAGGTTCTTTAATTTCTTTTATTTATGTTTGATTATTTTTCTATAATTAATTGATTTTCTTTTACCTATTGGGGGACCTAATAGGGGTTTTAAGACCTACTTGGAGTGAGGTCCTAAAACCCAAGGATATTGGCCACCTCTGCTTAAGGATGAAATAAGCCAAGTGCCAATGGAAAGAAGGATAGTCTTGGACTTATATAAAGTATATAAGTCCATTATCAATACTTAGAGACTATAATGGACTACTAAAGATGGAGAGAGGAACAAATCCCCAGCAAAGTTGCCAAAAAAATTTGTGGTGTTTTATTTCAGATACTAGTTAGACACCACACAAATCTTACTGGGTACTTATTGAATTGATCGGGTATGACATTTAAGGTATGATGTACCATCTCAACAGATGGAAATATCACCCTACAATGGACCTAATCACTTAATAAGGACACTTGAGCCATATGAGTTTTCGTATATACTAGAGATTCTTCCCTTACTTTGCTTGGAAAAGTAAAGTAGGGTTTATTTTATGTTGGGTTCTTTAGTTCTTTATGGAGGCAAGCCTCCATAGTTAATCACATCCTAGGAAATGAGATTTTCTAAGAATACTCTCGATTAAAGTAGTCAAACAATTATCTCCAAAGATTTTAAGGTTTAAGACTATCAAAGGATTGATATTTTTGAAAAATAAAATGGGATTGTTCAATTGGATGACTTATTTTAGAATATTAAGATAAGTAGGGAGCACTTATGATACTAGGAAGCTTAGTGAGTTCTCCAATCTATCTTATGGTGAGGCTTTATATATTTGAAAGAGAGAGTTTGTTTTAATTTGAATTGAAATTTTATTATAATGCCAGGGCTTATAATCTATCAACACAAGATTATGGAAATACTTAAGAAGTGAGGATTTACACACATAGCCCAAAGAAAAGAAGCAACCTCAGATCATAAATTTAGGTAGCTTTAGCACAAGCTAAAAGCATGACCTACATCTAAGAGAAAAGGGGACATAAAGGTTTACCTCCACAAGAGAAGATAAACTGTGCGACTCTTCTGGATTTACAACCGCCTAGAGTGGCCTCCAGCTAACACCTCATATGCTTTAAATCCATGTAGGCCGATCTTATATAATTGCAAGATGGCTTAAGTTATTATTTAATTTGATAGCGACTAGAATCTTAAACTCACACCCTAAGAGACTAGATCATATTTTGGCATGATCATATGACTTAGTCTAAATGCAAAATCTTTTCAAATTTTATATTATATTTGACAAAATATTTTGGACAGAGGCTTGGGATATTTTATGTCTAAATGCATGATGAAATTTGGTTATTAGCCAAACCAAGGGAGAAAAAGGGCAAATTTCCATCATAAAGGGTTCCTTTAATAGGTCAAGCAGCCCTAAAGTGCAAGAATGGAGGCCCTCATTTTACAAAAGTGGTATAATATGATATGGATGATGTTAGAGATATAACTTTCAACTAAGCAGTTATTAAATCTTTTAGTTATTTTGATTACAACCTAAGCGTTAGAGTGTGGTTGAAAGTTGTTTTAAAACATTGGATATGGGTTATTTATTAGGGTATAAAAATTAATGTTTTTTCCCTAAGAGCATCGCCACATTCAAACATCAAGAAACTATAAAGAAGATGCCTATTCAATATGAACATAAATAATAATTATATATATATATATATATATATATATATATATATATATATATATATATATATATATATATATATATATATATATATCATAGAATAAAATGCTGGTGGGGCCATGTACTACCGTACACCCTGAAAAAAAGAAAATTGTGTAGCCAAGCTCTACCCTTATACAATCTGAATTATAAAATAATATTATAGTTGAAATTAAATTAGATGCTATGGGAGTCTTCATTTCTTGCTTTTCCTTCTTCATCTTTTCTTTTCTCCTTAGTTTGAGTGTGCTCGAAGTTTTCAGAGGGCCTTCTAGGACAAAGCCTTCTAGGCACTCCTCATCCTAAAGCCCATAACACTAATCCTAATTCCTTTTGCAAAATTATATTTTATGAAAAGTAAATCTAACTGCACATGCAAAACATATGTTAGCTAAACAAACATACATTCCCAAGCAATTATATTTAGTAATTTAGACTTAGCACCCTGCATATGAGTAACCAAACCACCCGTACTAATCATGGATTATGCTAAGGGGCTATGCAACCTGCAAGTAGAAGCATTTATATTTATTTTAGTGACCCCATTAACATAATCCCTTACAAAAAACAATATTAGGCTAAGAACGACCTAACATATAATCTATGAATCACAATCCTAAAATCCAGTCTAAAATATTATATCATAAACTAAAATACAACATCATTACATACACCATCCTGACTTAAATCTAGAAGTGGTAACTTAGTATTCTAAAGTGTGTGCTTAGGCTTAGTGTGGTATGTCTTATTCAGGCTTATGAATTGTAATTTTCTAAGTTTGTAAACATTTAATTTAACATGAAGGATGGTTTCATTCTAAGTTGTTTAGTGGTTTTCCAATTTGAATTTGAATTTTATTTTATTTCATTTGATTTACACTTAGAATCTCAGTGTTGTAAAGAGAAGAAGGAGACTTATCATCATTCATTCGTACCTTAAGTTATTTTCTAAAGCATATTGCTATGACTTGGTTTCTTTTAGTGAATGATTTATTAAATGTGTTATTAGTCCTAAGTTTAAGTTAATCTTAAAGGATCCTATTCAACATGAAAGGCATCGTAAGATTAATGTGATTGAATTACCATCACACAGAACATGTTACCCCATTCCTTTTCATCACCCATAACATACATATGATTTAACACTTAGTATACCTATACATGCAATATACTTTAGCATGCTTTAGATGATTATGAATGCACATATTTTTAGTAGAAAAGGAAATCTTTATTTCTTTAATCAAATACACACACATGTATAAAAGATGTAAGCAAGTACATGCTATTATTTAAACCAGGGAATTGAGATAATCAAATGACCTCCTTAGGGCTACTTAAAGCCTTATATTCCTGGGATGTTCATACTATATACTTGCTATCTTAAATACATATGGATGTACACATAACTATAAGAATGAAAATCATGCAAAAGATTGTATTTTTGGTTGAATTGTTTATACATGAAAAGTAAAGCTCTATCCAAATTTCAATACAAATATACATAGGAAAGAAATTAAATAAGTACGTGCCTTTGTTAACCAGGGATATGAAGTAATCAAATGACCTCCTTGGGGCTAATTAAAGCCTCGTATTCATGGGATGTCCAGACTATATACTTATTATTCAAACATATGTAAATCCATACATGAATGTAGGAAAGAGATGAAAACTTTGACATACTTAGGCTATAAACACATGAAAATCTTATGCGTATATTCATAGCTAGTATCACTATAAATTTTTATTATTAATTTATAATTTTAAAAATAAGTTTGAAATTTATTAGTAATAATAGCCACACATATAATAAGATTAATTCATCACATGCAATTTTGCATAAGTAAATTTCATTTGGTTTTAAAAATATGAATGCATAATATCACATGACATACAACATTTATGGCAATTGAAGTGGAATAGCCAAATATCTCCATATAATTCATTCAACTACACTAATTCCTAAGGACAATCACATCAAATAAAATCACTTATGATAACCCAAAGTTTCGTATTATATTTGATTTTGGATTTAGATTAAACTTAAAGAGGAGGAAATATTTATTGTTTTTATCCCATCCCATGTTAATTATTTAATATGTTTAAGGAAAAGTAATTAGATGAATTTTATGAATTAATTAAATTATGATCATTAAGCAATTCATGTAATTACCCTTTCTTGTGCTTCTTTAATTTAATTAACCACTTATTCATGAGCCTCAAATGATATGCAAATGAGAAATTAAAATTGTAACACACTTAGAGACCTAATGAAATGAAGCTCATAATTAAGTGTTAATTAGATTAAGGAATCTAATTAAGTACTTTATGTTATTGAACACATAAGGAGGAACCCATGATTTGAATGTTAATTGTCTGAAGTGATTATTATTTTAATTTGGTTTAATTTTATTATCAATTGCTTAATTAATCTCTTAATTAAATCATAAGTTAATTAAATCCTCCATGGAGAGATAATTAGGCAAATGACTGAGTAAGAGGCCCTAATTATTTACCCTAATCAATCTCACTATTAAGAGTAGATATTTATTATTAGTCATTGAAATTTCAATATTTAAAATTTTAAATTAGGGTTAATTTGAGTAAAGGGGTTGATTAAGCTTAAGATTTCAAATTCCCCTAATTACTTAGCTAATAAGTTCCAAGAAAAATATGGGAGGCAGAGGACATCCTAAGGAATCAACATACCGAGTTTGGGATTAATTTCCCAAGTAATTAAGGCTTAATTAAGCTAATCAAGAAAACATTCAAACTCTAATTAAGCTATGATAGCTATTCAAAACTTAACAAAATTATTTTTATTAAACTCTCCTCTATTTAACCTTTTTATAATAGGTTTATTTATATATTTTGAATTTTTCTATAATTAGTTATGATTTTAGTAAATTTTGGCTAATCAAATCACATTTTAAACATTAATTAATCCCTAATCCCATCGGCGCCATGTGGGAGTGTGGCGGCACTTTCCACATGGCATCGTGGGATTGGTCGCTTAAACTATTTGACGTGGCATGCTGAGTCAGCGGCAGCTGACATGCTTTGGTAATTCTACCATTCCTATAGGATAAAATTGAATAAATCTAATCAGATTAATCACGGTCATCCATTCCAATCACACAAAATAGATGGTGGATGATCCTTCATCCCCAAAATAATAGTAGACGAGCACCGTCCTCCCTCCTCCGCTCGATCTGAGCTCACTTAGGCTCGTGAGGAATCGAGGTCAACTCCAAAAGCTTTAGGGTAAAGATCTAGAGGTATCCTATGGTTAGGATCTCACAAAATCTAGATTTCCTTCACAAATTCCTAACAAAAATTGGATTTTCTACGGTTTGCCAGAATTTACTTCGCTGGAGCTCACAACCAACAGTGTATCTCGAGGTAACTTCTTCTTGAAGAGATGAAGCCCTACTGAGAAGCTCATTCCTTGCCTTCTGTTGGTGGCTTTATGGACCAAACACTAATGGAAACCTCAGCGGAGTTAGTCTTATAAGGGTCTCCGATACTCTAATCGATCAAGAATCGATTCATTCTTGATTGCTAGAGCTTGGTGAAGGTGTGAGTAAAGTTAATTTATGTTTGGCAGAATTTAGGCAGGGTTGGACAGAGTGGAGGCTCTGTCCTATTTTGAGTTTGGTGTTTCTGATGATGGGGAGGCCAAGGGAAATTGGGGAAGTGCTCATGAGGGTCATCTCGACTCACTCTTGCTCTGAGAATGCTTGGTTTTGTGTGAGAAATGGAATGGGGAGGAGTATAGTCTCCTCCCCCTCAATTCTGATAACTCAGATTGGCTCTACCATGGGCAAAAGTTTGACAGGCACAGGCTGCTAGGGACATCAGAGAGGGGTCGAGGTGGCTCAGTTTGAGTGGGTGAGGGTTTAAGGTGGGCTTCCATGACTTATCCTTGCTTCCTATGGTGAGCCAATGAAAGGAGGTGGGTTAGCTCACCTCCTTTGACCTATGGCTGATCCAACTAGCTTTGGGTCAGGTTGGCCAAAGGGTCAAGGGTCCAAATTAAGCTAAGGGTGGCTGCCAAATGCAAAGGAGTTAGTTTAACCACCCAAAAGTGGGATTTGTTCTATATGGAGTGCTTTACCCAATGGGTAATGGGTCAATTTGGATTTGGTTTTGGTTGGGTTTGATTTGGGCTAACCCATGGTGACCTATGGATGGGTCATGCCAACTTTGAAAGGGTTTGGGCTTGGTTTAAGTGGGTTTGGATCAATTTGACCCATGTAGATCAAATTGGGCTATGTTGGGTTAGGTTGACTAATTGGTCAAATTAGGTCAAACTATGGGTTGAGACAAGTTCAAATTATAATTTAAGATATTTTGGTTCAATTGGTTTGGCTTGATTTGGATATGATTTGAATTTGACTCATATGGGTTCATATGGATCAAATGGGCTCAGTTGCCAATTTGCTCAAATTGGACAAATTGGCTTGGGTTAGGTGTTGGTTTAGGTTTAATTGATGATTTGAAGATGATTGTAGGTGTTGATTTCAATAAATTTGGATTTAGGAATGATTTAGACCAACTTGGCCCTTTAGGCCAATTTAGGTTAAATGGGTCAATTGGGTTGACTTGCTCAAGTTGGGTTCAACCAAGGGTTTGATCATATTTAATAATCAACTAGTGATGGAATTGAGCCACTGATTTCAATCAGTTTTGATTGGATTATGATTTGGCCCAATTTGGCCTTTTAGGTTAGGTCAACTAGGGTCAAAAGGTCAATTGAACTTGGTTTGGCTCAATTGAAGGTCAAATCATGTTTAAGGATTAATTTAGAGTTGGCAAGAATCATTGGTTTCAATTGATTTGAATTGGAATAAGAATTGACTCATTTTAGTTCATGTAGGCTAATTTGGTTAACTTGGGTCAAATGATCAAATTAGCTTGGTTTGACCCAATTGATTGTAATTGATCAATCAAGGGTGATCAACAATCATGGTGAAAGGTTATGAATGGGTTGGTTCAATCCAATTTGTCTTGGATTGAAGTTTGACTCAAATGGGTCCTTTAGGTCACTTTGGGTCAAGTAAACCTAGTGGGTAAATTGAGATATTTTTGGGTTTAATTAGGTTGAGTTGAGTTTGATGATTGATTTAGGATTGATTGATAGCTTTGATTACAGCTGATCTGGGTTTAGTTAGATTTTGGATCATTTAGACATTTTAGGTTCAAAGGGGCTAACTTAGGTTGATTGAGTGGGATTGGTTTTATTGGTTTGATTGTAGATTTTGGAAGAGTTTAAAATGGAGGTTTGAATGGTTGGAGTGTTTCTCATGAAAATCAATTAAGTTTGGTTTGATTGAAGGGGGTTTGGGTTAAGTCCATGAGATTAAGATTGGTTTGAGTTCAAATCATTTTGGCTTGGAGCTTGGATATGAAATGAGATTCAATTGGGTTTGATTGAATTGATTTGAGGTTTGATTTGGTTAAAGGGGAAAGGCATAGGTTTGGTTTAGGCCATAGGCTAGGTAGGCTCTTTAATCTTAAGGCATAGCATAAACCCATGGCATACCATCCTAAGTCTCTAGGCCTAGGTTTAGTGTCCACCTAACTACTAAAAGTGTCCTATGACTAGGAAAGTTCTAGTATTTAAAAGACTCCTAAGTCTAAGATAGGATGAGCCAATCATCACTCCAAAAGTGAGGTCAACAGCCACCATTTACCTATAGGCTTTATACATTTCATGGATTAGAATAATACCCCCTAAGGCACCTTCCCTATGAGGATTCTATTTGGATTACATCTTCACAACACCATCTAAGCATTGTTAATCTCATTTTTGGATGAGGTTACTTTTTACTCTGAAATTAATTATTAGAATGTTCTAATCTTAAAGAAGAATATCATAATTCAATGCTTAAGACACTATACCTAGTGACCTAGGAAATCATCCTTGTGTTTGATCTAAACTAATTGGCTTAGGTGAAATCTACCCAAATTTTAAATTTGGATTAACTCAAATCAAATCCATTTAATTTAAAATAAAATCAAATTAAAATAAGGAAACCAAATCCAAAGCCAAATCTAGTCAACCAATTGGACATAAGTTTCACTTTGGTGAGCCCCACCTAGCTAAAAGTCAACCCACCAAGAATTTGACTAAAACAAATCATTCCAAATAATTTAAATGATCAAATAAACATATTTGATCATGAATATAAAGAAATTCAAATTCATTTAGACCCTAATTGGGTTAATTAGACCACTTAGTCTAAAATTATCTAAATGGGTCCTATTCGGTTCAAACCCAATCAAATTGAAATAAACTCAATTTCATTAGTCAAAATCATTTGAAAATGATAATTAAACACAATTCAATCCATCATTGGGTATAATTTGATAAAATTTGTCATTTGACCTAAAAGAAACCCAAGCTTAGCCTATTAAACCCAATTTGGGTCAAATGGGTCTAAAATGAAATAAAATTGGAATTATTTATTCCAATGTATTCTAAGTTGCTTGGATTAACCCAATAAAAAATAAACACATCATAATTAAGCCAAATAAACTATTTGACTTAATCAAAACTAATCCACATTCCAGGGCATTAAATGAACTAAACCTAGATCAAATGCTTCATAGACCTTAAAGTCTTTGAAATTTTTATCCTAAGGTCTATTCATGATGAAATACACATATGTTAACCATTAAACCAATGTTAATTCATTAATTGGAATTACCTAAATTAAGCTAATACAAAAGATAGTTAAACACCATAATTTAAAAGATTTTCAATTTTTTTCCTCTACTAAACTATCCAAGGCATTAATGAAACATTCTCAGACCTTTCTAATCTGAAATCCTTAATCAATCCTCTTAATCACTCCATACATGGATCGAAATAAAAAAGATACAAAGGCAAGCCAAATAGAGAACTAGACAAATTCCTTTTGCTTAGCTCCATCCCATCTTCACTTATTCATCTTAGATAGGTATAAGATGACAGAGGAACATATTGGATAGCTTCCAAAAGCCATTGTTAGCTCAGCCAATCAAAAGGATAAAGAAAAGGAAGACTCGACCAAACATAAAAAATATCCAAGAAGCCATCCTCCCTTCCAAATATCCATCCAACAATGTTCATAAGGCCAAGGGGGATTGAATCCACCCCCTGGCTGGCCTAGCCACTGCCGGTGGTCAGATTTTGGCCACCAAAAATCCCAAAATACATACTTTTAGCCAAATATGGACCCTTCCAAAATGTATTTTGCATTCCAAAATGTCCACCAAGGCTAGAGATGAAAATTTGGACCCTTCCAACGGCCTCTCACTGCCAGTACGGAAGCGAATGGATGGAATATGAGCCCCTCTAATGGCAAAAATAAGAAGAGAGTCATAGAGCAATCCTCAAGCAAAATTGACTCTCTCATCACCTTCACCACCTTAAATGATCTGAGAATAAACTTTTCCCACTTTCCTCACCGCTGAGAAGCCAGAGAATGATCACCGTCGCTAGAGTTCAAACGACCTTGGTCTGAGGAGCAATCCAAAGGGAGGAGATCTAATTCATTTGGCACACAAGCTCCTCATATCATTCTGAAGCTATTGGAGTTGACCCCGCCACCGGAGATATCTAGGATAGAGGTATGCCATTAAGCCGCCTCCAAGCTTTTAGTTTTGAAGCTTTTTGAATAAAGTTTGATCTCAAGTGAGATACAACCACTTGAGTTGCTTTGATTACATTCACTAATGGTTTTCTAATTGAAAGGATGTGATTTCAACGGTTGGATGGTCTAGAATCAAGCGCATAAGATGGACAGCTCTGGACTTCCGCCATCCATTCCATTTTAAAAGGAAAGGATGGTCAAGATCTAGTCAATTTGTAAATGAACTCCGTATGGAACCATGGAAATGATATGGACGGTCGAAGATCTTCTCGCATGGCACCGCTTTTAACGTAGATGCCACAAGGCATCTACATGGCCCACTCGCACCGTGCCATGTGGTGATGGTGACACAGGGGCTGCCATGTTAGCCCTCCATTACCAAATGACTAATTCCCCTTAAAAATTAATTAAACATTAATTAAAATTTAAAAAAATTAAAATTCATAAAAAAATAAATATAAATCCAAATATGCAAACTTGGGCTCTATGGATTCATCTTGATGAGAGGAATCCAAAAATGCAAACTTGGGCTTTATTCCCTCCCCCTTTTCATTCCAAAATATCCACCAAGGCAAGAGATGAAAATTTGGACCCTTCCCCCAGCCTCTCGCTGCTGGCATAGAGGCGAATAGATGGAATCTGAGCCCCTCTAATGGCCAAAATAAGAAGAGAGGCATAGAGCAATCCTCAAGAAAAATTGACTCTCTCATCACCTTCACCACCTTAAATGATCTAAGAATGAACTTTTCCCACTTCCCTCACTACTGAGAAGCTAGAGAACGATCACCGTCATTGGAGTTCAAATGACCTTGGTTTAAGGAGCAATCCAGAGGGAGGGGATCCAATTCCTTTGGCACATAAGTTCCTCCTATCATTCCAAAGCTATTGGAGTTGACCTCGCCACCGGAGATCACTAGGATAGAGGTATGCCATTAAGCCCCCTCCAAGCTTTTAGTTTTGAAGCTTTTCAAAGAAAATTTGATCTCAAGTGGGATCCAACTGCTTGAATTGCTTTAATTACATTCACTAATGGTTTTCCAATTGAAAGAATGAAATTTCAACGGTTGGATGGTCAGGAATCAAGTGAATAAGATGGACAGCTCTCGACCTCCGCCATCCATTCCATTTTAAAAGGAAAGAATGATCGAGATCTACTCAAATATGTAAATGAACTCCTTATGGAACCACAAAAATGATCTGGATGGTCGAAGATCACCCCGCAAGGCGTCGCTCTTGATGCAGATGCCATGAGGCATCTACATGGCCCTCTCGCACTGTTCTATGTGGCGACAATGACACAGGGGCTACCATGTTAGCCCGCCATTACTAAACGACTAATTCCCCTTAAAAATTAATTAAACATTAATTAAAAATAAAATTTTTAAATTCATAGAAAAATAAATATAAATCCAAAAATACAAACTTGGGCTCTATGGATTCATCTTGATGAGAGGAATCCAAAAAAAATTAAAATCCCCATTTATGAGAGGAATCCTTAATTTAGGTTTAATTAAAATCAATTAAACCTTCATTAATCTTAAACCATTAATCCAATTGAAATGAAACTTTGGAGAACTAAAACTGATGTTGAAACACACCTTAATACAATTTTTCATGAATTATTGTAATGTAATTCATGAGAAATGAAATTTCAAATCCTAAACCTCAATTTTAATTAAATAAATTAATATAAAATAAAATCATTAATGAAAATGAATCAAACAACATTAAATCAACTTAATGAACCTTAATGAACATTTAAACACTAATGAAACTCATTGAATTTTAATAAATCACAAATTGGCTGAATTAAACAATTAAATGAATTAAATAAATTAAATATTTAACTAAAACTTAATTAAATCATAATAAATCAACAAAATGTTCAAATATTATGAATAAACCCTCTTTGGAAACATCTTTCAAAGAGGAATCAATTAAAATTAAAATCACTAAATGACCTTCATTAACTTAGCTCAATTTGGGTTTAAATCAAAGGATTAAAACCTTAATTACACTCTAATGATGCATCTAATCAAGATGAAACTTTGAAAAAATGGAATTAGCATGTAACCCCACATTCCATAAAAATTTCACAACCAATTGATCTTTGGATTAGGAATTTTTGAATTTTTAAATTCCTAGATCATTATTAATCAAATCATGAATAAAGAAAATTCATTATTCCATTAAATCATTAAACAGCCTGAATTAAGTCAAATGAAATCAAACCTTAACCTAAATACTCTAAGTTAACATGGATCAAGCTAAATGAAATCAACATAACTTATTCCAAAACATTAATACAAATCAAATAAAATAAACCAAAGCCAAAACACTAAGTCAAACTAAATCAAATGAAATGAAATGAACCAATTCAAATAAAATAAAATTAAATAATACAAACCAAATTAAATTGAAAACTAAACCAAGAATCAAATCAAAACTAATTCCAAAGGAATGAAAATAATCGATCCAAATTCAAAGAAAATTAATGAAATCAAAAGGATTAATTAAGATACTTGATGATCTTAGATAGACCTTTGGGATGGATCTTCATCTTAGGATGAAGACTTCATTTCATTAGGAGTTAGGATGTTGAATAGAATAGGTTCCATCCAAAAATGGATCCTACTCTTCATTCTTGAAAACCTAAGCATCACTTTAACAAAATAAAAGTGGAAATAAAAAAATGAAACTAAATCACTAAAGCATTTGAATTGAAACCACTTAAAGGAAAAATTCAAATATACTCAAACTATAAATTGAAATTTAAACTAAAGAGGCCTAGCAAAGTCTTGTTACCCAAGCCTATTCTCTTCACACACTAGATCATTAAGTCATGATCCCTAGATTTAGGTTAGGCTATTTTTTTATTCCTTTATAATTTCTTATGATGTGTTATGATATGATGTTCTTCACATGACTTTGTGGTGTATTATTTTATATTGCATGTCTACGATTATTTGCCCGTTAGACTGGATGGTAGGACATTCTTTCTAGATCTAACATTATCTTCTGTAGGGGGCTATGCTAGAAAGGATTTCTATCATAAATAATATTAAAAATGTTGTTTTTTATAAGTATTCTTAAATATTTAAGCATAGCCCATAGGACAGGTGGGCTTGGCAAGCAACTAATGCTAAGCCTGTATGTTTGTAAAATATAAATGTTGTGTGTTTTTTGTATTTTGTGACATTTATTTTGCAGGGCTTAGGAATTAATTTTGAAAACAAAATGTAAATTTGAGCTTAGAATTAGGTTAGGATCTGTGGGGTCTAAGACTAAGAGGAGCTGACCCTACCAGAAGATAGGTGTAGTGATCCCCTATGAAGCCCAATGGAGGTCCATGAAGAAGGAAATGATCTTGGAAAGAAGACCCATAAATCTTGACTTGTAGTTCTAGGTCAGGTTGTATAAGGGTAAAGCTCGACTACCCATTTGCTTTTTCTTCTGGGGTATACAGCAGTACCTGGCCGTAGCGGCCTTTTTTTTAAATTTAAATTGGCTTGATTTATTTTGGGTGCGCAATAGAATCAACCTGCCTAGGTTTTTTTCTATGTTGTGTTTTTTCATGAATGAATGCCTGGATGATTAGGCTCATAAGTAAAACTAAATTTTATACCTAACTTAAATCAAAACAATTGAAACTAAACTAAAGAAAACTTGAAACCTCACATAAATTAAAGCCTTAAGCAAAACATAAAATCAATTAGAAACATTTAGGTTTTGAAACCATGAAATCATATTGCTCCAATCCTTGAATTGGATAACTTCTCCCACTACACATAAGGGGCATCTAACCAGTGTGGATGACCACCTTCTTGGAGAAGTCTTCCTTCTATATTGATTTGGCCTATGACCATTCCTAATTGCATGGCATTAGGCATAAAAATGCATACCCAATATCTCAAATAAATCTTGAATCAAAATCTTTAAAAATTGAAAAAATGTGCATTAGTTAGATGCATTTCATACTCTACATGATTCTAGGGATTAAGAAGTGAGTCTAGGTTCATAGATTCCTTTTCTAAAAATGCAATAGCCCAGCCATCTTATATTCATGAGACTTAGCATCATGAATTTAAAATATGCTTAGGTGTGTTAGTTGGCAGCCCTCTCCAGGCGGATTGTAAGTCTAGAAGAGTTAGAGATAGGTAAGTTCCCTCAAGTGAGAGGAATGATTGATAATTTAAAAAAAAAATAAACCTAGGTAGAGCAACTGAGATGTGTCAGAAGCATCTATAGACTAGGTTCTAAAGCATCTTTTTTAGGAATTAGTCTTCAACCCTATGCATTTTTGCAATCTTGTGCTACAAGAATCTAAGTCCTAGATATTTGAAAAATGTTAACTCAAAATCTAAATTAAATTATAAATTTAAAGCCAAATTATAGGATATTTGAAATGCATACTGGGCATCCTAGTATCAATAGCCATTTCTTACTTCATCCCGTTTGGCCTCCAAAAGAAATCTCTTTAATTTGGATCAATCCCAATTAAAATTCCAAAAATTAATCCTTTAAAAACCACTTTAGAAATCCTTAGAAATAACAACTCATTTCTTTAATCGAGAGTATTCTTATGAAGTGACCCTTCTTAAGATGTAATTAACTATAGGGGCTTTCCTCTATAGGGAACTATGAACTCAGTTTAAAATTAAACCCTGTTCTACCTTCCATGTAGTTCAGGGAAAAAATCTCTGGTACCTAAAAGACCCATTATCCTTAGGGGTTTTTTTATTAAATGATTTAGTCCAGTATAAAAAAATATGTTTATCTTTTGAGATAATATATTTATTCCGTAATTACACATTTGATCATCCAAATAAGAAATTCCTAAACTCTATGTGGTGTCATAAATTTTCCCCACAGACATAACTCAGGTTACTATCGGATTGAACAGTTCCCCATTCTTAGTAACCACCCCATTAGTTAGAAGCTCCATACTACAGATGTACAGACTATCCCTTGGGCTAGTAAATCTAAGATAGGCCAAAGCCCTTGTGGCTCCTTCTTAGTGTGGCCCATCGCAAACAAATAGGGTCCACACTAAAGAAATAAATAAAATAAAATCTCTTATGGATTAAGATAAGATCACCAGGGGCACCTCCTCCTAAATAGGCATCTTATATTTTTGGGAAATATTAGCAAAACTCTCTATAGGAATCACCTCGATTATTTAAGCTGAGATAAGACCCCTAGAGGCCCTCACATAGTAGTTTCCCTAGGTCAGGTTCGACTTGCTGCATGATCAGCAGGTCACCCTGGTGATTGATTCCACTTTGAAAGATGTAAGTCCCCACACTTTCTTTTTAATTCAACCATTATAAACTGATGGGCAACCCATAGGTTGGATAGTGTCTACTGTACAACAATTAGACTATTCCTTTGAGTTAGTAAGTCTAAGGTAAGTCTTGGCCTATAGCCCTTGCTTAGTGTGACTCATCATAAACTGACTGAGTCCATTTTCATATGTTCAGGGTTAGGATTATGCCTTTGAGGCTCCTTACCATGAGTGACTACCTTAAGTTTGTATTAAGCCATTGTGGTCCCTCTCTTAGTGGTTACCCCTAAAGTTGAGTTGTATCATTCTACGGATAAGTGGGCTACTATTTTGGGATAGTAAATCTAAGGCAAGTTTAGGCCCCTATAGCCCCTCCTTAGTGTGGCCCATTGCAAACCAATAGGGTCCACATCCATTCAACAATCAAATATAAATCAAAATCAACTTAATCACCAAAATTCTTTAACATAACCAATTAAACCACTCAAGCAAAATTAAAGCAATTAAGTTAACTAAATCAAATCAAATCAATCTAATTCTAATCCAAATCTCATCAGTTCTTAGCAAATTTTCATTTTTCCCTTAGCATAATTCGATCCCCTACATATCCAAATATCATTTACCCCTAACAAATCCTCATTCATTCCCTTGGCATGATTCAATCCCCAATTTTTCTTCGTGTTCTTAACATGAAGATAAACTTTAAATAATCATTCCTAACAAATTCTCATTCATTCCCTTGGCATGATTCAATCTTCAGCAGATGCCCCCTTCTGTGTTCTTGACACAAAACCAAACTTCAAATAAATTAGAACAAATTCAAGTAATTCTCCTTCCATTCCCCTAGCATGAAACAAAACAAATCAAACTAAGCTAAGATCTAAATTCCTTATACCCCTCCATTTAGGTATAAACAATATTAATTGATGTTCATGACCTTCTTGGATGCTTGTGGTGTTTTAATTTGGGGATGTTGTGACACCACGCTGATATTAAGGGTACTTATTGAAGTGATCAAGTATGATATTAAGGTATGAAGTACCATCTCGAAAGATAAAAATATCACCTTACAATGGGCCTAATCACTTAATAAGGACTCCTAAGGTAGATGGGTCTTCGTATATACTAGAGATTTTTTTCTCTACTTTACATGGAAAAGTAAAGCAGGATTTATTTTATGTTGAATTCTTTAGTTCCCCATAGTTACAAGCTTTCATAGTTAATTACATCCTAGGAAATAGGGATTTTCTAGGAAAATGCTTGAGTAAAGTATTCAATCATATCTCCAAGGACTTCAATATTAGACTATCAAAGGATTTGGGTATTTTGTAAAATCAAGTGGTAAGGTTAAACTTGGAAGACTTATTTTTGGATTCTAAAGGAGAATAAGTATGAGCACTCATAACACTAGGAAGCCTAGTAAATGCTCCAATCTATCCTATAATGAGGCTTTATATGTTTAAAAGAGTAGATTTATTTTGATATTAGTTGAAATTTTATTAGAATGCTAGTGATTACAGTCCATCAACACAAGATTATGGAAATCCCTAAGAGATGAGAACTTATACCCATAGCCTAAAGGAAACAGGCAACCTCAGATCCTAAATCTAGGTTGCTTTAGCACAAGCTAGAAGCATGACCTAAATCTAAGCCGAAAATGGGATATAATAGTTTACCTCCATAAGAGAGGGTATACCCATCCCGACTCTTCTAGACTTACAGCCGCTTGGAGTGGCTGCCAGCTAACACATCCTACACTTTAAAATCATGTAGGATGGTCTTATATTTATGCAAGATGGCTAAGCTATTATTTAATTAGAAAGAGACTAGAGTCCTAAACTGACTCCCTAAGAAACTAGATTATGATTAGCATGAATATATGACTTAGACTAAATGCAAAATTTATAATTTTTTATATCATTTTGAGACATTGATTTGGATAAAAGCTTAGGACAATTATGCCTAAATGCATGATGAAATATGGTTATTGGCTAAATCAGTAGAAGGAGGTGTTCTCCACTACAAGGGATGTCCTCACAGGTCAAGCATTCCCCTATCATATAAGAGTAGAGACCCTCCCTATTCAAGAGCAAAATAATATGATATGCATGATATTAGAACATCCAACATTCAACTAAGGGGTTGCTAAATCTTTTAATTATCTCGATTACAACCTAAGATTTAAATTGAGGTTATGAGTTATTTTAAAATTTAATTATGAGTTGTTAGTGAGGGTAGAAAAATTAATTTTATTTTAAAGAGTGTACCGCATTCAAGCCACACATTCAAACATCAAGTTTAAGAAACCTATGATGAACATGTAATTTCTATTGCACAATCTAAACATAAGAATCAAACATTTAAAGATTATCGTGAAAGAATAAGAGGTTGGTGTAACTAGGTACCACCATACACCCTGTATAAGAGAAAAATTAGGTAACTAAGCTCTACCCTTATACAAACCAGATTACAATAAAATTTTACAATTACAATTAAATTAATGCTATGGGGTCTTTATTCTTCATTTCTTCCATCTTCCTTTATATTTGATTATGCTCTAAGGCTTCACAAAGCCTCGGAGGACTTTGCCTTCTACCCACTGCTCATCCTAAACCCCATATCATTAATCCTAATTCCTATTGCAAAACTACATGTTTATGGAAAAGTAAAATCCTAACTACACATGTAAAATAGATGTTAGCTAAACATACATGCATCCCAAGAAGCTATATTCTATAAATTTGGACTTAGCACTTTACACATGGGTAACCAAGTCCACCTATCTTAATGTGGATTATGTAAAGAGGTATAAGAAACTTGCAAGTATAAGAATTTATATTTATTATTATAGTGGCCCCTTTAGCACAATCCCCTATAAAAAATAACATTAGGCTAATAATGAGCAAACATCCAGTCTGTGCACAATAATCCTAACATTTAGTCTAAAATATTACATCAAAAAATAAAATACAACATTATAAGATACACCATCTTAACTTATAGCTAGAAGTGGTGACTTAGTATTATAATGTGTGTTCTTAGGCTTAGTGTGGTATATCTTAGCTAAGCTTTAGAATTATAATAATCTAAGTTCAAAATTATTCAATTTAAACCTAAAAGTTGCTTTCACTTTAAGTTATTAAAAGGATTAGTGAGTTTTAATTTGTATTTTCTTTTGTTTCATTTGATATTTACTTAACATCAAAGTATTGTAAAGAGAAGAAAAAAAACTTAACCCTTCATCCCTATCATAAGTTATTTTCTAAAGGCATGTTATTATGATATTATTTTTCTTAGTGAATGGCTTATTAAATCTTTTATTAATCTTGCATTTAGGTTACCCTTAAAGAATCCTATCCAACATGAAAGGCATCTTAAGGTTAATGAAATTGAATTTCCATCACATAGATAATGTTGCATCATTCCTTTTCATCATCAATAACATGCAGATGATTTTGAGCATAGCATACCTACACATGCAATGTATTTTTGGCACACTTAAATGATTGTGAATGTATAAATTTTGATAGAAAAGAGAAATTTTATTCCTTAGTTAAGTACAGATACACATGTATTAAAGTTGTAAGAAAGTACATGTCATTGTTTAAACCAAGAAAGTGAGATAATCTAAGACCTCCTTGGGGTTACTTAAAGCCTTGTATTCCCAAGATGTCTAGACTATATACTTGTTATCTTTAATACATATGAATGTACACACAACCATGAGAATGAAAATCATGTAAAGATTGTATTTTTGTGAATTATTTACATATGTAAAGTGAATTTCTATCCAAATTCTAGTACAAGTACACATAAGAATGAAATTAAATAAGTACATGCCTTTGTTAACTAGGAGAGTGAGATAATCTTAGTCCTTTGTGAGGCTACTTAAAGCCTCGTATTCCTAGGATGTCCCAACTATATACTTATTAATATTCAAACATATGGAAACACATACAAGAATCATAAAGATAAAATAATACTTTGGCATGGTTAGGTTATAAGCACTTGTAAATCATATATAATATTCATAGATAATATCAATTTAAATTTTCATCATTGGTTTATAATTTTGAAAAATAATTTGAAATTTTTTAGTGATAATAAGCATTCCATATAATAGGATTAATTCAACACATGCAACTTTACCTATATAAGTATATTCATTTGATTACATGATTTGAAAACATGATTACATGATACAAATGTCATACAAAATTAATGTTAATTGAGAAGGAATGATTGAACACTTCCACATAATTCATTCAACTACATTAATTCATAGGACAATCACATTATATAAAATTATTTAAGATCATCCAAAGTTGTTATTAAATTTAAACTTTGGATTGAAGTTATTGAACTTAAATAGGGAAAATAAGGTTTGATGGTTTTGCCCCATCTCATATTAGTGACTTAACATATTTAAGGAAATATAATTAAGTAGCTTTTATAGATTGATTAAATTCAAGTCTTCAAGCAAATAATTTATTATCCCTTTTCTAAGTCTCTTTAATTCAATTAATCATTTAATTATGAGCCTCCAATGATATGCAAATGACAAATTAAAATTGCAATGCACTTAGGGACCTAATGCAATAAGGCTTATAATTAACTATTAATTAAATTAAAGAAGGATCTAATTAAGTACTTATATGATTTTGCCACACCCATGGGTTAACCATAATTTCCTTAGGGGTCTTTATATTATTAAGCACATAAAGAGGAACCCATGATTTCAATTTCGATTATTTTAAGTAATTATCATTATAATTTGGTTTCATTTCATCATTAATTGCTTAATCATTCCTTAATTAAATCATGATTTAGTTAACCCTCCCATGGAAAGATACTTAAGTAAATGATCAAGGAACCTTGATCATTCACCCCCATCATTCCCACTATTAATAATGATTAATAATGATTAATAATCATTAATAATCAAAATTTTACTGCTTAATAATTTTATTAATTATTAAATTAATTAAGAGGGTAATTGAGATTAAAATTTCAAATTCCCCTTATTATCTAGCCAATAAATCCCAAGCAAATTATGGGAGGCACATGACATCCCAAGGAATCAACACATCCAATTTGAGATTAATTTGCCAAGTAATTAAGGCTTAATTGAGGTAATTAAGAAGACCTTTAAACCCTAATTAGACACTATTCATTAATTAAACCTTAAGTGTTTTATTTTTATTAAATTACCCTCTATTTACCCTTTCCAAAATGGGTTTATTCATATTTTTAGGATTCTTTTACAATTAGTTATGAACTTTTGAAGTTTAATATGATTAATGGCATTATTAAGCTTAATTAACCTCTAATCCTATTGGCGCCACACGGGAGCTGACGTGACAATGCTTTACATGTGCAACCATAGGTTAGGCCACTTAAATCATTCGACGTGGTGTGTTGAGTCAGCGGCGATGGATGGACTTTCATCCCCACCATCCGATCTCAGATTAGATGGCGGAGATTAATCCCGTGGATCATAATGGATTAAATCAAGATTTTTAATAGATAAAATCACGGTCAGCTATTATAATCACATGGAACTACGGAGGATGATCTCTCGTCATTCGAGCGCTAGAAGACAGACACTGTTCTCCCTCCTTTGCTCGATTTGAGCTCATCGAAGCTCATGAAGCAATGCAATTGACTCCAAAATGTTTGGGGAAAATATCTAAAGAGATCCTATGGTGGAAATCACATGGAATGAAAATTTCTTTCACAAAGCACCAACACCTAAGAAGATTTCTATGTTTTGGCAAAAAATTATCTCGCCAGAGCTTAAGATCAGTGGTCCAATGATTAAGGTAGCTTCTTCTTAAAGAGATGAAGCCCTATTGAGAAGCTCGTCAGTTGCCTCCCCGTCGATGGCTCTATGGACAAAGCGTCGTCGTAATAGTCACTAGAGTTGGTCTAAGAGTGGTCTCCTATGCTCGAATCAATCGGGAATTGATTCATTTCACCTCACTAGAGCTTAGAAAAGATGTGGGAAGAGTTAATTGAAGTTTGGTGAGGTTTTAGTGGGGTTGGACAGACAGAGGAGTCAATTCTTCTTAGGTTAGGTCTCGCTGATAATGGGGAGCTCAAGAGGGATTGGGGATGCTCTAGGGATGCTCTCCTAGACACACTGAAGCTCTCTGTGTGGTTTGAATTGGATGGGGATAAGTATACCCTCCTCCCCAATGGATCTAATGGCTTGGATGGGTTTAGCTTTTTACAATCATTGAGATGGGGTTCGTGGCCAGAGATGGCAGTGAGGGGCTGAGGTGGAGGTTCTTGAGTGGTTGAAGGTATGGCATGGACTAGTAATGTGTGTACCCCCTCCTCCAAGTGCTACAATGAGGTGGCTTAGGTGAGTTAGTCCACTCTTGACCCGTGGCTAAACCCAATCAACTTTGGGATAGGTTAGCTAGTGGTCCAAGTGTCCAAATTGAGCTAAGGGTGGTTAAGGGTTGATGGGTAGGTATGACCATCCAAATAGGGATTTTGTCCCATTTGGAGGGGTTTACCCAATGAGTTTTAGCCTAATTTGGGTCAACCATGAGTTAGGTTTGATTTGGGCTGGCCCATGGTGACCCAAGGATGGGTCATGCCAAGTTTGGTTGGGTTTGGACTTTGTTTGAATGGGTTTGACTCAATTTGACACATATAGGTCAAACTAGTTTAGGTTGACCAATTAGTCAAATTTGGTCAAATTGATGGTTTGGTTTAGTTCAAATGATCATTTTGAAATTTTTGCTCTAATTGATTTGTTTTTATTTGAAGTATATTTGATTTTGGCTTATATGGGTTCATATGTGTCAAATGGGCTAAGTTGATCAATTTGGTCAAATTAGCCAAATTAGCTCAGGTGGAAAGTTGGTTTAGGCTTAAATAATGATTTAAGAATTATTGTAAGTGTTGATTTGAATTGATTTGGATTTGGGAATGATTTATCTCAATTTGACCCTTTAGGTCAATTTGGGCTAAATGGGTCAATTGGGTTGGTTTGACCAAATTGAATGCAATTGGATGTTGGATTACGTTCAATATTCAATCTGTGATTGATTAGAAGCATGGTTTCAATTGATTGGGTTTGGAATGAGATTTGGCCCAATTTTCCCCTTTAGGTCAAATTGGGTCAACTTAGGTCAAGAGCGCAAGTTCACTTTGTTTGGTTCAATTAGTGATTGAGTTATGTTCAATATTGAATCTATGATTAAGTGGAGTCATTGATTTTTAATTAATTGAGTTTAGAATGGAATTTTCCTTATTCTGGCCCATATGTTAATTGGGTCAACTTAATCACATGATCAAATCGACTTGGGTTGGCTCAATTGATTGAAATTGGTCAATCAATGATAATCAACTATCATTGTAGAAGGGATTGAATGGGTTGGTTCAATCAAATTTGGGTTGGAATAGAGTTTATATCAAATAGGTCCTTTGATTCACTCTAGGTCATGCGGACCAAATGGGTTAATTGAGTTGAATTGGGTTGAATTAGGTTGGGTTGAGTTTGATGATTGATTTTGGATTGATTGATGGCTTTGATTAAAATTGATTTGAATTTAATTAGATTTTTGCTCATTTGGACTCCTTGGGTCAAGTGGACTAAATTGGGTTGATTGAAATGGTTTGATTGGTTTGAATTGATTGTAGGCTTTAGAAGGATTTAAAATAGAGATTTGAATAGTTGGAGTGCTTTTATGAAGTTCAGTTGGATTTGGTTTCAATTAAATGGACTTTGGATTGGATCCATAGGGTGGTAGGAGTGATTTAGGTTAAAGATTAGGTTAGTTTTAGCTTGGAGCTTGAATATGAATTAGGATTCAATTAGGTTTGATCGTATTGATTTGAGGTTCGATTTGCATGAGTGGACAGGCATAGGTCTTGGTTTAGGTCATAGGATAGGTAGGTCCCCTTGATCCTAAGGTATAGCCTAAGCCTATGGTATACCTTCCTAAGTCTCTAGGCTTGGGTTTAGTGTTCACCTAGTCATTATAAGTGTCTTAAGTCTAAAAATATTTTAGTGTCTAGGAGAATCCTAAGTCTAGGATGAGAAGGTTGAGTCCTCACTCCAAAAGTATGGTCAACAATGCTATTGATTGTCTCCGTCAATGCCAATATGTGCACTATGCCTTGTTAGTTACACCTAACATATTAGGGGTCCTTTTGCTGACCTCACTTGTAGAGTGTGGATTGATCACTCCCATCCTAGGTCTAGGATACTTCTAGACACTTAAGTTTCCTTAGTTCTAGGATACTTCTAGTGATTAAGAAAATACTAAGCCCAGGCCTAAAGATTTGTAGACAATAACCCTAGGACTAGAGCATACCTTAGGACAAGTGGGATTCACCTACCCCGGGGCCTAAATTGACACTCATACCCATCAATTCATTTAAAACTAAACCAAATGATTGAAACCTAAAACCCAAGCCACAAATATAAACTTAACTTATGCTTAATTTGATCCACCTTAACCCAAGTTGGCTAAGGAAGGTAAGGTGGTTCAACCCAATTCTTTTGGGCCTAAGAAGACCAAATTCAACTCCAAACTCATATGATTGAAACCAACCCAACCCAAACTCATTGGAATTCAATTGATCTTTATTAAATTTGGTTTCAAATCCAAGTTCCAAGCCACCCAAGTTAACCCACTTTAAATCTAAAACTCCATTCAAACCAATTCAAGCAAACTAAACTCAATTTAATTCTCTCAATTATTCGAACTATCTAATGGATCATTTCAAACTATTCTAACACTTGGATTAAAGCCAATTAAAATAATTAAACTTAATTAACCCAAGTTATTGTATTTGACCTAAAAGGTTCAAATGAGCCAAAATCTAATTGAACCCAAATCAATTGTAATCTATGGTGTTTATTTTTGGATGGTTCGTGTGGACACTACATAGATCGTAGGAAATACTTATTGAAGCGATCAGGTATAACACTAAGGTATAATGTATTATCTCAAAATATGGAGACATCACCATACAATGACCTAATCACCTAATATGGACTCCTAAGGCATAATGGGTCTTTGTATATAAAAGAGATCTTTCCCCTACTTTACATGAAAAAATAAAATTGGATTTATTTTATGTTGGGTTCTTAAGTTCCCTATGGAGGCAAGCCTCTATAGTTAATTACATCTTAGGAAATGATAATTTCTAAGAACACTCTCAATTAAAGTAGTCAATTATCATCTTCAAAGATTTCAAGGTTAAGACTATAAAAGGATAGGTAATTTTGGAAACTCGAATGGAATTATTCAATTAGAAGACTTAGTTTGGAATCCATAAAAGAAAAGCAATAGGAAGTGCTCGAGATACTATGAAGCTTAGTGAGCATTCCAACCTATCCTATGGTGCGGCTTTATATTATTGAAAATGAGAAGATTTATTTTGTTATAGCAAAAATTTTATTAGATTGCTAGGGCTTATTCATCAAAATAAAATTATGAAAATTACTATGAGGTGAGGATTTATGCTTATAGTCTAAGGGAAACAAGTAACCTCGGATCCTAAATTAAGGGAGCTTTCACACAAGCTAAAAGCACTACCTAAATCTAAGCAGAAAGGGGACATAATTGTTTACTTCCACAAAGGAGAATAAACCTGTCCAACTCTTATAGACTTACAACCACCTGGAGTGGCTGCCAGCTAATACCTCATACAATTTAAAACCAAATAGTTTGGTCTTATAAAATTGCAAGATGGTTAGGCTTGTTACTTAATTTTGAAAGAGGATAGAGTCCTAAACTCACTCCCTAAGAGACTAGAACATAATTAGCATGAGCATATGACTTAGTCTAAAAATGCAAATATCTTTTCAAATTTTATATTATTTTAACATATTCATTTGGATAAAGGCTTTGGGATTTCTTATGACTAAATACATGATAAAATTAGCTTATTGGCTAAATCAATGGGAGGAGGTGCTCTCTACTACAAGGGATCCCCTCATAGGTCAAGCATTCTCCTATGATGCAAGAATGGATACCATCTCTACTCAAGAGTGAAGCAATATGTTATGCATGATGTTAGACATACAACATATAACTAAGGGGTTGCTATATCTTTTAGTTATTTTGATTACAACCTAGGCTTTAAAGTAAGGTTGCAAATTATTTAAAATTTAGTTATGAGTTATTAGTTGGATAGAAAAATTAATTTTATCCTAAGAGCCTACTGTAGGCTACACATTCAATTATCAATCATGAAGAAACTATGAAAATTATGCAATTCTATTATGCAATCTAAACACAACAACAACCAAATATGTATAGATTTTGTAAAAGAATAAAAGACTGATGCAGCCAGGTACCACCGAACACCCCGAAAAAGAAAAACTTAGGTAGCTGAGCTCTACCTTTATACAACCCATATTATAGAAGAATATTATAATTGAAATTGAATAGATGCTATGGGGATCTTCATTCGTCATTTCCTTCTTTCTTGTTTCTTCTTTGGTTTGATTTGCTCCAAGGCATCATAGGGCACCCTAGGGCTAAGCCTTCTAGCCACTGATCATCCTAATCCTCATAGCATTAATCATAATTCTTATTATAAAATTATTATTTTTTATAGAAAAAGTAAATCTAACTACACCTACAAAATATATATAAGCTAAACATACATACAATCCCAAGTAATTATATTTTATAATTTGGACTTAGTACGCACACTGGATACATGGATTTATTTTAGCATCTAAATAAACACAACATCAGCCCCCCATCCACATTACATAAATCTGTCTAAGATTAAGTGATGACTCTATATATGTGTGCTTAGGCTTTATGTGGTATGTGTTTAGCTAGGCATTAGAGCCATGATTTTCTAAATTTATGATTATTTAATTTAGTATGATGGTTGACTTTATTTTGAGTTGTTTAGAGATTGGTAAACTTTAATTTGTATTTTTGTTTTATTTTATTTGATTTACACTTACCATTTAAGTGTTATAAATAGAGGAAGAAGGTTTAACCTTCTTAATCCCTACATTAAGTCATTTCTAAAAGGCACATTTTTATGATTTAGTTTCTTTTGGTGAATGATTTATTAAATATTTTATTCATTCTAATTTTAGTTTAATCTTAAAGAATCTTATTCAATATGGAAGACATCTTAAGATTAATGTGATTGAATTACCATCACAAATAAAATATTAGACCATTCCTTTTCATCACCCATAACATGCATATGATGTAGCACTTAGTATACCTATACATGCAATGTATTTTTGGCACACTTATATGATTATGGATGCATACATTTGGAAATTATATTTTTACTTGATTGAATTATTTATACATGTAAATTAAAGCTCTATCCAAATTCTAATACAAATACACATAGGAATGAAATTAGAAAAGTACGTGTCATTGTTAAACCAAGTAAGTGAGGTAATCAAATGACCTCCTTGGGATAACTTAAAGCCTCGTATTCTCGAGATGTCCAGATTATATACTTATCATCATTTATACATATGTAAATCCACATACGAACATAAGGAAGAAAGCACTACTTTGACATGTAATATATTTTGGTGTACTTAAATGGTTATGGATGCATGTGTTTTTAATAGAAAAAGAAATTTTCATTCTCTAACTAAATACACATACACATGTATGAAGTTTGAAGCAAGTACACGCCATTGTTAAACTAAGAAAGTGAGATAATAAAATGACCTCCTTCAGGCTACTTAAAGCCTCGTATTCCTGGGATGTCCATACTATATACTTGCTCTCTTAAATGCATATGATTGTATATACAACTATAAAAAATAAAAATCATGCAAAAGATTATTTTTTATTTGATTGGATTATTTATGTATGTGAATTAAAGCTCTACCCAATTCCTAATATAAATATACATGGGAATGAGATCAAATAAGTACATGATGTTGTTAAACTAGGGAAGTGAGGTAATCAAATGACCTCCTTGGGGTTACTTAAAGCCTCGTATTCTCAGGATATCCTTACTATATAATTATTATCATTCAAATTCATGTAAATTCATACATGAATGTAGAAAAGAAAGCCAAACTTCAAATGCTAAAGCTATAAACACATGTAAATTTTATGTATATATTCAAAGCTAATATCATTCCATATTTCATTATCAATTTATAACTTTTGGAAAGTAATTTTGAATTTATTTGTGATAATAGCCACACATGTAATAAAATTTAAGTCAACACATGCAATTTTACATAAGTAAATTCATTTGACTATTTGATTTTGAAAGTATGAATGCATGAGATCACATGACATGCAACATTTAAAGTGATTGAAAATGAATAGCCAAACATCTCCACATAATTCATTCAACTACATTAATTCCTAGGGACAATCACATTAAATAAGATTACTTAAGGAAAACTAAAGCTTCTTGTTAATTTTTTGGATTTTGATTGAACTTAAAGAGGAGAGATGACTTGCTACTTTCTATCCCATGTTGGTAATTTAGTATGTTTAAGGAAAGATAATTAAGTGATTTTTTGATTTAATTAAGTTAAATCATAAAGCAATCCATTTAATTACCCTTTCTTATGCTTTTTTATTTTAATTAATAATTTAATAACGAGCCATGAATGATATGAACATGAGGGAAAATAAAAGTGCAATGGTTCTAAAGGGCCTAATGCAATTAGCTCATGATTAAATATAAATTAAGTTAAAAAATCTAATTAAGTACTTTTATGATTTTTCCATACTTATCGGATAATCATAATTTCCTTAAGGGTCTTTATGTTATTGAACATGTAAAGAAGAACCCTTAATTTAAATGTTTATTATCAGAAGAGATTAGCAATTTAATTTGATTTGATTTATCCATTAATTAATTAATTAACTCCTTAATTAAGCCATATATTAATTAACTATCTTTAATGAAATGAATTGGGAAAAGTAATTAGGAAAGAGGTCATAATCACTCACCCTTATCATCCCACTATTAATTAATGATTGATGAACTTTAATTAATTAATTTTTATTATTTAAAACTTTAATTAATCATTAAATTTATTAAGAGAGTAATTCAGGTTTGAATTTCAAATTTTCCTAATTACATAGCTAATAAATCTCATGAAAATTATGGGAGGTAGAGGTCATCCAACTAAATCATCATACCAAACTTGGGATTAGTTGCCCAAGTAATTAAGGCTTAATTAAGCTAATTAATAAAAAATTAAGCCTTAATCACTGTTCAAAATCAAATGAAATTATTTTTTCTTAAATTCTCATATGTTTAACCTTTCCAAAATGAATTTATTTGTATTTTTTAGATTTTTCTACAATTTGTTCTGATTTTAGGAAGTTTTAGCCAGTTAATTAAAATTTTAAACACTAAATATTCCATAATCACAAAATGCCTGGCGTGATGTGTGGCACTTTCCACATGGCCTTGGTCACTTAAACAGTCCAACACGGTGCTAAAGTGGCAGTGGCGGATGTGCTTTTATCCCTGCTATTTGATCTAAGATCGAATGGTGGGGATTAATCACATGGTTCCTATATGATTAAATCTAATGCATTAATCATGGCCATCCATTCCAATTACACTGAACGGATGGTGGATGATCTTTCGTCCCCTGAGCAACAGAAGACGGACACCATCTGTCCTTCCTCGACTCAATTAGAGCTCACCAAAGCTTGTGATGCACCAAAATCAATCACAAAATGTTCATAGAGGAGATCTAAAGGGATCATACGGTGGGATTTGAATGAAATCAAACTTTCTTTCACAAAGGCTAAAAAAAGTTAAGATTTTGATGGTTTGTTGAAACTTACCTCATCGAAGCTCAGGACTAGTGGTTAACTGACTAAGGCGGCTTCATCTTGAAGAGAAAAAGCTCTATTTAGAAGCTCGTGCCTTGCCTCCTCATTGGTGGCTCTGTGGATCAAACGCTGTTAGAATCCTCATCGGAGTTAGGCTTGGAGTGATCTCTGATGCTTGAATCTATCAAGAATCAATTCATTTCTCCTCGCTAGAGCTTGGTAAAGGTAGGGTAAAGTTAATTTGAAAATGGTAGAGTTCAGAGGAGGTTGGATGGAGATTAGCTCTGTCCTATTTTGGGCATGGTGTTTCCAGTGATGGGGAGGCTCTGTGGATTCAGGGAGGTCGCCTTTAGTCACTCTTGCTCTCTGAATGCTCTCATAGTGAGCTTGAATCAAATTGATAAGAGTATTCCCTTTCCTCCCTCTAATTTGATGATTTGCATTTTATTTTGAAATTGCAGGTGTCAGGTGAGGTGGCTCGGTTTGAGTGGCTAAGTGAAGGGGAGTGGCTGCCAAAGTCTGAGGTGGCTATCCTTGGTTTCCTATGTGTTCTAATGGCAAAAAGTGGGTTAGCTCACCTCCACTTGGCTCATGGCTAACCCAACTAGCTTTGGGTTAGGTGAGCCAATGGTCCTCATGTCCATTTAGAGCTTAGGGTGGCTACCAAGGGTAAGAGAGTGGGTTTGACCATCCAAGAATGAGTTTTGTTCCATTTGGGAAGCTTTACCTAATGGGTAATGGGTCAAATTAGGTTGGGTTTGATTTGGGCTAACCCATGGTGACCTAAGCATAGGTCATGCCAAGTTTGAATGGGTTTAGAGTTGGTTTAGTTGGGTTTGGCTCAGTTTGACCTATGTAGGTCAAATTAGGCTAGGTTGGGTTAAGTTGACCAATTGGCCAAATTGGGTCAAACCAAGGCTTGGGTCAAGTTCAAATGATGATTTATAATATTTTTATTCAATTTTTTTGATTTAGTTTGAGTATATTTGAATTTGACTCATATGTGTTCAGATGGGCCAAATGGGCTAAGTTGACCAATTTGGTCAAATTGACCAAATTGGCTTGGGTTAGGTGTTGATTTAGGTTCGATTATTCATTTTAAGATGTTGTAGGTTTTTATTTCAATCAATTTGAATTTGGAAATGATTTAGATCAATTTGACTATTTAGATCAATTTGGGTTGGCTTTGTCCAATTGAGTTCAACCAAGGGTTTGATCATGTTCAATAATCAATTTATAATGGATTTGAGTCATTGATTGTAATCAAATTAGATTAGAGATTGATTTTTCCTAATTTGGCTTTTTAGGTCAAATTGGGTCAACTTGGGTCAAGATTCCAATTGGACTTGGTTTGGCTCAATTGATGTGAAGCCATGCTCAAAGTTCAATTTGAAGGTTGTTAGATTCATCAGTTTCAAGTGATTTGAATTGAGATAGGATTTGGTTTAATTTGGCTCATGTAGGTTAATAGGGTTAACTTGGGTCAAGTGATTGAATTGAGTTTGTTTGACCTAATTAATTTGATTTGAAATGATCAATAATCAATTTAGGAGGTTTTGGATGGGTTGGTTCAATCCAATTTGGGTTGGATTGGAGTTTGGCTCAAATGGGTCATTTACGTCACTTTGGGTCAAGTGAACGTAATGGGTCAATTGGGTTGGTTTTGGGTTTAATTGAGTTTGATTGAGTTTGATAGTTGATTTAGGATTAATTATTAGTTTTGATTGCAATTAATTTGGATTTAATTGGATTATGGCTCATTTAGACATTTTGGGTTCAAATGGGCTAGCTTGGGTTAATTGGATTGATTTTGGTCAATTAGTTTGATTATAGATTTTGTAATAATTTGGAATGATGATTTGAATGGTTGGAGTGCTCTTATAAAAATCAATTGAATTAGATTTTATTGAGGGAATTTTGGTTAAGTTCATAGGATTGGATTAAGCTAAGATGAGTTTGGGTTATGGGTTTCAATCATTTGGCTTGGAGTTTGGATATGAGGGAATCAATTGGCTTTTGGTTGGATTGATTTTAAGTTTCCTTTGGACTTAGGGTTAGACATGATGTTTGGGTAGGCCATAGGATGGGTAGGTTCCTTTTGTCTTAAGGCATAGCCTAGGGCAACTCCTTCTAAGCATCTAGGTTTGGGTTAAGTGTTCACTGAGTCACTAGAAGTGTCCTATGACTAAGGAGGTCTTAGTGTCTAGGATGATGCTAAGCCTAAGATGGGAAGATTGAATCCTTACTCTAAAAGTGAGGTCAATATAGTCAAAGCCACCAATCAACTTCAAATTCATCATTGAATATATTTCAACCATCCATAGCCTCAATTGGTCCAAATTGACTTGACCAAACCACTTACCCAAAGTGACCTAAAAGGCCCAATTAGATCAAACTTCAATCAAACTCTCATTGGATCAAACAAAGATATCTAATCTCTTCATTGATGATTATAAGTCACTATTGAACACTCCACCATAATCAATTAAAACCTAAGCTAATTTGGCCTTAACTTTAAGTTAACCCAATGTGACCTAAAGGGACAAATTGGGAAATCATGTTCTAAGCTAAATTAATTACAATCAATGACTCTCATCAACAACAAATTGGATATTTGTTTACCTCACTTTTGGAGTGAGGACTCTTCTTCCCTATCTTAGAATTAGGAGTCTTCTAGACACTATGACTTCCTTAGTCATAAGACAACTCTAGAATTAGGTGAATACTGAACCTAAGCCTAGAGCTTTAATAAGATGTATCATAGGCTTAAGTTATACCTTAGGACTATAGAAACCTATCTATCCGAACTTATGTCCATCCAATCATGCAAAATTGCACCTCAAACCAATTCAATTAACCCAAGTTAGCCCATTTGAACCCAAAGTGTCCAAATGAGCCAAAATCTAATTAAACATAGATCAATTACAGCGAAGCCATCAATCAATCTAAATCATCATCAAACTCAACACAACCTAATTCAACCCAAACCAATTCAATTTACCAATTAGGTTCACTTGACCCAAAGTGACCTAAAGGACCCATTTGAACCAAACTCTAATCCAACCCAAATTGGATTGAACCAACCCATTCAAAACTTTCTACAATGATTGTTGATCATCCTTGATTGATCAATTACAATCAATTGGGTCAAACCAAGCTAATTTGATCACTTGACCCAAGTTGACCCAATTAGCCTACATGAACAAAATTGAACCAAACTTCATTCCAAGTTTAATTAATTGAAACCGATGATCTCTACCAATCTTAGATTGATCCTTGAATATGACTTGACCACCAATTGACCCAAACTAAGTACAATTGGCCTCTTGACCCAAGTTGACCCAATTTGACCTCAAAAGCCAAATTGGGCCAAATGTCAATCCAATCCAAATTGATTCAAACCAATGACTCAAATCAATCATGAATTGATTATTTAACATTATTAAACCCTTGGTTGAGCCCAATTTGACCAAGTCAACTCAATTGACCTACTTAGCCCAAATTGACCTAAAGGGTCAAATTGGTCTAAATCATTCCTAAATCCAAATTGATTGAAACCAACACTAAAATCATCTTTAAAATGATCAACTGAACCTAAACCAACACAAAATCCAAGCCAATTTGGCCATGCTCAAAGTTCAATTTGAAGGTTGTTAGATTCATCAGTTTCAAGTGATTTGAATTGAGATAGGATTTGGTTTAATTTGGCTCATGTAGGTTAATAGGGTTAACTTGGGTCAAGTGATTGAGTTTGTTTGACCTAATTAATTGCAATTGATCAATCAAGAATGATCAATAATCAATTTAGGAGGTTTTGGATGGGTTGGTTCAATCCAATTTGGGTTGGATTGGAGTTTGGCTCAAATGGGTCATTTACGTCACTTTGGGTCAAGTGAACGTAATGGGTCAATTGGGTTGGTTTTGGTTTAGTGAGTTTGATTGAGTTTGATAGTTGATTAGGATTAGTATTGGTTTTGATTGCAATTAATTTGGATTTAATTGGATTATGGCTCATTTAGACATTTTGGGTTCAAATGAGCTGGGGTTAATTAGTTGATTTTGGTCAATTAGTTTGATTATAGATTTTGTAATAATTTGGAATGATGATTTGAATGGTTGGAGTGCTCTTATAAAAATCAATTGAATTAGATTTTATTGAGGGAATTTTGGTTAAGTTCATAGGATTGGATTAAGCTAAGATTAGTTTGGGTTATGGGTTTCAATCATTTGGCTTGGAGTTTGGATATGAGGGAATCAATTGGGTTTTGGTTGGATTGATTTTAAGTTGCCTTTGGACTTAGGGTTAGACATGATGTTTGGGTAGGCCATAGGATGGGTAGGTTCCTTTTGTCTTAAGGCATAGCCTAGGGCAACTCCTTATAAGCATCTAGGTTTGGGTTAAGTGTTCCTTGAGTCCAGAAGTGTCCATGACTAGGAGGTCTTAGTGTCAGGGCGATGCTAAACTAAGATGGGAAGATTGAATCCTTACTCTAAAAGTGAGGTCAATATAGTCAAAACCAATCAACTTCAAATTCATCATTGAATATATTTCAACCATCCAGCCTCAATTGGTCCAAATTGACTTGACCAAACCACTTACCCAAAGTGACCTAAAAGGCCCAATTAGATCAAACTTCAATCAAACTCTCATTGGATCAAACAAAGCTATCTAATCTCTTCATTGATGATTATAAGTCACTATTGAACACTCCACCACAATCAATTAAACCTAACTAAGCTAATTTGGCCCCTTAACCTAAGTTAACCCAATGTGACCTAAAGGGACAAATTGGGAAATCATGTTCTAAGCTAAATTAATTACAATCAATGACTCTCATCAACAACAAATTGGATATTTGTTTACCTCACTTTTGGAGTGAGGACTCTTCTTCTATCTTAATTGAGTCCTAGAACCTTGTGACTTCTTGGTCATAAGACAACTCTATTAGGTGAATCTAACCTAAGCCTAGAGCTTTAATAAGATGTATCATAGGCTTAAGTTATACCTTAGGACTATAAAAACCTATCTATCCGAACTTATGTCCATCCAATCATGCAAAATTGAACCTCAAACTAATTAAATTAACCCAAGTTAGCCCATTTGAACCCAAAGTGTCCAAATGAGCCAAAATCTAATTAAACATAGATCAAATGCAACCGAAGCCATCAATCAATCCTAAATCAATCATCAAACTCAACTCAACCTAATTCAACCCAAACCAATTCAATTTACCAATTAGGTTCACTTGACCCAAAGTGACCTAAAGGACCCATTTGAACCAAACTCTAGTCCAACCCAAATTGGATTGAACCAATCCATTCAAAACTTTCTACAATGATTGTTGATCATTCTTGATTGATCAATTACAATCAATTGGGTCAAACCAAGCTAATTTGATCACTTGACCCAAGTTGACCCAATTAGCCTACATGAACAAAATTGAACCAAACTTCATTCCAAGTTTAATTAATTGAAACCGATGATCTCTACCAATCTTAGATTGATCCTTGAATATGACTTGACCACCAATTGACCCAAACTAAGTACAATTGGCCTCTTGACCCAAGTTGACCCAATTTGACCTCAAAAGCTAAATTGGGCCAAATGTCAATCCAATCCAAATTGATTCAAACCAATGACTCAAATCAATCATGAATTGATTATTTAACATTATTAAACCCTTGGTTGAGCCCAATTTGACCAAGTCAACTCAATTGACCTACTTAGCCCAAATTGACCTAAAGGGTCAAATTGGTCTAAATCATTCCTAAATCCAAATTGATTGAAACCAACACTAAAATCATCTTTAAAATGATCAACTGAACCTAAACCAACACAAAATCCAAGCCAATTTGGCCTATTTGACCAAATTGGTCAACTTAGCCCATTTGACCCATATGAACTAATATGAGTCAAATTCAAATCTGCTCCAAATTAATTCAAATTAATTGAACATAAACATCTCAAATCATTATTTGAACATGTCTCAACCAATGATTTGGTCCAATTTGGCCAATTGGTTAACTTAACCCAACCTAGCCTATTTTGACATACATGGATCAAATTGAGCCAAACCTAACCAAACCTACTCCAAACTCATTCAAACTTGGCATTACCCATCCTTGGGTCACCACGGGTTAGCTAAAATCAAACCTAACCCATTTCAAACTCAAATTGACCTAATACCCATTGGGTAAAGTTCTTCAAATGGGACAAAACCTACATTTTGGTGGTCTTACCTACCGCTTTACATTTGGCAGCCTCCCTTAGTTTAGTTTGGAGCTCTAAAGTTGGTTGGGTCAGCCATGGGTCAAAGGGGGTGAGCTAACCCATATAATCTAATTGGCTCACAATGGGATGGGGTAAAAGTAACAATTGATTCCTCTTCTTTAACTTCAATTAAAATCCAAAATCAAATTTAATAAGAAGTTTGGTTTTCTCTAAATAATTTTATTTAATGTGATTGTCCTTAGGAGTTAATATAGTTGAATAAACTATATGGCAACATTTAATTATTTCTTTTCAATAACCAAAAATGTTATATGTCATATGATATCATGCATTCATGCTTTTAAAAGCAAATAATCAAATGAAATTTATTTATATCAAGTTGCATGTATTGGCTTAATTTTATTATATGTGTGGCTATTGTCACTAATAAATTTTAAAATTATTTTCAAAATTATAAATTGATAATGAAAATTTGGAGTGATATTAGCTTTGAATACATGTGTAGGATTTGCATGTGTTTATATCCTAATCATGTCAAGCTTTTCTTTCTTTCCTACATTCATGTATGGGTTTACATATGTTTAAATGTTAATAAGTATATAGTCTAGACATCTCGGGAATACAAGGCTTTAAGTAGCCATAAGGAGGTCATTTTACTATCTCACTTCCTAGGTTAACAAAGGAACGTACTTATTTGATTCCATCCTTATGTGTACTTGTATTAGAATTTGGATAGAACTTTACTTTACATGTGTTAGTAATTCAACTAAAATATAATCTCTTGCATGACTTTCATTCTTGTACTTCTGTATATATTCATATGTATTTAAGATAACAAGTATATGATCTGGACATCTTGGAAATATGAGATTTTAAGTAGCCCTAAGAAGGTCATTTGATTACTCACTTCTGTGATTTAAACAATGACATGTACTTGCATACATTTTTTATATATATGTGTGCATATTTGATTAAAGAATGAGAATCCCCTTTTCTATTAAAAACATATGCATTTATAATCATCTAAGTATGCCAAAATATATTGCATGGATAGGTATACTAAGTGTTAAATAATATGCATGTTATGGGTAAAAAAAGGAATGGTGTAACATGTTCCATGTAATAGTAATTCAACTATGTTAATCCTAAAATGCCTTTCATGTTGAATGGAATACTTTAAGGTCAACCCAAATTTAGGATCAATAAAACATATAATAAATCATTCACTAAAAGAAATCAAATTATAATAACATGCTTTAGATAATAACTTAAGGTAAAGATGAAATAGTTTGAAGTCTCTTTCCTCTCTTTACAACACTTAGATGCTAAGTGAATATCAAATAAAACAAATAAAAATACAAATTAAAATTTACAAATCCTCTAAACAACTTAAAGTGAAACCATCTTTTATGTTAAATTAAATAATTTTATACTTAAGAAAACTATAATTCCAATGCCTTGCTAAGACATATCACACTAAGCCTAAGCACATACATGAGAATGCTAAGTCACCACCTCTAGCTTTAGGTTAGGAAGGTGTATGTATGATGTTGTATTTGTTTTATGATGTAATATTTTAGAGTGGATGTAAAGAATGTGGATCATAGACTGAATGGTATGATGTTCTTAACCTAATGTTATTTTCTACAGGTGATTATGTCAATGGGGTTGCTGAAATAAATATAAATGCTTCTACTTGTAGGTTTCATAGCCCCTTGGCATAATCCATAATTAAGATTGGTGTGCTTGGTTACTCATGTGCGGGGTACTAAGTCCAAATTATGAAGTATAACTGCTTAAAAATGTATGTATATTTAGGTAACATCTATTTTGCAGGTGTAGTTAAATTTACTTCTCATAAAAAAAAATATAATTTTATAATTGAAATTAGGATTAGTGCTATGGGATTTAGGATGAGCAGAGGCTAGAAGGCATAGTCCTGGGAGGCCCTATGATGCCTTGAAGCAAAGAAAATCAAAAGAAAGGAAGGAAGAAGAAGAAATGAAGAGTGAGGACCCCATAACACGTATTCAATTCTAAATTATAATATTCTTTTGTAATCTAGGTTATATAAGGGTGAAGCACGGCTATCCAACTTTTCTCTTTTCCGAGGTGTACGACAGTACTCAGCCGCACTGGCATTTTATTCTTTTATGAAATCTATACATGAATGGTTGATGTTATGTTTAGATTGTGCAATAGAATTGCATCTTCTTTGTAGTTTCTTAAACTTGATGTTTGAATGTGCGGCCTAGATGCGGTAGGCTCTTAGAATAAAATTAATTTTTCTACCTAATTAATAACTTATAATTAAATTTCAAAATAACTTTCAACCTCACTTTAAAGCCTATCATATAATCAAGATAATTATTAGATTTAGCAACCTCTTACGTGAATGTTGTATGTCCAACATCATGTATATCTTCTTATATCACTCTTGTAAAAATGAGGGCCTCCATTCTTGCACTTTAGGGACTAGTTGACCTATGAGAGCACCCCCTTATGGTGAAAATTCATCCTCTCTCTTTCTGATTTGTCTAATAACCAAATTTCATCATGCATTTAAGCATAAAATATCCTAAGCCTTTGTCCAAAATATTGTGTCAAAATTATCTAAAAAAATTGCAAAGTTTTTGCATTTAGACTAAGTCATATATTCATGCTAGTCATGCTCTAGTCTCTTAGAAAGTGAGTTTAGAAATATAGTCTCTTTCTAATTAATTAACAAGTATAACCAACTTGAAATTACATAAGATCGGCCTACATGATTTTTAATCATAGGAGGTGTTAGCTGGCAGCCACTCCAAATGGTTGTAAGTCCAAAAGAGTCAGATGGTTTATCCTCTCTTGTGGAGGTAAACCTTTATGTCCCCCTTTCCGCTTAGATTTAAGTCATGCTTCTAGCTTGTGCTAATTCTCCCTAGATTTAAGATCCAAGGTTGCTTATTTTCTTCAGGCTATGAGTATAAATCCTCACCTCTTAGGCATTTTCACAATCTTGTGTTAATGGATTGTAAGCCCTAGCATTCTAATAAAAATTCCAATTCAAATGAAAATAAATCATCTCCTTCAAACATATAAAGCTTAACCATATTATAGATTGGAGTGCTCACTAGGCTTCCTAGTATCATGAGTGTTCCCTACTTGTATTCCTTTAGAATCTAAAAATAAGTCTTTCCAAATTGAACATTCACACTTGATTTTATAAATACATAATTCATTGATAGTATAACCTTAAAATATTTAAGGATATGATTGACTACTTTCATCAAGAGTATTATTAGAAAATTCCCATTTCTTAGGATGTAATTAACTATCGAAGCTTGCTTCCATAGGGAACTAAATAACCTGAGATAAAATAAACCCTACTTTGCTTTCCCATGTAAAGTAAGAGAAAGATCTCTGGTATAAATGAAGACCCATCTACCTTAGGAGTCCTTATTAATTGATTAGATCCATTATAGAGTGATGTTTCTATCTTTCGAGATAATACATCATACCTTAATGTCATACCCGATCACTTCAATAAGTACCCTCTAAGATCTGTGTGATGTCAAACTAATGCTCTGAAATAAACACCATAATATTTAGCATGATTCAACTACCAATTGAAGCCAATTAAACTTAACCAAGCCAATTTAGCCTCGTGACCCAAGTTGACCCAATTTGACCTAAAGGGCCAAATTAGGCCAAATTAAATCCTAAATAAAATTAATTGAAACTAGTGCTTCTAATGAATCACCAATTGAATATTGGACATGATCCAACCTTCAATTGAACCCTGGGCCACTAACCCAACCTAACCTAAGGTTGTTGGGTTCATCCTTTGTCCAAGAGAGGGTGAGTTAACCCATGGGCAATCATTGGTCCACCTAAGGAGGAGTGTATACTCAATGGCTACCCGCTGCACTCCCTTAGCCCGTCACACATATCCACCTCAGTAGTCCCTTACCACCTCCGACCACCTACTCCGGCCGGACGGCTACTAAAGGCTGAGTCAATCTCAACCCTTAGTTCAATTTGGTAGGAAAGTATACTCCTCCCCATCTATTCAAACTTACCACTGACCTTCTCTAGAGGATTCAAAATAGTCTTAAACATTTCTTGAGCTCCGTGTGCACCCTACCACCTGTAATACCAAGCTCCACCCAAACCCGAGAGAATTATCCATCCAACCTCATTAAAACTCCATGCAATTCGAATTAACTCTTTCCAAATATTCCCCAAGCTTTGATGAATGAGAACAAATCGATTCCTTATCGATTCGACCACCAGATGACATCCCTAGACCATCTCTGACAACTTTGGCAATGGCGCTTGGTCCACAAACCAATTGGCAAGGAGATAGCTCGAGAAATTCTCAATATGGCTTCGTCTCTTCAAGATGAAGCTTCCTCTATCAATCGACTGCTGGTCTTTAGCTCTAGTGAAGTGAAAATCCAACAATCACAGATTTGGTAATTAGGTGTCAGTCTTATACAAAATGAATTGTGGTTTTATGTGATTTTCACCAAATGATCTCCTTAGATCTCTTCCTTGGTCATTTTGGATTTGATTCCACCATCAAATGAGCTTTGATGAGCTTGGATCGAGCGACAGAAGGCGAACGGTGTTCGTCTTCCAATGCTCATGGGATGATGAATCACCGGCCATCCGTTTCACGTGATTAGAATGGATGATCATGATTAATCGTGTTAGAGATTTTGATTTTATATTTTTATAATCACGGTGAGATGGCTGTACGCTGGCCATGCATGGACATTTTAAATAACCAATAAGTGGCACCAACAGTTTAATAAGATTTAATTGGGTTTAAAAATGTAATTAAATAGCTAATACTTTAAAAAATTATAAGTAATTGTATAAAAATCTAAAAAATACAAATAAACCCAATTTCGAAAGCTTACATAGATGAGAATTTAATTAAAATAAAATTCCTAATCAATATTTAGCGAACATTGCTTAATTAAGGTTTGAAGCTTAGGCTAATTACCTTAATTAAGGCCAAATTACTTGGCTAATTAATTCAAAATTTGACATGTTGATTTTATGGGATGTCATCTACCTCCCATATTTTTCTTAGAATTATTTGTTTTGTAGTTTAGAAATTTTCAAAATTTTAATCCTAAATACCCTCTTTAAATGATTTAATAATTATTAAAATTAATTAATAGTAAAATTAAGTAATTAATGTAAATAGTGGGAATAATATGAGAATTAATTAGGACCCCCTCTCATAATTATTTCCAAATGTATTCTCTTAAAAGGTTTAATAAAAATTAATAATAATTAAGGGTAAATTAAAGAAAATTAATAAAGAAATGTAAATGAAATCAATTTAAGTAACTCAAGTGCAACCCATTAATCCCTTTGTGTGTTTAATAATATAAAGCCGTTAAAGAAATTATGATTTTCCTATTGTTGTGGGAAAGTAGTATTTATCTTAAATATTTTCCTTATTTAGTTTAATTAATTCTTAAGCATGAGCCTAATTGCATTAGATCTCTTTAGGTGCATTACAATTTTTAATTTTTTTTCAAAGCATATCATTGAAGGCTCATGTTTAAGTGATTAATTAAATTAAAGAAGCTTGGAAAGGGTGATCAAATCAATATAATCAATATAATTAATAGATTGAACTTAATTAATCCATTATATATATATATATATATATATATATATATATATATATATATATATATATATATATATATATATATATATATATATATATATATATATATATATATATATATATATATATATATATATATATATATATATATATATATATATATATATATATATATATATATATATATATATAATTTTATTCTTTTAACATATTAAATAACCAACATGGGATGGAGTGAATTCTAAGTATTATTTCTCCTCTTTAGGTTTCAATAACTTGAATATTAAAATTATACATTAAAGGAAACTTTGATTAGATCTAAGAGATGTTTATCTAACTTGATTGTCCATAGGTTCTAATGAAATCAAGTATGTTATGTGGTGATATTCAATTACTTTCTTTCAATTATGATAAGCATGCATACCATTTGCTTCATGTATTCATGTTTTAAAGTTAAGAGAATATGATTGCATTTAAATTGCACGAGTTGGACAAACATTATTATATGGTGTGGCTATTATCATTAGTAAATCTCAAACTATTTTGAAACTATATGTTAATTATGAATTAAATAATTTTAAGCTTAAATAAAAACTTATTATAAATAATTAATTATATGAAAATGAAATATTCATTTACTTGTAATCAAAAGATAGTAATAGATTAGTTTTTTTTTGTTCATACTTATGTATTCATGTATTTGAATTGGTAAGTATATAGTTTAGACATCTCGGGAATACAAGGCTTTAAGTAACCCCAAGGAGGTCTCAGACAATCTCACTTCCCTGGTTTGACAAAGCACATACTTGCTTAACTTCATTTATGTGTGTGCATATATTATAATGTAAAGTGAAACATTTTTTTTTTGCTATTAAGCTTTATATAAGTTAAAGATATTTATACATAATATTTTATGATTTTATTTCCATGTTTATGTATATGCTTATATATATTTGAATTGACAAATATATAGTTTGGAAATTCTGAGAACATGAGGCTTTAAATAGCCCCAAGGAGGTCTTAGATAATCTCACTTCTCTAATTCAACAACGACATGTACTTGCTTAAATTCCTTATACATGTTTGCATTTGCTTAGATTTGAGATGAAATCTATTTTCTATTAAATTCATGCATCAACATTCATTAACTGTACAAAACTACAGGTACAGTACATGCATATATATACTAAATCAAATATTAAAGAAACTAAAAAGAAAAGAATATGGATGCTATTAATAATGAAAGGAAGTAGTGGAGTATTATTCATGTTATGGTGGATTATTTTCATTAGTCTTATGATGTCATTTATGTTTGAATAAGATTCATTAAGATTAATCTAAACGTAGACTGAAATAAAATTCATAAATGGTCTATTAAGAAAGTTAAAGAAATAATGATATATCTTTAGAAATCAACTTAAGTCTTTTTCTTCTTCTCATAATGATTAAATCTTAAGTAGGAAGTGAACAAAATAAAATACATAAGTTAAAATTTAATCAAGTTACTAAAAGACTTAAAGTGAAATCACCTTTAATGGATAATTTAAACATTCCTAAACTTTAGAAAATCTTAATTTTAAAGCCCAATCAAGACATAGAACACTAAGCCTTAACATACACATTAGAATACTAAGTCATCAATCTTAGTATTAGGTTAGACCGGTGTATGTTGTGGTGATATGTTTTATTTTGTGATGTATTATTTTAGACTGGATGTTAGGACTGTTTGTGCATAAACTGGATGTTAGGTCGTTATTAGTCTAATGATGTGTTATGTAGGAGATTGTGCTTGAGGAACTGTTGTGAAAATGAATGAATGTAAAATATTTTTACTTCCAGGTGCTGTTTATGTCCTTAAGCATAATCCAATTAGGGCTGGTCCAAATATGTGAAATATAATTAGTTAGTTTATATGTTTGTTTAGCTAATATCTATTTTACAGATGTAGTTAGATTTTATTTTCCATAAAGATATATTTTTTGTAATATGATTAGACTAAGGTCATGCTTCTAACTTGTGCTATTGCATTTTAGGCTTAGGTTCTAAGGTAGCTTGTTTCTCTTTTGCTAGGAGTATAAGTCCTCACTTCTTAGATATCTCCACAATCCTGTATTGTTCGGTTATAAGTCTGAGCACTCTAATAAAATTTCAACTTAAATAAAATAAATTCTCCCCTTCAAAAATATAAAGCCTCATTATAAGGTAGGTTGGAGCATTCACTAGTTCCCTAGTATTTTGAATGTTCCTTACTTATCTTCCTTTAGAATTCGAGAATAAGTCTTTCCAATTGAACATATATCATTTGATTTCAAAATAACCAATTCTTTGATAGTCTAGCTTTGAAATCTTTGGAGACATTTATTGACTATTTTAATCAAGAGTGTTCTTAGGAAGCTTCCATTTCCTAGGATGTAATTAACTATGGGGGCTTGCCTGTATAAAGAACTAAAAAACTCGGCTTAAAATAAACGATGCTATACTTTATCCATTTAAAGTGGGGGGAAAATCTCTAGTATATACGAAGACCCATCTACCGTACAAGTCCTTATTAAGTGATTTGAGTTCATTATAGGGTGATATCTTTATCTTTCGAAGTAGTACATCATACCATAATATCGCACTCGATCACTTCAAGAAGTACCCCATAAGATCTGTGTGGTGTTCTTGCGACTACAAACTAAAACACCAATATATACATACATACATACATACATATACATACATACATACATACATACATATATATATATATATATATATATACATGACTATCTTGATCTATAGTATTATTTATCAAAATCTTAAAAAATTGTCATACAACACTTATGTAAGTAAGAAGTGGATCATCTTTATTTTCTCGATGAGAAACTGTTACTGGGATAAAAGGCCATCCTACAAGCAATTAAATATTCTATAAATAAAATTGTTATTCTCGTTTAATTTTTAAAATAAAAATATCTTATGAAAATTAAGATGAAAATGCATAGAGAAAATACCAATATATTTAATTAGCGTATTGTATTAAGGCTAAAATTTTTCTAGATATACGCTAACGTATCCCTTATTTAAAAATTTGACATTGCTTAACCACCTTAAATCAAAAATTGATTATCTGAGTGAATATTACTTATTAGGTACTAGAAAACTTTTATTAATGAAGAAAGTAGGTGGTATTGATACATCATATCGAAGTTATAGATCAAAATATATAAAAGATAAAATAGAAAAAAGAAATGTTATTGTTAAATAGCATTAATTGAGCCATTCAGAAACTTAAAAATATTTGATTGGTTGGGAAGGGTTTTTTTCTACTGTTTCTTTAGTATTTATTTTTTCTCCAAGTTCAACTGAATTAATATGATGTGTCTATACATATAAACTGAATTTCGCCTTTCGTAATGTTCTTACCCATCAAAATTTGCTTGTACTTAAACAGTTCAGCACAATAACAGCAAATAATTAATTAGATATCAATCTACCAGTAGTTGTGATTGCATCATTCAGACTCACCGAAAATTAAAATGTGTAAAATGTCCCTTCTATCTAAATATCCAAATTACAATGACAACACACCATCTGCTACGTGGACCCATAACCCACTAAATTTTATCAGTGTTCGACAAAAAAATTATACTTGAGGTCGCGTAAATAAACCAACAACAAAGTTCAATATATTCATGCATACTTTCCTCCTAAACTGCAAATACATGAAATAATATAACATAAATTTATATCAGAACATATTGATACAAATTATCTTCAGAATAGGCTTATCAAATTACAGTTAACCTGTTATAAACTGAGTATAAATCAAAAATGTATCTTTATAAGAAAATATATATATATATATATATATATATATATATATATATACATACATATTCTATAGAATACAGCTGAAAAATAGAGAACGTAATTTTATTTATCGAAGACAATTGAATATGTGCATTGCATTTTGACTAGGATACATGTCATTTAATAAGCCCAAACTTATACATGTTTATATCATGATGTGATGACCAAAATTTTTTCCTTGCATACATGCTAATTTGACCGCATTTGCAAAATTTAACTTGTTTGTTCTACCCAGCCAAATCATGTAGAAGTTGAGCTCCCATCAAATTCCTATAAGGAATGTTCTGTCCATCCCCTACCAGTATTGATAGCTGCAATGCATTGCCTTCTTGTTGTTGTAGGCCAAGTGTAAGATCTTGACCATGGTAGGAACCAAAGTGATCTGAGTCGAGCATGTCAAAATTGTGATTATGGTTAGGGTTAGGATTGGAGTTGGGGTGATAATGAGCCTGCATGGTGTTGATGATGGAGGAGAGAGAATGTGGCTCATTAATATGCTGGAGATGGCCAATCATACTAGACTTCTGATCCTGACCAAGAAGTGGTTCTGACGAAGAGCTAGGGTAAGAGTTTGAGAGGGGTTGGTTGTTGTTCCCTCCTTCCATCATGGAGGTTGCATGGAAGGATTGACATATTTTCTTCTCCTCATTGAGCTCTTCCAAGTACATCTCCTCCACCATTGGCTTCCACAACCGCACCCTAGCATTGATGAACCAATTGGAGACCTACCATACCATTTTGATTATATAAATTGAGAATGTACGTACTAAATATATATGGCAACAAGTTTACAAAATTTGAACTTCATCTAAATTTTTATTTTAAATGAGAAATATATTCCTTAGAACTACTCTCACCATAACAATCGACACTATGACATATATAGTAGATTAATACGTAACATACAATTTTTTATGTATTGATTCATGTCGATATCATAATGAAATGATTTTAAAGTAATGCATATTTAAAACACAGATGCAAACATAAAAATCCTATGTTCACGCTATAATAATTTCATAAAGACGTACTTAAGTACATGACCTATGTTAATATAGAAGCGTTACAATTTTGATGCAGAGAGAATACCAGCAATTCCATCTTAATTAATTGTGGTTACGCACTCAAATAATTTAAACATTTTATATGGGGATTAAGTTTGGAGAGCATGAGACTTACCTGGCTTCTAGATAGGCCAGTTTGTCGAGCTAATATATGCTTGTCAACATCACTTGGGTACCTGTAATTCATTAATAAACGCAACCTCAGAAATATCCTATTTCGCTGAAGTTTCACGACAAAAAATCTCACAAGAAAAAGTCTACAGGCCAGTATTTTGTACCTTGACGACGAATGTGCCTATCAAAATCGAAGAAAAAGATTCGTATATATGTGTTAATTTCTCAACTGTGGGAATATAATAGGCCTAGTTTTCTTTATAACTTCCTGTAAAGCTGACAGTTTACGTTTTATAATTATGTACAGTTACGATTGTGGATTTGTCTCTTAAGTTTCGTGATTGTTCATTCATATAATATTTATTTTAAAAGCTTAAAAATTATTGAAAAGAGAATTAATTTTTGGCTTCATGAATTTTTACATGATCAAAACTAGTCATCATATTCCAGTGAGTCAAAATTAGATCGATGGAGCCAGTCTTTCTAAGCAAGTCTGGCTTAGAAAGACATTGAATTGAAATGTATTGACTCATTTTCAATGCACATGAATTAGCATAAAATAGAATCACTAATACTCCCAACAAAGTTTCTAATGGCATATAATGTGTATTATTCTACCCATAGCAGCTAAGCAGCAGGAAAGAATAATGCTTATCCATCATCAAACAATACAAAAGTGCTAATAACTTGGACTTGGTTTGGAAGTACAGACAACTAATAACGACAATAAAACATTAAAAGGTCAATGCATGATTTAATCACATCCAAAGAAATATTCAATCCTCATCAAGCAATTAAAATAGTGAATACAGAAGCCAAACATTTTCATGGATCCCATCGAAGGAATATTATGTAGAGAGCACACAGAAATCAACTTCATGCATTTTTTTAACTAGAAAATAAAGACGAACCATATCAAGTCACATACCGTTCTACAGCTGGAAATAAAAATGTAAATTCAAGTATTGACTAATCTTTTCAGTTTTATTAAGAAAAAAGTTATTTTCGAAATTTTAAAATAAAATGTGCGATTCCGGCCGGCCCACCATCTTATACAACAAATTCATCTTATAAATATCATATAATATACATTTAGGAGATGAAAATGGGTTGATTTTATGAGGAAAACAAAAATCTTTATATAATAATAATAATAATAATAATAATAGTGATAATAATGATGATGATGATGATGATGTTGATAATAGTAATAATAATAAAAATAATAATAATAAATAATAATAATAATAATAATATGACTTTAATAATTGTTTTCATTGATACAAAATCATGGTAAAATTGAATCACCAACAATGTTTTATATTCCAATCAGAAGTTTTGTCACAGTATGTGAGAAAATGATGAAAAAACATTACATTTCTTTTAAAACTAATCAATATATTAGTTATAAAAAATTATGATTAAAATAACATAATAAGTGATAAGAAATCACAAATATAAAATGCATTAGAATATGTATGTTTTTTTCCTTATATCTTGATTTCGGTAAAAAAATTTGGATGGGAATTAATTAAGTATTACTAAATGAATATTAAATTGTTGATCGATATATTATTCCATTAATTTCTTACTTAAGTGAAGGGAAGTGAAAGGGAGATGAAGAACATTACGGATGCAAAAAGTGCTCAAAAAGCCAAGCCCTGAGAATTGAAACTGAGCGTTCAGGGAGGCCACGCTGTGGCCTCCATGGATGAGATTCCATCATTCCTGAAGGATGTTGAAATGCCTTCTGCTGCCTTAAACACTGGTCAATAAGCCTCAGCCTTGGGGTCTCTCCCCTTGTCAAGCCTGATGTGATACCCCCATCCTTCTCTCCCATCGCCTTCCTCATTGCCTTTATCTGTCCAGTTATACCATCCCTCAGACATCTAAAGTGTCTTGACATTGCCTTCCAAGCCAACATTGAGTATGTTCTCGCTGCACCATCTCCGGCTATTTCCTCAAATGTTGATATCACAGCCTTCATCTGGTCACCATATCTCCTATACCTCCTATCCACCTAATCAAAAGCAAACAATAATTGTAAAGGATTTATCAAACCATAGTATTTTAACAGTAATATCAATTTATTTTCCATTATTATAAATTGTATATACTTTGTATGAGTTTGGTATGGTTTTTTCTTAATCTGTTAAGTATATATGTTCTACCAACCAACTTTAGTTTGAGAAGGAAATAAGTAATTAAGCACTGTACTTTTTCTCTTTTATCATCATTAACTCATATAGCTATGATCATAAGTGAATTCCATGGTGCGTGGAGTTGATTCCTATTGAAGATCAATTATCTTCCGCTCTCTCAAATATTTTGAAGATTGAACAAATAGTTTAGCGTTTAATGAAAGGGTTTTTCTGTATGAAATTTTAACAAAAAATAATATATTAAAAGTCGTGTGGCCGTGAGTGGAAGGTTAATCTTGAAATTATGTAGTGACTTCTGTGATATTTTGCCAGATTTTTTTTAAAATTGCATTCCTGAAATAGACAAATTAAGCTTCAGAAACTGAAAAAAAAAGGGCTTGAGAAACTAAAGTTTGATTTTCCAAGAGAATCTCAAATTGGTTCCTAACTACCTAGTAAACATGAGAAAGAGCCAATTTACCGAAGAAACATTCAATCTTGCATGATCTATATTAAGCTATAGAAAACGTTTAAAAAAAAGAAGAAGAAGAAGAAGATAAAATTATAATAATGAAGAAGGAAACAATATTTATCCGTTTTAATATATACAACATAATGGGCATCACTCTTCCATAATTTACTCAAATTTAACTAGAATTCGTTTTATAATTTTGTTAACAAAGAAGGCTAGTTTTTCTGTCTTCTTGCTTAATAGTTACAATTAATTGTGCTTTGAAAACAGCGATAAACTCAAAAAAGAGGAAAGAAAGTAACAAGAAGAACCAGCAACCTCCTCTATGGACAAATTCTCCTCAACTTTATATTGAATTATCACAAATGACATATCTCTTTTTCTTCCTATTGGAATTTAGCCACGAAACCTTCCAGTAACCGAACTCCGAGTCATGTGGAATGTTATTCTTTGAAGTAAAAAACTATGATAACGTAAATTCGGCGGTTAAGTATTTCTTTTATATTTAAAACAGTCTAACCTGGTTAAGAACAATGCCTTTAATTATCCCTAGAGTTCAGATCCTCTATTGCCTCTAAATATACTGGAAAATTTTGCCATTTTATTGCTAGCTTTCTGATCTGTAACAATTAGGCTAAGTGACGTAATAGGATTTATACAACCAACTGAATTTTGCATCTATTGAGATTTCTGGTGGACTGTTATTTCCGGAATTTTGTTGGTGGGGTTTGATTGTCTTGCCATTCAATTTCGTGTCCGTTCTTCTTCTTGCTTTTAGGCTCATGTTTTGATTATGTTGTTATGCAATTTCAATTTATTTGAACTACTATTTTCAGATTTTTGTAGGCCTTATTGAATTCTTTTGAATTTTATTTTCTCTTCATAGTATATTTAGTTCTCCATTATAAGTGTACGATTTCCTTAATTTTTTAACTAATCCACGCTTTGTCATGTTTTTCTTTATATATTTAACAATGCTCTAATTTTCTCAATATATATATATATATATACACAGCCAACAATAAAAGTTACAATGGTACTATTGTGGGTTCCATTTGCTAGCAACAAGAATAAGGGGTTGCTGGAAGAGAGAGAGGATCATATAACCATGCAAAGTAGGGAATAGAGGCTTCCAAGAGAAAGTGGGGAAGCATCAAACCGTCAATCTGTCCCCACTTAGCCACAGCATGTACATCATAGTTTCATCAGAACCACATAATTAATCGAAAACACTTAGATAATAAATATAAAAAAATAAAAAAATATTACCTCTTCTAGCATGGTGAAAAGCTTTGCCCTTCTTCTTTGCAGATCTAAAGGTTCCATAGCGTACAATGCCTGTTGGCTCCAAGAAGTGCTAGACTCATCCTTTGACTTATTATTGTCCTTCCTCTTGATGTTGTTTCCTACTCCGAGGCGACAGAATTCATCTAAGAGTTCTTGGGCTGGAAGAAGATACTTGCAACTTTTTATTTGAAGAAGATGATCCGAAGATATCTGGAAGGAAGGAGGTTGAGGAAGGTTGAAGAGAGATAGGGAGAGGCTTTGAACTTGGTTTGCGCTAATAGTCCTCATCGTTGAAGAGTTTTCTCCTTGCCAAGTGGTCGGAGCAGTCACGGGTACAAAGCCCATCAAGTTCGGAGTTGGCATGTTCAGGGTGAAAGGATCATGGCTTCCAGTGGCGGTTGGCTCGAAGTTGTTAATCGAAGACAGATTACAGGCTATAGTCGAGATCTCGTTGAATGGGTAGTGGTGCTGATGATGGTGGAGGTGGTGAGACTCTTGTGACATGGTGAATTACACGTTTTTCTTTTGAAACTTGAAAGAAGAGGATGAGAAGAGTTATTTTTGAGACAGAAGAAGAGAAGAAAAGGAGTTTGATTCGTGGTTTATATATATAAGCTGTGTTCTAGGGAAAGAAGGACGTGGGCTCTACTGATCTAATTTTTCCGTAGACAAATGTTTTTAAGCTATTAGGGGAGAGTTCAGTTAAAGGGGCACATCTTCACCTCAAAAAAGTTAAATACTGAATGGAAGAGGGAGGAGGAGGAGAAAGAGAGCATCCAAGGAACTACTAGAAGAGCAGGCTAAGAGCCGCCGCTTGGTGGTCCTATATATTGCACCCTTGAATTCTTCTTTAAAACGTAGTGCTTAACTCCGCTTCTTCTTTAATGGCTAGGTAACACTTTAGGTGAGATGTGGCTTTTCTTCTTGGTGCTAGGAATGGCACAAACTAAGATTGGTACGAATCCGAAACACTTCAATCTGGCAGTTCATCATTTTCTTCATCTCTTCCACAACCCTTAACTTTTTCAGATGGGTCTCTGCCTCTGATCTTTAAGGATAGTTACAAGTGGACTTGGTTCTCAGAGATTTCCCTCACTTTTCTTCCACGAGAGAGAAAGAGAGTGTCAGGGAAGGCGAGAGAGAGAGAGAGAGAAATAAAAGACAAGGTGTGAAGTGGTCCTCCGTTTCCAACCAATTCCCATTAAGACCGATATTAAAGGGGGATAGCCACTATACATGGGACCGCTTTTCCTTTTGCCTTTTCCTCTTATCTCCAAATATATATTGGCTACTCTGGCTCTCTTCCGCACTCGTTCACATATGTTTTTTATATTTTTTTGTTGGAGGTAATTTTTCTAATGTGTATTAATATATATATATATATATATATAAATATATATATTATATTATTTTTGAGTGCCGATGTATAAATGTGACTTAGAAAAAATTAATTATTAAACATTGACAACTACTAAGATATTTTTCAACTAAACAATCTCACACATATAAACCAATTTATTATTGTTAAAAGTTTTGTGAAAATCGTGGGCATATCATGAGGCTAGAACAAATTCCAAGGTAAAGGTATTAAATTTAATATGGCTAAGTTGGGCCTAGCTCCACTTAAATTTTGATCAAATTAATTTTTTTTAAAAATAAATCGGCTTCATTGTTTAGTGTTAGTTTTTATTTTTATTTTTGACTTGAAAGAACATCATATATTTGAAAAGAGAGTAAAGATCAATTACAATCTTCTAAGGTATGGTAGATCTAGTAAATCGCCTTTGAGAGGTGTAAGCATTTGAGGTGGAGGCCTGTAAAATAAGATTGGTCTCTCAAGATGAGAACCCATCCTCGTCAAGGTATTTGATGGTTGATTGCCTTCTCTGTGAATATGAATTATCCGAAATTGACACGGTTGGGATACCAATATGATTCTTTTGAGGATTTAAGCAAGGAACCAACATCCAATGTAATGTAATTGCAAAGATTCAGTGAGTCGGTTTCAATCTAGATATTATGGAGATGGAGGGATTTTGCAAGTCTTAATGAAGGACATTATCTGCATAGCATGGAATGAAAAAGTTGAAAAAGCACTGACCCTTATGATCTCTAAAAACTCCACCGATACTAGTAGACATGGAATCAGATATAACGTTGCCATCAATATTGATCTTAGTGTATTCAGCTTTTGGTTTAATCCAATGCACAAGGATTATGTTAGGTTGTCTTTTCTGAAGGGAGGTAATGAGAAGATTAGCATTTTCCAGCTTTTGCACATATTTTTGAATGTAAGGGATTATATTTTTTAGTCGAAGCCATTGATTATCATGCTTGTTCAGGTTTCTTGCCATCCAAATGAATGATGTAGCAATAAGGGGAATAACAAAGGACAGGTCATGTTTGTGAGATTTAAATGTGCTCCAAGCCTTCAGATAATCATGTATGGATTCATCCTTTGGTCGTAGTATGTGGTATGTAGAAACCAACTCAACCCAAATTTGTTTGTTGATTGAGTAAGAGATGAATAAATGATGGATATTTTTTTCTTCAATTCCATAAAAGATGATAAATATATGTGAGTTTAAGTCCTTTCAACTTCAAAATATCATCAGTAGGGAGTAAACAATGCCACAGTCTTTAGTAATTGAAGGATATGATAGGTTTAATGGCTGGACCCCAAAATGTTGGGTGTCTTTCAAAATTTTTGTTGGGGTAGTGTATAACATTGTAAAGGCTTTTAGCCAAGTGTTGACCTCACTTTTGGAGTGAGGATTCAATCTTCCCATCTTAGATCTAGGAGTCTTCTAGACACTAGATTTTTTTAGTCATAGGGCACTTCTAGTGACTAAGTGAACACTTAACCCAAACTTAGGGACTTAGGAGGATTCGCCATAGGATTAGGCTATGACTTAGGACTAAGGAAACCTACCTACCCTACGGCCTAACCCATGACTTATGCCTAATCTTAAGCCCAAAACCAACTTCCAATCAATGCAAAAGATCAAACCAATACCAATTGAATCCAATCTCTTATCCAAACTCCAAGCCAAAATCAAACCCATCTTAACCTTATGATTCAATCCTATGGATTTGACCCCAAATCTCCTTCAATCAAACCAAATTCAATTGATTTTTCTCAAACCATTCAAATCATCATTCAAACTCTTCCAAAAGCTACAATCAAGCTCATTGATCAAAATCAATTCAACCAACCCAAGCTAGCTCATTTGAACCCAAAATATCCAAATAAGCTAAAATCCAATTAAATCTAAATTTATTGCAATCAAAACCTACAATCAATTCTAAACCAATTATCAAACTCAATCAAACTCAATTCAACCTAAAACCAACTCACCCATTAGGCTCACTTGACCTAAAGTGACCTAAATAACCCATTTGAACCAAACTCCAATCCAACCCAAATTGGATTGAACCAAACAATCCAAAACCTCCTATATTGATTATTGATCACCTTTGATTATCTAATTGCAATCAATGGGGTCAAGCCAAGTCAATTTGGTCACTTGATCAAGTTGACCCAATTAGCCTACATGAGCCAAATGAGCCAAATCTCATTCCAATGCAAATCAATTGAAACCAATGATTCTAACCAATTTTAATTTAATCCTTTAACATGACTTGACTATCAATTGAGCCAAACCAAGTCCAACTGACCTCTTGACCTAAGTTGACCCAATTTGACCTAAAATGTTAAATTGGACCAAATCAAACTCTAATCCAAATTGATTACAACCAATGACTCAAATACATTTTGAATTGATTAGTAACCATGATTAAACCCTTGGTTGAACCCAATTTGACCAAGCTAACCCAATTGACCCATTTAGCCCAAATTGACATAAAGGGTCAAATTGGTCAAAATCATTCATAAATCTAAATCGATTGAAATCAAAGCCTACATTCATCTTCAAATGATCAATTGGACCTAAATCAACACCTAACCCAAAACAATTTAGCCAATTTGACCAAATTGGTCAACTTAGCTAATTTGACCCATATGAACTCATATGAGTCAAATTCAAATATAATACAAACCAAACCAAACCAATTGCTCTAAAACATCCCAAATACTCATTTGAACTTATCTCAACCCATGGCTTGGCCCAATCTGACCAATTGGTTAACCTAACCCAACCTAGCCCAATTTGACCAACATGGGTCAAATTGAGCCAAACCCAATCAAATCAACTCCAAATTTTTTTTAAACTTGACATGAGCCATCCTTGGGTCACCTTGGGTCAGCCTAAATCCAACTCAACCCAAGTCCAACCTGAATTGACCCATTACCCATTGGGTAAATCATTCTAAATGGGACAAAACCCATTCTTAGATGGTCAAACCCACTCTCCTATCCTTGGTAGCCACTCTAAGCTCCAAATGGACATAAAGACCACTAGCTCACCTGACCCAAAGCTAGTTTAGGTCAGCCATGAGCCAAGTGGAGGTGAGCTAACCTATTTCCTCCCATTGGAACACTTGGAAACCAAAGACAAGCCGCTTCAGCCTTTGGCAGCCACATTCCCTTACTCACCCACTCAAACCGAGCTACCTCAACACCTCCCTACCACCCATAGCCTCTTAAGCCGATCGGATGCCTACAAATGGCATAATTCATCCAAACTATTGGTTTGCATGGGGAGGAGAGTATACTTCTACCTATTCAATTTAAACTCATGATTCAGAGTTTTTCTATAGCACGAGAGAGCCGAGACGACCTCCCCAAGTGCATTCCCGAGCTTCCCGAGCCTCCACATTGCCAAGCTCAAAATAAGACAGAGCTAATCTCTGTCCAACCTTCTACAAACTTCACCATTTTCAAATTAACTGTACCCGTACCTTCAACAAGCTTCGGTGAGGAGAAAAGAATCGATTCCCTATCGATTCAAGCACTAGAGACTACTCTAAGCTTAACTCTAACGAGAATTCCGGTGGCATTTAGTCTACAGAGCAACCGACGAGGTGGCAAGGCATAAGCTTCTCATCAAGGCTTCATCTCTTCAATACGAAGCTACCTCGGTCGGTTAACCGCCGGTCCTGAGCTTTGGTGAGGTAAATTATGACAAACCATCATTTTCTTAAATTTTTTTGAGATTTTGTGAAGGAAAGTTTGATTTTGTGTGATTCACACCATAGGAGCCCTTTAGATCTCCTTCGTGAACATTTTTGGATCAATTCTGACATCTTATGAGCTTCGTCAAGCTCTAACTGAGCAGGGGAGGGCGGACGGTGTCCGTCTTCCATCACTTGGGGGATGAAGGTTCATCCGACTTCCATTTCACATGTTTGGAATGGACAACTGAGATTAATCCATTAGATTTTATTCAATTTAATTCTACAGGAACAATGAGATTAATCATCACAGTACGATCTTAGATTGGATGGCGGGAATGAAAGTGCATCCATCGTCACCATGTCAGCACTGCATCGGACCATTTAAGTGGCCAATCCTATGATGCCATGTGAAAAGCATTGCCATGTTAGCCGCCTGCATGGCACATATGGAATTAGTAATTAATTAGGATTGAAAATGTATTTTAGTTGGCTAAAACTTCCGAAAATCATAACTAATTGTAAGAAATCTAAAAATATACAAATAAATATATTTTACAAAGGTTAAACAAAGGAGAATTTAATAAAAATAATTTCAATTGATGTTGAACAGTGATTAAGGCTTAATTAGGATTTGAATGCTTTCTTATTAGCTTAATTAAACCCTAATTACTTGAGTAATTAATCTCAAACTTGGCATGATGATTTAATGGGATGACCTCTACCTCCCATGATTTTATTTGGATTTATTGGCTATGTAATTAGGAGATTTTAAAATCCAAACTTTAATTTCTCTCTTACTTAATTTGATGATTAAATATTGTTCTAAATAGTAAAAATTAATTAATTTAACTTCATTAATCATTAATTAATAGTGCGATGATGAGGGTGAGTGATTAGGACCTTTTTCTTAATTACTTTTCCCAATTCATTTCATTAGAGAGAGTTGATTAAATCATGAATTCATTAAGGGTTAATTAATTAATCAATGGCCAAATTAAATCAAATTAAATTACTAATCCCTTCATATAATCAATATTTAAACTAAGGGTTCCTCTTTATGTGTTCAATAACATAAAGATCCTTAAGAAAATTCTGATTAACCCATAAGTGTGGGAAAATCATAAAAGTACTTAATTGGCTTTTTTAACTTAATTAATCTTTAATCATAAGTAAATTGCATTAGGTCCTTTAGAAGCATTGCACTTTTATTTTTCCTCATGTTCATGTCATTTGTGGCTCATGATTAAATGATTAATTAAAGTAAAGAAGCATAGGAAAGGGTAATTAAGTGGATTGTTTAATGATTAAACCTAATTAAATCATAAAAGTCAATTAATTATCTTTCCTTAAAAAAATTAAGATTACCAACATGGGAATGAGATTAAAAACATCAAATGACTTCTCTTCTCTAATTCTATTTGAAATCCAAAATAATCAAAATAATAAGAAGCTTTGATTTACTTTAAATAATTTTTATTTAATGTGATTGTCCTTAGGAATTAGTATAGTTGGATGAATCATATGGTTATATTTAGCTGTTCCTTTTCAACCACTTTAAATATTATATGTCATGTGATCACATGTATTTATAAATGAAATTTACTTATGTAAAATTGCATGTGTTGGCTTAATTTTATCATATGTGTAGTTATTATCACTAATAAATACAAATTTATTTTTTCAAAAAGCTATAAGTTGATAACAACATTTGGAGTGATAGTAGTTATGAATATACTTAGGATTTACATGTGTTTATAGCTTAAGCATGTTGAATTTTGGCTTTCTTTCCTAAGTTCCTATATAGATTTTCATATGTTTGAATGATAATAAGTACATAGTCTGGACATCCTAGAAATACGAGGCTTTAAGTAGCCCTACGGAGGTCATTTGATTATCTCACTTTCCTGGTTTATCAATGACACATACTTATTTATTTTCATTCATATGCATATTTGTATTAGAATTTGGATAGAGCTTTAATTCATATGCATAAATAATTCAATCAAATATAATATGATCTTTCACATTATTTTCATTTTCCTAATCATGTATACATTCATATGTATTTAAGATAGCGAGTATATAGTTTGGACAACCTGGGAATATGAGGCTTTAAGTAGCCCCAAGGAGGTCATTTGATTACCTCACTTTCCTAGTTTAACAACAACACGTACTTGTTTAAAACTTTCATACATATATCTGTTTATTTAGTTAGGGAATGAAAATCCCCTTTTCTATTAAAAACACATGCATCCATAGCCATTTAAGCATATAAAATGTATTGCATGTAAAGGTAACGCTTTCTTTCCTATGTTCATATATGGATTTACATATGATTGAATGATGATAAGTATATAGCCTGGACATCCTAGGAATACGAGGCTTTAATTCTCCTAAGGAGGCCATTTGATTACCTCACTTCCTTAGTTTAATAATGGCACATACTTATTTAATATCATTCCTATGTATATTTATATTAAAATTTGGATAGAGCTCTAATTTACATGAATAAACAATTCAATCAAGTAAAATACAATTTTCAAATGTATGTATCCATGATCATTTAAGTGTGCCAAAATATGTTGTATGTATAGGTATACTAAGTGTTAAGTCATATGCATGTTATGGGTGATGAAAAGGAATGTTTTAACATGTTCTATATGATGGTAATTCAACCACATTAATCTTAAGATGCCTTTCATGTTTAATAGGACTCTTTAAGGTTAACCTAAATTTATGATTACTAAGATATTTAATACATCATTCACTAAAAGAAACTAAATCATAAAATATGTTTTAGAAAATAACTTAAGGTAGGGATGAAGAGGCTAAGCCTCTTCCTTCTCTCTATGATGCTTATATACTAAGTGTGAATCAAATGAAACAAAATAAAATTTAAATTAAAACTTGCAAACCTTTAAATAACTTAAAACAAAACCATCCATCAAGTTAACTTAAATAATTTTAAAACTTAAAAAATTATAATTCAAAAGCATAGCTAAGACATACCATATAAAGCCTGAGAACACATATTGGAATGCTAAGTCTCCCCTTATAGGTTTAGGTTAAAATGATGTATGTAATGATGATATATTTTATTTTATGATGTAATATTTTAGACTGGATGTTAGGGATGTGGATTGTAGACTGGATGTTACGCCATTGATAGCCTAATATTATTTTTTGTAGGGGTTTGTGCTTAAGGAGCCACTCAAAAATAAATTTAAATGTTCTCTTTACAGGTTGCTTATGTCCCAAAGCACAATCCATGTTAGGATAAAGGCTTGGTTACCCATGTATAGGGTGCTAAGTCCAAATTATGAAATATAACTTCTTTGGTTTCTATGTATATTTAGCTAACTTCTATTTTCCAGGTGTAGTTATATTTACTTTTTATAAAATGTAATTTTGTAATAGGAATTAAGATTAGTTCTATGGGAATTAGGATGAGCAGTGGCCAGAAGGCTTAGTCCTGGGGGTGCCTTGTGATACCTCGGAGCAAATCAAAAGAATAAAGAAGAATTGAAGAAGTTAAGACCCCCATAGCATGTATTCAATTTCAATTGTAATGTTATTTTGTAAATCCGGGTTATATAAGGGTAGAGCTCGACTACCCATCTTTTCTTTTTTCGGGGGTGTATTGCGGTACCCGACCGCACTGGCCTTTTATTCTCTTACGGAATCTATTCATGTTTGATTGATGTTAAGTTTAAATTGCATAATAGAATTGCATCTTTTTCATAGTTTCTTAAACTTGATGTTTGAATGTGTGGCCTGGATCTAGTAGGCTCTTAGGATAAAATTAGTTTTTCTACCCCAATTAACAACTCATAATTAAATTTTAAAGAACTCACAACCCATCTTAAAGCTTAGGTTGTAATCAAGATAACTAAAAGATTTTGTAATCCCTTAGCTAAATGTTGTATATCTCACATCATGCATGGCATCTTCTATCACTCTTGCAAAATGAGGGCCTCCATTCTTGCACTTTTGGGATCGCTTGACTTATGAGAGCAACCCCTTATGATAGAGCTTCAACCTCTTTCTCTTTTGATTTGGCCAATAACCAAATTTCATCATGCATTTAAGCATATAAAAATCTCAAAGCCTTTGTCGAAATGAATGTGTCAAAATAATATAAAATTTGAGAAAATTTTACATTTTTAGACTATGTCATATGCTCATATCAAACATGATCTAGTCTCTTAGGGAGTGAGTTTAGGACTCCAGTCTCTTTAAAATTAAATAATAGCTTAAACCATCTTGCAATTTCATAAGACCGGCTTACATGATTTTAAATCGTAGGAGGTGTTAGCTGGCAACCACTCCAGGCGGTTGTAAGTCCAGAAGAGTCGAATATGTTTATTCACCTTTGTGGAAGTAAACTACTATGTCATCTTTCTGCTTAAATTTAGGTCATACTTTTAGCTTTTACTAAAGCTCCCTAGGTTTAAGATTTTAGGTTGCTTATTTCCCTTGGGCTACGAGCAAAAATTCTCATCTTTTAGTTATCTACACAATCGTGTATTACTTGATTTTAAGCCTTAGCAATGTAATAAAATTTGAACTCAAACAAATAAATCCTCTCACTTTCAAAAATATAAAGCCCCACCATAGGATAGGTTGTAATGCTCACTAGGCTTCATAGTACCATGAGCATTTTTTACTTATTTTCCTTTGGATTCTAAGAATAAATCTTTTTAATTGCTCCCACTTGATTTTTCTAAAATAACCAATTCATTGATAGTCTTAACCTTGAAATCTTTGGAAATAATTGATTGATTAATTTAATCAAGAATATTCTTAAGAAATCCCCAATTTCCTAATATGTAATTAACTATGGAGGCTTGCCTCCAAGAACTAAGGAACCTGGCATAAAATAAACTTTTCTTTACTTGTACATATAAAATAGAGGAAGAATCTATGGTACATACGAAGACTCATCATGCCTTAGGAGTCCTTATTAGGTGATTAGGTCCATTGTAGGGTGATGTTTTTATCTTTCAAGATAATACATCATTCTTTAATGTCATACTCGATCACTTCATCTAGTACCGTGATGGCCCACCACCATCCAAAAAAAAAAAACACATGATTTCTCTAACGACTTCACTAGGGAGGGTTCCTCTCTCCAACTTTAGTAGACAATTATTATCTCTAAGCATTGATAGTGGACTAATATTTTATATAAGCCCAAGACTAGTTTCTTTCCGTTGACACTTTGCCTATTTCAACTGTAAGCAAAGGTGGCCAACATCCTTCAGGTTTTAAGATCTCACACTAAGTATGTCTTAAAACCCCAATTGGGTCCTCCAATAGGTAAAAATAAATTAATCAATTAAAGAAGAAAAATAGCAAAACATCAATCAAACAAAATTAATAACCTCTTATCACTAGCTTGGTGAAGTAAGGTTCATCCAGAGCTCAACAAATTTAAATAAAATCCAAACCAAAAATAAAGAAAAATCTTTTCCAAAATTTCAAAATCACATTTATTAATTGTGCATAAAGAATAAGACACCCATGCGATCGGGGCCGTACACCTTGTAAAGAGAAAAGATGGGTAGTTGAGCTCTACCTTTATACATCCTAGAACATCAAAGAATAATTACAATTAGAAATGAAATTAGATGCTATGGGGGATCTTCAATCTTCATTTTTTTTATCTTCTTCCTTCTTTGATTTAATTTGCTCCAAAGGCATCATAAGGCATCCCAAGATAAAGCCTTCTAGCCACTGCTTATCCTAATATCCCATAGCACTAATCCTAATTTCTATTATAAAATTACATTCATATGGTAAAAGTAAATCTAACCACACCTAAAAAATAAGGGTTATCTAAATATACATAAAATCTCAAGCAGCCCTGCACATGGGTAACCAAGCCCACCTATCATAATATGGATTATGATTAGGGGATTAAGAAACCTGCAAGTAAATCATTCATATTTATTTTTAAGCAGCCCTTTAAGCACAATCTTTGCAGAAAACATGATTAGGCTAGGAGCGACCTAGCATCCAGTCTATGAAACATACACCCTAACATCTAGTCTAAAATATTATATCATAAAACAAAATATACATCACACATATACTGTCCTAACTGAAGACTAGAAGTGGTGGCTTAATTCTAATGTGTGTGCTAAGGTTTTGTAGGGAATGTCTTAACTAAGCATTAAAGTTATGATTTTCTAAGTATGGAAGAATTTAAATTAACAAAAAAGGTTAGTTTCATTTCAAGTTGTTTAATTGGTTTGCAAATTTTACTTTATATCTTTTGCATGGTTTCATTGGATTTACACTTAACACCTTAGTGCTATAAGAAGAGGAAAGAGGATTACCCTTCTTTATCCCTACTTTAAGTTACTTTCTAAAGCATATTTTGATGACTTAGTTGTCTTTAGTGAATGGCTTATTAAGTATTATCTTATTAATCATATGTTTGGGTTAACTTTAATTAATCCTATTCAATGTGAAAGGCATCTTGGGATTGATATAATTGAATTACTATCACATTACATATATCAAATCGTTCCTTTCCATCACATGTAACATGCATATGACTTTGACATTTTGTATATCTATACATACAACATATTTTGGAAAACTTGAATGATGAAGGATGCACATGTTTGGAATTTCTATTTTAGTTAATTGAATTATTTATACATGTAGATTAAAGCTCTATCCAAATTCTAATACCAAAATATATAGGAATGAAATCAAATAAGTACATGTCATTATTAACTAGGAAAGTGAGATAATCAAATGATCTCCTTGGGGCTACTTAAAGCCTCATATTCCCAGGATGTCCAGACTATATACTTATTAACATTCAAACTTATGTAAATCATATATGAATTACAAGAAAGAGAGCACTAGCTTACATGCAATATATGCCAATGACATTGATGATTATGGATGTATATATTTTTAATAATAAAAAGAGATTTTCATTTTTTAATTAAGCACACATGCACATGTATAAAAGATGTAAGCAAGTACATGCCATTGTTAACCAGGGAAGTCAGATAATCAAATGACCTCCTTGGGGCTACTTAAAGCCTTGTAATCCTAGGATGTCTAGACTAAACACTTTCTATCTTAAATACATTTAAATTTCTTAATGATGAAAACCATGCAAAGATTGTATTTTCTTTAGTTAAATTATTTATGCATATGAATTAAAGCTCCATCCAAATTCTAATACAAAAATACATAAGAATGAAATCGAATAAGTACATGTCATTGTTAACCAGAGAAGTGAGGTAATCAAATGACCTCCTTGGGGCTACTTAAAGCCTCGTATTTTCAGGATGTCTAGACTATATACTTATTAACATTCAAACTTATATAAATCTATATATGAATCCAAGAAAGAGAGCTTCACATTCATATGCCTAAGTTATAAGCACATGCAAATCTTATATGTATTCATAACTATCATCACTCCACATGTTATTATCAATTTATTAATTTTAGAAAATAAATTTAAATTTATTAATGATAATAGCCACATATATAATTAAGTTAAGTCAATACATGCAAGCTTACATAAAAAACTTTCATTTGATTCACTAAAATTTGAAAGAATGAATGCAGGGAATCATATGGCATACAATCATTTTGAAGTGATTGGCAATGACTAACTAAATATAAACACATAGTTCATTCAATTAAATTAATTCCTAAGGACAATCACATCAAATAAAATTATTTAAATAAAACCAAAGCTTTTTATTAATTTGATTTTTTGGATTTAGATTTGATTTAAAGAGGGAGATTATTTTTTTATTTTGATCCCATTCCCATATTGGTAATTTCAATTAGTTTAAGGAAAAATAATTAGATAGATTTTATGAATTGATTGAGTTAAATCATTAAGCAAATAATTCAATTACTCTTTCATATGCTTCTTTAATTTGACTAACCATTTAATCATGAGCCACAAATAATATGAACATATGAGAAAAGTAAAGTTGCAATGCTCCTAAAGGACCTAATGCAATTGGCTCATAATTAAAGATTAATTATGTTAAATAATCTAATTAAGTACTTTTATGATTTTCCCACACTTATGGGTTGATCATAATTTTTTAAAGAGTGTTTATGTTGTAAAACACATAAAGAGGAACCCTTAATTTCATTGTTAATTATTTGATGTGATTTGCATTTCAATTTGATTTAATTTAGCCACTTAATTGATTAACTTAATTAATCCCCATCTTAATTAATTCTCTTAAAATGAAATGGATTTCAGAAAGAGATTAAAAAATAGGTCCTAATCCCACTCCCTCATCCATTCACTGTTAAACAGTGATCAATAATCCTTAATTAACAAATTTTGATTATTTTGAATGTTTATTAATCATTAATTTAATTAAAAGGGGGTAATTAATGTTTGAAATAATAATTCCCCTAATTACCTAGGAAATAAATTCCAAAAAAAATCATGGGAGGCAGAGGTCATTCCATTAAATCAATTCCCAAGTTTGGAACTAATTACCTAACTAATTAAGGCTTAATTAAGCTAATTAAGTAAGCATTCAAACCATAATTAAGCTTTAATTACTATTTAAAGTTAATTGGAATTATTTTATTAAAATATTCTCTATTTTACCTTTAAAATGAGTATTTATTTATATTTTTTTGGATTTTTCTATAATTAGTTATAGTTTTTCAAAATTTTAGCCATTAAAATGAGTAGTTACTCCTTAATTAAGCCTAATCCCATCAGCACCACACGAATCACTGATGTGGCATACTTTTCATGTGGTGCCGCAGGATTGGTTATTTAAAATTATCTGAGTGAGCACCGACATGATGGCGGTGGACGCATTCTTGTCCCCACCGTCCGATCTAAGATGGATGGCAAGGATTGATGTCATGGTTCCTAAGAATTAAATAAAGATTAATCTAATTGGGAAATCATGGACATCCATTCTGATCATGCGAAACAGATGGTGGATGATCTATCATCTCCCATGCGATGGAAGACGGACACCATCCGACTTCATCCGCCTAATTTGAGCTCGCTGGGGCTCAGATTGGCTCGAGATTGATCCCACACCTTCAAAAGAGCAATCCTAGGCAATCTAATGGCTGGATTCACGCAACATCAACACTATCTTCAAAAAGGCTTAAAATTTTTAAGAAATCTCGGTTTAATAAAATAGTACCTTGTCAGAGCTTAAGATCAGTGGTGAACCGATCGAGGTAGCTTTGCCTTGATGAGGTGAAGCCCTATTTAGAAGATGGTGCGATGCCTCCCCATCGGTTGCTCTATCAACTAAACACCACCAAAATGCTCACCAAAGTTAGTCCAGAAAATACTTTTAATGCTTAAATCACTCTGAGAAGAGTTCATTTCACCTCACTAGAGCTTGGTGAATGTGTGGAAAGAGTTAACTTTAATGGGGATGAGTTTCGGTGGAGTTGGATGGAAATAGAGGTTGTCCTATCTTCGGTGAGCTTGGTTTGATGCTTTTGGTAACAAAAAGGCTTAGGGATCTTAGGAAATTCTCAAGCAGCTTTGAAACAACCTAAGGGAGCTCATTGAGGGTGTGTGTCTTTAATTTAGATTGAAATGAGGGGGGTATACCCCCTTTTCCTTTGGATCGGATGGCCTTGATTCTATTGGCTTCTAGTGGTCATTCGACTATCCTAGGTGATCATAGGTGGTAGGCGGACGCTGAGGTGGCTCAATTTGGTTGGCCAAGTGTGGGAAGGTGGCTGCCATGGGAGGAGAGTGGGTGTCCTTGGGTTTCCAAGTGTGCCAATGGAGAAAAAGGGGTGAACTCACTTTCACCTGGCACATGGCTGACCCAACCACCTTTGGGTCAGGTGAGCTAGTGTCCTTCTTTCTTAGGTGGAGGTCTAGGAGGCATCGATGTAGAGGGGGAGTGGATTTGACCATTAAAATGAGGTATTTGTCCCATTTGGCAAGCTTTACCCATTGGCTTTTGGTTAATTCAGGTCAAGCATGGGTTGAGTTGGATTTAGGTTGACCTAAGGTGAGCTAAGGATGGGTCATGCCAAGTTTTAAGGGGTTTGTGCTTGGTTTGAATGGGTTTGGCTCAAATTGACCCATGTAGGTCAAATTGGGCTAGGTTGGGTCAAGTTCAAATGTTGATTTGAAGTATTTTGGTGTAATTGGTTTGGGTTGATTTTGCTTAGATTTGATTTTGGCTCATTTAAGTTCAAATGGGTCAAGTTGATCAATTTGGCCAAATTGGCCAAATTTGCTTAGGTTAGGCATTGGTTCATGTTTGATTGATCATTTGAAGGTGATTGTAGGCTTTGATTTCAATTAATTTGGATTTCAAAATGATTTAGGCCAATTTGACCCTTTAGGTCAATTTGGGCTACATGGGTCAATTGGGTTCAATCAAGACTTTGACCATGTTCAATAATCAATTTGAAATGAACTTGAGCCATTGGATGCAATCAATTTGGGTTAGATTTTGATTTGACCCAATTTGGTCTTTTAAGTGAAATTAGGTCAACTTGGATGAAACCAATTGGGTTTGGTTTGGCTCAATTGATGATTAAGTTCAAGGGTTGATTTTAGGTTGGTGTGAATCATTGGTTTCAATTAATTTGGCTTAGGATGAGATTTGGTTCATTTGGCTCATGTAAGTTAAATGAATTGGTTTGGTTAAATGGCTAGGTTGACTTGGTTTGACCCAATTGATTGCAATTGTTCAATAAAGGATAATCTACAATCATCATGGGAGGTTCTGAATGGTTTTGTTCAATCCAATTTCGGTTGGATTAAAGATTGGTTCAAATGGGTCCTTTAGGTCACTTTGGGTCAAGTGAGCCTAAATAGGTCAATTGGCTTGATTGAATTAAATTAATTATATTTAGGCTATCTAAGATGATCAATAATCATCATGGAGAACATTTGAAGGGTTTGTTCAATCCATTTTGGGTTGGATTAGAGTTTGTCCTAAATGGGTCCTTTAGGTCACTTTGGGTCAAGTGAGCCTAAATTGGTCAATTGGCTTGATCTTGGGTTGAATTGAGTTTAATTGTGTTTGCATATTGATTTGGAATTGATTGGAGGTTTTGATTGTAATTGATTTGAGTTTAAATGGATTTTGGCTCATTTGAATATTTTAGGTCAAATGGGTTAGGTTAGGTTGATTGGATTTATTTTAGCTTGATTGGCTTTGGTTGTAGATTTTGGTATGGCTTTGATAATTAAAAGGTTGGATTGATTTTGATAAAATCAATTGAGTTTGATTTGGGTTGAAGGAAATCTAACAAAGTCCATAGGATAAAATCATCAGCCTTAGGCTTAGATTATGGTGGGCTTGATTTTGGTTTGATTTTTATTTGATTGGATTTGATTGTAGATTTTGGTAGGTTGATTGAAGGGTTGAATTGGTTTTGAGAAAATCAATTGAGTTTGGCTTGGATTGAAAGAATTTTGGCCAAGTCCATAAGATTAAATCATATGTCCTAAGAAAGGTTAATTTGATTTGAGATTCAATTGGAATTTAGTTATGCGGATTGGAATTGAATTTTGATGAATTGAATTCAAGGTTTGGTTTAGGCTAAGGAGGTAGGCATAAATTGGGTGTAGGCTACCGGGTAGGTAGGTTATCTTAATCTCTAAGGCATGACCTAAATTTTATGGCTAATCTTCCCAAGTCTCTAGGCTTAGTTAAGTGTTCACTTAGCCACTAGAAGTGTCTTATGACTAAGGATCTCTTAATGTCTAGAATACCCCTAGACTTATGATGAGAAGATGGAATCCTCACTCCAAAAGTGAGGTCAATAGAATTCCAATTCAAAATCAAAATCAACAATTCAAGTCAACGTCAAAGTAAAGTCTAATCTGGTTCTCTTTTCCAACAGTGCAGCAGAGATACTAGCCCATCTTCTTTCTTTCTTCTTATAGTCAGTCTTTCGCCATGTCTTCTGAGAAACTGATCTTCTCCTTCTCTTTCGGTGTGGATTTGGCCTTTGATCAGGCCATACTCACCAATGTCCCCATCATCAAGTTTGAACTTGGCTTTAAGTATTTCAAAGTCACATGTGAGGGGCCTACCCTCACTACCGTCAGTCAGGAGGAAGTGGCAGGCAAGAAGCCACTCCTACAGTTTGATTTGCAGTTTGACTCTGAGCTACCCTCTTTGAAAAGGAAGGCTATTAAGGTTCCCTTGACAGTAGAGTTAGTTGCTCCTGTTGCAGTTCCAACATGGGCTAGTATTTCCTCTATGATTCCCCCTGTTCTGAAGGGGAAGGCTATCTTAGTTTCTAAGATAGTATCCCTCACTTCAAGTTTGGTTCTAGTTCCCGTCTAGCACCACACAACAAGACCTAATGCTACAACAAGAATAACAAGATCAAGAGGCAATATAAGCATGCAGTGAAGGAGGTAGATGAAGCCTCCCATGTCGCTAAGGAGGGTTCTCTTGTAAGACCCCTCCACTCTTGGGTGGCAGTAGGTTCACTGCCTTTCAGCTTCTGAGGGAGAGGAGGACTACCAGAGGATTGCTGCATAACCCTCACCACTTGTAGAGTATGAGACATCGGCTAGGGAGAGGAGGAGGCCCTATGCTAGTCTACGGTCTATGATCTATAGAGTTGGGAGAGCCCATGAATCCTTAGAGTCTGGTATATTGCATGGCCTGAGGAGCTTGATCCTTAGAAGTGTTAGAGATTAAATTCATATAGATAGGGCTTCTGAGGCCATGGTGACTGCCCAAGCAGGCAAGAGAGAGAGAGAGAGAGAGAGAGAGGAGGTTCGCCAGATAGTTGATAGCCTCCTCTTTGATGGATTTTCTTGATCAGTGAGCTGACATAGCTGATCATTCTGACTACATTGTCTTTACATGTATCACTAGTCACAGGAGGAGATCTCCAGTAGAGAGGCAGCTGGTGTCATCCACATCACACCACTCTACTTGCCACCCACCTTCACTAGTTTAGGTCTCACCATATGTAATCCACATCTACTCCACCTGTTGAGGTGAGGCTGAGCTCCCCTACTTGACCTTCCATCCCAACGGTGGTGAAGAAGGAGTGGCGACCCAAGAGTGTCGTGGTCGCTCCACCACAATAATTGGGAGGATGAGAGGAGAGGGGATATCGAGATGACCCTGATGGAAGTTGAGTTAGTTAGAGAGAGGGCTCCGCCACTGTAGAGTATTTGGTGCATAGCTTCCACACAGCTCAGTCTAGTGGTCAGTCGTCAGCTAGCTAATGTTCTGGTAGAGCAGGTCGAGTAGATGATCATTTTGGAGGACTATTGTGTTGTGGTGAGGCAGATAGTTGGGAATGATCAGTCTGACTAGGAGTAGGGTAGACTAGAGTTTGATGCTGATGAGGATAACATGTTAGATGATCTAGTAGAAATCCACATGATTGATACCGGAGGATCCCTACATAGGGAGCACCCAAGCCATGAAGGCATTGTAGTTGAAGAAGGTGAGGCATCAGACTCAACTCAACTCCTCTAACAAATCAAGCAAAAGGAAGATCAGATTGATAAGATGGAGAGAAAGGTAGAGGAGTTGATGCATATGGTCCTAGCCTTGCAAAACCAAGCCCCAGTTTCACAGCCTTCCCCCATGGAGGTTGATCGACTCGAGCTAGTTCATACCCTAGATCATCCCAAGTGCACTCCCATGGAAGATGATGCTAGTACCTTGCATAAGAAGGTCACCAATAACATTTCTATGCATGAGAAGGACATAAAGAAAATGGTAGTGGTGTTGGTGCAAGCCCGGGGGAGCTCATCTATTCTAAAGGGTAGCCTGTACTCAAAGGAATTTGATGTAGCTCAATACCCCAAAAGTTTTGTTCAACCATCATTCAAGATCTTTGATGGTAGTGGGAACCCAAGGTAGCACATAGTACACTTCAGAGCTAGTTGTTGCAATGCCGGTGGTAGTGATATGCTTCTTTTCTGGTTGTTTATCAGTAGCCTTTTAGGGGTAACATTTGATTGGTATGCCAAACTGCCCGATGGTTCGGTGAAGACCTTTGTATAATTAGATCATCTCTTCATCAAGATATTTGCAAAAGCTCAGTAAAGGGTAACTGTAGGTGACCTCGTTGTAGAAAAACAACAACCCAATGAGTTCTTTGTTGATTACATTCTTAGATGGCGCAACTTGATTATGAAATATGAACCATAGCTACAAGAACAACATGTCATTGAGATTCTACTTAAGAATATCTATGGCCTGATCACCTTCTTGCTTAAGGGCTCACTATTAAGATATTTGAGAAGCTAATTAGCAAGGCGACTAACTTACGAAAGGAAGCCAAATAGTTACCCTTTTAAGACCTATCATTCGAGGCAAAGCCTCATAAATTCTTTGAGAAGAAGCCTGAGATAATAGTGGTAGTTGATAAGGGAAGTAGCCAGTGAGAATTTAATTTGAGAGGCCCAGATTTTTGTAGCCTTTGCTATCACCTCCTCTTCCACTACCACAGTCGCCACAACGGCCACCACAATCACCACAGCAACCTACTCAGTAGCAGTACGAGTATCCACCTCCAGGTAGCTACTTTCCACATGCTCCTATTGAAAAACTCAACAAACTATATTCTTTCAAGTGGGAGGTAGTCATGAAGATATTCGAGAATCTCTTGAAGAAGCCTAATTTTTAGCTACCCGAGCCTAAGAAGCCGGAGGAAGTGGAAAGGAGTGATGATCCTAACTACTGCCCTTACCACCACAAGTTAGGCCATATTTTAGAGGATTGCATCACCTTCAAGGATTAGATTGAGTGCAACTACAAGTTAAGAGCTATAGTTATCCCCAAGGAATACTTAGTAGAACAATCACTTAGATCCATTAGAGTAATCCTTGGGGATACCTCCAATCCTCCCAAGGCAAAAGAAGGTTTGGATATTTCTTTATCTCGAACCTCAAGGAATATAATTTCTAAAATTAAAAAACTTTCTCTGCATGTGTTTGAATTAGTTCAAACCTCCAATACCAAGGAAGATTTGCTAGTTGTGAGGGACAACTCTAGGAGGGTGGAAGCCCAGCAGCAGTAGCAACAACCTACCTCACTTGCCCGAGATAGATCTGTAGCATAAGCACCATCAGAGTCCAACACTCCTTCCATCGTTGTAGCTACTACCACCTCCACTAGCTCCTCCACCTCTAGCAAGAGCATTGTATTAGTGGATGAGGGCACCAAACCCCTCATCCCACTTACTTTACTTGATTTCTACTATCTACCTCATTCAAAATTAAAGAAATCAATGAAAAAATTTGATTCCAAATACATCTTTTCCACTTATGAAATTCCTATTGAGTTTATTCTAATTGAAAGCTCTCCAAGTTAAAGTAATAAATCAAATAATTTTGATCAATCCCAATCCAATTCAAAGATGGATTTCCCTTTTCTGAATTATTAGGGTTCACCTCTTGAGATTGACTTGGAGTCATCCGACTCCGAGGATCCATTAGAAGAAGCTGTAGGTATACTTAATGAGTATCACTAACCCCACATTCCAAGAAGTCACTGAACTCAACCTTAGAAGTGGAAAAGTTTTACCTCCTAGGGTAGCACCTCAGGATAAGGGTAAATAGTCCATTGGTTATAGTGAGCAGATAGCCCCTACACAAGATGCTTCACCTATTGATATGCTTGTGGAGAACTAGTCCAAAGTTGATTACAATATCCTCGCTCATCTTAGAAAGTTACTAGCTAAGTTAAGGATATGATTCCCTTATCTTATCCAAAAAGATGAGTGAATCTCTAATCAAAGCCTTGCTTGATCCAGAAATATGCTTAGCATAGTTGACTGTTATTGAAGAGGAAGCATGCTACTCAAAGGAGATCCTAAGTGTTACGTTCATAGATGAAGACCTACTTTCATGAACGATAGAGCACAACCGTCCTCTCTATATTATAGTGGATGTTGGTAGATTCAGGTTATCTAGAGTTTTGGTTGATCTGGGTGCATCAGTCAATATTATGAGTTTAAGAACCCTTGCCTACTTGAGGATTGACATCTCTAAACTCCATACGAAGAGGATGATGTTGAAAGGATTTAATAAACAAGGCGAGAGGGCCTTAGGCTTTATAGTGTTGCCCTTAGATATAGATAATTAGAAGACTGAAGCCAAGTTTTACATAATAGACTCGGATACAAATTTTAATGCTTTGTTTGGGATACTATGGATACATTAGAATAACATGATTCTATCCTCTTTACATTAGTGCATTAAGTTTATAAGAGGTCGAATCGTGCACTGTGTCAAAAGAGATCTCATGCCTTTTGCAGTTTTTGAGGTCAAGGATATATGAAGATGTGGCCTACTACCTCCTCAAGAAATAAAAGTCTATT